>CM047807.1:133554339-134754339 GCA_026214975.1 Gentiana macrophylla | reverse complement strand
TATAGTAACGTCCCTAGTGTCAATCTGTGATAGAGAAAACATGATAGTGAGGGAAAAGCATCATTGAGGGAAAGGTCAGGAATGGCTGTGGACTTTTTTCTTGGGGGTTTTTTTTAACGTTGGTATCACAATGGGGCCTGATTTATTAGTATTGGACAGAGTAACAGAAGAAACGTGGTCCCTGATGTGTGTAGAAATAAATGTATGTGGATTGGAAGGTAGAGTGGGAGATAGAAAGTTAGGTAGAGTATCTGAAAACAACGCAGGAGCTGCACGATCATGCTCAACTGGATGCAAAGGTTGTAAGTTAGAAGAGAAAGGGTACGAACTCAGGCCAATATCTGGTTGCAGGACTCGAACATTAGGTGGGCTAAGAACGTGGGTGGAAGGCATCGTATGAAGTTTTGGAAGGTGTAGTTTTTTGTGCATAGTAATGTGCGAAAGACATTTCTTAGGTCTGGTCACAACAGGTGGTTTGGTAAGGTGTGAACGACCAGCATGGCTTGTATGTGGTAAATGTAAAGGCTGAGCAATGGTATTTTTTCTCTGTTTTTTTTTCTCCATCTAAGTATGGTTAGTTGTCTGTAAGTACGAGAAGGCGAAGACTCACTACAACAAAGGTTTGATCTTATGGGAAACATGAAGTGGAAGATGCACACACCGACTTAGTATATCTGCCCGATATCAATAACATACAGACGACTAATGAGTTTGCATGCAGGATAGTGGGCGAAAAGAAAGTGTGGCAGAAAGCTTACTGGTAGATTGGTTTTTAAGGCAGCTTAGATAAACGTTAACCAAAGTACACGACCGTATAGTGATCTACATAACTAAACACAATTGCTATGACCACCTAACTATAAAGTACAGAGACAAGACACAATCGGATCCCGCATAAAGATTTATGCGACGGCAATGATACCCTTACATAAATAGCCTGCTAACGCCAACAATGAATATTGCGTGGAGTGAACGTGGAAACTAATAGTAAGTACTAAAGGGAACAGGAAAGGTGGGATTTTCTGTAGATCCCGTAACTACGGGGTTTGCCATAGATCCCCTAACTATTGGGGTTTGCAGTAGTGCCCCTAACTACACATACCTGAAGCAAGATTCTTGTTCTGAAAGGAAAGAAATGTAACAGCTTTTTGCCGACAGCCTGAAAGAAGCATTAAATGTGTAAGTATATCTTGACAGATTGGTTATTATACAAAGGCCAAACAACGGTGGTAGACATGTGAACATTGAACTAAATAAAACAGAGGTAGCATATTTCCAATGTATGGAAGGCAGACAGCAAGGCATTGACGCAAGGAACACGAATGTAAGCTAAAGTAAGAAACATCATGCTATACGTGTTACTTATTGAGAAGTATAAAATTTGAAGTCTTACACTATGCAATCAAAACATAAATACATACCTTTTTAGTACAACATACAATAAACGATTTAATTCAGCACCACAGATATCATACATCATACAAAACATAACGTTGTCAATCATTTCACATGCTGCTGATGGAGCAATTATTTTAACTATATTTACATCCCAGCCTCATACATAAAGCAAAAGTTTCTTTATAGGAAAATACATTTCACATGATATTAGTAAGACCGTAACTGTTCGTTTTGAGCGAAACAAACTAATGGCTTTTAATATGTCATGTACCTGTACCAAAAGCAAAGCTTTACAGGCAGATGAGGTTATTCATCTACTATTCCAGCGTAGTTTGTAGACCATCAGCGACATGATCTAATGGAAGTTAATTCTGCTTCAGCTTGCCCCTGGTTTTCTTAATAGGGCTTTCAATGGATGTCGAATTTTCTTTCATGGATTGCAGCGAAGGGTCATAATCTGGGAAAAGTTTAACCTCTCACCATACACACAATTCAAAAGCAAGATATGTTCATACCAACTTCAACTTTCACCGAAAGTACAAAACATGTTACCTTTTATATAGCAAAAAGCTCACCAAACATATATTAGAAATGCCATATAATAATTTCTCACCGTCTCCTCCTTAAAAGAAAAAAAATGGAAGCATAAGCAAGCACAAATACATAGGTGACCCAACACATACACAATGTATTCATACATATGCACACACACACACACACATTAAACCATCCATAACTTACCTTCTACAATTTCACCATAGTTAGAAAAAGCATCCCGTAAGCTGCTTTAATCAGTTTTATAGTCAATCCCTACAAACACGGGTCATAATTCCACTCACGAATTTCACTATCACTTACGGTGGTAAAACAATGAATAACACTACAAAGTCATGCATGTACCTTCAATACAAAGCTTCATAGCCGACATAGAACGAATGGAATTTAGCATCCGGGGAGCTTGTGCACTCAATCCACTGTTGCTTGAATTATCTCTAAGCATATTACCAAACCAGTTAAACAATTCCATTTCTGCAAATCAAAAAGGATTTGCAAGCAAGCAAAGTAATAACACCATTTATAAAGTATGAAGTATGAACAGGAATATATTAAAGTATGCAAATGATGAAGAACTAAATAAGACTTGCACATTTATGTAAGAACCAAACAACACCCCAGCCAACCATAACAGCCTCTGATTCTATACTGATGCAATAAAAGAAATACGACTACGAAAAACAGCTGATCTGATGCTTAAACTTGAGGAAAATGGAATACACATGAGGAGAGAAGGTTGTAGAAAACGTTAAACAGACATGAAAATTCATTAAAAAAAACTAAACACCTAAGCATTATAATTTGAAATATCAATTGACAAAACTTAGACCAATACTACAATTTGCAGTAGATCAATGAAACCAATTTTCTATAATTATTGTGGATGTAGCAAGAAAATTTAATTCCAAGGTAAAGCCAGTGGGTCACACCTTTTACATGTCTAATATTTTGATACAAAACACTAAAATTCCTAAAACATTTTCAGCAACCAATAGTTTTCAATGCCAAACTGTAGACCGATAGGTTATATGCAAGCGTCAAAGGCAACTGACCACATTACTCCATTAACTTGCTTCAGCCTTCTGTCTGATCAACCTTGACGACAAGCAGAATTTGGCAATCAACTTTTTCCCATAAGAACATCACTTTCCTCCTCCAAGATGTCTATGGAGTATAGAATTAAACGATTAGCGTTTATGTAAACTATAAGTATCTAGAATGTTAACACAACTAAAAAGTGTATTATAGGAAATGAGACATGGTATGTACATAACATCCTTCTAATGTGAATAATAGTTTTACAAAGAATATAAATACACAGTTCAACAGTGTAAATATAATCTATCTCACCCTAAAAAAAATATAATATGTCTTGCACATATTCTCGCAGTGATATTGCCAAACATAAGCTGAAAAAATGGAACATGTAATAAAAACCGATAAGCATAAACGCATAAAAGCACGACAACAATCATCATTGCAATTACATCACCTAAAACCAATTGGTCAAGGATTTTCGAAGCAATAGCAACCTGAAAAATTAGCAACACAACACTCAACACCATTTTAACACTCAATGTGACCACAAAACACACAATTTTACTGCACATAGTAGCCACCAAATTCAAGGAATTTCAACAGTATAATCAGTCCACTGTCTAAATAGTTGCTTCACGATTAAAATGAATTAAAGATGTACATATGCAAGAGTTGCGTCATAATAATCACCTGAGCGAATTTGACTTTAAGCTCTTGTCCAATCTCCCAATGCGCGTATGTCTAAGCTAAGATAGTCATCGGCAGGTACAGAAGTTGTAGAAATTCTAGGCCCAAGCCCTATGTTCATTCCCACCGTCTTTGTTATCAACTGAGACTCAAATCAAATCCTTAAACTCTTGAGTGAAGCTAGAAGAGACAAGCAACACCACATGTGACCAGAACCATAGAAGGCAGACCTAGAGGTTAGAAGTTCGGTAATAATTCACAAATTATACATGTTACATACAAGAATTGGTTATTTCTTACCAAGTACAACACTAATCTTGAAGTCCTCAATCTCCTACATATCAATCACCATATAATAAAATCAAATTTTGAATCCAATTCAACTAAAAAAATAATGTGAGATCCATGCTTACCCAAAAGGTGATTATGAAATCCCAACGACAACTTATTACTTTCTAAATGATACAACTCACTGAATAATAAAAGAAACACTCTTGTATACACAATTCTTGAATGCCTACACACCATCAAAAGAGACTTTCGTTTATTGTGGATTTTTCGTGATGGTCAGGCGGGAGTCATAGGTTTACCTGGCAGACAACACAGAGATCAATAGCACAAAGGCTTCCATCGCAATACCAACTGGATTAAAGACCTAAACACATTTTTGGTCCTCAGCTATGAAAAGAAAAGCTTTACACACAATCCTTAATAAAAATGAGTAGTCAATAAATTAAGAAAAGAAGAACACAAAAAAGTAAGATGAATATGGAATGTAACATTAAGAATTTAAGATACAGAGAAAAGGAGAACAAAACCTTTTTGGTAGACATTTTGTGAATAAATCACTCCAAAAGAGAAAAGGAAAACCTGAATCCAAAGCTAACGGTTGTGAAAGAATAAGAGAACATATCATTAACCACTAATCAATTCGCATCTTACCTGAACATCAACTTGAATATGATAACCCTTCGATTTCAACAAGCAATGCCAGAGTCATCCATTTTGGCATCGAACTCCGGCTTGTCTTTTTGGAGATTGACTTTCTTTTTCTCCCTTCGTGCTTTTACCACCATTATCGCTACCGATTTCGCCGTTGAACTACGGCCATACCGGAATCGGCAACTGTTTCAATCACATTTGGTTGAAAAGGAGCATCATTTGTTCCCACAATTTGCTCTCGCTTCTGGATGAAACGCTCCACCAATTCCATTTCCATCTGAGAAAAAAGAGAGGACATATACATCTGAGAAAACATGAAATCTGCCGGAGATGAGGGGGAGGGGGGTGCTGGGGGACGTTTCTCGTTTTGGAAGAGGAGGGGGGCAGGTGTGTTAGGTTTGACAAATAATGCATATAAGGGGAAAGGGGGAAAAAAAAAAAAAAAAAAAAAACTGGACCAATCATATGTTGACACTTGGCGGCTCCAAAACAAACCCCCCTTGTCTTTGTATATATTAGTTAGGATATATATATATATATGGATGTATATATATATATTAGGACGTGTGTGTGTGTGTGTGTCTATATATATATATATATATATATATATACAAGTGTTCTACAAAAATAAAAACAAAGAAAGAAAAGAGAAGCAGGACGAGAAGAAAGAAAAGAAATAGAAAAGAAAGGGGCATTTGATCCATTCCATTTGCTTCTGTATATATAGGCAATTGGGACAAGGCCGGCCCGGGTCGGGAAAGTGGCGGACTGGGTCGGTGGTAATGATTTGCATAACAACTCAGCATATTCTAGAACTTCGAATAATTATAATTATTGTAATAAAACTTCTAAAATTCATATCTTGAGTTGTAGACCTCCAAAAATCATGATTCAAACGTCATTAGAAAGCTCTCGGAAAAATCTACAACTTTCATGAAGAACACTTCTTCAGAAAACGTCATTTTGATGAGCCATTTGTATTACTGAGTCTTTTTCGGCATTTTCCAGTAAATCACGAATCAAGTAGCCACTTGACCACCGTTTGGGTTGTAGACCTCCAATTTTCATGATTCAAATTGCATCGGAAAGCTTGTACAAGGATCTTCAACTTTACGAAGAACACTTTCTCAAAACGTCGTTTTGTGAGCCATTCCCAATACGTGTCGTTTTGGGATTGACCACTTGATCTATTGACGTTTCATATCTTGAGTTCTAGAAGTCCAATTGACGTGATTCAAAGTGCATCGGAACGTTTATATGAAGATCTACGACTTTCATTAAGGCCACTTCTTCAGAAAATGCCGTTTTGATAGGCAATTCCCATCGATACTCGGGATTTTCATTTAAGAAACGATTAACCCTTTGATCATTTGACTTAGTGACGCTTTATAACTTCCTTCCAATGACTCGAATTGACTTCAAAAGTGTCTATACTCGGGATTTCAGTTCATCTTAGGATTACGCAAAGAAATAAGCAGAAAATACCCACGTAATACGTAGACCACGACACTCCGGTCACTAAAACCGTACAAAACTAACAAAAACTTATAAAAATACGATAATTTATATAATAACTACCACTTACATATTTAGATAAAACTTAGTATTTATGACTTGATTTGCTACAATAATGCTCAAAATGGTATCAATATTGGGGCGAAATATCATAATAATGATCATAAATTTATCTCTCATCACAACCCCCTACTTAGCTTTTGGTCGTCCTCGATCAAAACAAGCGATAAAACAAAATGAATAAGAGATAAATTCATGAAGATAGAAGATATAAGAGACAACCAGATAATACAACCTTTAGAATTATAACCAGGCTTTAACCTCAATATAAATGTATAACAGAGTGTGTGTGTGACAAGTCTTTTCAATTTCCACTATCCTCTCTTGAATAATCCAAGCAAACGTACAAATATCCATTCAGACAGTCCTAATGACTTTCCTAGGTATAGGCAGTAACAGTTCCACACAAAGTTCTTCCGAGTACTTATTAGGATAATCCCTAAAGCATATCATTCAGTTTATACTGGGGATAGTCAGAAGATAACTAAGTTTTCAACCATGCTCTGTTCTTTTTTTTTTTTTTCATAGAATACTAACATATCCGAGCTCATTGCCAAAATCGACTATCTTGCAAGCGCCATGAGGTGAGATCGAATACATTAATACCTATCTAACTTTTTTTTTATTTTATTTTTTTATTTTATTTTATTTTTTCATATGTGTAGCATATGCCCTCATTCCCAGCAATAGGACATTTCGTGATAACCCCCTAGCTGGACTTCTATCATCAGGCAGTCGGGAGCTTTTAAACCTCATAGTGATATAGGACGTTTCGTGATAACGCCCTACTGCACTCAAATCATTGGTAGCTACAACCGACATATAGATAGTTCATCTTTATTTATTTATTATTTTTTTTTTTTTCATAAACTTAACTTATATCCTCTCTATCACATTCAAACCTTCGGATATTCACAGTACACATTCAAAAGTTAGGTACTAAGTTATTTGTTATTATCTAGAATAACCACTAGGATCTTGAATGGATACTGATTTAAAATTTTCGCTTCAATATCAAAGGCTTTACGTGAAGGAATTCATGTTACACAAATATATTTGGAATTACAATGCACTTACGGTTCACATTGGTTATACACATCCAAATTGATCATTATATCTTCAAATCCATGAAATATATACCTTATACGATTTATTTTAATCAACTAAATAATGCTCAAAAAAGATCGAAAACTAAGGGATTTATTGATACAAAATAAACATTAATGCCCATTTAGACCAACGACTCCACTCCCCACTTACGAACTTACATTGTCCTCAATGTAAAGTGAGTGTAAATAAGTTGTTGGGAAAGCAATGGTGCACTAAAACAAGTCAAAATAAATACTCGGATGATAAAAAAGGGTGGGTGGGTGGGTTATAGTTATGACCTCCTCACTTCCATAGTATGTGAACTAATACATGTCACACATTATTTTTGAAATTTAAAACAGACTAGATCATGATATGAAATGTATGGCAAAGTATTAACTCTGAGTCTTTTATACCCAGATCCTCAAGGGTTATTTCAAATTGTTCTAACAACCTAAGTCTAAGAAATGATGCATTTGAATTTTATCTCTTTTTTCCCTCGGGATTTTCGGATAACCACCTAATCATTCCCGTTATAATGACATTCAAACATTCATCCTAAGACTTGGTGAAACAAAATGAAAATCAATCCGAAGTATTACCAAAGTATCATCCAAAGTATGAGTAATTATTATATTTAACATTTTTACGGGCTGCCTCCCGGTAGCGCTTTTGGTTAACGTCGTTCGCTCGACCAAAATGATAATGATTAACTAATATAATATACTAAACAAAACGGGATACTTATAACAATTACTCACAAAAGCACGTAACAATTAAGCACATAATCCACTAAAAATAAATGCTTAAGGAGTAAAAAGGAAGGATAGTACCCGTCATTGACTACATTTATAGTCTATAGCCAGACTTTATCGTGCTTTAGTTTTCTAATGTACTGGTGGTGGGTCATCCTCACGCACCGCATCCTTCTTCAATACCGGTTTCCAACAGAGGTTAGACAATTCCCACCAATCCAAACGATTCTTGACCTTTTCCTTTGATTTTCGAGCCTTCGGTTTGTGAGCTTTCACATTATTGCTGGAGTCATCTTCTTCAGTTACCTGCGTGTTAGTACGATCCACCACAAGAGAACACAAAGTGTCTACACAAGAACTAGATTCTAGTGTAATGTATGGATATTTCAATGAATTGTAAATGTTGAAGATAACGCGCTCATCATTCACTCCCAAACTAAGCTCTCCCTTACAAACATCGATGAAAGGGGTATTAATAGTTAAGTGCCGAAAAGTGTCAAGAAAATATGCATACTTATTATCCAACTTCATCTTTTTTCATTTCATTTCTCGGGGAATGGGGGAGTAATTCAAGATCAGTAGGGTTAGAATGAATACCTCCCTTTCCCTTGTCGTTAGATGAAGATGGTAAAGCTTCCTTGAATGATTGTGCCTTTTGAAGACATAGTGTGTCATCATTCAAGATTACCTTTTTCTTCAAAATATGCACGTGGATGTGGTGATGCCCTTCCGGAGTTGAACCGATGTGAATTTAGGTTGAGCCGGATAAGGTTCGGTTTGAAATGGCCCTTTAGATTCCATACTCTTCTTATATTTACCATCTAAATCATCATCTACTTCATTATTCCCGAATTTTTCTAATCCATTACTTCCACAGATCCTTCCACTTCTGGTAATAACAGCATTTACCCCACTTAGATTTCTTTCGATATTACTTGGCAATCCTTCCGAGGGTTTCTTGCTTTTACGTTCTACTTCTCTACTCAAGTGATATTCCAGATTCCTCAATGAAGCTTCTATAATTCTTATTCTGGTATCATGTCCACTCATAGATGTTTTCAACGTACTCATATCCTTAGTGACTGTACCTATAGAAGTCATCATGGTTTCTATATTCTGAGATTGAGTAGATATCACACCCATCAGATTTTCCATTAATTTATCCCATTTATCAACTCCTTCAGGTTGAGTTGAACTCTGAGTTACTGGTATGCTTTGAGTGGTATGTTGTGGATATGGTTTAGGTAATGATTGTAGATTTTGATTCATGGTATCTCCTTGATAACCTTGATATGGATTCTTATATTGGCTCGGATCGGTTGTTGTCCGGCTTACTAGGGGTTTCGGACCAACGAAAAGTAGGGTGATCTCTTTTAATAGCATCAAACGAGTTTGAATATGCATCGTTCAAATTCTATCTTTGTTGCAAAAACTCACCTTTTCCCTTGAATATCCTTTTGGTTCTTCCATCCCTAATGACACATTATCATGACTTGAGTATTCATTCGATATGACATTTTCTGAGTTTATCGTTTTACTGGCTAATAAGCCGTCAAATTTCCTACTCAAATTCTCCAAGTGTGCTAGGACTTCTGTATTCGATGTACTTTCTCCTGCAAATGCTACTTTCCTGGTGCTAGAACCGGTTTCCCACATTCTGTTATTTTTGAAAATCTTTTCTATAGCATCGTAAACTATTTGGGCTTCACTCATCATTAACGAACCACCACATGCATGATCTACATCTGCACGTGAGTCTTTCCTTAATTTACGACAGAAAAGTTGGATTTGCATATCTAAGGAATAACCATGATCGGGACAAGCTCTTAATAATTTTTTAAATCTTTCCCAAGCATTCCCAAGCATTTCTTCAGATCCTTGTTTAAAGTTGGCAATTTCGACTATTAATTCCAATTTTCTACCAGGAGTAAAATATTGCTTTAAGAACTCGGATTGAATCTCCTCCCAACTAGTCAATGAATGATGTGGAAGTGACAAAAACCAATCTCGTGCTCTTCCTTTTAAAGAAAAAGGAAACAAAGACATCCTCGTTAATTCCCGATGAGAACCATGACTTTTGGCTGTATTACACAATTCTTCGAAAAGATAGAGGTGATGACGTGGATCCTCATCATCCTCTCCTAGAAATTGGGCTCTTGTGTCAATTAAACCAAAAAGATGAGATTTTATTTCGAAATTATTTGCTCCTTTATTGGGTAAACGAATTGGATTATTAATCTGGTACCTTCTTACGGTCTGATCACATATAGGTCTCGGGTTAGGCTGGTTTCGATTATTACGATTATGCTTATTCCGATTCTGATTATTTCTATTATTCTGATTCTGGTTATTAGGTTGAGGTAAATTCTGATTAAGGTTTTGGCCATACCCTTGAGCATGAGCAATCCCTTGTTCAGGTGTTTCACCAACGGTTTCGGCCATTTTCGTAACTCGATTTGACAATTCTTGTGGAATAGAAAATATCGAATAGAAAATAACACAAAATCGATAAAAAAAACCACATTTTTTTTCTCCTCGGTAATTACCGAATCCACTCGATATTTACCGAGTAGTTTTTTTTTTTTTTTTCGGTTTTTTTTCGGTTTTTTTTTTTTTTTTCTCTCTCTCTCTCGGTAATTACCGAAGAAACTCGGTATTTATCGAGTATTTTTATAAAAAAATTGATATCTTACCAAATAGGTAGGTACCAATGAAAATAAAAATACAAATGAGATTGAGAAATGTATTGACTTATCCTCGGCTGTTATGACCACGTTTACTTTCTACTATCGAAAATAGAAAATAACTCGAATTTGGTAGAAGAAGAAAATTGGTAACTAAAAGAAGGTAGATACCAACGGAAAATAAAAATAGAAATGTGATAAGAAGAGTGTTGACTTATCCTCGAGAATTTTGAGCTAATACAAGTAGTAACCCTAGACACAAAGAAAGAAATTAGCGACGTTTTCCCCGGCAACGGCGCCAAAATGCTGACAGACCTAAACCTAACCTTGGAAACGGCGCCAGAAAAGGCGACGGACATTACCTAGGCTATCTGAGATCCTAAACGGCAAGTACCGGGTCAAATTGTAGTGCTAGTCCGGTGAGTCAGTCGTATTCCTCAGGAAAACATGGTAATTCTTTTAAGTGGGGTTAAACACCAAGAAGCTATTATTAACTCGATCTAAGTCGCAGCTTTTATCATTTTCTGGGTTAGATTATGTTAGTAGTTAGATTGTTAGTAGTGCATAAAGTAAAATAAGTAAATAAATACTAATATAATATATATATTTTTGGAATCTAGCCAAGAATACGTTCTTGAATTACAATCTTTTTTAGTAGAAATAAATGAGAGCAGATCTTCCTTTATTCAAGGTGTAAATTATATATGAATCGGTGTACTCCTAAGCTAGACAACTCCTCCTCACGAAAGCGTATGAAATTGTCATATGTCCATTGCATCACCCAAGGTCCACAATCATTACGGTTTTTACGAGCAGGTCCCGAGTACAAATCTACCTTTAGATAAAAGGAGTCATTCCGTTCACAAACGGTCAATTTTATTTAAAAGGCTCCGGTTGTCAAAGCCGGACGATTCAACTTTCGGTTTAAGTTTCAATTAAGCGATGATTGAACATTATTACGATCTCGAAGTACAAATGTCAATAAAATTTATCTTTCCCAAGACAAATCGCCGGGTAGGAAACCGGGTTCCGTTGTCACGTTTTTCACTCGGCCAATTTTACCCTCCGGTCTTTCAATTTTAACGTTTCATTAAGCGCAGAAGAAAGAGATTCATCATAATTGATTTTAATCATTATTACCAGAGTCGATCATTCATTTTACCAAAAGATTAACTAATTGATTCATATCTTGGCTAGATATATTTTTAGTTTAATATCATATATAAATAGAAATAGAAATAATAAACATAACAATTTTAGAATATATTACGGTGATGACTATCGAATCGAGTCGTTTCCACGGATCTAACATGCCAAAGCTTCAAATCAACAATCTTCGATAATTATTCCGCCATTACAACGATACTATAACCATTTTATTTATATATGTGAAAAACATATATACATACATACGTAGACATATATATGTATATACGGGCCCGAAAATAAAAAAAGATAGATGAAATATATATATATATATATATGGATGTATATATATATATTAGGACGTGTGTGTGTGTGTGTATATATATATATATATATATATATACAAGTGTTCTACAAAAATAAAAACAAAGAAAGAAAAGAGAAGCAGGACGAGAAGAAAGAAAAGAAATAGAAAAGAAAGGGGCATTTGATCCATTCCATTTGCTTCTGTATATATAGGCAATTGGGACAAGGCCGGCCCGGGTCGGGAAAGTGGCGGACTGGGTCGGTGGTAATGATTTGCATAACAACTCAGCATATTCTAGAACTTCGAATAATTATAATTATTGTAATAAAACTTCTAAAATTCATATCTTGAGTTGTAGACCTCCAAAAATCATGATTCAAACGTCATTAGAAAGCTCTCGGAAAACTCTACAACTTTCATGAAGAACACTTCTTCAGAAAACGTCATTTTGATGAGCCATTTGTATTACGAGTCTTTTTCGGCATTTTCCAAGAAGATGCGAATCAAGTAAGCCACTTGACCACCGTTTGGGTTGTAGACCTCCAATTTTCATGATTCAAATTGCATCGGAAAGCTTGTACAAGGATCTTCAACTTTTACGAAGAACACTTTCTCTCGAAAACGTCGTTTTGACGAGCCATTCCCAATACGTGTCGTTTTGGGATTGACCACTTGATCTATTGACGTTTCATATCTTGAGTTCTAGAAGTCCAATTGGCGTGATTCAAAGTGCATCGGAACGTTTATATGAAGATCTACGACTTTCATTAAGGCCACTTCTTCAGAAAATGCCGTTTTGATAGGCAATTCCCATCGATACTCGGGATTTTCATTTAAGAAACGATTAACCCTTTGATCATTTGACTTAGTGACGCTTTATAACTTCCTTCCAATGACTCGAATTGACTTCAAAAAGTGTCTATACTGGATTTCAGTTCATCTTAGGATTACGCAAAGAAATAAGCAGAAAATACCCACGTAACACGTACACGGCACTCCGGTCACTAAAACCGTACAAAACTAACAAAACTTATAAAAATACGATAATTTATATAATAACTACCACTTACATATTTAGATAAAACTTAGTATTTATGACTTGATTTGCTACAATAATGCTCAAAATGGTATCAATATTGGGGCGAAATATCATAATAATGATCATAAATTTATCTCTCATCAGTTCTCGTATGCTACAACTGGTCTTCGTGTTAATTAGTAGCTAATGTCGGTTTCCGTATGCTACATACCGCTGTGATGAATCTTGTGAGCTTTGAGACTTATGTGCTTCCTTGTTATTTTTATAACTCATTTGGGTAGTAACTGTCGGTTTTCCGTTGCTACGATGGAAACTTATGAGTTATATCTGTTTAGTATAGCTAACTGTTGGTTTTCCATAATGCTATCACCTTTGACGAGTCTTAAAGCGCGTCTACACTGCATGTAATGAACAAGATCTTGTCGTTTATCGTAACCTGTCATTATCTGGTAGACGTTTATTATATATATGTCGTGTTGCAAATGAGTGGGCTAGTTTTCTTTCTTTTATTTTCTTTTATTTTTGCATATCACTTAGATGCATATCATCTAGTTGCATATCATCTAGTTGCATTGTTTTTCTATTCTCTTTATTTTTCTTGGCGTAGTTAATCGTCGGTTTCGTAATACTACCTCGCTTTTTTTTACGATTCCGACTCGCACGGGCCGTAGTCACCGTAGAGTTGTCGTGGTCAACTTGCTCGGCAGCTGTTAGAATTTATTTTTTTTATTTTATTTTTAGGATTGCATATCATGTAGGCTGCATTGTAGTATATTTTCATGTAGTTGCACCTAGCCCTCTTGTTGTGTAATGTTCCATGTATATGTATTCCATCTTTATATGAGCTTAAATTTGAAATATCTCTATATCCCTTTTCCATGTGCTTTATATATGTAATCTTTTATTTTTCCCCGTAGACTCTCTTTGCAATTGATCAAGTCTGCAGGATATTTTTGATAGCTATTGTGCACTTTCACGATGAATTCAGTTTACTGTGATGCTCCACGATCATCGAGCTATGCAAGCAATCCTGGTTCTTGTTGGTTCCTCCGAATTGCCGACATCCAATCGCCTAAGTTCTCTAATTTATTATTTACGTATAACTTGAGGACAAGTTGCAATCTAAGTGTGGGGAAGGGATAGATGATTTATGTGTCTACTTTCGTTTGCTCATATTTTTAGTATTTCTATGAAAAGTGCTTAATTTTCAAATTTTTGTTATATCCCGAGTAGACAAAGGCATATCTTTGCTTGAGTTTATATCATTTTTGCTATATTACGTATATTTAGTAATTTTAGTTGTTTCACCCGACACTCTTTTCACATGCCATAGTAAATGATGAGCTAAATGTTGAAAGCCTACCCCATTTTAGTTGGAGATTTTTGATGATTATAGCATGTTTCTTTGCTTATGTACAATTCTTGAAAAGTTTAGTAGTTTGTATTCTAGGATTAAAGTATGACATCTTGTGAATATCTGTAAGTTTGAATGTGATAAGTGAAACGTGATTAAGTCTTTGCAATAGTAATAAATTGTTTACTTGAGGTGTTATGCTCGGTGGTCTGTGCTACTAGAAAATAATCTTTTCCACTTGCCCAATGTAAATCTCTAAGTAAACATAATTGTAATTGTGTGTGTCGGAAGTGGTTTATGATTTGGGTGAGGTAGGGTGTACCACGTATGTCCTATTCCACTATGATGACCAAAGGTCACGACAGTCAGTTTATAGCTGCCTTATGATTGGAGTAAGGTAGGGGATTATCTTGAAATGTCCTATTCTGCTATGAGGGCAAAAGCTTATTCTAATGTGTGTTAGAAAAGTGTGAAAAAGTGAAAATATTGAAATATATTATTATGAATAAGTAAGGACTTAGTTATCGTTAATCTTATACCCAGTATAAAGCGAAGGATATGTTGTAGGGATTATCCTCTGAGTCTATCAGAAATGTTTTAGATATTCTCTACTATTTCTTTTTGGGATATGTATGTTTTGTAAAGTGCCTGTTATAATTTTTGAATATTTCTAACTTAGATGGGAAACCGGGCTAGTTTTGGTTTGAATAACTTTCAAATTGTGGAACTTAGTGGAAGTTTATTATGGCTATGCACACACTACACGGGTGAACTTCTAAGTTATTGAATATACTTCATATTTGTATGGATGTTTATTTGTCTCGAGCTTGACTTTGTTTTGTTTTGCTCGGGACGAGCAAAAAAGATAAGTGTGGGGAGTTGTTAAGGGTCAATTTGTAGTGTTTTATAAGGATATATTTTATATCAATATTCCCCATATATGGATGTTTTTAAGTAGAATTCGAGCTTATAATCGATTAATTGAGCAAATGACGTTTTGAATAGTTAAAATGCAAAATCGAGTAAATATCGTGGTTTTATTATCTATTTTGTATGGTTTTACGTTTTGCTCGGTTTTGTCATCTTTTAGGTGCACAAATGTGGAATGGAAGAGGTCTAAATGATGTTTGATTGAAGATTAAAGTGGAAAGAAAGAGATACAAGAGGATGAAGATGAAATAAAGCTTGGGAAAATCCCAAAGCGACTCGTAATACTGACGGGCTAATCAAAAAGGTGTTTTCTGAAGAAGAGTCCTTAATGAAAGTTGTAGAGAGTTTTCGAGAGCTTTTTATGACATTCGGATCATAATTTTTGGAGGTCTACAACTCAAGATATGAATTTTAGAAGTTTTATTCCAATAAATATCTAATCGAAGGATTATTCCATGCACAGCCGACATACATAAAAATCCTAATTGGAAAAGGATAATTGCCAGCCGCCTCTCTTTTCCTATATATATGTGCATGTATTGAAAACCTATATGGAATAATTCATATCAAATATTCAGCCGCAATTTTACACAACAGCGGCAGCTTTGAAGCTTTCAAGGCCGGTCACCCGAGCCTTGTGCTCGGGTGATCCGGGGTTAGATTAGGATGTCGTTTTCTTCCGTTTTTGATTCATGGATTCAATCATGTACCAAACTACGTGAGTTTATTTATTTAATTTATTCAGTCCTTATTCGTTTTTATGATCTTTAATTTATTTTGTATCGTTTCTATGATTTTGATGCTATGATGTGAATTAGATCGAGAGATCAGTTTGCTATTGATACGTTTACAACATACGGAAGTTGCGTAGACTAGATCACCATAGAAAGATAGGATCTTTAATCATTAATTATGTGACAAATTAATTGGTTAATTATCTAGGTTGTTAGATTCTAAAATACGAGAGTTAACCGAATCTACACCGAGTTTTGTTTGGTAAATCGATCTCAACATTCGGAAGATGAGAGATTGATAAATTGGACTCACTAAGGAATTAGGAATCCATAGCTTGAGATTAAATTCACTAAGGAATTAGGGATTTGTATCTCGTGTAAAGGTGAAACCACAATTTGAATTAAAATCATGAGATGAACTAGGATTGAAATCACTTGGTTTGTGCACTGTTTGATCCCATTATCTTTAGTTTAGTTTAGGTTGTGTTATTTTATTTCGTAGGTTAGATTTATTTTAATTGCTCTTTCGTTTATTTTATTTGTTCTTTCGTTTATTCGTTTTTCCTAAGTAACAATTGAAAGGAATTAGTGAAATTAGATTCAACATCCCAATTCCCTGTGGATCGACCCCTTACTCACTTCGCTCTACTATCAATTACCCGGTATTCGGCCGGTTAGGAGTTAGTTTTGCATGGTAGTTAGGGTTTATAAATTTTCTTTTGTTTAATGATGCAAAATCCCTCCAACAACCACGTAACATCATCATCCTGCATATAAAAAGCTTCAGAAATAAATGGCACATAATTCATAACTGAATTAATACCATAATTAACATTCTGACCTTGATGATGTGGTGGTCCTTGGTCTTTCGACCCTTGCTCTGGACCCTTGCCTTTACCATTCTTTCGAACTCGGCAATCAGCCTTGTAGTAACCTGTCTTACCACAAATCCAACAGGCCCCTTTTGGCCTTTTTCCGGATTCTTTGTCATTTGACTTTTTCTTTTTCTTGTCATGGTATTTCCCTTTGTTAGTTTTAGAACTATCCCCAGCCTCCATCACATGAATGGAAGTGGATTCATCAATTTCCTTGCCCTTGGTTTTAATCCCCTCCTGCGCGCCTGAGGATTCCTCAACGCGCAGATGGCTACCAAGTTCAACCAAGGAGAGTTCTTCTTTTGTGTTTCAACATATGCTTAAAATCCTTCCATGATGGTGGTAGTTTGTCAATGATACTAGAAAGCAGTAAATGGCTTCATCCATTTCCATTTTGTGTTGTGCAAATTGGCCTAAAATGCGTTGTAGTTCATTGAATTGTTCCATTCTGGATCGTGAATCTACCATCATGTATTTCATAAAATTACCAACTAGAAACTTTTAGCGGATGCATCTTCATTTAAATACTTAGTTTCTAGTGCATCCCATAACTCTTTTGCAGAAGCAAAGTTTTGATAAATGTCAAATAACGAATCAGACATACCATTGACAATGTGACCACGACAGATGTAGTCATCATTTTCCCATTTGTTCCGCCTTCGCAATTCCTCCAACGGTGCATCATCATCAACTTCTGGTATTTCTGTGCTCAGAACATACACCACTTTCAATGTCGTGAGAAGGAAATGCATCTTCCTTTGCCACCTCCGGAAATCAACTCCTTCAAACTTGTCTAATTTCCCGAAATTCATCATCAAATCCTTTGCATTCACCATTGTGATCAAAACAATAAATTTAAGAAGATTGTTGTAGTTTTGAGGGTCTTGATTGATCACCAATGCTATAAAAAACCTGCAAATTTTATGAAGAACGGATCCTCATGATCACGCGTATATCATCATCGTCCTTCTTAAATTTATTCGACCCACTAACTTGTCCGGAGTATCACGAATAATTTAAGTGAGATACTGATCGAGAGCCTTGCCTTTTGTCTAGGACAAAATAGATCAAAAGATTACTTGAAGTGTTTAGATGTTTAAGACTTTATCAAGGATGCATACAATTGTTGTATATTTGTTCAACAATGTAAAAGAGCCTTTTATGGTACTTGGATTGCAGAGAAATAAGTTACAAGTTCGTAATTTAAGGTTGCAACCTAAGTGAAAAGGTATCACTTGGTTATAACCACTTAAAAGGACCAAGAGGTACCTAAAAAATCGTTTTGGCCCACAGTGGCGCGCTGTGGCACCTGTGATCAACAGAAAATCGCAAAACTCTCTGTTCAACATTTAGGCATCTTTGAATCACCACAGCGCAGCTTTGTACCATCAAAGGCAGCGCTTCACACCACAAAGCGCGTCTTTGTATTCTGCTTTTACCAAAAAGCTGATTTTTGGTCCTTTAACTGGTTTTCCGGTCCTTTAAGTGATTTTCTCGAACTATACTTGCTTATTTTCCATCCGTATACTCATATACACTTATATAAGCGTGCACTCCGCACCTCCAAACTTATTATTAAGTGTTACGAGTATATCCACCCTTGTACTAAGCCCCGATTACCTCAACGGCTTGTGATTATACTTAAATCACCAACAGTGTGTGTGTGTGTGTGTGTGTGTGTGTGTGTGTGTGTGTGTGTGTTCATTCAAGCAAGTCGTCATCATTCAACTCACCTAGTCCATTAATTAATTCAAACAACAATAAATCGAGTCTTTATTCGCAACACACTCAATCAACTCGTGGACCACTCTATCTGTATAGTAAAACCGACTTTATGAAAGGTGGTTCTAGAGCTTAAAACTGATTTTTCGTAGGTTAATGAACAAAAACCGACTTTATTGCATCTATGAAAAGTCGGTTATAGCCTCACAAAGTCGGTTAATGTGCAAGAACCAACCTCAATTTCTTGTCATAATAAATTTATATGCAATTGTTTTTAAGAGTACTTACGTTCTATTCAAAGGGATAAGCAGAGGCGGACTCAATCCGCCGGACGTAGGGGCGATCAATATAATAGCGGGTTTTTTTAATGGTCCGACAAGTATATTTTATTTGAATAATAAAGATAATAGAGAAAAATGTATCTTTCTATACCGTAACATTTACGATTTATTCCTCTTTTTAACATTGATTTGACAATAACAATATAATATAACAATATTGTTCATTTCACTGTTTGTTTTTCTTTGTTTTTTTATTATAATAATTTTTTTAAAAATGTATCACTTTGGTAATGATTAGTAAAACAATGTCAAGTTATTAGATCATATTATGTGACGATGTTGAGTTATTAGATCATATTATGTGACAACAAAAATTGGGACGAAAATAAAATTTAAGTGGGCAAAATAAACACGTTTTATATATAGTAATGTATTTTCCTGACCCATGGAAGGATAAATGCCCCCATAGCTATAGTGTGCATCCGCTCCCCAAAGAGTATAAACTTTTTTGTTTAGTCCTCCACAGGCGTGACCTAAATAAAAAGACTTGAGTGTCAGAATGACGACTGGACTTGAGGTGAAGTGAAGTGTAAGTTCGAATCCCGTAAAGGGACGACTTCTTTCAGTATCTTGGTATAAAAGCAACATATGACTCTGAGCCATTTGGTTATCTCTATTCATTCCGTAAGACATGGAAGTGAAGGTCATTTCAGTTAGGGTTCAAACGTTTAAGTAAATTGGTCTTTTTATTTTTATTTTGGTATATAAAAAACAATTTGGGGAAATTTTAACCTAAGGACTCTAACATAGAGATGTAATACTTTTTAATACTTTAACAATTTGTGGGGCAGTGCTTGGTTTCAATAGTCAATATATTCTCCTTTTCCAGAAAAAAATAGTCAATATATTCGGCCAATTCGTAGAAACAAGAAAACCATTTATTTTAAGTGGATTTGGAAGCAAGGACAAAAACATTTAGGGAGAATCACAGTTTTTTAATTTTTTGCATAAAAGATTAAATTTTTTTTTATTTTAATTATGGCGCATTTTTTAACAAAAAAAAAAAAAAAAACCAACACTTATCTCATTCGTATTTTTTAAACACGCATATCTTCCAATCTAGAATTTCAAATTTGAAAATTCTTTAACCAATTTTTTTTTTTCATTTTCTTTATTTTGAGACCATATTCACCATGATTTCTGAAAATCCGCTATCGAAATTCACACTTGTTCGAAATTCACTGCTTTTGGGATTCACTGGGGAGATTCACTGCGTGAATTTCGACATTGAATCTCACGAAAAACGATGTAATGATATCGAACCAAGTCTCAAAACAAAGAGCATGAAACAAATAAAAAATTCAGTGAAATTTTCATCGCGTTTGGAGATCTAAATCAAAAGATATGATTATTGGAAGAAGAAAAATAAGGTTTGAAGCAAGTGTCCTGCTATTACCGCGTATTTTTTATTCTTTAGCCTATAAAAATTATTGGAATGGTCATTCTCCCTACAAAAGTATTTGATTATCTTTACTTAAAAATATTTCAAATGTTTTCCTTATACTTAATTCTCTATTTTTTTAAAGGGGAAACGTACTTCTATTTGAGAAAAAATAGAAAAAAAATAAATAAAATCCATCTATATTACTTCCTTCGTTTTTTTATCTGTTGCAGAGAGAAGAATCACACAGATTAAGAAAGTAATTAATATGTCTAAAGTATAGTATTGAAAGTGTATTTTTATTATTAGAGATGTAATACTTTGTTGTTAAAGGAGTTTTTAGTATTGGAAATGTAATTTTTTATTGGAGATGTAAATAATTTATTGGTAAATGAGGAAAAAAATAATAAATGATGTATTGGAAATGTAAAATGACAGATAACTAAACCCGAACAAATTCTAAAATGTGACAGATAAAAAAACGGAATGAATATCATTTATCAGTATAGGTTTTCCATCTTTATTATTGTATTTCAGTTTGTATATATACTATATAACAATAAAAATTTGTATTAAATAACGGCGACTATTGTGTTGCTTTCTCTGCGGAAGTGCAAGTCATTATTTCGGGCTTCTCTTTCCGTTTGCGACGGCGGTCAGCGGTGACAAATTTCAGCTCGTTTTGTTAATCGTCGGTGGTTCCTTGTTTCGTTGACGGCTTTGCTTGCCGGTTTCCTGTCAAAAACTTTATGTTCTTATTGTTCTATTTCTTTTTTTTTCTTTTCTTTTTGTGGTTGTTTTCAAGTATTGAGTTAGTGTTTGAGGTCTCATGTCTGAGCGTCATTCTATTATTTGAAGATTTATTCTTTTTTTTTTCAGCTCAACACGCCTCACACTGATCAATTATTTGGCTCTTGTTCGGTCTATGGTGGTCTATTAGGTTTTTATGTGTTTAATCTTTGTCCACCTGTTAGCTGGATTTTCCGATTTTCTTCCGGTTGTAGTTTCCGACATTAAATGATAATGTCGGAGGAATTTTTTGGATTTTAAAACACATTGCCTTGGCAATATCAAGTATTTGCCCTGGCGATATTGCTGCTCAATATACGGGCCAGTGGTTATATACCATAGATTATATACCGAAAAGAATTATATTATTCTTGGGTGGTGGTACAAGAAACCAACATTCATTCCTCTCTCTGATTTTTTTTTCCTTCTCTTTTCTATTCTAAGATTCAGTCTATAATTCAGCATAGATTAGAAGAATTATGTACCGTTAAATATTTGTTAATTTTTTTTTTTTTTTGACAACTTGTTATAAGTAAATTACATTCATTTTAATAAAATTGGAAACACACCACAAAATAGGACAACATTTGGTTATTTGGGCACATGTTAATTAATTCTACAATCTATCAAACCTTCCAATTCTAAATTTGATTCATTTGGTACATTAACAACTACTAGATAAATGTGTAATAATTATTTAATAACCAATAAAAGTATGAAAATCAATAAATATTTTTTGGGTGAGCGAGAAACATCTAAATATTTTTTGGGCTGGTTACTTAAGTGCAATCATTGAACCTTTCAAATTTAACGTAATTTTAAAATTATAAAAAAAAGTAAAATTAAAAAAGTAACGTAAATAATTTGCTAATCAATAAATTTTCGTAACGTAATTCATTTGCTAATCAATAAATTTTTGTAACGTAAATCACCTAATTGAATTCGAAGAAGGCACATCTTCCTACCTAAAAAAAATCAACCATCGTGCCCAAAAGAGTTTTAAAAAACAAACTTTTTTTTAAGGGGTAAAAACAAAAATTCACAACTTGCTTTTAGTTTTTATTTTATTTTTTTAGAATCGGGCAGCAAATGAAAAAGGTAAGACAAAAATCTGATATTAAATTTAGTACTAACGGTGGGAAGAAGGGTAATTCTGGAAAGTAAGTTTATGCTCTGTCTCAGCAAAAATGAGTCCTATTTACCGAAACTAGAAATAAATTTATTTCTCAAAAGATGCACAATTTTTGTTTTCAACTACTACTTCAATGTTATTTCCCTTAATTAAGGTAATAAGGTAAAAGAAAATTAAAAAATTAGAAAGGGTCCCACTGGCTATTAATTACCTACTATATATATAAAGGCATTTTAGGAAGCAGGAAAAAAAACACTTTTATCCAATACATAAAGAAGATGTCTAGTCTCGTTTTATCTGGAAATCTCAAAGCAACATTAATTGTTGTATTTAGTATACTAATTTGTTCCTCTCATGTCGTCCAGGCTACTTATATTGTCTCAGTAGAAAGCAAGCTGCCTGCAAATACTGGTCCATTGAGTGTCTTCTGTACGAGGGATCCTCCCGACCAGAAGAATTTTACTCTACTTCCTCTCCAGAAGTTTGAAACTCATTTTGAACACGTGTTCCATTTTGGCACCCTTCCTTTTTTTTATTGTAGGTTCGACTGGACTTCAAAAACCAGACAATTTGCTATCTTTGATAAAGAATTACGTCTAAACCATTGTACCTCTTTTCAGAATAACGTTTATTGTCGTTGGGAAGTATTTGATAAAGGATTCTATTTGGAAAATACAGGTAGAGGGGGCCTTACTTTCATGAATGTTTGGTTAAACAACAAATAATGTGATTTCTTTCTTAATCCCCTCCCCATCAGTTTCATTTTACCACTCCTATATTTACCAAATAATCAAGAATTTATCTATCTATTTTATATATATCAGATGCCTCTTGTTGTTTACTTTTGATTAATTACAATTACACTCCCAATGTGAATGCATTTTCATTCTTTCACCAAAAAAAAAAAAAAAACAAAAACAAATCACTAAAAAAAACTATAAAATAAAAACATGGTAGTTAATGTTTGATTCGGACAAATCATTCCTTTAAAAATTAAAATATGAATGCATCTATTTCTTTCATAAAAGAAAATAAACAAATCACTAAAAAATTTATTAAATAAAAATATCTATAACTTGACTTCCTAAAAATAAGCAGTCACATTCACGTTACCAAATTGAAAATATCTTTTCATACAAATTTTTTTCTTATTACACTGTATTTTGTTTTCCAATTTTGCCCTTATTTTTTTCTGATTACGCGCCTACATTCTGACCGGAATGTAGGACATTATACCTACCCAAATGTGGTCAGAACAGTTTAGTTTATTCGGACCCGAACGTGGTCAGGAAAACATTATATGTTTGGCCTCTAAAATGGTCCGATACGTTTTCGAATTTTTTATAGCGACGTTTTTATATTCTTACTTGAGATAGGGTTATACCTACTTAAACTTGGTCAGAATAAGTTAGTTTATTCTGACCCGAACGTGGTCAAGAAAAATTACACGTCCGGCCTCTAGAATGGTCTGATACGTTTTCGAAATCTTCAGAGCGCCGTGGTCATATTCGGACTAGAAATAGGAGCAGAAAACGTTATTTTTCGACCTGTAAAACGGTCCGTATTGTTTCTCAAGCGTACATAATAATGTATCTTTATTCAGACCAAAAATTGGTCTGGAAAACATAATGTTTTAGGCTTGTAAACATGGTCTGAATAATATACAATTACTGACTCATTTAGGGTCAGAATGATATGTGTGTTAAATGTCAAAACGTTGTCTAGTCTCGCCCTTACTGACTCATTTAGGGTCAGAATGATATGTGTGTTAAATGTCAAAACGTTGTCTAGTCTCGCTTTTGGAATGTGTAAAACATGTTTTGTGTGAAAAAACAGTCTCACCACATTTCATCATAAATTTCCTATTTATCAACTCAATCCGTTTCAATATATTTTGAATTTCAAATCAAAAACTCCATAATCAAGTCAATTTCATGCATTTATTTTGAAAATTGCTCCAAACAATTTATCGCAAGATGATATTGCTGAGTGTCGGTAATGGCATAAAATATGAACGCCTGAGACCGGAGATAGACACGTCGCTACATTCTCTGTCGGTTACATGAGGCAGGGGATCATATTGGCGGCGCGCGGTGATCATTTTTTTGGTCGATGATTGGTTAGAAATTGTCGATTGGCCGGCTAATAATGTTCATACAGGTATATATATTGGGTTACTTTCTTTTTCAATAAGCTCAAGTAGTTATTAATTTTTTTTCCTTTTGTGTCAGTGAATTCTTCTCCTATATTCATTTTTCAATTGATGATTTGTTTGCCTTTTTTCATTTAAACAAGTTTGATGTCTATATAAAGTTTGCATCTTTCTTGCTATTAATATATTAATAACGTGTTTTGTTCCTTTATATCGCAATTCAAGGAATAAACCATTGCACCTGCTCAACTAGGAAATTCTTTATGACTCTCACTGCAAGTGACTCCATTAGATTTGCTTGCTGCAAGAGGCAAAACAAAGATACACATGGCGCATTAGCGTGGCGCATGTCAGACATCTATGATGATACTCGTCAGAGTGAGTCCCGCACAATTTTCCGCTCAACTATGTTTGAGAAAAGTTTTTCCGAGAATCTTTTGAACATTTCATGATTCTGCCATTCATAATCGGAATTTCCTTTGCTTTCTGAGATTTTGAGTTTTAGTGTATAGCTTAGTCATGTAGGCTCAGTATTAACTACCCTATAGCTTGATTTACAACTCGAACATACATGTCCACTACTCATTTATCACGATATATACAACACAATATGCGATGTGCTCATACTTAATTGTCATAATTTTTTTTTGGATCGTTTTATATTCATCCCACCTGTACGTTTATCAACAAAGTGACGAATTTAGAAATTTGTTTTTCAACCGGTGTACAATTTTTTTTTCCCAACAAATGCATCAATGTAGTACGTAGTAACTTTTTTTCTTAAGGTAAATTATGTATACAAAAAAATAACAATAAATTAATTGGAAGGGGTCCTGGGACCCATACGTTAAATGGGCATATGCCTACTATATACTGGCTTTTTAGTGGTTAAAAGAGATCGATTTTATATATATATAAAATAAGAAGTGTTCATCTTTATAAAGATGAGACTATGCTCTATCATCTACCATATGTACATTGACTACTTTTTATTGTACCAAGCTAAATGTACAGACTTAAGCACCAAGTCTCATATAATTTATCTATTAAGTAAAGATGATCATTTTATCCCCAAATTTCATAACAACAATTGTTTTGTAATCTCTACTTTGATCATTTCATGTCCGGGCTACTTATATTGTCTCAGTACAAAGCAGACTCTGCCTGCAAATACTGCTCTGCTCCAATGAATGTCTTTTGCGTTAGGCATTCCCAGGCCCCCGACTCGATGGACTATGGTCTATATCCTGGAGATATGCTTGCCATTGAGTTTGAACATGTGTATTATTTTGGCACCCTTCCAAAATATGAATGTATCTTCGACTGGACGTCAAAAGCCAGATATTTTGATATCTTTAATCAATAAAAATTTGTGTAAAAACAAATTTATTAATTTTCAGAATAACGTTTATTGCCGTTGGATTGTAACAAAAAATGGATTCTTTTTGTTAGATGTGTCTGATCCTAAAGGAAAACTTATTTAAATGAACTGGTGAAAAAGCATACATGCGTTTGGACGCGGCTCCTCTGCTGTGAAATGAGCACAGCACGGTGTGCTGTGACGCAAAACAACGTCGTTTTGCGTACAAACAACGCCGTTTGGTTCCGATCTATTAAAAAAAAAAAAATCAGAGCGGCCCCGTTTTTGGCCGAAACGACGCCGTTTCAGCCTTCACAAAGACGGGCACATGCAGAAGGGCGCACAACAGAGGATCCCAATTCCATGCGTTTCTTCCTATCAATTTCATTTTACCACTGGTATATGTACCAATAATAGAGAATTAATCTAATTTTATATATGTTGCCACCTATTGTTTATGCCAAAATGATCGATTACTTACAATTACTGTTCACCTGTGTGTGTGTGTGTGTTTTTTTTTCTTCCTTTTTTCGAGAGTATACTGCTAATCATCAATCCTAATTACATGTCCTTGTAATCCTTCAATCCTAATTACTATCACCAACAGAGATCAGCTTGACCTTTGAGCAAGCCATACTGGTTCAGAGAGCAATACAAATTTCACAACAAAAAAACCACAGCAAAAAAAGACAACATAATTTTACACTATCATAATATGATATATTTTGATTAATTACAGGAATTCCAAATTAATCAATGATGTAAACATATGTTATTTTTGTTTATTATATTCATTTTATCGTAAAACTAGTATTTTTGTATTAATACATTTAAAGCGTTTTGTTTTGCTGTTTTGGTTAGAAAGTAGTAGTTGGTAACAATACTGCATTGACATATACAAAAACTGCAACGCCTCATGCCAAGTAGGTGGGGCAGTGCTCATTGACCACACACTATACAACGTCTCAAACCCTTAAGGGAATCATACTAAATTTACAATTATATTTTAAGGTATTTTAATACATACCTATTTTTAAACCTAATTGTGGTGCATCAAATAGATTTAGTGCAGTGCTTCTAAAGGCCTCTAACAATATAGCAGGGCCTAGTGGACCCCATTTAAGGGGTACTACTTTTCTACAAGCTCTTATATAAGGCTTCTTATCATGGGAGTCTAAAACACCAAATCGTAACAAGTCTACCATTTGATAGATTAAAATGACTAGTGTCATTTTACCTCAAAATCTCATAGTAATACTCATTCTGTCCCTTTATGTCTTTGGATCCCTTCATGTCAATGCTACTTATAATGTTCAAATAACTAACGATTTGCCAGGAGACACTAAACCAGTGAGTATTCATTGCACTAGGGAGCCTGGGGATGCAATCCCGAGGACTATTTACTAACCAATCACCAAATGGCGGAGATTGCTTTTGATCATGTGTCTCATCACGGTACCCTTCCTAAATATTATTGTACATTTCAATGGGGATGAAAACCGTAAGCTTTCATTGTCTTTGATAAGAAGATACGTCAAAAACATTGTTTTATTTCTAAGGATAACTATTATTGTCGTTGGGTTGTGAAGGAAAAAGGATTCTATATGTCAGATGCTCATGAATCTCTTTTTTACATGAATTGGTGGGAAGATAAATAATACAGTTTTCTACTTTTTGGTGTTTATACCAATATCAAAGGATCTATCTTTGTATGTTGTTTCTTACTCCTTCAGTTTCTTATTAACCGTCGCATTTGAAGAAAAAATAATTTTTATTTTTTGGATGAATTTGGTCACTTTTTAGTTTAAGGTTAGTCATTTTTGAATAAACATGGTCAATTATTTTTTCTCAAATGCGACAGTTAATAGGAACGGAGGGAGTACATTTTATTTCAAAATAATTAACGTGATATCTTATGATGTGTCTCATGATCAAATTCAATACAAAGTATTTTTTTTTTTTTAATTTTCCAATTCAAAGAATAGTTTATCAATGAAAATCTCTACGCATATGTTTATACCAACCTTTTGGTGTATATTACTGACTCATAAAACTATCTGAAACACGCTTATTACATAAAGAAATAAAAATTCAACAAAGTAACTTCCTCTCAGGGAAAAAAAAAAAAAAAAAAAAAAAAAAAAAAAAAAAACAACACAAAGCCGCTCTTTTTTTGACTTGATGAATCTTGTGGTGATGCACACGAATACTCTCCAAAATCCACCACGGATAGCTACCAAAAAAAAAATAAAAAAAATACGACTGTTAGATAACATTTTCTCTTCACCTTTGCGATTGGCGCCGCACTATTTTATACTTAGAGAAAATAATTTTTCTCCCTTAGAAAATTCCTTATATAGGATTTTTCTTTTTTAGTTGTGTTAATTATAGGAGTAGAACGGTTCTCTTCCCTATTATAGCCAAGAGATGTGTCCCAATATAGTTTGAAATAGGGAGGAAGAATTTTTTTTTTGTAAAATAAAAGATTATACCATCAAACATTTTCCTGAAACATGCAAGATAAAATACATATACCACGCATAACCCCTTTATAGCAAAATATGATCACATCCAATGAAATTCTCCTAAAACGTTGAGATTTTGTAACATAATCGTGAACAACCCTCGTAACTTAACCAAAGGTGAACATACACATGATTGCATCAATATTTAATCATCTAATTAAGCCTATATAATTAAGCCATAACTAAGGGAATAATAAACATACATAAAATGATAACAAAATCGGCTGCATCATATTCAAACCATATAAAATGATGTAAAAATGATATTTAACACAACCCCGACCATAATGAAGGCTCCAAACTTGAGGAGAAAGCCTTTTGTAATGTAACACTCACCTTCTATCAAATTGAACCATAGATCATGTTGAATGTTTGACACACATAACAGATATACATTTAATACAAATCAAAGAAATAAACTCACAGGCAAATGAATAAAGAAATTTTACAATCACAACAGTTATGTCATATTGAGCAATCATGTTCAATGTTTGACACACATATCACATATACATTCAATATATTAGCACCCTCAAAAAAAAAAAAAAAAAAAAAAAAAAAAATATATATATATATATATATATATATATATATATATATATATATATATATATATATTCTATCGGCACCACATAATATTTACTGACACCCATTTTTTCTATTTACTTATGATATCACATATGTATTTGTTTTTTTTTTTTTTTTTTTTACACTTTCGACACCACACTAGGACGTGAGCGTCAATGACGTTCTTTTTCGATAATACCATCATTGGGTGATGTTTTTCACAAATGATACATTTATTTATTTTTGGTTAGAAAAAGACACGGACGGAAAAAAAAATAATAATAATAAATATATATATATATATATATATATATATATATATATATATATATATACACACACACACACACTTTGGACTAAAAGACCTAAATATTCTACAAAAGATATGTTTAATTTTACAACTTTATAGGTATGTTTTGAAGCTATCAACGAATTGAAATTTGTATCTACGGATGTTAAAAGCGCGATATTGAAGTAATATTTTGTAAATAAGTTTTTTCAAAAAAAAAAAACTTCGAACTTAAAAGGCCTAATCCGACGACTTCGCCAGAGGTCCAAAAATTTCTAGGACCAGCCCTGGCACACGCCACACGGTACCGGTGTTTCCCCCTAAAACTTATCAGGCGCCACCTCGTTCACCGCCGGATGTGTATACAAAATCGACTCCACCTTCACACTACTTATATTCTCACCACCAATCAGTGGCGGATCCACGTGCCCCAGAGGGGTCACATGCCTCCACTCAACTTTATAAATAAAATAAAAAAAATTTGAAACGATGTCATTTTGGTAAAAAAAAAAATCAATTTTTGACCTAATTACATACGTACCGGAACGGATAACATTCAAGATTATGCAGGATTATACACGAAAGATCCTTTTTTGGCTCTCTCTTTAGCCCTATGTCTCTTATCCCAAGGAGGTCTTCCTCCACTAGCGGGTTTTTTCGGAAAACAACCCGGTTTCGACCCGAAATTTTGACCTAATTACCCGTCCAACCCGAAAAGTTTTTAGGGTTAGTACACTTTTATGACGGATGACCCCACTGAACTTTTTTCCTGGATTCACCACTACCACCAATTATGATAATATCCTTTGACCTGTCCTTTATCTACGTCAGGGTGTATTACACCAATGTCTCCGGTATAAAACCATCCATTTTTCATGCAATTCGATGTCCCTTTTGGATCTTTAAGGTAACCAAGCATTAAAGGCGTAAACGCTGTCAAATTTCTTTCGTGAAGCCTACTGCGACTTTCTCTTCGCAAGAGAGATTGACTCAATTCGGTTTCTCGATCTCGAGTCGAGATTCTCGAATAATTAACCGAGCCGAGCTCGAGTTTTAAAATATATTAATCGAGTAGCTCGCGAGCTTGATTAAATAATTATTTAAATAATTAAATTTATTAAATTTATTATAAAATATTATTTTTCATAATTAAAAATATATTATTCGAAGTCGATTATTAGACGAGTCGAGTTCGATCTTGCTTTTTTAAGGCTCGATCGAGCTCGAAAGTTTCAAGCCCGAACTTATTTAGTCGAGTCGAGCTCTCAGAGCCTGCAGAAAGATCGACTCGACTTCTACTCGATTACACCTCTACCAAGCATTACACTTCCACCTCTTAATACAACTACACCTTTTGTTGATCCATCATGTTTTACACTTAAGTTAGTAGTCGGGTCCACAATGGCGGATTCGTAATTATTTTGCAATGGGGTCACCGGAGGTTTTGCTTGAAAATTTGTTTCAATAGAGTGACCAAGCATAATACTACACTTTTTAACTACAAAACGAAATTTTTAAAAACAAAACTACATTGTTTCAATACTAATATTTTTCCCAGATCTCAAAGTCACGCGACTTACATATACACTCCTCCGCCCCAGGCCCGGGTCCACTACGCCCATTTCTATGTTAATGAAATAATAACATTTTATGATAATGAAAAAGATAGTAAATTGCAAAAACATTTTAATATTTGAACCGAGATAATAACATATTGGATTGCATGTTGTAAGATGGTTTTTGTAGGTTTATTGTCAACATTTCATCCATTCACTTTATTTCTTATCCTCGCTTTCTTTTAAATACCAAAATATAGAAAATAAATGTTTTTTTTAGGAAATAGAAAATGAATGTCAAATGTGTTCAATTTGCTAAAAACCCAAAAATATTGAAATAAATTAAATGAAGAAACGTAATTGTAACATCCTGACTTTTCATAAAAGGGTAAAATAGTAATTGAGTTTAATCACGACGACCTAATTGTTATTTATCCTATTTATTTAATTAAGAAGGATTTAATTAAAAGGATTTAGTTATTATTTAAAATGGATTTAATTAATAACTATAAAAAGGAAATTATCCCAAAATATCTTATTTGGTTCACACGGTGATTTCTGAAAGGAAAAAAAGGAAAAAGAAAGAAAGAGGAGGAACGGCGGCACACAGAGGCATCGACGCAGGAGATGCCAAAAAGGGAGAACGTAAACTTCAACCGTATGACCAATCCGTTCATCTTTTCAAGATGTCGCAGAAGAGAAAAGTGATCGCGAGAGAGATTTAACTTTGGAAAATAACATCTCTCAATTTCAGTAAATTTTCGGTTTAGCCCTAGTTTTGGTATTCGTAGAGTTCGATTCTTGAAAAATTCGTGATATTTCAATCCGTAACTCTGTTTTTCACCCATGAGTAGAAATAAACGATTGTCTTGGAGTGTAGATCATTCTAAAATTAGTTTCGCAGCAGTAATCCAAGTATTTTGCAGTTTTATGCTCTTTTTCGCTTTCGTTTTTTTTTTTTGTAAAATATGATTTTAGGGTTTTGTTGATCAAATAGGTTTTGGGGTTGAGGATCAACAGTTGTTGCGCTTGCTTGACGTTTTGATTTTGGTTTTTCTGGAAATTAAGGTAATATGTTCTTCCTAATGAGTAATTATAGTTTTATAATGATAGGTTGAGTTTTGGTGTTGTTTGGTGATAGAATTAATGCTAAATTGTAATTAATGAGTTGCGATATGTTTTGGCATATTTGTGTTGAGTTTTAAATTTCTATTTTTTTATTCAATAACATTAATTAAACATATACAAGCTTCGATTGAACTCCGATTCGCTCGAGCTTAAAACACCGAATGTACTCTTAAAAAGGAGTTGAAGTTCGGATCCGTCGGAAGGGCATGAAAGGGCTTGTGCTTTGATGAACTAGAGTTCATCAATGTCACGTGTGTGTGCTAGGTCTTGTCCGTGTCTCAGTGGTTTAAGTACGAGAGTAGGAGATGTGAGTGAGCTTACTTGAAAACACTTAGGTGACTAGTTAATTCACAATAATAATTACATAAATGTAGTAAAAGCTAAAACGCCACTTATTCTTGGTTAGGCATCGATTCAAATCGGCGCGTGATACGCTCATAAAAGGTGGACAACGCCATCGCTCAAAAGGTCAAGCGGCAGTGAAGGAAATCAATCGAACGATATGCACAACGGGGAGATCCCGGGACTATCGGTGCTAATCACCGTAGTTGGATAGTATATCTCGTGGTGGAATTTTCATCATGCATTGTGTCCTTGAGTAATGATGTAACCAAGATAAGCTAAGCTAGAAAAGTTTAGTCATGACATGTCGATGGGCATGGATTGAACCCTAGATTGAGTCGGTCTCATAAAGATAATTTAATAATCATAATAATAACTTTTTGTTGTATAACTTAGTTATTCATTAGCTTCTCACTTTTACTAAGTACTTTGTACTTACCTCCTTTGCATTTCTTTTGTATGCATTGTGGGGTGAGAAGACGAACAGGTTGACCAAGTGTAGATGACGACTTTTGAAGACATTGAAGTTTTGACGAAACTTCTAGTTTATTTTCTTTGTAAAGGTTGTACTAGTCTAGTTGTATTTATTTTCTTAGAGTTGTTGTACTTCTAATTTTAAGACCTCGTATTGTATAAGTCTTTGGGTTTTTCGTCGTTGTAATTTTAACTATCCATCTTTAGTATGGTTGTATCTATTCTTAGTAGCATTTGTGTTTTTACCCGAGTCCTTTTAGCTTCCGTTTGCTTTTATTTGATACGACGACGTAGAGACTGGAATATAATATTAGATTTATTTCATGCTATACGCGCCGAACGTTCTCTTAAGGGCTTGGTATCCGGGAACGGGACGTTACAGTAATAATATTGAAATAAATGAAATGAAGAAACATAATTTAGGAAAGAGATGATATATTATAAGAGAAATGTATTTTAAAAGAGGAACATGTCAATTTGCTAAAAACCCATAAATAATGAATAAATGAAATGAGGAAAACGTAATAATATTGAAATAAACGAAATGAAGAAACATAATTTAGGAAAGAGATGATATATTAGAAGAGAAATGTATTTTTTTTTTACACTAAGAGAAATGTATTTTAAAAAGAGGAATATGTTAAACAGAATTAAGAGTTATTTGAAAGAAATTTTTTTAAAAATAATGTTAAATATATTGCTATTGAAGAAACATAATTTAGGAAAGAGATAATATATTAGAAGAGAAATGTATTTTAAAAAGAGGAATATGTTAAAAAGAATTAAGAGTTATTTAAAAAAAAAGATTTTTTTAAAAAAAATGTTAAAAATATTGGTTCTGCCATAGTGCGAACCTGCAACCTACAAGAGAATAACTATGCAGTACTTCCATTGGTACTTTTATTGCCGCGTAAATACTTATTATCATATGACTCTTAATAAATAGGCGTAATATAGGTATTTTAAGAAAATTATGGGGGTCATACTATGTCCGCCCCTATTTCCAAGCACATGTTACTACCAAGCCTCCGGTCTCTGTTAAACCGTAGCCGTGGCTGATAATGAAGCCTAATGATTTAGCCCGGCCGAGAACCGCTACTGGTGGCGGTGCTCCGGCTGTGAGGATGTGGACCGGAGACTTGAGTGGCTTGAGTCCTTAAAATAAATAAATGGCATATATATAAATGATAATATGTATCACTATGATTTGAGTTTATATATACTACGTCTGTCTCAAAGTATTTGTAGTTGATGCTGTAAATTTAAAAAAAAAAATCTATTTTAGAAATTTTAACAGGAAAACTCTATTTTAATTAAATCAAAGATTTTTTTTATATTTTAATTTTCATATTTTTATTTTAATTAAATATTGATGATTAATCAACCCTAATCAATCAAAGTTTTTGATGATTTTGATTTTTTTCTTACATTTTTAGTTTTTATCTATACTTATTTAATCAATAATCAATCAAGGATTTTGTAGATTTTGATTTTTTATTATTTCACATTTTCAGTTTTTTTTATATACTTATTTATTAAATAATCAATCAAAGATTTTGATGATTTTCGTTTTCATTTTTTTTTTTTGAGCCCGTTTTCGTTTTTCTATTTTTTTTAATTTCTTGTTTAAATTATTTGATTTTAGTTTTTATTTGAAACCAAATGATTAATTATTTAAATTATGGAGAAATATTTTTTTAAAAACACATTAACACTTGAAATTAAAATTAATTAATGATGATTAATTAATCCATAATCAATCAAGGATTATGATGATTTTGATTATTTAGGATATTTTTATTTTTCATTTAGTTTTTTATTTTATTTTTTTATGATAGTTTTTATTAATTAATCTATAATCAATCAAGGATTTTGATTGATCAAGGATTTTGATTATTTATGTTTTTATATTTTTAATTATTTCTATATTTATTTAATCAAGGATCAATCAAGGATATTGATGATTTGGGCACGTGTCCTATACATAAATACGGGTGCTAATCGCCAAACCTAAACCCGGTTGTTCTCATATTTGGAGAGGCATCTCGCAAGGCTTATTCTCGCTATCCTGGAAAGAGTCGAGAAGAGTGGAGACACATTCGCCTGGAAAAGCAATCCAAATGGCGTGTACTCGCCAAGCGTCTGGCTATGAAACCCAAGTGAAGAACAATGTGCAAACCCCGTTAATGTTGAAGAGAAGCACTGAAGCGATTTGGAGCTTAAAGGGCCCCGCCAGAGCCAATTTCTTCCTTTGGAATCAAACATGATGCTTTGCCCACGATGATTTTTGGCCAAGAGGCACATTATTCCATCTCCTTTGTGCCCTTTGTGTGGAATGGAAAATGAAACACTTCTACATGCCTTACGTGATTGCCCGTGGGCTACTCAAGTCTGGACACCGATTCGCCCCAAAGACGCGGTGGAGAGACTTTTTGCGTATAACTCGGTGGACAAGTGGATTCAGGACAACATCTGAGAACCAAACTAGATTTGGTGAAGTGCCTCACAATGGAAATATATTTGGCGAGAAATTGTCAACGGAGTTTGGATATGGAGAAATAAGGAACTCCATAATCATGACACGCAGAGGCCCCGGCCTATGTGTTTTTATCCCACTCGGTGGACCGTGCGAGAATCTTCGCTTAGCATTAAGATATCAGAGCTTTGTTTCCTAGATTCTACTTTCGTTTAGAACTTTTTCTTGCCTTTCCGCTATTTTGTAAGCCTGAATCTTTTCCGGTTTTGGTGTTTTCAACACCCCTGATGATGAATAAAACTGTGCGCTTCCACTAAAAAAAAAAAAAAAAAAAAAAAGGATATTGATGATTTTCGTATTTATATTTTTTTATTTCATTTTTAAATTAATTTATTCTCGTTTTTATATTTTTATTTATAGCTCTTTTGATGATTTTTGTTTTTATATTTTCTTATTTTGTGTTTAAATTAATTGATTTACGTTTTATATTTTTATTTGAAACTAATTAAATTTAAAAAAACATTTTTTGGAGAAAACAATCACACTTTAATTAAAAGAAATTCATTAATGATAATTAATTAGTCCATAATCAATCAATGATTTTGATGATTTTAGTATATATAGTTTTTTATTCATTTTTGAAGGAAAAGAAATTTTACTAAGCAAAAAAATCGTGAATAGCGACGAATTACATTATGTGGGATAAACTCCCCAAACAATACAAAGATTATGACTAAATTACACTACGCCTAATAAACGCTTATTTGGAAATAAGACCATTATGCCTAGCCATTATGATTTTAGTATATATAGTTTTTTATTTCATGTTTCGATTAATTGATTCTCCTTTTTATACTTTTATTTAAAGATATTTTGATGGTTTTCGTTTTTATGTTTTTTTTTATTTCGTGTTTAATTTAATTGATTTCTTTTATTTTTATTTTTATGTTAAACTAATTGATTAATTATTTAAATTAGAAAAAACACTTAACGAGAAAAACACAGTTAAGTTTTTAACTCAAAAATTCTTTAATGATGATTAATTAATTCATAATCAATAAAGAATTTTGATGATTTTGATTATTTATGTTATTATATTTTTAATGATGATTAATTAATCCATAATCAATCAAGAATCTTGATGATAATGATTATTTATTTTTATTTCGTGTTTAAATTAATTGATTTTAATTTTTATTTAAAGCTAATTGATAAATTATTTAAATTAGAGATAAAGGATTTTTTTATTTTGATTTTTATATTTTTAATTTCGTTTTTAAATTTTAAGAGGAATGAGCCACAAGGACAAAAAAATTAATAAATGAGTCTGGAAGGACAAAAGTAACATTTTAATGATTATAAAGGACAAAAATCACAATTGTTACTTTAAAATTGTTACTTCAAGTGTTATTGTTACTTTGTGTTTCACAATTGTTACTTCATATTTACTCTATTCTACATTTGTTACTTAATATTTGTTACTTCATAATTGTTATTTTTATTCTTATTAAATTACGATTTCTTCATTCGTTAAATTTTTGATAATTTTGTCTTCCTGACAAAAATCTATTAATGATTAATTAACCATTGACATTCAAGAAGTTTGATGATTTTGAATATTTATTTTTTACATTTTTAATTTTTTTTCTTAAGGATTTTGATGATTTTTCGTTTTTTATATTTATTTTTTGAGCCCGTTTTCATTTTATATTTTTTTTATTTCGTGGTTAAATTATTTCATTTTCGTTTTTATATTTTTATTTGAAACTAATTGAGTAACTATTTACATTATAGAAACACTTTTTGAGAATAACACACTCACACCTAAAATTAAAATTAATTAATGATGATTAATTAATCCATAACCTATAAAGTATTTTGATGATTTTGGTAATTTATTTTTCATCTTTAATTTATTTTTAATGATGATTAATTAATCCATAATCAATCAATGATTTTGATGATTTATGTTTTCTTTTACTGATTTAATCAATAATCAATAAATAAATTTGATGATTCTAGTATTTATATTATTTATTACGTGTTCAAATTAATTGATTCTCCTTTTTATATTTTTTTGTAAAGATAATTGATGATTTTCGTTTTTATTTTCATTTTTATATTTTAATTTCGTTTTTTTATTTTAATTAATTATTGATGATTAATTAACCATAACCAATAAATGATTTTGATTATTTATTTTTTACATTTTTAGTATTTTTTCTATACTTATTTAATCAGTAATCAACCAAGGATATTGATGATTTTTGTTTTTATATTATTTTTGAGCCCGTTTTCGTGTTTTATTTTTATTTCATAGTTAAATTATTTCATTATCGTTTTATATTTTTATTTGAAACTAACTCGAGTATTTATTTAAATTATGGAGAAACACTCTGGGGGGACACAATCACACGTGAAATTAAAATTAAATAAGTATGATTAATTAATTCATAACCCATAAGGGATTTTGATGATTTTGATTATTTATGTTTTTTTTATTTTTAATTTATTTTTAATAATGATTAATTAATCCATAATCAATCAAGGATCTTGATGATTTTGATTATTTATTTATTTTCGTGTTTAAATTGATTGATTTTCATGTAGAAAAGATTTTTATTTAAATGTAATTGATTATTTATTTAAATATAAACACGCTTTTTGCAAAAACAAATTATTAATAATGATTAATTAATCTGTAATCAATCAAGGATCTTGATGATTATTTATTTTTATTTCGTGTTTAAATTAATTGATTTAATTTTTATTTAAAGCTAATTGATAAATTATTTAAATTAGAGATAAAGATTTTTATTTTGATTTTATATTTTTAATTTCGTTTTAATTTTGAATTGTACCAGCGACATGAAAAATTAATAAATCTATTAATGATTAATTAACCATTGACATTCAAAAGTTTGATGATTTTGAATATTTATTTTTTTACATTTTTAATTTTTTTCTTAAGGATTTTGATGATGATTTTGAATATTTTTTTATATTTATTTTTTTTTGAGCCCGTTTTCATTTTTATATTTTTTTATTTCATGGTTAAATTATTTCATTTTCGTTTTTATATTTTTATTTGAAACTAATTGAGTAACTATTTACATTATAGAGAAACACTTTTGAGAATAACACACTCACACCTAAAATTAAAATTAATTAATGATGATTAATTAATCCATAACCTATAAAGTATTTTGATGATTTTGGTAATTTATTTTTTTCATCTTTAATTTATTTTTAATGATGATTAATTAATCCATAATCAATCAATGATTTTGATGATTTATGTTTTCTTTTACTGATTTAATCAATAATCAATAAATAAATTTGATGATTCTAGTATTTATATTATTTATTACGTGTTCAAATTAATTGATTCTCCTTTTTTATATTTTTTTGTAAAGATAATTGATGATTTTCGTTTTTATTTTCATTTTTATATTTTAATTTCGTTTTTATTTTAATTAATTATTGATGATTAATTAACCATAACCAATAAATGATTTTGATTATTTATTTTTTACATTTTTAGTATTTTTTCTATACTTATTTAATCAGTAATCAACCAAGGATATTGATGATTTTTGTTTTTATATTATTTTTTTGAGCCCGTTTTCGTGTTTTATTTTTTATTTCATAGTTAAATTATTTCATTATCGTTTTATATTTTTATTTGAAACTAACTGAGTATTTATTTAAATTATGGAGAAACACTCTGGGGGGACACAATCACACGTGAAATTAAAATTAAATAAGTATGATTAATTAATTCATAACCCATAAGGGATTTTGATGATTTTGATTATTTATGTTTTTTATTTTTAATTTATTTTTTAATAATGATTAATTAATCCATAATCAATCAAGGATCTTGATGATTTTGATTATTTATTTATTTTCGTGTTTAAATTGATTGATTTTCATGTAGAAAAGATTTTTATTTAAATGTAATTGATTATTTATTTAAATTAGGGAGAAACACGTTTTTGTAGAAACACACCCACACTTTTATCGTAGAGTTTTAATTTATTTTTAATAATGATTAATTAATCTGTAATCAATCAAGGATCTTGATGATTATTTATTTTTATTTCGTGTTTAAATTAATTGATTTTCGTGTAGAAAATATTTTTATTTAAATCTAATTGATTAATTATTTAAATTAGAGAGTAATACTTTTTGAAGAAACACACTCACATTTTTATCGTAGAAAATAGAATAGAATAGAAAATATAGAGATTGACACTGTCTTTTCAAATTAAACATATTTCACACGTGCCAAGCGCGAGAGTGAGCTTTGTTTTGACATTTAACATGCATATCATTCTGACCCTAAATTAGTCCGGAATTGTATATTATTCAGACCATGTTATAGGCCGAGAACATTATGTTTTCCGGACCAATGTTTGGTCTGTATAAAGAGACATTGTTATGTATGATTGGGAAACAATACGGACAACTTTACAGGACGAAAAATTATGTTTTCTGCTCATATTTCAAGTCAGAATATAACCACGGCGCCATGAAAATTTCGAAAACGTATCGGACCATTTTAGAGGCCGAACATGTAATGTTTTTCTGACTACGTTGGGGTCAGACTAAGCTAAATTGTTCTGACCACATTTATGTAGGTGTAATCTTATTTCAATTCAGAATATAACCACACCGCTATAAAAGATCGGAAACATATCAGACTATTTAGAGGCCGAACACGTAATATTTTCCTGACCACGTTTGGGTCAGAATAAACTAACTTGCTCTGACCATATTTGGGTAGGTATAATGTTTCACATTCTAACTGAACTCCGGTCAGAATGTAGGCGCGTAAATGAAAAAAATTTAAAGGTAAAATTGGAAATTAATTACTGTGTAATAAGATAAATGACGGTGTGAAAAGACATTTCCTAAAGATTTAACCAATTATTTTAATCAAATGAAAACTCTAGAATAACTTGTATTTTGGGATGATCATTATATAAAGGCTTCATACCATGAGAGTCTCAAACACCATATAGTAGCAAGTCTAGCATTTAATAGACTAAAATGACTAGTTGTGTCATTTTACCTCAAAATCTCATTGCAATTCTCATTCTATCACTTTATTTCTTTGGATCCCTTCATGTCAATGCTACTTACTATGTTCGGGATACTTAACGATTTGCCAGGAGACAAACCTATGAGTATTCATTGCACTAGTGGAGCCTGACGATGCAATCCCGAGGACTATCTACTAACTTTTCATCAATTGGTCGTGATTGATTTTGATCACGTGTATCGTTACGGTATCCGTCCAAAATTCTATTGTACCTTTCAATGGGGATGAAAACCGAAGCTTCGCCGTCTTTGATAGGAAGATACGTCAAAATCGTTGTTTTGTTTTTCAAGATAACTATTATTGTCGTTGGCTTGTGAAGGATAATGGATTTTATATGTTGGATGCTTCTCAATCTCTTGTTTACATGAACTGGTGGGAAGAAAGATGACGCGGTTTTATGTTTATTGGGATTCATTCCAATAATTAATAATAAATTTTTGTATGTAGTTTCTTGAAGTTTATTTCAAAACAAATTATGTGATATCTTATGCTGTGTCTCATGATCAAAATCAATGCGAGATAGTTATTAATTTTCCAATTGAGAAAATAGTTTATCATTGAAAATCTCTACCCATATGTTTATACCTCTTGTTGTATATTAATGACAAATAAAATGATTTGAAACACTCTTATTACATAAAAAAAAAAAAAAAAAAAATCAACAAAGTAGCTTCAGCTCGGGAAAAAAAAAAAAAAACAAAGTACATAGCTACTCGGAAAGTATGATGGCTAGACCCAAAGAATTTTTTTTAATTGTGTTATAGGAGTAGAACAATTCTCTCCCTTTAATAGCCAAGAGGTGCGCCCCAATGTAGTTTGAAACAGGGAGGAAGAAATTTTCATTCTTGTAAAACAGTAATTTTATGGTGGTCTGCGGAGTCTGACCACTGGTGCTCAAGACTCTTTCAAAAGGATACATTGGTGGAAAGTTTTACAGGTAGAATTCCATTGGTGGAAGTTGAATTCCTATTGGTTGGGCAAACCAAGTAGGATTTGGTCCTGGACCATAGTAAAATTTGTGCTTGTAAAATAAAGATTATATCATCAAACCTTTTTCCTGAATCTCTCGTGCAATATATAAAATACATATACCGTGCAATGAAATTCTCCTAAAACCTTGAGATTCTGTAACAAAATCGCCAACAACCCTCGTAACTTAACCAACGGTGAACATACAAACAATTGCATCAATATTTAAGAGAATCAGAACATTATTCACATAAATAATCTAAAAATAAGGAAATACTACAGTCCGACTATCCAGTTTACCGTTAAATTAATTTTAAAATAATTATATCCATTTGATGTATTTGATGACACCATAAACCTTCAACGTAGGCAGGCAGCTGGTACTGCATGTCAAAAAAATTAGATACTGGGCAATATCTATTTAATATTTCAATTTGACAAAATTAACCATTTGTCTTCTGAACGGACCTGCTCGTTTTCATCTCATCTTCCATTTTTTTCGTCTATTTCTCCTTCAAATACTCCTTTCCATTCCAAATTTCAGTTCTCATTCACTTCACCTTACGGATCTTCACAATTTGATCTTCTTCCACCAATACTAAATTGATTTTTGTTTTTTTTAATATGTCTTTAGCTTGTCTTCTGATCTGTAAGATTTATATTCACTAAAAAGTCAATTAAATAGATTATAATATGTTCGCCTACTGTGGAGGTTTTGAAAGATATATTTTGACACCACACCACGTTTGCCAACCGTGACGTGCCGGCGGCTGGGATGGAGGCTACTTATGGCGGCAGAGACAGATTTTATAATAGAATCATTCTTGAGTTGCTTTGATTGCAGATCTGGTAATCAAATGAATTGATGTAACAATGAACAAGGGGGCTTGAGCCTTCGTTTTAATGAAACTAGTTTTTATTTTTATTTTTTATCTTTACGTAAATGAGAAATAAGCAGTAAGGAAGGAGGCTTTGTTGATGGTTGTTGATGGTGGCCTGATTTTCCGGCAATCATTATTCATGTGATGAGGGTTCGAAATTTGCAGAATAGTTATATCAATATTATTTGAATTGTTGAATATATATTTCAAGCAATAGATTTTGGTATAATAAAACATGGAAAATTTTTTTTTGGATGGAAAAGGTGTGACAGATTGAGCAGAAGGAATTGGACTAGAAATGGATAACAATTAATACGATATAATAGAAAAACCGAAGATAATTAATTAATCCATAATCAATCAAGGATTTTGATGATTTATGTTTTTATATTTTATAATTTATTTTTAATGATGATTAATTAATCTATAATCAATCAATGAGTTTGATTATTATGTTTTTCTATACTAATTTAATCAATAATCAATCAATAATTTTGATGATTTTAGTATTTATAGTTTTTATTTCATGTTTTGATTAATTGATTCTCCTTTATATACTTTTATTTAAAGATATTTTGATGGTTTTGGTTTTTATGTTTTTTTTTTAATTTCGTGTTTAAACTAATTGATTTTATTTTATTTTTATTTTTATGTGAAACTAATTGATTAATTATTTAAATTAAAAAAACACTTATCGAGAAAAACACACTTTAACTTTTCACTCAAAATTCATTAATGATGATTAATTAATTCATAATCAATAAAGAATTTTGATGATTTTGATTATTATTAATTAATCCATAATCAATCAAGAATATTGGTGATTATGATTATTTATTTTTATTTCGTGTTTAAATTAATTGATTTTAATTTTTATTTAAAGCTAATTGATTAATTATTTAAATTAGGGAGAAAGGCGTTTTTTTTAATTTTCATGTGTATTTTTTTAATTTCGTTTTTGAATTTTAATTAGTTGTTAATGATTAATTAACCATTGTCACATTTTTAATTTTTTTTCAATACTTATTTAATCAATAATCAACTAAGGATTTTGATGATTTTTCGTTTTTTATATTTATTTTTTGAGCCCGTTTTCATTTTATATTTTTTATTTCGTGTTTAAATTATTTCGTTTTCGTTTTTATATTTTTATTTGAAACTAATTGAATAACTATTTAAATTATAGAGAAACACTTTTTGGGATTAACACACTCACACCTAAAATTAAAATTAATTAATGATGATTAATTAATCCATAACCCATAAAGGATTTTGATGATTTTGGTTATTTATGTTTTTCATCTTTAATTTATTTTTTAATGATGATTAATTAATCCATAATCAATCAATGATTTTGATGATTTATGTTTTCTTATACTGATTTAATCAATAATCAATAAATAAATTTGATGATTCTAGTATTTATATTATTTATTTCGTGTTCAAATTCATTGATTCTCCTTTTTATATTTTTATTTAAAGATAATTGATGATTTTCGTTTTTATTTTAATTTTCATTTTTATATTATTAATTTCGTTTTTCTATTTTAATTAATTATTGTTGATTAATTAACCATAACCAGTAAATGATTTTGATTATTATTTTTTTTTTTACATTTTTAGTTTAGTTTCTATACTTATTTAATCACTAATCAACGAAGGATATTGATGATTTTTGTTTTTATATTATTTTTTTGAGCCCGTTTTCGTTTTTACATTTTTTATTTCGTGGTTAAATTATTTCATTATCGTTTTTATATTTTTATTTGAAACTAACTGAGTAATTATTTAAATTATGGAGAAACACTTTTGGGGAAACACAATCATTCGTGAAATTAAAATTAAATAAGTATGATTAATTAATTCATAACCCATAAGGGATTTTGATTGTTTATGTTTTTTTTATTTTTAATTTATTTTTAAATAATGATTAATTAATCCATAATCAATCAAGGATCTTGATGATTATGATTATTTATTTATTTTCGTGTTTAAATTGATTGATTTTCGTGTAGAAAAGATTTTTATTTAAATGTAATTGATTATTTATTTAAATTAGGGAGAAACACGTTTTTGTAGAAACACACCCACACTTTTATCGTAGAGTTTTAATTTATTTTTAATGATGATTAATTAATCCGTAATCAATCAAGGATCTCGATGATTATTTATTTTTATTTCGTGTTTAAATTAATTGATTTTCGTGTAGAAAATATTTTTATTTAAATATAATTGATTAATTATTTAAATTAGGGAGTAATACTTTCTGGAGAAACACACTCACATTTTTATCGTAGAAAATAGAATAGAATAGAAAATATAGAGATTGACACTGTCTTTTCACATTAAACATATTTCACACGTGCCAAGCGCGAGAGTGAGCTTTGTTTTGACATTTAACATGCATATCATTCTGACCCTAAATGAGTCGGAATTGTATATTATTCAGACCATGTTATAGGCCGAGAACATTATGTTTTCCGGACCAATGTTTGGTCTGTATAAAGAGACATTGTTATGTATGATTGGGAAACAATACGGACAACTTTACAGGACGAAAAATTATGTTTTCTGCTCATATTTCAAGTCAGAATATAACCACGGCGCCATGAAAATTTCGAAAACGTATCGGACCATTTTAGAGGCCGAACATGTAATGTTTTTCTGACTACGTTGGGGTCAGACTAAGCTAAATTGTTCTGACCACATTTGTGTAGGTGTAATCTTATTTCAAGTCAGAATATAACCACACCGCTATAAAAGATCGGAAACATATCGGACTATTTAGAGGCCGAACACGTAATGTTTTCCTGACCACGTTTGGGTCAAAATAAACTAACTTGCTCTGAACATATTTGGGTAGGTATAATGTTTCACATTCTAACTGAACTCCGGTCAGAATGTAGGCGCGTAAATGAAAAAAATTTAAAGGTAAAATTGGAAATTAATTACTGTGTAATAAGATAAATGACGAGTGTGAAAAGACATTTCCTAAAGATTTAACCAATTATTTTAATCAATGTGAAAACTCTAGAATAACTTGTATTTTGGGACAGTCTATTATATAAAGGCTTCATACCATGAGAGTCTCAAACACCATATAGTAGCAAGTCTAGCATTTAATAGACTAAAATGACTAGTTGTGTCATTTTACCTCAAAATCTCATTGCAATTCTCATTCTATCACTTTATTTCTTTGGATCCCTTCATGTCAATGCTACTTACTATGTTCAGATACTTAACGATTTGCCAGGAGACAAACCTATGAGTATTCATTGCACTAGGGAGCCTGACGATGCAATCCCGAGGGACTATCTACTAACTTTTCATCAATTGGCTGTGATTGATTTTGATCACGTGTATCGTTACGGTATCCGTCCAAAATTCTATTGTACCTTTCAATGGGGGATGAAAACCAGAAGCTTCGCCGTCTTTGATAGGAAGATACGTCAAAATCGTTGTTTTGTTTTTCAAGATAACTATTATTGTCGTTGGCTTGTGAAGGATAATGGATTTTATATGTTGGATGCTTCTCAATCTCTTGTTTACATGAACTGGTGGGAAGAAAAATGACGTGGTTTTATGTTTATTGGGATTCATTCCAATAATTAATAATAAATTTTTGTATGTAGTTTCTTGAAGTTTATTTCAAAACAAATTATGTGATATCTTATGTTGTGTCTCATGATCAAAATCAATGCGAGATAGTTATTAATTTTCCAATTGAGAAAATAGTTTATCATTGAAAATCTCTACCCATATGTTTATACCTCTTGTTGTATATTAATGACAAATAAAATGATTTGAAACACTCTTATTACATATAAAAAAAAAAAAAAAAATAAAAAAAATAAAAAAAATCAACAAAGTAGCTTCTGCTCGGGAAAAAAAAAAAAAAACAAAGTACATAGCTACTCGGAAAGTATGATGGCTAGACCCAAAGAATTTTTTTTAATTGTGTTATAGGAGTAGAACAATTCTCTCCCTTTAATAGCCAAGAGGTGCGCCCCAATGTAGTTTGAAACAGGAGGAAGAAATTTTCATTCTTGTAAAACAGTAATTTTATGGTGAATTAAAGTCTGAGTTTTTTGACCACTAAGTCAAGACTTTCGAAAGAATACATTGGTGGAAAGTTTTACTGGTAGAATTAATTTGGTGGAAGTTGAATTCTATTGATTGGGTGAAACTAAATAGGATTTGGTCCTGGACCATATTAAAATTTGTGCTTGTAAAATAAAGATTATATCATCAAACCTTTTTCCTGAATCTCTCGTGCAATATATAAAATACATATACCGTGCAATGAAATTCTCCTAAAACCTTGAGATTCTGTAACAAAATCGCCAACAACCCTCGTAACTTAACCAACGGTGAACATACAGACAATTGCATCAATATTTAAGAGAATCAGAACATTATTCACATAAATAATCTAAAAATAAGGAAATACTACAGTCCGACCATCCAGATTACCGTTAAATTAATTTTAAAATAATTATATCCATTTGATGTATTTGATGACACCATAAACCTTCAACGTAGGCAGGCAGCTGGTATTGCATGTCAAAAAAATTAGATACTGGGCAATATCTCTTTAATATTTCAATTTGACAAAATTAACCATTTGTCTTCTGAACGGACCTGCTCGTTTTCATCTCATCTTCCATCTCTTTCGTCTATTTCTCCTTCCAATACTCCTTTCCATTCCAAATTTCAGTTCTCATTCACTTCACCTTACGGATCTTCACAATTTGATCTTCTTCCACCAATACTAAATTGATTTTTGTTTTTTTAATATGTCTTTAGCTTGTCTTCGATCTGTAAGATTTATATTCACTAAAAAGTCAATTAAATAGATTATAATATGTTCGCTCTTGTGGAGGTTTTGAAAGATATATTTTGACACCACACCACGTTGCTTTACCGTGACGTGCGTCAATTTGGGATGGAGGCTACTTATGGCGGCGAGACATATTTTATAATAGAATCATTCTTGAGTTGCTTTGATTGCAGATCTGGTAATCAAATGAATTGATGTAACAATGAACAAGGGGGCTTGAGCATTCGTTTTAATGAAACTAGTTTTATTTTTATTTCTTATCTTTACGTAAATGAGAAATAAGCAGTAAGGAAGGAGGCTTTGTTGATGGTTGTTGATGGTGGCCTGATTTTCCGGCAATCATTATTCATGTGATGAGGGTTCGAAATTTGCGAATAGTTATATCAATATTATTTGAATTGTTGAATATATATTTCAAGCAATAGATTTTGGTATAATAAAACAGCGGAAAAAAAAATTTTGGATGGAAAAGGTGTGACAGATTGAGCAGAAGGAATTGGACTAGAAATGGATAACAATTAATACCATATAATAGAAAAACCGAAGATAATTAATTAATCCATAATCAATCAAGGATTTTGATGATTTATGTTTTTATATTTTATAATTTATTTTTTAATGATGATTAATTAATCTATAATCAATCAATGAGTTTGATTATTATGTTTTTCTATACTAATTTAATCAATAATCAATCAATAATTTTGATGATTTTAGTATTTATAGTTTTTTATTTCATGTTTCGATTAATTGATTCTCCTTTTTATACTTTTATTTAAAGATATTTTGATGGTTTTGGTTTTTATGTTTTTTTTTTTTTAATTTCGTGTTTAAACTAATTGATTTTATTTTATTTTTATTTTTATGTGAAACTAATTGATTAATTATTTAAATTAGAAAAAAACACTTATCGAGAAAAACACACTTTAACTTTTCACTCAAAAATTCATTAATGATGATTAATTAATTCATAATCAATAAAGAATTTTGATGATTTTGATTATTATTAATTAATCCATAATCAATCAAGAATATTGGTGATTATGATTATTTATTTTTATTTCGTGTTTAAATTAATTGATTTTAATTTTTATTTAAAGCTAATTGATTAATTATTTAAATTAGGGAGAAAGGCGTTTTTTAATTTTCATTTGTATTTTTAATTTCGTTTTGAATTTTAATTAGTTGTTAATGATTAATTAACCATTGTCACATTTTTAATTTTTTCAATACTTATTTAATCAATAATCAACTAAGGATTTTGATGATTTTTCGTTTTTATATTTTATTTTTGAGCCCGTTTTCATTTTATATTTTTTATTTCGTGTTTAAATTATTTCGTTTCGTTTTATATTTTTATTTGAAACTAATTGAATAACTATTTAAATTATGAGAAACACTTTTGGAATTAACACACTCACACCTAAAATTAAAATTAATTAATGATGATTAATTAATCCATAACCCATAAAGGATTTTGATGATTTTGGTAATTTATGTTTTTCATCTTTAATTTATTGTTTAATGATGATTAATTAATCCATAATCAATCAATGATTTTGATGATTTATGTTTTCTTATACTGATTTAATCAATAATCAATAAATAAATTTGATGATTCTAGTATTTATATTATTTATTTCGTGTTCAAATTCATTGATTCTCCTTTTTATATTTTTATTTAAAGATAATTGATGATTTTCGTTTTTATTTTAATTTTCATTTTTATATTTTTAATTTCGTTTTTCTATTTTAATTAATTATTGTTGATTAATTAACCATAACCAGTAAATGATTTTGATTTTTTTTTTTTTTTTTTTTTTTTTTTTTTTTAGTTTATTTTCTATACTTATTTAATCACTAATCAACCAAGGATATTGATGATTTTTGTTTTTATATTATTTTTTGAGCCCGTTTTCGTTTTATATTTTTATTTCGTGGTTAAATTATTTCATTATCGTTTTATATTTTTATTTGAAACTAACTGAGTAATTATTTAAATTATGGAGAAAGCACTTTTGGAAACACAATCATTCGTGAAATTAAAATTAAATAAGTATGATTAATTAATTCATAACCCATAAGGGATTTTGATTGTTTTGTTTTTTTTTTTTTTAATTTATTTTTAAATAATGATTAATTAATCCATAATCAATCAAGGATCTTGATGATTATGATTATTTATTTATTTTCGTGTTTAAATTGATTGATTTTCGTGTAGAAAAGATTTTTATTTAAATGTAATTGATTATTTATTTAAATTAGGAGAAACACGTTTTGTAGAAACACAACCCACACTTTTATCGTAGAGTTTTAATTTATTTTTAATGATGATTAATTAATCCGTAATCAATCAAGGATCTTGATGATTATTTATTTTTATTTCGTGTTTAAATTATTTGATTTTCGTGTAGAAAATATTTTTATTTAAATATAATTGATTAATTATTTAAATTAGGAAGTAATACTTTCTGGAGAAACACACTCATATTTTTATCGTAGAAAATAGAATAGAATAGAAAACATAGAGATTGACCTTGTCTTTTCACATTAAACATATTTCACGCGTGTCTAAGCGAGTGAAGCTTGTTTTGACATTTAACATCATATCATTCGACCCTAAATGAGATGCGGAATTGTATATTATTGCACTATGTTATAGGCCGAGAACATTATGTTTTCCGGACCAATGTTTGGTCTGTATAAAGAGACATTGTTATGTATGATTGGGAAACAATACAGACAACTTTACATGACGAAAAATTACGTTTTTTACTCATATTTCAAGTCAGAATATAACCACGGCGCCATGAAAATTTCGAAAACGTATCGGACCATGTTAGAGGCCGAACATGTAATGTTTTTTTGACTACGTTGGGGTCAGACTAAGCTAAATTGTTCTGACCACATTTGTGTAGTGTAATCTTATTTCAAGTCAGAATATAACCACACCGCTATAAAAAAATCGGAAACATATCGGACTATTTAGAGGCCGAACACGTAATGCTTTCCTGACCATATTTGGATAGGTATAATGTTTCACATTCTAACTGAACTCCGGTCGAATGTGTAAGCGCGTAAATGAAAAAAATTTATGGGTAAAATTGGAAATTAATTACTGTGTAATAAGATAAATGTGATGTGAAAAGACATTTTCCAAAGATTTAACCAATTATTTTAATCAATGTGAAAACTACTAGAATAACTTGTATTTTGAGGATGATCTATTATATAAAGGCTTCATACCATGAGAGTCTCAAACACCATATAGTAGCAAGTCTAGCATTTAATAGACTAAAATGACTAGTTGTGTCATTTCACCTCAAAATCTCATTGCAATTCTCATTCTATCACTTTATTTCTTTGGATCCCTTCATGTCAATGCTACTTACTATGTTCAGATACTTAACGATTTGCCAGGAGACAAACCTATGAGTATTCATTGCACTTAGGAGCCTGACGATGCAATCCGAGGACTATCTACTAACTTTTCATCAATTGGGTGTGATTGATTTTGATCACGTGTATCGTTACGGTATCCGTCCAAAATTCTATTGTACCTTTCAATGGGGGATGAAAACTAGAAGCTTCGCCGTCTTTGATAGGAAGATACGTCAAAATCGTTGTTTTGTTTTTCAAGATAACTATTATTGTCGTTGGCTTGTGAAGGATAATGGATTTTATATGTTGGATGCTTCTCAATCTCTTGTTTACATGAACTGGTGGGAAGAAAAATGACGCGGTTTTATGTTTATTGGGATTCATACCCATAATAAATAATAAATTTTTGTATGTAGTTTCTTGAAGTTTATTTCAAAACAAATTATGTGATATCTTATGTTGTGTCTCATGATCAAAATCAATGCGAAGTAGTTATTAATTTTCCAATTGAGAAAATAGTTTATCATTGAAGATCTCTACCCATATGTTTATACCTCTTGTTGTATATTAATGACAAATAAAATGATTTGAAACACTCTTATTACATAAAAAATAAAAAAATAAAAAACAACAAAGTAGATTCTGCTGAAAAAAAGAAAAAAAAAAAATGAACAACGAAGTACATAGCTACTCGGAAAGTATGATGGCTAGACCCAAAGAATTTTTTTTAATTGTGTTATAGGAGTAGAACAATTCTCTTCCCTTTAATAGCCAAGAGGTGCGCCCCAATGTAGTTTGAAACAGGGAGGTAGAAATTTTCATTCTTGTAAAATAAAGATTATATCACCAAACCTTTTCCTGAATCTCTCGTGCACTGAAATTCTCCTAAAACCTTGAGATTCTGTAACAAAATCGCCAACAAGGCAACAACCCTCGTAACTTAACCAACGGTGAACATACAGACAGTTGCATTAAGGATGACAATAGACATGAGTGGGTACGGGTTTGGCAGTATCCATACCCTACCCATCATAAATTTTTGATACCCATACCTTATCCTTTACCTGTCCGGATAGACATTTTTAAATCCATACACACTACTTTAAATGCGGATATCCACGGATTTATGGATATCCATGGATATTTGATTTCATTCAAAAATATGAAATTGACTCTATCGGTGCCATAAAATCGATTCTTTACGCCATTTTTTAATATTTGTTTTTACTACATACACTACGAAATTACGTTCAAAACACTTATGCTAGAGTTTTGTTTGTTCAGAATGTTTTTTATTATTAAAGTTGATTCACAATCCATAGTAACCAAGGACATAGTAAATATATGTCTAACAATTGCTTGTAATAACGAGTACTCGATCTTGTTTATTTTCTCTAATTCAAGAAAACAAAAGTTAAGAGATTTCGAAAAAAACATCATCATTTAAATTATGGTTTAACTCGGGCTAAAATACGTTCACTTCATCTTTTGACAATTAACAAAAGTGGTGAACTTCTTCGACCATCAACATCATTATCTTAATGTGATATTAAACTATTAAAGTGTATGTTCACCATCATTTGATTTTCTTAATTGATGAGTTCAATCATCATCTAATAATCAAAAGAGAATTGTTTGCTTCTCTGTGATTTTTAGATGGAATGTTGAGTTATTTATATGTATGTATATATAAATAAATATATATAAAGTTTAAGTTAATATATCATATGGTGGGTCGGGTGGGTAATACGCCGGATAGAAAATAGATATCCATACTCCTACCTACACTCTGTGGCGGGTTTTGAAAAATCAAATCCATACTACCTACTACTAGCCAAAAATACCTCTACCCTAACGGGTTGGGTAGGGTGGATATCCACCGGGTTGGATCAAAATTGACATCCCTAAGTTGCATCAATATTTAAGAGAATCAGAACATTATTCACATAAATAATCTAAAAATAAGGAAATACTACAGTCCGACCATCCAGTTTACCGTTAAATTAATTTTAAAATAATTATATCCATTTGATGTATTTGATGACACCATAAACCTTCAACATAGGCAGCTGGTACTGCCATGTCAAAAAAATTAGGTACAGGGCAATATCTCTTTAATATTTCAATTTGACAAAATTAACCCTTTGTCTTCTGAACGGACCTGCTCGTTTTCATCTCATCTTCCATCTCTTTCGTCTATTTCTCCTTCCAATACTCCTTTCCATTCCAAATTTCAGTTCCCATTCACTTCACCTTACGGATCTTCACAATTTGATCTTCTTCCACCAATACTAAATTGATTTTCGTTTTTTTAATATGTCTTTAGCTTGCATTATGATCTGTAAGATTTATATTCACTAAAAAGTCAATTAAATAGATTATAATATGTTCGCCTACTGTGGAGGTTTTGAAAGATATATTATGACACCACACCACGTTTGCCAACCGTGATGTGCCGGCGGCTGGGATGGAGGCTACTTATGGCGGCAGAGACAGATTTTATAATAGAATCATTCTTGAGTTGCTTTGATTGCAGATCTGGTAATTAATCAAATGAATTGATGTAACAATGAACAAGGGGGCTTGAGCCTTCGTTTTAATGAAACTAGTTTTTATTTTTATTTTTTTTTATCTTTACGTAAATGAGAAATAAGCAGTAAAGAAGGAGGTTTTGTTGATGGTGGCCTGATTTTCCGGCAATCATTATTCATGTGATGAGGGTTGGAAATTTGCAGAATAGTTATATCAATATTATTTGAATTGTTGAATATATATTTCAAGCAATACATTTTGGTATAATAAAACAGCGGGAAAAAAATTTGAATGGAAAAGGTGTGACAGATTGAGAAGAAGAATTGTAGAAGAAGGAATTGGACTAGAAATGGATAACAATTAATACCATATAATAGAAAAACCGAAGAATTCATTATAAAAGAATGGATTAGCTGTGTTAAAGTGTACATATTAGTTGATGTGTACTAAAAAATTATCAAATAGAACCATAGATCATGTTGAATGTTTGACACACATAAGTATACGTTTAATACAAATCAAAGAAACAAATTCACATCGGCAATTGAAAAAAAAAAATTTATGATCACAACAGTTATGCCGCAACAATAAACAATCATTTAAACTAATAATAAAAAGACGTAAGATCCATGCATGCAGATGATAATGTTGAGTTCTCTTAATTATTCCAAATCATGACGTTCTCTTAGTGTCTTTGCCATCTCCTAAGCAAAAACTTCTGAATTTTACCAGTAGAAGTCTTGGGAAGTTCATCCTTAAACACAATCCTCCTAGGGACCATATAAAGGGGCAATTTCGCCTTACAAAACTCTCTAACATCTTTCTCATTTGGTTTCAAATCATCAACATTAATATCCTCCTTCAAGCTCACAAATGCACACGGCGTTTCCCCCCAAAACTTATCGGGCTCTGCCACCACCGCCACCTCGTTCACCGCCGGATGTGTATACAAAATCGACTCCACCTCCACACTGCTTATATTCTCACCACCACTAATGATAATATCCTTTGACCTGTCCTTTATCTCCAAGTACCCATCAGGGTGTATTACACCAATGTCTCCAGTATAAAACCATCCATTTTTCATGCAATTTGATGTCCCTTTTGGATCTTTAAGGTAACCAAGCATTACGCTTCCACCTCTTAATACAACCTCACCTTTTGTTGATCCATCATGTTTTACACTTATGTTTGTAGTGGGGTCCACAACGTCCATTTCTGTGAAGAATGCACTTCTCACCCCTTGTCTTGATTTAAGGATTGCTTTTTCATGGGGTGGAAGTGAATCCCATTGAGATTTCCATGCACACGTCACTACTAAGCCTCCGGTTTCCGTTAAACCGTAGCCGTGGCTGAGGATGAACCCTAATGATTCGGCCCGACCGAGGACTGCCGCAGGTGGCGGAGCTCCAGCTGTGAGGATGTGGACTGGAGACTTGAGTGGCTTGACTCCTGCACAAAATAATTAGTGGCATATAGATATAATGATGATATGTATATATATATCTGTATGATATAAGTTTATATAATTCTTTAGTTGGCATATGTCTATCATTGATAGACAATTAATTCACATGTGATCGATTTTTTAATACAACCATTTTAAATAGGGATCTATTATTTGCACCTTACCGAATTTACAATCGAATTCTTGAAAGTAGGTTTCGAAACAAAAACCGATATCATATATTTGTATCGTGATGATTGATTTCGGAAAGTCGATTTTTTACTTCAGAGCCTACTTTTAAAAACTTAATTCAGTTAGTGTATAGTAAGTGTGGTGCACTGTAAATATGATGCACTGATAAAATCGTCGTGGTGCAAATAAAGTCGTTCACATTAAAATTAGCTTTGACATTCTTGTAACATGACTCTTTGCTCATTAGTGAGAAAAGAGGAGCAAAGCCACTCGAACGAACGATTCCAACACCTGCTTTAGTCTCTGTTAAGTTTGTGACGCTAATGATAATTCATTAAATAAAAAAATAAAAAATAAAGTACAATTTCGATGTCAATATTCAACGGGTAATTGTTTACATCGTCTCTCTCCCTTTTTCATTATTGTTGGCTTACTTTTTTATTTCCTTTTGTTGGTAGGAAGAGAGCAGCTCATAAATAAAAGCGTCAACGGGAAATCTGTGATTACATCTTAATCTTTTATAACTTTTACGAACCAAAATGATAACCTAAAGCAAGTACGTAATTTATAGTCATATATCTGTAGTTTTTTTTTCCCTTTTTTTCCAAAACTACTTCGTCTTACTGATAATAATGTCTAAAAATACTTGCACTTGAAAGTTAATTTGACTTTTTTACTTGAGATATCCTTGCTCGGATTGGATCATACGTTATGCGATAACATGAATCCGAATCCCTCTTGTGTGGGGTATTATGTGTTTAAATTGATATATAAAGCACAATGTAAATGTCAAATCTAACAATCTTTCTAGTTAATTCGTTCTTTATTTTTATTTGAAAAGATCGTGAGGAAAGGTATTTTGTTTCTACCGAGCTAACAATATGTTGATGTCTCTAGTAAACCAAAGTCACTATTTAATAGCTATTTTGATTCCATTTCTTCTCTACAAATAAAAAATGGAAGATTTAGTTACGATTAGAAACCTCTTTTTTATCTTCATCCATGGACCTTTTTACTTATTAAATTCGAAATATTAGTTTAATTCAAAACTATGTTTCGTAATTTCATAATCCAATTCTCTTATGCTATGACATGATTTCAAATCCCATTAGACATTTTGTGATTCATATATTGTTACATAAAGCACATAGTATAGTAGATAAGAAACATGACATTATAGGATTGTATGGTATGGGATGACATCAATCTAGATCTCCTCCTGTGTGGGGCATCCTATGATTCATTATGTGATATATAAAGTGCAAAGTAGGTTTAATTAGTTTAAGTCGATATGAATAACACAAAATAAGTATACGCAAAATGCATAGTAAGTTTATGTTGCTTGATTTATCCGTCACCGGATGCCTCAAATAAGGCACCACACCAAAGAGGACCATCTCTCACATGACATACATTAATTACGTTACGTTGGTGTCTAAAACTAGATGTACATAAACCCATTAATGTACTAATCTATACCTTCAAAATATACTAATTGCTTCGAAAACCAACGATTTGAGCACCTCAGGTTTCCTTACAAAGAACCATCATCGAATAATTAACTCATATGTTTGTTCGTCTTTACTGATCATCAGTAGCTATAAAACACGGCTTAAAGGTTCAGAATTCACAATTCTAAACGAATTACTTGACAACATCGACTTCATAAATCCTTTTATATGATTATATAAATACAACGTACATATCATATTTTGTTTCAACTTGTTAATCGTGATATAATATTTAGATGATATAAGAAAAGAATAATGTTATTATAACAATTACTCTAATGTAAAAAACACTAAAAAAATAGGTTTAGGCATGGTTGTCACGTTGTTGTTTGCTACGGGTAACACAAAAACTTTAGGCGTGGCAATAAGTCTATAACGTCAATTTCTTATGTCATTGATTTTTATTTTTTTTTATATTTTTAAAGCTTCCAGAATCGCGAGACCAACCTGGCGCGATTAATCCGGAATCCGAGTGCGGATCGCGTCTTTCATGATCAGCTCTTCTTACTCGATGGTAAGGCTAGCATGCGTGAATTTCTTTCAAAATGGTGCACATTGCACTCGGGGTAAGATCGTGCTGCGGAGTTCAACTCTTACTCAAAGGTTGTAATATCCGATTTTTGAAAAAGGCAATTCGGTCTTTTAGCAAAAATCAGAATATTATGTTATTTAATTAAGGGAATTAAAGAAAAAGGAAAATGATTAATTTGGATTTAATTAATAAGGAATAATTAGATTTGATTGGGATTATAAAAGGAAAACGAATCCTAAATTAACCTAGTTGTTGTTTTACGTAAAAATCAAACTGAGAGGCGCAAGTTTGAGAAGAAAAAGAAAAGGAGAGACTTTTGAATCTCTAGGCTAATCCGTTGATAAAAAACGCAGACGTCTCAAGAGAGAAAGGATCACCGCGAGAAGATGATCGTTTTGATATCAACAATTCTTAAATCCGTTAACGTAAGTTTTTCCCTCATCGTTCTTGATACTAGGGTTTGTTCATCATCGTTGTTAAGCTGCGTTTTTCTGAGTTTAAACATCGTAGTGATCGTCTTTGGATTGATCGTTTATAGGTTTGGAGTTAAAGGCTTAACCTTTTTCAAGACTTTGGTAGCTTTGCATCGTTGGACCACGCAAATTTAAGGTAACGTGGTGTTCTTATCGTATGATTAAGGTGTCATAAAGTTATAAGAACAATTTGTATGTTTATTTTCATGGTTTTGAGTCTGTTTTGGTTGGAGTTTGGGTTGGATTTGGGTTGGAAATCGTATTTACGTGATTCTGCATTTTAGGCAAATCCCAGCGAGACAGGCGTCTGCGTAAAGTGAGCACGGGCGTCGAGTAGCGGCGGCTCAGACAGCGCAGCGTTTGGAATTTTACGGACGGGCGTTTGAGGTTCGATTTAGATACTGAGGATGGGGCTGAATTTTCGGGACGGCGCGTCGGAGGTTGGTGGGCGACGCGTTCGAGTCGGACGGGCGTTCACATAGGTCGAGACAGGCGTTCGACACATTTATTCGGTTTTTCACTATTTTTCGTGTCAGCTTGGTTTCAGGCTTCATAATCATGTTTTTACTGCTTAATCTTGTATGACAAAGCCTTGAATTAGCTTTTGATGCGTTTAGTTCCGGCACCATATGAATTCCCTAAAAAGATGAAGTGCGGGACCGTTGAAAGCTTTGGATTTGCCTTGTGCTTCGATAAGCTAGGGTTTATCGATGTCTGTGTATGTGCTAGGTCTTGTTTGAGTCTAGTGGTCTTAGGAAGAGGGAGTAGACTGATAGGAGAGCCTTTTTGTGAATCAACTTAGGTGGCTAGTTAAACATCTAATCAAACGTATGTGCTAGATTAATAATCTTAAACATCATGTAATGATTGGTAAGGCATAGTACAATATCGTGATGTGTTCTCTGACCAGACAAAGTAGACTGTACCCACGCCGGTCAATCGATTGGCTAGATAAAGCGTCTGGTACATTCTACCGGTTATCACACTATCTGGACTCAGATATTCCCGGGCTACTAGGCGTGTCTCTACAAGTAGGTTGCACCGATTGTCGAGTACATCCTATTACTAGGCGTAGTGCCCTTGTTATTCATGATGTAACAAACTTGAGCTAAGCTAGATAACTTTGGAACCTCATGTTGTGCTATGAACATAATATGATAGTTAGCTAGGGTTAATAACGGAATGAATTAATAAAGATGGCGTTGCTTTTATTTCTTTATGAGACCGATGCTATGCGATCTTCTAAGCGTAACTAAGTACTTATGTACTTACCCCGTTACTTTGTGTTTGTCTTTCTCTTTCCCCAAAGAAGATGAACAGGTTGCTAACGCTGATGAGTTCTTTGACGAGGACGTGTGAGACGGAGCTCGTGAAGATTTAGTTCTTTTAGTTTTGATTCTTTCAATAATGTTGTTGACTTAATTCAAACAATGTTGTTTTTCTTTTGCACTAGTTCCATTCGAGTTCTTTCGGATTTGAATGTTGGAATTGTTTAGTATTCTTTATTGGATTTAGTTTTACAACATTGAAAACCGTGTGTTCGATCTTTTGTTTTCCCGAGTCGTTTTATCTTCCGTGTCGTTTTAGTTCTGATATATGACGTGAGGCTTACATATATTATTGAATTTATTTTATAATATTTGTGCCGAGCGCTCTTTCCGGATAAGGACTCGGTGTCGGGAACAGGCGTTCTGATTAGTATCGAGGCGAAAGGTTTACTTCTTTGTGTAGGACTGATTTCTTCTTTAAGATAAGTTTTAGAGCTTTAGTAACCCCTATCTTTTCTTGGTTACAGAATGGTTCTTACTAGAGGAGGAGCTAATACGAATAACACCGAGGCGGCTAACACCCAGACGGGTAGCACTGAGGCAGGATTTACCAAGATTGTGATTCCGAGAAGGAGAAGAAGTGGACCAGCTACCCAGAGCCCTACGGTTTCTCAAGGGAACAACCCGCCTGTGAGCAACATCATGCGTGGGGTGAACCAAAGACCAGATATCGTCGTCAGGGGAAGAGTGGAACAAGGGGGTCCCTCACGGTTTAACCCCAGTATACCGGTTATCACTACTTCTGTAGGGGTTACACCAGGAGTGTCTGTGTCTCCAATGACCACAAGCTGGACAGGGCTAGGACTTTCTCATCCACCGGTGAGTACTCTCCCAACCGTTTTTGTGCAACCTCAAAGAAGCACTTTGTGCACCGGCTAGTCGATTTTTGATCGTCCACCAGGCATCGGTGTTTTCCCCACACCTCACGAAGTTTTACACCTCGACCAGCGAGCCCTACCTCCACCACCGCCTAGATCTGATACTTTTGTAGCACCTGGCTACACCTATCCGCAACAGACTCACCCTCAATAGCAGATTCAGCAACCTCAACCACAGTATCAGAATGCTCCACCAGTTCAGCAGCCGTTACAGCATCATCAGTTTGGGGGCTACGACAGGCAAGTGGATTTGTATGATAAGATGAAGAAGCACAGGGTGCCAAAAATTCTTTGGCAATGTTGAGCCAGCAGCAGCAGATTTATGGATTCGTGGGTTTGAAAGGACGTGCAGAAATGTGAAGGCTCCAGAATCTGAGTGGGCTCATTTAGCCATATCCTTGTTGGTCGGGAATGCAGAAAGTTGGATGGAAGCTTATGAGCAGGTTAATCGGAGGATCACGGATTGGGCAGTGTTCAAAGACCTATTCTACAAGGAATACTTTCCTAGAACAGCGCAGAATGCAAAGGCTAATGAGTTTCTGAGTTTGAAACAAGGAAGATACACTACTGGTGACTCAAGACTCTCGAGAAATTCTATGAGTTAAGTGATTCTACCACGAAATCATGAGAAGTGAGAGAAGAAGATTGACAAGTTCATGGAAGGATTGTCACATGAAGTGGCAAAGGGCATGCTAGGAGATCGACCTACCAGCATGGCAAGCGTCATGGATAGAGCTTTGATTGCGGAAAGATTTTCCAGCAGATAGACGGTTGTAGTTGGAGATAAGAGGCCTTTCTCAAATTATCAAGGAAGTAATAGAGGAGCACCGCAGCAGAATGTTAAGAGGACAGGAAATCTGGCTACTAAGAGTTCAACAAGTGGAACGCCATCGGTTTGTGCTAAGTGTAACAAGACACATACGGGAGAGTGCATGGCAGGTAGCTTGAGTTGCTTCCACTGCGGGGAAGTGGGACATTACTCGAGAGCATGTCCTAAGAAGCTCTCTCAAGGTAATCAGGCAGGAGGACGAGGTAACCAGCAGGGTAATCGTGCCATGGGTGGCAGACCAGTTCGTGTCTTTGCAGCGGATGCAGAACCGGAAGAGTTAGATGACCTTGTGGTGACATGTACTTTTCAGTGTTTGTGTTTATTATAAATATTTAATATGATATAGCGCACATATGATATTACATATTTGTACTTAAATTGATTCACTTGTTAGGTACCATAATCATAGATAATCTAGCAGTTTCAGCTCTGTTTGATCTGGAACCGGGACTTTGTTTCCTCTAAGATAGCTAAGAAGTTGAACCTACCTCTTAAAGAATTGGAGAGACCTTTGAGTATAACCACACCTTTGGGCGAGTTACTAGATGTGCCGAGTCACCCCAAGTTGATATTAAAGTTGGGACTTACACGTGCAAGTATGCATTGTGGTGTTGGATTTCTCGGATTTCGATGTTATCACAGGTATGGGTGGTTGTCCAAGAATTATGTCTACTTGGATTGTAGAGGTAAGAGGGTGATCTTTAAGGCCCAGGAATATCACTAAGGCGTTTGAGGGTAACGTATACAAGCCTAGCAAGGTCGTTATCCGATTATCTCAAGAAGATTAAAGCCACAAGAGCTTTGAAGAGAGTTGCCAGGGTTTCGTTGTTTATGCATTAGATAAGGAAAAGCATAGTCCCGAGTTAGGAGAGACTCGTGTAGTTAAGGACTTTCCCGAAGTTTTCCCGGAAGATTTGCCAGGACATATGCCTGATAGGGCCATAGAGTTCGAGATCGAATTGATTGCAGGAGCATCACCAGTAGCTAAAGCACCTTATAGGATGGCACCAGCGGAGTTGAAAGAGTTGAAAACTCAGCTTAAGGAGATGCTAAAGAAAAACATCATCCAGCCAAGTACATCACCATGGGGAGCACCAGTCTTGTTTGTGAAGAAGAAAGATGGGAGTATGTGGTTGTGCATTGACTACAAAGAGTTGAATAAACTGACAATCAAGAATAAGTATCCCTTACCAAGGATTGATGATATGTTCAGTCAGTTGCAAGGTAAGAAGGTGTTCTCTAAGATTGATCTTAGGTCCGGTTATCACCAGTTGAAGATCAAGGTGCCAGATATACCTAAGACAGCCTTCAGTACGAGATATGGGCATTATGAGTTTTTGGTCATGCCGTTTGGACTCACTAATGCTCCATCGAAGTTCATGGACTTGATGCAAAGAGTTTTCATGCCTTATCTCGATAAGTTTGTGATAGTTTTCATAGACGATATCTTGGTATACTCTAAGGATGAGGAAGAGCATGAAGAACACCTAAGGATAGTTCTACAGACCTTAAAGGAGAACAAATTGTATGCCAAGTTTTCCAAATGTGAGTTTTGGTTGGATCAGGTTAGTTTTCTCGGGCATATAATTTCTGGAGAAGGCATTAAGGTGGATCCAGTGAAGAAGATAGAATTTGTTTCTAAGTGGCTCAGACCGACGTCGATGAATGAGATAAGAAGTTTCTTGGGTTTAGCTGGGTACTACCGGAAGTTTGTAAAGGATTTCTCTAAGATAGCAATACCTCTCACGAGGCTTACTCAAAAGAACATTAAGTATGAGTGACCAGTGAATGTGAGGAAGCTTTCCAGACTTTGAAAGAAAAGTTGACCACAGCACCTGTGTTAGCATTACCAGAAGTCTTTGATAACTATGATGTATATACAGATGCGTCGGTTCAAGGTTTGGGTTGTGTTTTGATGCAATCAGGAAAGGTAATTGCTTATGCATCTAGGCAGTTAAAGGTGCACGAGAAGAATTACCCTACACACGACTTGGAGTTGGCGGCAGTGGTTTTTGCTCTGAAGCTTTGGAGACACTACTTGTATGGTGTCAAGTCAAGGATCTTCACGGATCATAAGAGTCTTAAGTTTTTCTTTACTCAGGAAAATCTAAACATGAGACAAAGAAGATGTTGGAGTTCGTGAAAGATTACGACTTGGACATTCAATACCATCCGGGTAATGCGAATGTTGTAGCTGATGCACTTAGCCGGAGAGCGGTTAATGCTATCACTACCTTGCAGGAAGTTGTGGATCAGTTGGATAGGATGCAGATTCAAGTGATTGAAAGGAAGGGTGATGATCAGAATTTGGCGCCATTGATGGCAAGGTCAGATTTGCTAGATGAGATTCGGGCTAAGTAAGATAAAGATCCTATGTTGATTGATTTGAAGCGAGTAGCCCAAGAGAAACCTACAGTGAGATATCAGTTGGACAAGAGTGGTCATCTTTGGTACGGAGATCGTTTGTGTGTGCTCAATGTGGATGGCCTAAGGGAGAAGGTTATGGATGAAGCTCATAAGATTGCTTTTGCGGTACATCCAGGAGCCACTAAGATGTATAGAGATCTCAATGAGAGATATTGGTGGCCTGGCATGAAGCTAGGGATCGCGGAGTTTGTGGCAAGTTGTGATACTTTCCAGAAAGTGAAAGCAGAACACAGAAGGCCAGGAGGTTTTTTGAAACCCTTGGAGGTACCGGAGTGGAAATGGGAGAATATCATGATGGATTTCATCACCGGTTTGCCTAAGACTAAGGGCGGTCATGACATGATTTGGGTGATTGTGGATAGACTTACAAAATCAGCCCATTTCTTGCCATGTAAAGTGGACATGCCTATAAAGAAGTTCGCTACTATGTATATCGACAATATAGTGAAGCTTCATGGTGTGCCTTTATCTATTGTATCCGACAGGGATAGTAGATTTATCAGTCACTTCTGGAAGGGTTTACAGAAAGTTTTTGGGACGAATACTGATTTGAGTACAGCGTTTCATCCGAAGACGGATGGGCAGTCAGAGAGAACAATTCAGACTCTCGAGGATATACTTAGATCTTGTGTTTTGGATGCCGCAGGATCATGGATAGATTACCTCAACTTGGCTGAGTTTGCTTACAACAATAGTTATCATGCAAGTTTGGGAATGCCACCTTTTGAGGCCTTGTACGGTAGGAAGTGTAGGACTCCACTTTATTGGGATGAAGTGGGAGAGAAACATATCACAGGGCCGGAGATGGTCCAGCAAGCCAAGGAAAAGATCGAGGTGATAAGGAAGAATCTGAAAGCTGCTCAAGATCGTCAGAAGAGTTAGGCCGACGTTAGAAGGAGACCGCTAGAGTTTGAGGTCGGGGATAGGGTTTACCTCTGAGCGTCTCCAATGAAGGGTGTCAAGAGGTTCGGACAGAAAGGAAAGTTAAGTCCAAGGTATGTAGGACCTTTTGATGTCATCGAAAGAGTTGGGAAGTTGGCTTATAGACTTCGGTTTGCAGTCGATGTCACAGAGTCCACAATGTCTTCCATGTATCGATGCTTAGGATGTGTCTATCTAAAGTGGAAGTGGAATCGAGATTGATCCGGAAGTGTTGCAAGATAATCTTTCATATGTGGAAAAGCCGATTAAGATTTTGGAATGAAAGGAGAAGATGATAAAGAGGCGAGTGATCCCGTTAGTGTTAGTACAATGGAGCAATCATGCACCGATGAAGCCAATTGGGAAGTGGAAGCGAGACATGTTCAACGAGTTCCCGAGTTTCCTCATCTACCGGTATGATCTAGTTTCGAGGACGAAACTCCTCTTAGTGGGGAGGAATTTAATATCGATTTTTGAAAAAAAGGCAATTCGGTCTTTTAGCAAAAATCGAGAATATTATGTTATTTAATTAAGGAATTAAATAAAAAGGAAAAGGATTAATTTGGATTTAATTAATAAGGAATAATTAGATTTAATTGGGATTATAAAAGGAAAACGAATCCTAAATTAACCTAGTTGTTGTTTTACGTAAAAATCAAACTGAGAGGCGCAAGTTTGAGAAGAAAAAGAAGAGGAGAGACTTTTGAATCTCTAGGCTAATCCGTTGATAAAAAAACGCAGACATCTCAAGAGAGAAAGGATCACCGCGAGAAGAGGATCGTTTTGATATCAACAATTCTTAAATCCGTTAACGTAAGTTTTTCCCTCATCGTTCTTGATACTAGGGTTTGTTCATCATCGTTGTTAAGCTGCGTTTTTCTGAGTTTAAACATCGTAGTGATCGTCTTTGGATTGATCGTTTATAGGTTTGAAGTTAAAGGCTTAACCTTTTTCAAGACTTTGGTAGCTTTGGATCGTTGGACCACGCAAATTTAAGGTAACGTGGTGTTCTTATCGTATGATTAAGGTGTCATAAAGTTATAAGAACAATTTGTATGTTTATTTTCATGGTTTTGAGTCTGTTTTGTTTGGAGTTTGGGTTGGATTTGGGTTGGAAATCGTATTTACGCTAGATTCTGCATTTTTCAGGCAAATCCCAGCGACGGGCGTCGAGTAATGGCGGCTCAGGCAGCGTTTGGAATTTTACGGATGGGCGTTTGAGGGTTCAGTTTAGATACAGGATGGGGCTGAATTTCGCGGATGGGCGTCTGGAGGTTGGTGGACGCACGTTCGAGTCGGACGGGCGTTCACATAGGGTCAGACGGGCGTTCGACCTGTTTGTTCGGTTTTCTTCGTTCGCCATTATCGACTTGGTTTCAGGCTTCATAATCATGTTTTTACTGCTTAATCTTGTATGACAAAGCCTTGAATTAGCTTTTGATGCGTTTAGTTTCGGCACCATATGAATTCCCTAAAAAGATGAAGTGTGGGACCGTCGAAAGCTTTGGATTTGCCTTGTGCTTCGATAAGCTAGGGTTTATCGATGTCTGTGTATGTGCTAGGTCTTGTTTGAGTCTAGTGGTCTTAGGAAGAGGAGTAGGCGATAGGAGAGCCTTTTTGTGAATAAACTTAGGTGGCTAGTTAAACATACAATCAAGCGTATGTCTTAGATTAATAATCTTAAACATCATGTAATGATTGGTAAGGCATAGTACAATATCGTGATGTGTTCTCGACCGGACAAAGTAAAGTTGTACCACACGGTCAATCGATTGGCTAGATAAAGCGTCTGGTACATTACGCGGTTATCACACTATCGGGACTCGAGATATTCCCGGGGCTACTAGAGTGTCTCTAAGTAGGTTGCACCAGGATTGTCATAAGTACATCCTATTACTAGGCGTAGTGCCTCTTGTTATTCATGATGTAACAAACTTGAGCTAAGCTAGATAACTTTGGAACCTCATGTTGTGCTATGAACATAATATGATAGTTAGCTAGGGTTAATAACGGAATGAATTAATAAAAGACGGCGTTGCTTTTATTTCTTTATGAGACCGATGTTATGCGATCTTCTACGCGTTACTAAGTACTTATGTACTTACCCCGTTACTTTGTGTTTGTCTTTCTCTTTCCCCAAAGAAGATGAACAGGTTGCTAACGCTGATGAGTTCTTTGACGAGGACGTGTGAGACGGAGCTCGTGAAGATTTAGTTCTTTTAGTTTTGATATTTTCAATAATGTTGTTGACTTAATTCAAACAATGTTGTTTTTCTTTTGCACTAGTTCCATTCGAGTTCTTTCGGATTTAAATGTTGGATTGGTTTAGTATTCTTTATTGGATTTAGTTTTACAGCATTGAAAACCGTGTGTTTGATCTTTTATTTTCCCGAGTCGTTTTATCTTCCGCGTCGTTTTAGTTCTGATATATGACGTAAGACTTACATATATTATTGAATTTATTTGATAATATTTGTGCCGAACGCTCTTTCCGGATAAGGATTCGGTGTCAAGGGAGCGGGGCGTTCTACAAAGTAAGGTCAGTCAAAACTCTTTCAGCGTATTCATTCAGGATGTTAGGAGTCTGCAGCGTGAACTCTTTCAAGATGGCGAAAACATAATAAGAAAATTGAACCGGTAAACTTTCTTGATATTCTTAAGTCACTTATCATTTAAATTCAACTACTTGGTTAGATGTGTCATTAATTTCTCTTTAAAAAAAATTTATGGAAAAATGTATTGGAGGATCATGCCCATACCTGGGAAGTTGACTAACATGTTGATCACCGAAGGTGCGCCGCACATATGGGTTACATTATACTTTTCAATAGCCTCGTAAACGGCCGACGCATGAACTGACCGGAGACACACATTAGTGGCGCCGACGGCCGCCGTAGCCCAGCTTAAAGACCACCCATTAGCATGAAACAACGGAAGTGTCCATAAGTACACCGCTTCTTTACACATACCCCAATCAAGCAACGCATCAACGGCCATTAGGAACCTTCCACGGTGGCTATGAACCACCCCTTTAGGATTATTAGTGGTCCCAGATGTGTAATTCAAGGTCATCAGGTCCCACTCATTCTCAGGCTGGACCCATATGTAGCCCGGATCCCCTTTTCTGACCATATTCTCGTACGTGTCTTGAAACTTGGTCGGAGTTTTTCTTGATCAGTGATGAGAATTAACAGGGAGGTTTTGAGGATGATGGGAACTGAGAAATGGCTTCAAGAACTAAAGAACTTGATTGATAATCCACGAACACGAGCTTCGAATCGCTGTGTTGAAGTAGAAGAGAAAGGGTACGAGGATCAAGTTTATAGTTAATGCAATTGAGAATCGCATTAGTCATTGAAACAGAGAATTGAAGCTCATACATTTCAGGTGTATTTGGGGAAACAACAGAGACAACATCACCTTTCTTGATACCAAGTGATTCAATTGAAGAACACATTTTGAGACATCTGTTGTATGTCTCTAACCATGTGTATTTAATGTCATTATGAACAATTGATGGGCTGTTTCCATACACTACAGCTGCTCTTTCCAGGAATCCAAGTGGTGTAAGAGGGGTAAATTAGGAGCAACCCTTTGTTTTTGCTCGAGTTTACGACCGTTTTCTTCGTATTCTTCGATTCCTGGGGTGATATGTGGATTGATTATTGCATGAGGCAAGTGAATTTGCCTTTTGGACTTAATGTTTTTTGGTGAAGATACTGATAATGGTGTAAAATCTGTGATTTTAGATGCATGTAATGAGGATGGAAAGCTTTCTTTGATGTTTGCCTCTGAAATATGCCATGAAGTTGTAGAAATTGGCTTCAAAAGACTCATGGCCTCTACTTTTTTAATGATCTTTATGTTTGTTTTTGAAGAAGAGAAATCTGTTTTGAACTTTGAAGAAAGTAATGAGGCTGCTTGTAGAGGATGGTTGAAGCTGATGAGGAGGAAATAAATGTCAAAGTGATTTTAAACCAATTGTATTATGGTATTTAAGTGTCAAAACATTGCAGAATAATACGATAAGTGTTAATTCATTATAATCTACTTTATCACTTGGATATTCAGATTTCTTTTCCTATCCACTTCTAAGGACAACTCCAATGGTAGTACTTGGAGATAGGGATCAAAATGCAAAATAAGACTCTTATGACTATGTTTAATATGATATCAAGTTTCCATCTTCAATAATAGGGATCAAAATGTGGTATCAATATTTTTTATTAGTTTATTATTACTTTATGAATATCAATAATTTAGGGTAATGACGGTTATTTTAATTAATATTTTTTTATTAATATAAAATTTATTGAAAAAAAAATTGTTAAAATTTAAAATCAAAATAAATAATAAATTAAAATTATTTCACATATGTCACACACACACACACACACACACACACACACACACACACACACACACACACACACACATATATATATATATATATATATATATATATATATATATATATATATTTATATTTATTTATTTATTTATTATTGTAATATGATAATCCAAAGTTTATCAATTATTAATATGTTGTTCAATGATTTGTTATTAGGATTTTGACCTGCAATATCTTATCCGATATACAATCGGATATGATATTGGTCGAAAAATCTAATAAGAAATCATTGAACGATATATGATGAATTGATAAACTTTTGGATTATTGTATTACAATAATAAATAAATTTATCCCTAATTTTCCAAAAAATATATGAAATAATTAGATTGAAAATAAATTAGATATATGAAAACATAGAACTCCCATGGCCAAGGAAGACCTGTTTTGAGTTGAGTCACGGCAACTTATTTTTAGAAAGAAAAGAAAAAATATAAAAATGGTTGCTCTATTGATCCAATTTACTTTACAAATTACAAAAGTTGTTTGCATATATTTTTTTTATTTTATAAAAGTCGGTGCATGGTGTTGAACTTATACACTATACCTCCAAAGCAATCTTGTCACTCTAAGCACTTACACAGCTTCATTAAAATTTCTTAATAACCAAATTCAATAGGAAAATTCACTAAGAGAAAAAACATACAGCTGCCCAGCGCTTAGTCACGTACTAAAAACGCCTCCACTAAAATTCATTGTGTTTTATTACCAACGAGAATACCCTTTTTTTTCTCTGTATATCTTGCATCATTTCAAGAATAGTTGAATATTTTTCAGTACTCCCATCACTTGATGACACTTGTTGAACTTCAATTGCCTTTGCAATTTTTATTGGTGTACCACCATGTCTCTTGGAAGTTTTCTGGAACCTCAACCATCTTTAATTTAGCTCTAATCTCGAGTGAAGAAAGATTATCACTGCCCTCGTCTTCACCATATTCACCATATTGGCTTGCCTCGTCTACAAAGGTTATATTAGTGCTATCGTACTAGAACTTTTTCCGTCAAAAGATAGCGTGCGGGGCAGAAAATGTATGTTCAAAACTTCCAAATGAGCCTCCACCACAACTTAATTTAATATCATCAGTAGACTTCATATGTATATTGCTTCGTTTCTCTTCTTGACCAATCTTTTATCCTACCTCCATAGGCTTCAAAGTTTGTTGCACAGCCTAGCCATCTTCGATGATACACTTTTCCTTCTCTATTTGTTCCGTTATATGTTGATAACCTCGCAGCTCTTCAATAAATGCAAAGTCATCATCTAAATGCGCAGTCATCATCAAAAGAACGACTCTGGTAGTTTGATTTGTAGAAACCTTTTGTATTGGCATTGTTGTTTTAATATCTTATTTGACTACTTTTGATCAATGTTTTTGGGTTGTACTTGCATTCTTGTGGTAACCAATTTAGCTAGAGACAACCGTTTTTACGTGTAGTATTAAAGACTTGAACTTGATTATCTATGTCGGTTCCTCCCCAAAAAAATAATTAAAAAAAAAAATTTATCTATGTCGGTTATTATTATTATTATTTACGACTTGGTTTTCTTTATAGGGGTTCTATTAACACAACAAAAATACTTTGAACACCACAATTACTAAAACACCATATAAATTAATATATTGCACCACATTTTATATGTTTTTTTTTTCAAAAAAAAAAAAAAAAAAAAGTCCATGGTATGAACGTCTCCTAAACCTGTATAAGGAGTGATAATCGGGATGACATTTCTTCTTGACAACTTTTGAACACGGGTGTGCAAAAAACTATTTTGGGGTGCCATGTAATGAATAATAAAGTGGTGTGCATAGCATTTGTATGGTGTTGATAATACTTTATTATAGGAAACTGAGAATTGAATATTGAATATGATATCCAATGACACTTGGACATCTGCATATAAATAATATGAGTTTAAATATGCCAGCCCACATACGTAATAGGTAAGGTATGTGTAATGAAAATTTGTTACGGGTAGGGCGAAGATATTGTTAAACATTTATATATATATATATATATATATATATATATATATATATATTCCTCAACGAAATCATATTTTTCCTCAGATACTAGTTACATAATAAAATGGTCACAACAATTAAGCGTAACAAGTTGCATCCAAATGGCCATCGTTATCATTATTAGATGCTTGACAAAGTAAAATTACATGGTCTGCTGAAGACAAAAAAAAAAAAAAAGAATAATGATACATCTACTACTCATCTTACCACAATATCCTACACAACACAATTAACACCATTCATTTTGTTGGGACCCACCACAACATTTCACACTTCATTTTAATCAATGAGAACTACACATGTAATGAAAAGTGCACTACACAAATATGTAGTCACATACCATTTTCCAAAAAAAAAAAATGCTTGACAAAGTTAGTTCTCTTAATAAAAAAAAAAAAAAAAACAACACAGTTGAAGGGAATGTGTCTTCATCACAATTTTTTCCTATCCATTTCATATACTACTAATAAAAAGCCCGTAAAACATATTTTATTGAAGGAAAGAGTTGACGATATATTTTATTTTTTTAAGTGATGGGTGCAACACGAGAAAATACATTTTATGTAAAGTCAGCCCATAAAATTCGGATCATCATGTAAGTTGCTAATTCCAAGAAGCAAACCTTATTTATAATTCCACGTACGACTTTATTTCTTAATTATGAGTAGTCGACTATATTGCCTACGTTATGTTAAGTTGAGTCACGTTGTCACCCCAGTTTTATTATTGACATCTTATTTGATTATTTTTTTCTACTTTCGATATCATAAATGTATTCTTGTTTTTACGTCCGGCACCACATTAAGAACGGTAGTGTCGCTAACGTTCCTTTTCGATATCAACGTCAGTGGACTGACGTTTCTAAGTTGTGATCACTTTTATAACATAAACGTCAGTGCCACTGACTTTCATTTTTAAACTGCAACGTCAGAGGCACTGTTGTTCCTATTGAAAATCAAAGTCAGTGCCATTGACGTTCTGTTCATTAAAAATAATCGTGGTGCCAAAGTAATTTTTTGTTATGCCGGAAACAATATGGTGTCCAGTAGTAAAAATGGGGATGTCAATATAATCCCTATTTAAATTATCTGGCCAGTATCTCCGCAACATTAAATTAAAAGATTAATGGTATTACTTCATATAATATTGTGTTAACCTCATGGTTAGGAAGATTAAAAAGATTATCCAAAAAACGGAAGATTAAAAAGAAATAATTCCCATAAATCATTGTATTGCAAATGTTGTGATACTTTTAATTTGTTGGTCCGTATAGGTGGCAATATGATTTTAAGTTTACATAGTATATAATGTTTAAAGCAAAACATCAAATAGACATGAAAAAGAATCACAAATATGGTTAATATGCATGCTTCCAGAATATGTTGAGGCATGTCTTTAATGTATTGGAGACACGTACCAAAAAAAAGAAAGAAAAAAGTTATAATGAATTGTCATTTCAGTTTGATAATAATAGGTGTATAAAATTAGTGTTGGTAGCTTGTTATATATCAATGTTATGTCAGTTGGATGATATAATGATAGTAATAACAATGATAACAACCAATAAGATATCGCCCTAGTGTTTAACACTATGATAATTAATAACTAACCCGGTATAATGACTGGGTTCGTTTCTCACTTGGGGCAAAAAGAATACGAGTATATCTTTTGTTTAATTTCCGTAAGAAAATGTGTATAGAGGCTGATACTTGTAACAAAATATAATGCATATATCATTTTCTTTGTATGTATCTATCATTTTCATATATTCAAGGCTGAATACTATATTTGGTTCGTGAAAGGGACACAGAGGGAAACAGGGAAAAAGATAGTATCTTTAAGATAGCATATCTCATTTACTAAAATTCAAAAACCCTCAACTTCATTTGATTTCATGAGTTAATGGTACTAAATTCAAATATACGATACACCCCACAGTTTCTGGCTAGATAAATAAATGTAGGTGAGAGAGAATTCAATTTTATAGTACATTCATAATTATATGATGTAATTTCGAATAACACAATTAAAATGTCAAAAAAAATATATGATTATAAATGAATAAATACTTGTCTAGTAACGTTTCTCTCAGCTTTCCAATGTGGTTTTTTTACCGTATGAAATATGTATAGCCTCGAAACTCAAATCTAACGTCGCCAGTATATAGAGAATATATAAAGTTTGTTCATATGCTTAAACAGAATATATACATGACTAGTGGGAAGAAGGGTAAGGCAAAAACAGGAAAAGAATTAATGTATTAATTCGAAACAATTTTTGTCCTCTTAAACTAACTACACATGTTTAGAAAATAGTACCACTTAATTATTTCCTTTTTGTCCCAACTTTTTGTCCAATCCCTCCATTAGCAGGAAAGTGATGTTACACGTCTTTCAAAATGTTAGTTGTAATTTAATTTCACATGTACTTTCAATTCTTAAAAAAGGACAATATTGCATTTAATGGTATATTTTAGATGGTTGTACGGGTTATATTGGGGGAAAAGATACTGCATTGTCACAAATCACATATATTGGTTGGTGAAATCTACCAAACCATTTATACCTGTCCCATTCATCTTTCATAAACAATTTATTCTATTTTATTTTGAAATCACTTTATTTTTATAATAAAACCTTTTTTTGGCTTATTATGAATGAAAGAAAATTCTCAACCTATATAGAATAAGAACATATTAAAAAGTAGTCATAGGACTAATTTGTTGGAGAAAATAGGCATTTAATGCTCACTAAACATGATGAATAGTGATTATTATTATGGTGTAGTGGGCTAAGTGGTTTTAATTGATAAAAAATCATGGGTCACTGGCCATAAATGGATTACATCATGGGTAGTGGCTTTAAATGGACAGTTTCTTGCTTCCTATAAATTCCCTATATGAGTGAAAAGGCGGGTAGATTAAAAATTAGAATACAAATGAATACAAAATACTTCATATGCATATAGAGTTGTATAGTTTGCATTTGTATAAGAGAATGTCGGGACACCGGAAGAGTTCGTTGTCTGTTCGAAGTTTGAAGTGTCACTACATCGAGCAGTAAACTGTCAGATCTTGGGAGGCAATTCTTTAATCAGTGCGAAAGACTATATCTTTGAAGCAATTTGTCTTAAGGACAGAGTGTTCGCACTCGCTTCGATTTGAGGCATTAATTTTATTTTGTATTTTTCTTATTTTTTTTGCACATACTATACCACGGGTCTAACATAATTTACTTACATAATCTTCCAGCTATGAAGAGGATTAAGGAAGGCTTAAGGGATGGATGGGCGTTAAGGTGGGCTTAAGAGCAGATAGGGTTTAGTGTTTAAGTTTGAGGGTTTTCTATGGTGTAGTTTATTTTTTTTGGGATTGACATAAGTTCGGGTTTATTTTAAAGTCGGATTTAGGGAGGGGGTAAATTGGGCGATAAGTGGGGCTAGGGTGGGCCATTTTTGTTGAGACAAAGTGATTATGTGGCCCAACAAGTGGTTCACCCGTGTCCGTGTGGAAGTACACAATATACATGATGCATCTATGATTTGTTGGTTTTTGAACTGCACACATGCATGCACACATACATACATACTGACATACATACGTCATTAAAAGTATAATAATGAATGGCGGTTGACTTGTTGAACCAACTTGTAACGAAGACACACTATAGCAAAATCGACGATGTACCATCGAGACGTCAAACTATTAATCCAAACGTACTTACGTAATACGCTACTACGAAATGATGAATTATGAGGGTAATGCAAAAGAGTTGGGTTTGGGCTTGTTCTGAGATTTCATGTTTGTTTCAAACCAAAAACCGAATAGTAGAAGAACAAAAAGAACAAAAAAAATTTTGACCCCGTAGAAAAAATCTTGGATCGATCCGTCTATGGCTATGCTCATATATTACTATACTAGGAAATAAAAGACAGATCTAAAGATGTGATTATATGCGGTGGTGAGAATATAAGCAGTGTGGAAGTGGAATCGGTTTTGTATACACATCCAGATGTGAATGAGGCAGCAGTTGTGGCAAGACCTGATAAGTTTTGGGGTGAGACGCCGTGTGCATTTGTTAGTTTAAAAGCAGATACTGTTCAGAAACCATCAGAAAAAGACATTAGAGAGTTTTGTAAAAAAAGGTTGCCACTCTACATGGTTCCAAGGACTGTTGTGATCAAAGATGAACTTCCAAAGACATCCACAAGAAAGATTCAGAAGTTTTTGCTTAGGGATTTGGCTAAGTCGTTGAACAACAGGGACTCTGCGTAAAATTTTATGGAGCATGTTAGCTCTCTCGTTCACAAAGTATGTTCCGATCCGACTGAAGTATTGGTGATAGTTAAAGATACTCATTGTAGTGATCTTTTGATATCTATTATGAAACTCGATCTTGTTTAATCTATATATTATACTGAGGAATTTTATCTTAGAAAAACTCATACATAGAAGCTCCCTGAACACACAAACTCATACATAGAAGCTCTCTTAGAAAAACTCATACATAGGGCCCCAAATATTGCAGGGCCTCGTACCTTTAATGCTAGATTTCAGCCACGAGCATTTTGGACTAAAAATGTGGGAAAAAAAATCAAAATATTTAAACAAGGAGTAAAAGTGTCAAGACGAAACATAAATGCAAAAATCTAGAAACAAAAAAGATCAAAAGTATATGTACTTTAGAAGATTTCGAAATGTTTGTGATTTGTATTGCAACTATCACAAAGCAATAGATGTCAACATCTTAAAAGACAAATGTCATCCAACGTATGAAAAAATGCAAAACAATATTGTCTAAATACAAGAGATTCCCAGGCAGATGATATGACATAAATTCTTTAAAAAGATCAAATATTTCAGTGTTAGTTTTTTCACAAATCAAATACAACCTTTAGCACTCATTTACATCCAACGTATTATCAGACTTATTTTGGTCGTCATACAAGCAACGTATGTTTCATTAAATCATGTCCTTCTAAATGCTATACACACCATGAATTACTCAACCATGAGGTTGTTTGTGTTATAAAAGAAAAAACGCGTAAATCAAACGAGTACACGCCAAGGTTGCCTTTCAATCTTATTCTTTCTTGTCGTAATTAAGCAGTTCGGTGATTGGGTGATGTATTGTAGGTCATAGCTGAGCTTTCTCCTGGACCGAAAAGAATGAGAAAACACAAGCGATTAGTCGTAAATGTGAATGCTTCGGGTGATAAAAGTCTTATCGGGTTGATCTCTTTCATTAATGCTAGCCCGTGTTTGGACCAAACCTTAGTGGAGTAGTAGTAGGGTGTAACCGATCCGAACTGAATCAAATATTTACTTATCGAGTCGAGCAACCCTAAAAAATAATGATGCTCGAACTCAGCTCGACTTCGTTCGAGCAAGAAAAAAGATGCTTGAGTTTGGCTCGTTAATGTCGTTGATGAGCTGCTCGAGTTCGATTAAATCTTATTTGAGCAAGTATTTCACGAGCGAGCGTCGAGCTGCTCGGCTAGGGGCTAGGGTTTTGGTAAATGGGTTTTGGTAAATGGTTGAGTTATTAAATAAAATGAAAACGAGGGAATGGTGAAAAATATATATAAAAGTATCGCTCGATTAGGCATCTGAGCATTTAGAATCAAGCATTACACTGCTCAAGTTTGGCTCATTAATAATGATGAACTGCTCGAGTTCGGCTCGAATTCGATTAAATCTTATTTGAGCGAGCATTTCACAAGCGAGCGTCGAGCTGCTCATGAACGGCTCGGCTCGTTTTACACTCCTAAGTAGTATAATGCTTAATAGGGCCGAAAGACACCGCCTCAAAATGGTTTGAGTTTTCCGGTTATTATGGTCAGGTCCGGAATCCTTTAGGGGAATATCATTATCCCTCAAGCTCCTGCAGCGCCTATGTTTTATACTACTGCAGATATGCATTTGCCATTGCCAAACATGATAGTTAGGCAGATAGATTATTATTTCAGATCACTGTAAATAGATTATGAATTTTTTAGCCGAGGAATGATGCTCTCAATGTCTTTGCCGCAAATTGATATGAATTTAAAAATTAGTTGTTTGGTTGCTGATGATTGATTGTATTGACACGTGTTAGAGTCATGCTAATTTGGTAAAAGATAATCATTTGAGCTAGATTGGATAAAGAGGGATGGATTCCTATCGATCTCATAGCTAACTTTCCCAGAACAAGTCTTGTTGGTCAATTACATACATGCACATATTCATATATGTGTATACAATCACATACATACATTTCGATTCTCTTAGTCATGGCTTATTTTGTCTTCTCTATTTCCGTTTGTGCTTCGGTACGTAACCCTGACAAATGGAGTGTTTTGATTACTTTTCAGGCTTGTTGAGGTTATTTTGAGAAATTTTACTATGCAATTGTTGCACTACGTGGAAATCTTTGAGTTGGTATAAATTCTTGATAATGATATTCTTACATCTCAATAATATATGACCACCTGTTTTTTTCTTTTTTTAAATCAATAACTTTGTCGTCTTCAATAACTTTTTCTTATCCTCTAACGCTCATCTCTCAATCGAGAGTATATATCTGTTATCAGGGGCACCAGACCCAATAAGTAGGAGGGGTGGCCTGAAGACCACTCAAATTTTTAAAAACAAAATTGTATACTTGTATTGGTATATGTGTTTAATTTTTCTTTTTTGTAACAGCAATATATTGTGGTGGCCTAGTGAAATAATAATTGTTTATTTCACCTTAGTTATCCTATGGTCGTTGGGATTGAGACATGCTTGAAATATAATTTTTTTTTTTTTTTTATTTATTTATTTTTTTTTGTATATTATTACATTTTTTTCCCTTATGCCATATAAATCCTTTATGTACCTTATAACTACGACTATCGAACATACCTTCTACCATTAAACATGCTTATGCCAGTTTTGTCGTACCATATAAATCAAAACATAATAGTTTTTTTTTTTTTTTTTTTTTTTTTTGAGGGCAAACATAATAGTTAAACACTACAAAAATAAGCATGCTTATAGCATTTTTTCTTACGTTATATTATATAAATCTAATCAGAATAATTTAGCAATACAAAAACAAACTTTAGCTTTCTCTTATTATATATTTAAAGGGGCAAGACTTACTATACTACATGTTTGTAACTAGATGTATGATTAATGAAATTGTTTTGCATTGTCACTTTTTTTTTTTTTTTGCGGGGATATTATATTCATTTAAAAAGTGAAAACCAAGACCACCACCTGATAACTCCCTGGATCGGCCACTCTCCGTTATACATATAAAAATATCCTTTCATATTTATTTTTTCAGCATATAAACTCTTATTATATAAAACAAATATAAATATTATATCACACTTGATAAAATATATAACGGCTACGTTCTAAATTAAAAATGTAAACGTATGTTTTATAGAGTTGACCTGACATGTGTGGACTGGAGTATATAAAAGATTCCCAAGTCAACTTATAAAACAAAGTAGCAATACCATATTGGGATCCATGCATGTCCAAGTAGACTGTGGAACAGCTAAGCTTTTTAGATTAGTAAACGAAAAGTACGTCATGACATGCACCTTTCATACAAAAGCCTTAAACTAACCGTAGTGATACATCCATTATACTTTCAATCACAACATCTTACACAACATAATCTACATCACATATTCTATTGGGACCCATCACAAAAAATTGTTCATCACTTTAATCCATGGCTACCAATTGTGTAGTGGTTTGTGCACTACACAAGAGTGTAGTGCACATATCATTATTTTTAAACAAAATGGACTAAGAGAGGGGAAATACTTGTGTGGTGTTTTCACACAGTGTGGAGTGGTATCGTATAAATCATATAGTTTTATTTTGTATTTAAACTGTGTGGTTCTTATCGGTTCACTTGTCATTTCACCTCAAATTCTCTCATCACACAAGTATTTCCTCTAATAGAAGGGTCACTGGTCAATAAATCTTAATTGAATAGAGTGTGTATAACTATTGAAATTTTTAACATGTATGAAAAACAATAAAATGTCACTATCTACACAAGAAAATAATTAAGTAATTTGATGCGAAAAGTGAAATTTGGAGCTTCTTAAAAAAAATCATCTATTTTTTTTCAGGAAATTATTGGGTGAAGAGTTTATTTTGAATGAAATGATTGATAAAATGATCTGAACCATAGAGTTTAAATCCAGTTTAAAAACTGACGATACCGATAAAGCACCTCACATATCCGCATGAATGGAGGTAGCATGTAATAATTTCCCACCTTTTTCCCGTTTTGAGGGCAAAATACAAAGTGCCGATGACATGACATGAAAGTTAACAAGTAGATAATAGGGTACTGCTACATCCACTATACTTATCTCCACAACATTATCTACACCATACATTTAGTCAGGACCTACAAAAAAAAATATTTCTCTCTCCAATCAAAGGACAACATCATCCACAACATCATCTACTACATCTTTATGTAGTGGATGTAGCATTTTCCTAGATAATATAGTCAATATAATAAAGTGAACACAAATCAGTGGTCCTAACATAACATCATAATTTTCTAATAAGTCAAAGTCCAATATAGCATTCAAATATAATATTCTCGCCCATGAGAACGCTCACTTGAGTTATGTACGTCGTCTAGGCTGCGCCAAATACCAAAATATATAATGAAAGAGGTATAGATATCCATAATAAATACATCATTGGTAAAATAAAAAATAAAAATTTTGAAGGGAATCATTGGTATTTTCTGGCCTTAAAAAATATTTTTCTTCGACATGCTTCTCGTGCATGGTTCTCTCGTCTCACCTTGTATATACTTGAGTTTGGTTTTCGATCCAGTCCAGGAGATTCCTTTCCTTATATCTTTCAAAGTGATGAGGTCTATTTCATTATGTTTATTTATGTCGATGATATTATTATTACCGGCTTTACTATGCAGGTCATTCAAAGCTTCATCGGTAAATAATCCGAGGTCTTTTTGGTGAAGGATTTGGGGACCTTATCATATTTTCGTTGCCGATGAGGCTTGCCGGACGGAAACGGGGTTATTCTTGTCCATGCTAAATATATCACTCACTTATTACTCAATGTGGGATTGCAAGATTATAATTCGTGTAGCACACCAATGGCTATCTCTACTACATTATCTAGCTTCAAGGGCCAGCCCTTTGATGATCCTCAACCCTATCGCACAATTGTTGGTGGCCTTCGGTACTTGGGCCAAACTTGCCCTGGTATTTTGCTTTTGTTGTGAACTAGGTTAGAAAATTCATACATTCTCCGATAGTTGAGAACTGGCAAGCAGTCAAGCGTATTCTTCTATCGATACCTACGGGGTACGTCCACTGATGGCTTATTTCTTCTTTGCCATTCTTCTTCTCAATTACATGCTTATTCAGACTCGATTGGGCTTCTAATCCGGATGATCGCCGCCTATTACGATTTATTGTGTTTTTCTTGGCTCTAATGTCATTAGTTGGTCTTGTAATTAAGCAACAACTCACCACCACTAAGAGTAGTAATAATGGGAAACAAGGACGGAGCGGGATTTTAATTTAAGGTGGGCTAATGGACTATATACGGTTCATCGAAAAAATTTGGATTAAGAAAATTTGATGGATCGAACTGGATTACATAGATTTTTTAGTGTAACATTTTTTTGTCGAGCGAGAGCTTAAATTTCTAAACATACTGCACACCTCCGTCCTTGATGGCAAATACAAGTCCATTTCGACGCTGCCACAGAATTTCAGTGGCTTCGTACTATTTTATGGGATCTTCCCTTTCTATGCATGCCTACCCCCATATTGTGGTGTGACGACAATGTTGGTGTCACGTATCTTGCGGCCAATCATGTGTTTCATGCGAGACAAAACATAATGAAATAGATGTTCATCCTGTCCGCGGGCTTGTTGCACGGAAAATTCTTCGGATTGGTTATGTTTTCCACTAATGATTAGTTGGTGGATATACTCACGAATTCCCTATGCCAACCGCATTTCCATCTCTTGTCCAATCTCCTTGTCTGCTCCATATCCATTGGATTGTATGAGGGTGTTAGCGCAATCAATTCTTCGAGTCATAATAAACCCCACTCAGTTTGATTAAGTCTACCTAGCTCACTTTAATTTATATTTCTTGTTCAATAAGTCAAGTGTAAATTATTTATAGTTGTTGAGAGATTTTATGGTGCAACGGTTGTAGGAAGGTTATACCAAGTGACATACATTAGAGCCTCTCATTTTTACTTTCTTTCACATAATACACTTTTATCGTGTGTGAGAGGTTAGGAATGAGTGGTTATAATGTATGCCACTTGGTATAACCTTCCTACAACGGTTGTATTTTAAAATTTCACCTCAATGTATAGTGCACATAGTGTACGGTTTTTTTATGATATTTATCCAAGATTTTTTTTTTCTTTTTTCGGAGAGACTACGTGAAAACGGCTTTGGAGGAGATTTATGGTGTTATCTTTTTAAAGACTTTTCTTATGTGGATAATGTGAATACAAATTGCTCACCAATGACTTTCTTTTGTTTCTAAATCAATTTCAGAACTAGTAATTGACGTATAACAGTGAATCTTGATGCAATTACTTTTTATTTGCTTGCATCTTGTATACATTTTCATTGCTTGTACCTTGTTCTTTTCTTTTTTTTCCCCAAGTTAGAAAGTTGATTTTTATTTATTTATGGAAAAAGAGACTCAAGTAGGATGAAACCGTGAAATGAGTGTTTATGGCTTTTAGCTCCAATATATAAAAACACAAGTTTCTTAAGAAAATTATAATAAAGTTAATGCAACGTATTTTTATACTATTGATTATGACAAGACTTCTATTAATTAGAACAAAGTGAAAGACACACTCTTGCATTGATTACAACATAGGTATTTATAGACACAAATCCCAAACTCTAACCGTCAAAGATCTTTATCGGAATTCTCATAAATACCCCAGATGTGGACCCCAGCTCCAGCTGTTATCCACCAGATGAAACTCAAGTCAAAATTGACTCTCCAGACTTGTAATCAATCGCTCGATGTATGTATATACTCAAGCTATACTCAAAACGAGCGATCGAATTCGAAGAAACTCAGTTGCACTACATCAAATTGACTTCCACAGAACTGAATATACTTGACTGAAACTGACCATCATTCTCAGTCTTACTTTTCCTGATTAGTTCCACCAGATTATTTATCAGTTTAAAGATCCAGTCACTAAAACCGACAAATCTCCACCTTGACTTGAACTCTCATTCAACGTCACCAGATTGCATAATTAGACGATGCTTGTGCGGATGCATTCGTCAATGCCAGGATGTACAAGATGCGGACTTCTCTCGAGAATCCACTCAAGTTGATCTCGCCTCAATCGTGAGTATCCAGATTTCGGTTTACAAACTTTGAATATTCAGCAAGTCCAGACACAACTGAAACTTGCTCTGCTGAACTGGTTTAGTGAACATATTAGCAGGATTCTCCTTGGTGCTGATCTTCTTCACTACAACCCTCTTCTCATTTCTTAGCAAATGATACCTCACATCAATATGCTTGGTTCTCTCATGATGAACCTGATCCTTAGCTAGACAAATTGCACTCAAAGCGTCACAATAAATCTCGACTTGATCTCGATGTAGCCCCAAATCACCGACTAGTCCTTCAACCGGATACCTCTCCTTGGCTACTTCAAGAAGAGCCGTAAACTTCGGCTTGATGAGTTGATAAAGCCATTGTTGCCTGAAGAGTTGCTTTCCAGCTGACAACTGAATTCCCTAATGTGAAAACATAACCAGTCATAGATTTTATACTGTCCACATCACCTGCATAACCAAGATAATAATTATTACGTGTGATCGGTTTACGAGTATCACCTCCTTAAATGAGACCAACATCAGTTGTACCCCTAAGGTACCTGAACATTCTTTTCATGGCTTTCTAGTGTTTCTTTCCAGGTTGAGCCATAAACCTGCTGAAAACACTGACTGCCTGAGCCAAATCATGCCTAGTGCATACCATGACATACATCAGACTGCCAACTGCACTAGCATAGGTAACCCTTGACATGTACTCCTTCTCCTCTGCTGACTGTGAAGCAAAAACTGACAAATGAACATTTGATGCAATATGAGTATCTATTGGCTTAGCAGCTGACATGCCAAACTTTGACAAAATCTTACAGATATAGCCTGCTTTGAGAGAAAAGTTTTTTTTTTTTCTGACTTCTATCTCTCCAGATCTCCATCCCCAAAATTTTCTTGGCTGCACCCAAATCCTTCATTTCAAACTCAGCACTGAGAAGGTCTTTCAAATACTGAACATCAGACTTCTTCTTTGCAGCTATCAGCATGTCATCCACACATAACACAAGATAGATGTATGACCCATCTTTCAACTGGCTGTTGTAAACACAACAATCATAAGGACTTGCCAGAACTCCAATTGGATCATGTAGAATCACAAACCTTTTATACCTTTGTCTCAGAGCTCGCTTGATCCATACAAGGACTTCTTCAACTTACACATGAGATCTTCCTTACCAGGAACTTGGAAACCCTCTGGCTGAGTCATGTATATCTCTTTGTCTACCTCACCATGTAGAAAAGCTATCTTCACATCTAATTGCTCAAGTTCTATGTCCTGTTGTGCCACCTTTGCTAATAACACTCTGATGGAAGTATGTCTGACTACTGGTGAGAATATCTCATCAAAGTCCACCCCTTCTTTCTGACTGAACCCTCTTGCAACCAAACGTGCCTTATACTTAAATCATTCTGCCTCAGTTAACCCTTCCTTCTTCTTGAAGATCCATTTGCAAGTAACAACTCTCCTTTCAGGTGGATGTTTAACTAGATCCCAAGTCTGATTCTTCAATAATGACTCCATTTCATCTCCCATGGCTGCAAGCCATTGAGATGCTTCAGAACATGTCACTGCTTCCCTGTAAGTAGAAGGTTCAAAACCATCTACTTCTTCTGCAACTTGAAGTGCGTATCCAACCAAATCATCAAACCCATACCTCTTAGGAGGTACCCAATATTGGATATTCTAGCTCTGCTGGCAGATATACTCTGCTGACACATGTTCTCAGTTTGACGCTCAACTGACATTTGCTCACCGATCGGCTTGGATTCTACGGTTCAAGAACCAAATCGATGAAAACCGACTTGGATCGAGCTTGATTGTTGCATTCCAACGGACTCTGCACCAAGCTCCACCTTCCATCGATTTTTCGGTTTAGCACTTTCGTTTGCTTATTCTCCCACCGATGAATCGAGTATAGAATTTTCATCAAAAATTGTATATCTGTTGAGAATAACTCTGTATTATGCTGATAACCAAATTCTATAACCCTTAACTCTATCACCATACCCCATAAACACTCTTTTCTTGGCCCTTGGTTCCAGTTTCCCTTCACAGACATGATAGTAAAATGTGCTTCCAAATACCCTTAAAATTGAATAATCTGCAGGCTTGCCTGACCACATCTCAACTGGTGTTTTCAGACTGATCCCTATGTGAGGACTCCTGTTGATTAAGTAGCAAGCTGTGGTTACACTGACCTCTCGCCCAAAATCTCCTTGACAAACCAGCATGATAAAGCATACATCTTGCTCTCTCCGAAGAGTTTAATTCATTCTTTCAACCTACACCATTTTCTTGAGGAGTATTCTGATCGTATGATGTCCGACAATACCTCGCTTTGCACAATGTATCAAACTCACCCAGCAGAAATTCAGCACCATTATCCTCACGAAGCCTCTTGATCTTCTTCCCTAATCGATTTTCAACTAGAGCCTTCCATTGCATGAAGCTCTTGAATGCCTCACTTTTGTGTTTCAACAGCACCACCCAAGTCATCCTTGAATAGTCATCAATAAAGGACATAAAATATCTGTGACCACCCAATGACTCCACCATTGATTGCCCCCAACAATCAGAATGAATGTAATAAAGTGATGACTTTGTGTTGTGTACCCTTTGAGAACTTGCTCTGGCTAAGCTTCCCAAACACACATTGCTCACAAAAGTCCAGATTCTTGACCTTACGTCCCCCAAGAAGATCTTTCTGAGAAAGAACCTGCATCCCCTTTTCACCCATGTGACCCAGTCTCATGTGCCACAGTTTTGTAAGCAGTGACTGATGAATCTCAGATGATGCCACAACAGCAGAACTAGAAACAACTGACCCTTGTAGTATATACAGAGTCCCTTTCTTGATTCCCTTAAGAACCTCAATTGAGTTTTTATAGACACTCGGCACACCACTTTCCCCCTTAAAACTGAATCCCTTGCTGTCCAAAGAACTGAGAGATACCAAGTTTTTGGTCATTTGTGGAACATGTCTAACTTCACTCGCTTTCTGAGAATCTTCCATCCTCTCGTCCTCAATCGAATCGATCAAATCCCAACTACCATGCAGACCTTGTGATTTGCCATAGATATATGACCACCATCTATCTGCTGATAACTTGAGAACCACTCTCTGTGAGGGAAAATATGAAAGGATACCCCAGAGTCCAAAATCCACACATCAGTTTGATGTGCTGACTCTTATGCCACTAGGACCATGTCCTCATCTGAATCATACTCACCGCCACGTTAGCTTGTGCGTAAGCTCATTCTCCTGCTTTTTTTTTTCCTCTTTGGACAATTGGACTTTCAATGTCCCCGCTCCTTCTGATAATTGCAAACATCTTGTGGATTTAGGGCCTTTGGACCTTGTCTTCTTGGAATTTTTCTTCCTAGACTGACCATGCTCTTTGTCCTCATTGTTACTGACATCGATCCTGCGCACTGATTATCCGCCCCACCGCCTTATGTCTCGAGTTCCTTGGCATGTAAAGTCGACCTTACATCCTCTAAAGCAAATGTATCATTCCCAACTATGAAGGATCGCACAAAGTTCAGAAGTCGGGCAATGAAACCCGGCAAAATCAAAGCAGCATCTTCATCCTCAATATTAACATCAATATTCCTGAGATCAAGTAATATTGTGTTCAGCTGATCAAGATGATCTCTCAACTGAGTCCCCTTATGCATCCTCAGGCTGAATAGCCTCTGCTTCAGCAGCAACTTGTTGGTCAATGACTTAGTCATATACAGGCTTTCAAGCTTTAACCATAACTTGGCAGCGGTGTCTTCCTTAACAAATTCTATGATAACATCATCAGACAAGCACAACATGATGGTTGAATGTGCTTTCTCCTCCATACTGACATAATCTGTTGAACTGGTATCCCCTAGATAAAGGAGTCCACAATCCTTGTTGCTTTAACAAGACCCATATCTTGATTTGCCACAAACTAAAACTGTTCTTCCCTGTAAATTTATCAATCTTCACGTTCATTGTTGACATCCTTCTATTTAAAGAACAAACATTTGATCACAAAATCCTAGCACCGGTCACCGGTCTTGGTGAAGATCAACTTTGTTCACCTGCAACTCCTGAATCTTGAACCTGACGCTCTGCTACCAGTTTGTTAAAACACAAAGGAGACTTGCAGTTTAAGAAAGATAAATAACAGATAGCAATGCAAACGTAATGAATGGCGGAATTGATAAAACTCAGAAACAAAGAGAACACAGTGATTTAACGTAGTTTCCGGCATTGTGCCGACTACTCCACGGACAGAAAATGAGATATTTTATTATGCATAGAATTACAAGGTATTCCTCACAAAGTGAAATACGCAATCTTGAAAGACACACTCTTGTATTGATTACAACATAAGTATTTATAGACACAAATCCCAAACCCTAACCGCCAAAGATCTTTGTCGGAATTCTCATAAATACCCCAGATATAGACCCAGCCCAATTTGTTATCCACAGACGAAACTCACTCAAAAGCGACTCTCGGTGTAATCAATCGCTCGGATATAACTCGGCTATATTTAGAATAACTCGGTGACTGTAATCGATCGCCGACTTCAGAAGAAACTCAGTTGCACTTCATCAAACTGACTTTCACAGAACTAAATATATTTGACTGAAACTGACCATCATTCTCAGTCTCAATTATCCTGATTAGCTCCACCAGATTATTTATCAGTTTAAAAATCAAGTCACCAAAACTGACAGAAGATGTAGACGAGTTGCTTCTGCAAGAGCATGAGAAAGCGCGCGCATCTCCAATAGTTCTGGTGCATCACCCGGGTCAATATGGAAGGAGAAGGCCGCCACAATAGACCCCTCGAAATCTCAAAATATCAGTCCAATACCCGAGCCAGAGTCTGTCACCGATGCATCCGTGTTGCACTTCCATATCCCCAATGGCGTCAGTGTCCAATTATCCGGGTGTGTGATCCCTCCGGCTCCACAACAGTACCACCAACCACCTGCCTATACTCGAAAGCCGCTGCTGACGAAGCTGAGACAACACGGGAGACGTAGATGGGTGCACCTTCAAAAACTGCACTACAGCGTACCTTCCAGAGATTCTAAAGTTTCATACAGAACTCAGACATATCCTCCGCAAACAGATCCTCCACAAGGCCCCCAAAGAACTCACTGAAGCCAGACGACCGCCGAGCAACCTGGCCCGCAAAGGAGTAGGCCACCCATATCGCCCTAGCATAGTCGAAGTCGAACAGGACATGACGCATAGATTCCCGCTCACGACCACATGTCAAGCAAATCCCATGTCCAAGTTGCCGCTTGAGTAAGTTCTCTTATCGGCAAGTAGCCTTGCAAACACCTCCAGAGAAAATGTTGAACTCGCAGTAGTACAACCACTCGCCAAACAACACGCCACAACCTATCCGGACCAACATAAGATGACCCATTAGCCCCAGAATACAACCCCCCACGCAAGCTCAGGGCTAAGAAGTACCTCGACCTGATTGTATATCGCCCCTTCCGATCATAATGCCATATCCGTCTATCCGGGTGGGAAGGGCCAGCTACTGAAGTCTGAGAAATCGCATCCACCTCCAATGGTTTGAATACTTGTCGGAGCAAGGACATATTCCAGCTGACCATCAACTGCCAAGAGATCATGCACCTCTACATTTGTCGGAAGTGTGTGAATGGTATGCGCGATGCGGAAGGAAGGAGGCTGAGTGATCCACGTATCATGAAAGACAAATACCGAACGGCCATCACCAACTCGCCATCTCAGACCCATGGTCAAAAGATCACACCCCTCTAATAAACTTCGCCAAAGAAACGAAGGACGCCGCCCCAAACCAGCGCAAAGAATAATGAGTCATACCAAGGTGGTACTTAGATTCAGAACAATTTATTCTGTTTATTATGACTATTTTGTTTAAATTCATTAATATTACTCAATCAAATATATACAACAAGTTCTAACTATTTTATATTTCATCAACTAGATATGTTATCCTTAAAACGAGTATATTTGTACTTTCAATTCTCTAAGGCTTCCCTAATAATAATAATAATAATAATAATAATAATAATATCTAAGGCTTATGATTATTATTAATATCTAAGGCTTATTTAATTATTTGGTGTTTTTATTGTGGCATATTTCAGGCAAGATTATTTCCCCATTAAAAGAAAACGAAAATTTTATTATGGTCCGGATAAAAATATGAACAGTGATCAGGATCAAATAAAACAACAAAACACACAATGGCCCAAGTGTAAAATATATATCCCATGTTTTTACGTTTTTACCCTTCTTATAAACAATTTCATTTATGGACAAATATGACATGGTGATCCTGGACCACCATAAAACCACTGAAAAGAAAAACATGCACATGGTTTAGAAAAGTCCCTTAACATATGAAATTTATTGATTTTTTTTTTTTTTTTTGAGGGCAATTTCTTGATTTTTTTTTCAGCAACTCTCATACCCCTCTTACGATTGTACGTGACCTTTCGTATAGACGTATTTTTAGTCATACTCTTTTTGTTCCCTTTAAAAATGGAAATAAAAAAAAAAGGTGAAATTGATATATTTGAGGAACAAATTGCCATGATTTTCTTTTATATAAAAAAAAACGAGTTCATACGATGTTTACCATAATAGGAGTTATAATAAATATTATTATTCCTATTATACCATCTAATTTTACTATGATCCCAAAAAAAAAAAAATCTAAAAACCAAACAAAAATATTGGAATGAGGTGGGAAAATACCAAAGCCACACAAGTTGAAGGGACCACTCGAACTTAATGATAACAACACTGAGCGTAAGGTTTAAGTTAGAAATTAAAGAAAAAGAAAGGTTTGATAAGTTATAAACTAATTAAAGAAAGAAAAAGAATCATTCAGGGTCTGTTTGGAGAATAGACATTTTATTGCCAAAAACAAAAAAAATAGTGTTAATTAATACTTTCGAAAATTGCAGATAGCTTTCTCCTTGTGTGAGTAGAAGTTGATGACAGGATTAGAATTCAAATAATACCATGTTTGCTAAAAAATTTTGCCCATACCCCTATTTTTTTTCAAAATTTTATCTCTATCACCTGACTTATAGTTGAACGGTACCGTGCATCATCCATTCATTTTTGCCTTCTGTACCGCTCGTAGGGAATGATACTGCCCAAGTTTGTGGACGGTCCCGTCCATACACTTTATGATTATTTAAAATGTTAAAACGAATTATCATTCAGTTTTATATGATTTAAGAATTTGTTTAATATAATATGGTTTTAGGATAGTCAAATGTATGATTATAAAGTAAATAGATGATGATACCTAATTTTCACGTGGTAAGAAAAAGATTTAGAAGATTGAATTTATTTAGACTAATGTTCTAAGTGAGTTTTCGTGAAAAGTTGAACAAACACATATTCAAAATATATTTTAGAAGGATGGATACACATCTTGTTTTAAAAGTTTAAGAAAGATTCTAAAATACCAGTTTCATTATACAAGATTTGTCTTTGTCAGATTTACAGATAAACAAATATAATAGTAGTATTATAAAATACAATAGATTTCCGGATACCAACTTTTTTTTCCACGTAGAAAAGTAATAAAATAAGTTTTATAGTTTAAACATAAAGTTTAGTGTCTTTACGATAACAATACTTTTAAATAAAAGACACAATAGACATACAAGTAATACAATAATCTTAAAGATAATTTATAATAATGTATTGGTTCACTAGACAGTCGCCTCACTCCTCGAGTCGAGTAAAATTCGATTCAGATTCAATCGCAATGAGTTTCGAGAATCCGGACATCGACCCCTCTTATGATTTACAATAAGGAGTACAATTTTTATATGCCGGAGCCGGTCAGAAATTTTGGTATGCAGCCTCAAAAACTTTCAGAGTTTATTTTGGAACACAGACATATTATATAGAATTGTATCATTGTTCCCGGATTTTCAGTGTAATATCAGATACAGTAATTTATTCTAGTACAATCGATATTTTCACTTAAGTCGCATTCTTTTTTTTGAGACACTTAAGTCGCATTCTTTATTTTTAGTTATATATTTTCAGTACATACAACATGCATTAATTACCAGTTCGAATATTTTCAGTAAGTATAATACTGTTTTCATATTAACTAGTAATGAACATTGGAGGCTTGCTTAGTAGCCTTTTTAGTTCACTATTGATGCTTAAACACTTCTTACGAGGCAATGAACGTTGGAGGTTTGCTTAGTAGTAGCTTTATTTAGTCATTCTTGATGCTTAAACACTTCTTACGAGGTATCTGTGCTCGCTTTTTTAGTTTATACATGTTTTTTAGATGAGTTCCACAATAGCGCAAGGCACAAAGTGGTTTCCCCGCATATTACTAAAGCTAAATTCGAGTCTCCTAATGACTAGCTCTTTTTTTTCTTCCCGAAAACGATACATACGCACTACACTTTTTGTCTTCATTAGATTTAGAACAGGATCTTTCGGGTTAAGAAGCCATGATGATTACCATTGGATCAATGTCCCATTAGCGGCTAACTCCCTTCTGTTAATTGACATACACATTTGAGATTTTTATGTTAATGAAATAATGAGGGTGTGGACCACATCAACAATTATTATTGACTCTTGGAGAATGTTTTTGCCATTATATTAATATCATTATACAGTATAATATCGATAAATGAATACCATCAGAACTAAAAAAAATATTCGTTTAGCAATGTTAATCAATTATCGAACATTAATTTAAGCCATTTTGCCCAAGTCGAGATTAGAGAAAGTTATTCATTTGACGAGATTTTTTTTTTTGAAGGAAAATGAAATTTTATTAAGCCAAATCCGCAATAACGGCGGAGATTACATCATGAGGAGGGGAAACGCCCCACACAGTACGACCAGTGAGACCTAGTCCATGTCTAGCCAACAAATGCGCCGGAAAATTACCAGTGCGCTGATGAGAGAATTTTCACCACCAAAAAAATACTTATAAATTACTCGGGAAACTTTGTCGAAACAAACTCTCTAACCGGCCAAACACCGGGTCGATTGTAAGTAAAGCTACAAGAGTCCGAGGTCGAACCACGAGGAAGTCTATTGAGTACCAAAGCCGACCTACAACTTAGTCTAGGTGCATCAAAAGGTTGGCAAGATTATACTACAACGACAATTAAAAAGCAGAGAGAGAGAGAGAGAGAGAGAGAGAGAGAGAGAGAGAGTTAAGCTAACGAGTCTAAGGGTAGGGAGAAAGGAATTCTAACAAGTCTAAGGGTAGGGAGAAAGGAACACTAACAAGTCTAAAAAGAGAGAGAGAGAGAGAGAGAGAGAGAGAGAGAGAGAGAAAGGTGTAGTCGAACCATGATCCAACAAGTTACTTTAGCCCCTCGAAAGAATCAACCTGGAGCGTGTGCATTCACCAACCAATCAAACTACGTTTTAAGGCGATTCATGGGCGCAACCTCCTATTCTAAAAAAGGCACTATACCGTAACCTAAGCGCTCTATCTTTGGACCCAACCTCACTTCCCTTTGAAGCTCGGATGCTAAGGTATGACTAAGCTCACAGAGGTGCTCGGAACCAAACACGAAAAGCCTCACTTTGAACCCGGACCGGAAACACATCGGCGGATTTACTCCGTGATTTTAGAACCCATTTCCCGCGTATCCCGCAAAATCCATCTATAGGTTCAACACGCAAAATTATCGACCTAGGTTGTCAATCTAGCCCGAAACACAATTAAAACAAGTTCTAGAACATGAATCAATCATAAAACAATCATTCAAGCACTATCCACTCCCAATTTCATCAATCTAGGGCCAATTTCACAAGTTTTCACATGATTCAACTACAAAAGGGGCTAACTACTCATGGGGGAGGAAAAACACAATCAAAACAACGAATAAACAACATAATAAAGAAGAGAGAACAAGAAATTACCATAGAATCCAAGAATTTCGAGTTTGAAGTTGAAGAACACCACAAGACACAACAATGGAGAATTTGGGGAAAAGATGAGTTCTCAGGGGTTGGGGAAGAAATTAGAGTTGAGAAGAGAGGAATTTTTGCTACAAACTACCTAATTTTAACTATATTTAAGCTATCTAAACTACTCCTAAAACTAGAGGGAAGAAGGAGCTAGGTTTTTGGTGGAGGAGGAGAAGAATGCTGAATGAATCCCCCAGGATTCAATGCTGAATCTGTTTTTGTAAGGTAAAATACGTGAACGAGCCGAGCTGCCTGAAGTTCGGCTCGAGTTGGCGATTCAGCCTGAACTGTCTTCGGTAAAACGACCATAAATTCTTCATCCGAGCTCCGATTGAGATGATTCAAGATCCGTTGGAAAGCTCTTTGAATTGTCTACAACTTTCATGAAGAAGTCAGGTCCAGAAAATGCTTTATTCCTGGCTGCAACTGCAGCTGAAGTGGACTGAGCCAAGACCGAAAACTTGATTTCATTGTTTCTTCACTTCTCGGTCCATTCTTCGGCTCCGAGCATGTTTGTCATTGTAAATCATTGCCTTCCGGGTCTCGAGACATCTAACCCCTGAATTCACATTCACCAAAACAAGCCATACACTATCCCGGGGGTAAAAGTGTCCGGAATAGGGCAAAATATCGATAAAAGGAGGAATTTCCCGATTAAGTATCGTTTTCATTCCACGTGCAATATTCTCATGATAAAGCCCTAAAAAATGTCTAATCTACCCAAAAACAGGCCAAAAGAGGGATAAACGGGGGTTAAAACCACACCGAAATGGCGTGAAGTTGAATCCCATCAACCACCCCACACTTAGCCTTTGCTCGTCCTCGAGTAAAATAGGCGTTTTAAAAAAAAGACAAGGGAGACAACTTTGCCATGAAGGTGTAAACGCCACATTCTCACCACGAAAAACAAGTAGGGTAATGGATGCAAACAAAACAAGCCAACCTTGAAGTCAAAATGGGTGAGTGTGTGCGTGGTAAAACAAGGGCAAAACATAAAAGGTTACCGGCCTCGAATACCGGACAAATGTATACACCACGGTCTCATAGCACTAGCCTCTCCACTAATCGAGACTCCCCGGCTGTATACACAGTCAAGTAGGTCTTTAAGGGTTGTAACGTTAGGCTCGGGAGGGGCTAACCGAAGGATCATTTGGGAAGCTGGAGAAAAGAAGTCCGAGTGAACTAAATCAACATGTAGACGCCTTTAACTCATCACTATAAGCACAACACCAAGATCTTCGATTAACGGATACAAAGTAAGAACAATAGAACATTGATATACCCGAATTCGTCCAAACTCGGCTATATTTCAAGCGTCATGAGGAAAACTCGAATATACCAATGACTATACACAAAAGAACTCCTCCGACTTATACATAAAGACATACGGGCTTCTTTGACTCAACGCTTTATTTTCGAACTCGAACTCTTATTCAATCAAACTTTTTCTTTTCTTTTCATCTTTTCAAAATTTTTTTTTTTCTTTTTCGCTATTTTTTTTTCTTCAAACTTTATTTCTTGAGTTCATTGAGTCAAAGGCCAAAGAAAAGATACACAAAAGAACACCTCGAGCACATCCCCTTCACAATGTAGTCCGAAAACACCAACTCCACAACAACACCTACTCCAACCACCCCACACTTGCCTAAGCAAGTGTGTCTCAACTAATGATCAAGTTCACTCGAAAGGTGAGTCAAAGATACGTGACCAAAATAATAAGTTCGGGGTTAGGTTTTACGATTGTATAACAAAGCGGCTCAATTTCGGACGGTGGTCGGACCGCCCTAACAAGGCTTAGAGGGGTACGAGGGTCTAATGTTCGGGATAAGCTTATTTGGCAATCGGGTCGGGTCAAAGAAGCGCCTTTTCCGTCATTCCGTGTCCGGCTAGGCAACCTCTCTATTTCGCCTCGAGAACTAGTACTATGAGTGTGTGTGTAAAAACCAATTTGTGTAAAACCGATGAAAACCGTGTATTAAAAGGGTCCGTTTTCAAATCAAGGTTGACTTGGGTTGTAAGCATTCACCACACTACTTAATCGTTCGTGAATCAAATGTGGAGCATACAACAACATCGCGGTGTTGAAACCATTGAAAAATTTTAAAAAATGCCCAAAATTTACCCGAAAATAGTCAAAGACTAAGTATATCACACAAGATGGCACATTTAACGATCAAAGCACAAAAACAAAACGGCTAAGCCTACCACCCCCACTTAGAACGAAGCATCATCCTCAGTGTGTGAATGAGAAAGAGAGAAAGACGTAGCTGTTTGTAGGACCCGGCGGAAAGGCACACGTAAGCTCACGTGACATCTTCTAGTAAGCTCCATCTGGAGTACCTAAACACCATATAGACAGAAAACAAGGCAAACACATGCACGGGAAAAGTCCACGTGCCAAAAGATAGTGATAGATATGAGATATATATAAAAGTAGAAGCCATGCCACACGGACGAAAAAGCATATCGGTAGCACTTAACATGGATTGCACTAGATGGAAACATGACCATAAAGGGAAAGAACAGAACATCTAGGCACAAATGGGGCCACAGAGGCACAAAAGCAAGTATCCACATTAAAGTGCTAGCAAACCAAGCAAAAACGGAAATCACCCAAAAACTCTTCTTCACAAACCAAGACTACACCAAGACCCTTTATTACCAAAAACTACTAACACGGCGGGTTGCCTCCCAAGCGCTTTGTTTTACGTCGTTGCCTCGACCAAGTGGCACTTAAATGGACCAAAACCACAAAAGACTCAAAACAACATGCCAACATTTTCATTTCAAACAAGTAACACCAAACACCATCAACCGAAATCCGAACTCAAAAAGATCAACAACTTCAGAAGAACAAAAATAGCAAGCATAGGGAAAAACGAGTTCACAAGGAACTTACCTCGCATGGCTCTCGAGGCCACCTCTTGCCAACTCGGGAGTCCATTCCTTTCAAAGTCTTTTATCTTCTTCTTCTTGAAGTTGCCATCCCATTGTAGTCGTCCATTTTCAAGAATCTTGTGAGTTTCATCTACCGGGGAGTACACAAACTTGATCGAATAATACTCCTCAACACATTGTGGAAGAGTGTAGTAGTCCGGGACCGGCATGTCAATAATCTCCACTTCTTCCGGTAGCTCTACCATGGGTGCCATATCAAACTCATGAGATTTCACCACGCATTCTATAATAACTCCATCATATGCCTCAATCGTGAGTGATGGTGAAATGGGCGATCCCGTCTTCTCTTCAAAATTAAGGTCTTTATCATCAAAGAGTGTGCTAAAACCTATCATACACTTCTCCAAGTCATCGTCTTGTATTTCTTCTTGAGGCGGTGTAATAGATAAAGGTTGCACCTCTTCCATCTCCAACTCTTCCATGCTTTCTTCATCCCAAAGCGAGCTATCATCATCTCCAGAAGAACTCTTGCTTAGTTATAATAAGTGGTAGGTTCCACTACACACTCCATCAAGACATAATCAATTTCCATCTCGGAAGTGAAGGTGTAATAGGAAGAACGTGAAACCTACCATAATCAAACATCTCAATAGAGCCTCCGGCAATATGGGCGATCCTAACTCAATATCTAGCTCGGACACCTCGTCATTGCAAACCGAATCCTCAATCTCGTTCTCTTCTTGAACTTCAACAGTGAAGTCCTCATCAACCCTAGCCGCCTCTATTGCAAATGCATCTTCTTCATGCTCCACTCTTCGTTTTTTCACGAATCGACTGAGATTATCACACAACGTCCGTAGAAGCTTGTGCACACTTACCCAACTTTCTTCATCCATGGAGTCTCATTCTCATCTTTCTTACTCTGTTCTCGGATTCCATTAACCCGAATCGTAGATTCCATGAGCTCTCGCTTGGATCATCCATTCGCATCTCCCAATGTAAATCGATTTTACGAAATTTTCTCGGCTTTGGTTATAGCAACTTTCTCATAAAGCTCATCCACTCTGTCCATTTCCCTACTTGCTTCATCATAAGTATAGACATATGCTATATGCTCCATGCACTCCTCGTGTGGATGAGGTGCAAACTGATCATGATGAAGTGGATGGTAGGGCTCTTGCCATGCCGAATCTCGATTGGGTGGATCGACTGCGTGTGAAACTATCAACTGCTTGAGTACGAGCACCATAATCTTGAAAATCATTAGGATTTGGACAACCTCATAATACCATGGCTCGTGACTCGAATAACCAAAATTTCGATTCGAGATGTATTAGGGCATTCATAAGACCAAGAACCGTGGCTATTCTCTTGTTGATCTCGAGGTCGAGGCACGACCGTTGTTGATAATAATGTCTTGGTGCTGTGGTTGGGCTTGTACTTGAGAAATCCGTTGTTGAAAAGGTGATGCTCGGGATGTAAGGAATTGAGCTTGAATTTGATTAAGCACCACTTGGTGAAATTGTTGCATGGAGTTCGGGTCCATTGCTCTACAAGACAACAAACAACAAGAAAAAAGTAAAATAACAAGACCTAGGCCTAAGCCTTCAATCGACTTACAAGATATCAAAAAGACTTCCCCGGCAACGGCGCCATTTTGATGAGAGAATTTTCACCACCAAAAAAAATACTTATAAATTACTCGGGAAACTTTGGCGAAACAAACTCTCTAACCGGCCAAACACCGGGTCGATTGTAAGTAAAGCTACAAGAGTCCGAGGTCGAACCACGAGGAAGTCTATTGAGTACCAAAGCCGACCTACAACTTAGTCTAGGTGCATCAAAAGGTTGGCAAGATTATACTACAACGACAATTAAAAAGCAAGAGAGAGAGACAGAGAGAGAGAGAGAGAGAGTTAAGCTAACGAGTCTAAGGGTAGGGAGAAAGGAATTCTAACAAGTCTAAGGGTAGGGAGAAAGGAACACTAACAAGTCTAAAAGAGAGAGAGAGAGAGAAAGGTGTAGTCGAACCATGATCCAACAAGTTACTTTAGCCCCTCGAAAGAATCAACCTGGAGTGTGCATTCACCAACCAATCAAACTACGTTTTAAGACGATTCATGGGCGCAACCTCCTATTCTAGCGAAAAGGCACTATACCGTAACCTAAGCGCTCTATACTGGACCCAACCTCACTTCCCTTTAGAAGCTCGGATGCTAAGGTATGACTAAGCTCTAGAGGTGCTCGGAACCAAACACGAAAAGCCTCACTTTGAACCCGGACCGGAAACACATCGGCCGGATTTACTCCGTGATTTTAGAACCCATTTCCCGCGTATCCCCGCAAAATCCATCTATAGGTTCAACACGCAAAATTATCGACCTAGGTTGTCAATCTAGCCCGAAACACAATTAAAACAAGTTCTAGAACATGAATCAATCATAAAACAATCATTCAAGCACTATCCACTCCCAATTTCATCAATCTAGGGCCAATTTCACAAGTTTTCACATGATTCAACTACAAAAGGGGCTAACTACTCATGGGGGGAGGAAAAACACAATCAAAACAACAAATAAACAACATAATAAAGAAGAGAGAACAAGAAATTACCATAGAATCCAAGAATTTGAGTTTGAAGTTGAAGAACACCACAAGACACAACAATGGAGAATTTGGGGAAAATATGAGTTCTTAGGGGTTGGGAAGAAATTAGAGTTGAGAAGAGAGGAATTTTTGCTACAAACTACCTAATTTTAACTATATTTAAGCTATCTAAACTACTCCTAAAACTAGAGGAAGAAGGAGCTAGGTTTTTGGTGGAGGAGGAGAAGAATGCTGAATGAATCCCCAGATTCAATGTTGAATCTGTTTTTGTAAGGTAAAATACGTGAACGAGCCGAGCTGCCTGAAGTTCGGCTCGAGTTGGCGATTCAGCCTGAACTGTCATCGGTAAAACGACCATAAATTCTTCGCCTGAGCTCCGATTGAGATGATTCAAGATCCGTTGGAAAGATCTTTAAATTGTCTACAACTTTCATGAAGAAGTCAGGTCCAGAAAATGCTTTATTCCTGGCTGCAACTGCAGCTGAAGTGGACTGAGCCAAGACCGAAAACTTGATTTCATTGTTTCTTCACTTCTCGGTCCATTCTTCGCTCCGAGCATGCTTGTCATTGTAAATCATTGCCTTCCGGTCTCGAGACACCTAACCCTGAATTCACATTCACCAAAACAAGCCATACACTATCCCGGGGTAAAAGTGTCCGAATAGGGCAAAATATCGATAAAAGGAGGAATTTCCGATTAAGTATCGTTTTCATTCCACGTGCAATATTCTCATGATAAAGCCCTAAAAAATGTCTAATCTACCCAAAAACAGGCCAAAAGAGGGATAAACGGGGGTTAAAACCACACCGAAATGGCGTGAAGTTGAATCCCATCATGCGCTTGACAAATGAAAAAGATGATGAAACAAAGGACGATAAGAGCGCAAGGCAGTCTCGCGCTAAACAACTGAATACAGACAGATCATCCGACGGTCGTAGTAAGGCTTGAATACATGGCAGACAGTCAGTCTCGTAGATAATTGCAGAAAGCCCCAAGCGAATAGCCTCTTCCATTGCCATCAGGATCGCCTGCATCTCTAGAGTCTCAGGACTTATACCAGGGTCGAGGTGGAATGAAAAGGCAGCAATAATCGAACCAAGCGCATCTCTCGAATATAAGACTACACACGTAACCCGAGTGCGTGTGTGAAGCATCGTAATTGCATTTCCAATTGCCCCCAGTAGGAGCGCTCCATATGACCGGGTGACCAGACTCCTCGGAATCCGTATGAGAAATACAGACGGCCATACGATACTCCATCGCCCCTGCTAAGGTTGCCGAAACCACGCGGGATACATAAATAGGCGCATCATCAAAAACCGCACTGCATCGAGCTTTCCATAGATTCCAGAGAAGCATACAGAAGGTGGAAACCTCATCCGGATTATAGCGTTCTACCAACGCACCAAAAAACTCCCTAAAGTTCGATCCATGCTGCATTCGCTGATTACCAAAAGGCGAGGCTGCCCAGATCTCCCTAGCATAATCGCAATTAAAAAGAACATGATGTAAGGACTCTATCTCCCTTCCACATGCCAAACAAAGACCCGAGCCCATATTCCGCTTGGCAAGCTGCTCCCCAATCGGCAAACAGTCCTGCAGGCACCGCCATAAAAAGTGATGGACACGCGGTGGCACAATAACTTTCCAAACATCCCGCCATACTCTGTCAGGTCCTGAAGATTATGATGCATGTGCCAACTCAGGCAATCTACCATACAAGCTCAAAGCAAGAAAATATCCCGACTTCACTGTATATCTACCCCGGCGATCATAATGCCAAATCAGCTTATCCGGATGCGAACCACCTGCAATTGGAGTCTGAACGATGGTGTCCACCTCCCAAGTATGGAACTCCTGCCTAAGGAGAGGCAAGTTCCACTGTCTAGTTCCTGGCAAAAGCAAGTCCTGAACCATACTATCCGTTGGCAAGGAGTGCCATGAGCGAGCTAGCCGAAATGTTGGTGGCCTAGAGACCCAAGCATCATGAAAGACATAAACAGAACTCCCATCTCCTATTCGCCATCGCAATCCCTGCATTAACATATCCCTGCCTTCCAGCAAACTCCTCCACAGAAAAGATGGTCTGCTCCCCAGCCCTGCTGCAATAATTGTAGTGCCCGGGTGATACTTCGCATTCAAAACACGACTCGTGAGGGCGGCAGGACAAATAAGGAATCTCCACGGCTGCTTAGCCAGCAAGGAGGCAGCAAGTGTCCCAATTTCTCCAGTGCACCTTCCGTTGGTGTCAGTGTCTCCCCAGAAGAATCCACGAATACATTTCTCAATCTCATGAACTAATGTGGTGGGGACTTTGAAGCATTGCATAATAAACGTCGGTATAGCTTAGAGGCTGGATTTAATCATAACTTCCTTACCTGCGTGGGAGAGGAGCTTGTCCTTCCAACTGCACAACTTTTTCCACACCTTCTCTCGGAGAAAATCAAATACACGCTCGTTTATTCCTTCCGGTGACAATGGGCATGCCCAAATATTTACCGTGCTCGCCTCACAGGATCTCAAGAAAGTCGAAATATATTCCCTATTCTCCTGCCAGATTGCCCTCATCAAGTATAAACTAGACTTATGAAAGTTTATGGCTTGACCGGAGAGCATCCCATAATGAGTGAAAAGGTCTACTTGATTGTCTCTAACGCCCATCCATGTACTCAAAAAATAACATGCTGTCATCAGCAAAAAGTAAGTGAGAAACTTGAACTTGTGACTGCTGATAACGGAAAAATTCACCGTTATTTTTATAACTTTTCAACCCACTTTTGATATCATTTCGAGCACTTTTATATCAATTAAAGTCATTAATTCCTAAATTTCATAAAAATATATAAGTAGTAACTATTATAAAAAATATCGTGTTTTAGAAGTTTTTATTAGTTTTTGTACGGTTTAGTAACCCGAGTGTCGTAGTCGGATTTACGTTTGGTATTTTGGTGGTTTATTGCAGAATCATAAGTAGACCAAGATCCTACATAACGACATGTTTTGAGCCCCAAAAAAGAGGTGTTTAGAGGGTTAGAAGAAGGTGCCACAAGAACTACGAGTTCAAAAGGTGTCGTTTTTCTAAGACTTGAATCGTTACATATTTTCGACGGAGATTTGACCCAGGTTAGAGGCATTTTCAGGGGATGACTTCTTAATGAAAGTTGTAGATATTCACATAAGATTTCCAACGCACTTTGAATCACGTCAATTGGAGGTCTACAACTCAAGTTATGGTCAATTTACTAATCAATTCGGATTAGTAGAAATCCCGAAATATCTTCGTAATACGAATGGCTCATCAAAACGACATTTTCTGAAGAAGTTTCCTTCATAAAAGTTGTATATCTTCCAGAACTCTTTCCAATGGATTTTGAATCAAGTCAATCGGACTTCTACAACTCAAATGGTGGTCAAGTGGCTAATTGATTCAATTTCGTAAAATCCCGAAATATCTTCGGAGGAACACGAGGTCATCAAAAGGCGTTTTCTGAAAACGTGTCCTTCATGAAAGTTGTAGAGTTTCTCGAGACCTTAATTTTGGCATTTCGTTTGCAATTTTTGGAGGTCTACAACTCAAGATACGAATTTTACAAGTTTTAATTGCATAATTATCATATCGAAGGATCCAGAATGTGATGAGTTGTTACACTCATGATGATTCCGGACCGATCCGGCTAACCTCCGGCCCGGGCCGGCCTTCAACATCATTTCTATAAATAGAGGAGCATCAGAGATCAGAACGGATGTACCATTTATATATATACATAGCGTATATATATATCTATCTTCTCCTCATTTCTTTTTAATTTTTAGTTTATATAGAGGCCTTATGCCGAGATAATTGTAGAAATAATAAGTATCGTTGTAATGCTTCGGAAAATTATCGGAAGTTCGGTGTTCTTTGAAGTCGTTGTAATGTCAGGAAGACTACAATCTCCGGAATCAACAATAGAATCGGTAATTTTATTTCTATATATATATAGATCTATTTCCATTTTCTTCCTCTTCTTTTTTATCTTATTCGGTCGTATATATATATATATATATATATATATATATATATATATATATATATATGTTAAAATACCGTTGTAATAGTATAATTATCAATAGTTCGTTGTTTTGATTTTTTTATTTACTTTTACGCATTTTACTTACGCATTTTATTTACGCACTTATATATATATATACTTTTACGCATTTACTTACGTATTTACTTTTACGTGACTTATATATATATGTATAGTATATTTACTTTTATGCACTTATATATATTATTAGCTATATAACTATATATCTATATATATAAATATATATATGTACTTATAAAAAAATGAATTCGCTTTTACTTTTAAATCGTTAATATAATTTCCGTTAATCATTCCGTTATTATCGCCAAAATGAATAGCTAAACGCACGTATAGTCGAATTATGTAAAAGCGAGTAAAAGCGCGCAAAGGGATTAAACGGGAGTTGTGTAAAGACGTAATATAATGTTTTAATGATTAATCCACGTCCTAAAACTTATTTTAAACGTCTTTGAATTAGATCGATCATCTAGTCCATCGTCACACACGTCGAACTTATAAATGCATTTTTGCGGTGAGATGTGGGAAAAAGGGTTTTGGGATCGTGCGTAGATTCGGCCTAGTTGTTAGGACCGTTTTCAATACTGAGGTTTGTCATCGTTGTTCGAGCGACTCAAGAGCGTAATCATGTTAGGTTAATCGGTTTTCTAAAAGGAAAATTAATTAACTTCACATAGGGTGTTGAGTGAGAGTTGTTCGGACCTTAACACCGAATTAGGAGTTGGCACCCGTGGATGTCGTTAAAATTCTTGTGGAAAGGTAGGTTGGTTAAAACACGCTCCTGTCAGTTTTTCCCAGGGGTAAAAGTAACTCGTTGGATCATAATTCGCTATACCTTTTAATAACTAGAACTACAACCGTTAGCTAATTTTTACTTTACTGACTAGTGTAATATCTCTCCACCGCAATCTTGACCTAAACCAAGTTCTACGTCGACTTTGGTACTTAAACGTTGTTCCTCGTGGATTCGACCTTGCTATCACTATACTACTCGTTGATTCGATACTCATGTCGGTTAAAGTTAGCGATTAGTTATTTTGCTATCAAGAATTTTTGGCGCCCGTTGCCGGGAATACTACGTTTAATATCTTGTAAGTTGACTGAAAGCTTGGGCTTAGGTCGTTTTTATTTTATTTTATTTTTCTTTCTTTCTTTTCTTTCTTCTCTCGTTGTTTCTTGTTTGTCAGTGCATGACCCGAAGCTCCAAAGAACCACTCATTGAGCTAATTGAAGAAATTGAAGCTTACGCACGTCATAGAAAGCGATCGGCGCCGAGAGAGAACCTCGATTGCCATCCAACCCTTTGTTTGAGGAAGAAGGGTAGTAGTAGAGTTCATTGTCGTAATCCTCGAGAGGAATGGAGGATTCACCAACTCATAGAGATGGCAAAGAGCCCTTAAGCGAACACAATGTACAAGGGCAAACCTCAGACACTACTGGTGGTAACGCAACACTACCATTGCATACTCTACCGAGGACCCCTCGTCATGAACCATTGAGAGAGGACAACACAGGGTTACGTCAGTTGGGAACTCCACAGTTTAATCAGAGGCCAGGGATTGGACAATACAGAGTAGGACAAGATGCTCAGGATACACAGGACTTCAGACCCGAATTAGACCAAGAAACGGTAAATCGAGTACTTCGGATGCTAGAGATGCAAGGAAATCAACAGGGGTTCCAAAACCCGTATAACACGTATAATCCACCTCCTCAACAGACCGATGGCTCGGCCAAGCACATGGATCGAGGGTTTGTCGAGATTACGCCACTACCCCACAGAAGTTATAAGGCACAACCCAATTAGGTACCCCAATTAATCACGAATAACATGGATATTAAGCAAAATATTTTGAACATGTTGGGGAACACGCCTTGTTCCACGGAAATCGATCGAGAACCCGAATAGCTTTCGGATCACTTTCTCCGATTTGTGGAACAATGAAATATAACGGGGTAAGTGACGAGGCGGTAAAATTAATAGTTTTTCCGTTTGCATTAAGAGAGAGTCGCTAAAGATTGGTATGACTCTTTTACCAAATGACTCGTTACATACGTGGTGACGTAACGAGAGTATTCTGAAAAAGTACTTCCTCCAAAGAAAGATTTTAGATCTCGAAAGAAGAAATCTCTTCGTTTGACGGTCTCGAGGAGAGACCTTAAAAGAGACTTACGAGAGATTCAGGGTCTCATCAAGAGATGCCTCCACACGGGTTTTCTACAGGTGGAACAGTTATTATATTATTCAGGCCTTAGAGCCAATGGACGAGAATAAAATTTGAATGCCGCTTGATGGCGGAGATATCATGAATCTGCCGCGGAGCAAGCTATGAGAGACAGTTGAGAATGCGGCGAGATGGAGAAGGACAATGGGGGTCGGCGAAAGAAGAAGAAAGCCCCTTGGAAAGTGTGAAGTCGCTAAAAGAAGAGCTTGATAGAGAGACGGCCATGCATGACAAGATGCAAGAGATGGTGCTAAAGATGGACCGAATGGAGTTAGAAGCGAAAGAAGGCACAACAATGCCAACTCGTGGAGGTGGACATACGCCATAGAATGTGCATCATTGAAAAATCCACTTATCCACAACGATTGACACCTACTCAAGTACAACAACAAATCGGCAATCGAATGACCAGCGATGGATGAATGCTACATGCGATGAGGCAAATGGATATGAATCACAAGAGTTTGGCCAAAGAACAAGTGGAATCGTAACTTTGATAATCGGCAAGGGCCACAAATGGATTATGGTATGGGTGATGGTTCACAACAATATGAAGTGAATTATGTTGGACAAGGAAACCAGGGGCAATGGAATCGTAATCGCAGAATCAAGGTTGGAACCAGGTCGAGTCGAATTGAATCAAAGCGATGAATCGTAACCAAGGCTTTAGGCAAAACCAAAGCCCGTACAACCGACCTTGGAATCAGAACCCTAAGAATCGAGTTCATACCGTAATCGAGAATCAAGGTGGAATCAAAGCGAAAGAATCCGCAGATCTCGATCCACAAGGACAACAAAGAGAATCAAAATTCATATTGGAACCAAAATCAAGGTGGAATCGAGAATCGTGGTCACAAAACAATCGGAATCGCAAGTGAGCCACCATCTTTGAGAAGTAATACTCGCACCTATCAACATCCAAACGCTCATCTGCACGAGAATAATCAAAGCAATCAAGAACCAAACAATTACGGTGTTCGAAGAAGCCACCGAGATACTCTGGAGAAATTAGACAGGAATGTTTCGAGTTAAATAAGAATGCTATAGAGCAAAAAGTGGTCACACATTCGCCATTCGAAACTTGGAGACCCAAGTAGGTCAAATAACCGACACTCAAGACAAATCTAAGTGGTGGACTCTCGAGTAACACCGAGAGGAACCCAAAGGATGTGAATCCGTGTTCACACGAAGTGGTAAAAGAGGTCGGGCTGAGTGACAAAAAGAAAGAATTGTGGGTCAAGAGGCGCGGCGAGAAAGGCGAGAAAGAGAAAGCAGTTGGATCTGTGAAGGAGCTATGTATGGTGAAGTCGAGATCGAAGATTTAGAGGCGGCAATATCAAGCAGAGAATGGAAGCAATGAGGAAAGAATTGGAAGCCACGAAAAAGGCTTTGGTGAGGCAAATAAGAAAGCATTGGAAGGGCAAAGACCGAAGAAAGACTATGTGGTCTTGGACATCAAAGAAGAAGAAGCCTCACCGCCTAAAGAAAGAGGTAAGAAAAGCAGAATTCCTCCTCCTCCCACGATTTTGATGTTAATACTTTACCCTATCCTCCTAAGGAACCGAGAAGGACATCCGACCAGGGTCGGGCAAAATTTCTGAATCTTTTAAGGAAGGTAGAGGTGAATATTCCCCTATTAGAGGCAATTTGAGCATTCCCCATACTTTAAGTTTCTAAAAGGAATGTTGTCGAGTAAGAAGAAGATGCAGCAGATGGTGCATTTGAGTGGGAATGTTACGCAATCTTTGAGAATAAGATACCTCCCAAGTTCTGAGGATAGAGGTAGCTTTACCATCCCAATTACCATTGGAGAAACTGTGTTTAAAAATGTGCTATGTGATCTAGGGGCTTCGTGAGCCTGATGCCCAGAGGAGTTTATGAGAAATTGGGATTGGGAGCATTAGAGCCAACAGAATGACCTCTACAGATGGCGGAGATAGGTCTGTTAGGAAACCTCACAGGGTAGCGAAGATGTGTTGGTGCAGTAGACAAGTTTGTTTTCCCGTTGATTTCGTAGTTTTAGATATGGATATGGATTCTAAAACCCCACTTTGTTAGGTCGGCCTTTCTTGAACACAGGAGAGACCTTGATAGGCGTTAAGAGGGGAGAGATTATACTACGAGTCGGGAAAGAGAGTGTAGCCATAAATGTGTGTATACGGGCGATGAAGCATCCTAATGATGAAAAGAGTGATTGTTTTTCTCGTTGATGCTATATATCCTTGTATTGTGGAGCACACTAACTGCAGGATACCAAGAACCAATGGAAGAATGCTTGATGAAGTCAAGCACACATGAAGGATGATGATCCACAAATGAGAGTTCAGTATATCATTTGGAGGCAACTCCTTTTGTTGACGCAAGTGGAATAAGAAAGCTAGAGCTCGGTTTGACCGGCAAGTTGCCAAAGCCGTCAATCGAGGAACCACCTCATCGATCTGGAGTGAAGCCACTTCCTAAGCATTTAAAGTATGTGTTTTAGAACCTCGATGAATTACTTCTCTTATTGTTTCATCTCGCACTAACCATTTTGCAGGAAGCTAAGTTGATCCACGTTACGAAAAAACACAAAAGGCCTTCGGATGGAAGATGGTTGACATAAAAGGATCGATCTTGATATCTGCAAGCACAAGATCATTCTAGAAGAAGATGCCAAACCGGTCGAGGCAGTTTGAGAGACGACTAAACCCACATATGCAAGAGGTGGTAAGAAAAGAGCGTGGTAAAGATGCTTGAGTTAGGGATAATCTACGCAATCTCCGACGCAAGTGAATGGGTGAGCCCTACACAAGTCGTGCCTAAGAAAGGAGGCATCACAGCTTGAGCTTAATGAAAAGGTGTGCCTATTCCTACTCGTTTAGTTCTTGGTCACAGAGTTTGTATTGATTTTTATCTTTGAATGATAAGACTAGGAAAGATCATTTTCCCTACCCTTTATTGATCAAATGCTAGAGCGTCCAGGTGGTCATGCATTTTCTGCGCTTTTGGATGGTTTTAGTGGCTATTATCAAATTCACATCGATATACATGACCAGGATAAAACTACTTTCACATGTCCATATGGCACTTTTGCATTTAGAAGAATGCCGTTTGGGTTGTGTAATGCACCCGCGACATTCCAAATGATGCATGATGGCAATTTTTTTGATATGATAGAACATTTCATGGAAGTTTTTATGGATGACTTTTAGCGTTTTTGGTGATACTTTTGATGAGTGTTTGTCGAACATTGATAAGTGTGCTTGCGTTGTGAAGAGACAAACTTGGTTTTAAATTGGGAAAAGTGTCATTTCATGGTAAGCGAGGGAATTGTTTTAGGACATAAGGTATCGGGGAAAGGAATAGAGGTCGATAGAGCAAAAATAGAGGTAATTTCTAAGCTTCCTATGCCTACAAATCAAGAAGACTCTACGTTCGTTCTTGGGACATGCGAGTTTTTATCGTAGATTCATTCCGAGTTTTTCTCACATTGCTAGACCTCTTACTCTTCAATTGATGAAGGAGCCCCTGTGTTTTTGATGCGGCATGCCTAGATGCTTTCGAACCCTTAAGAAACTTCTTACTTGGCTCCTATCTTGGTAGCACCTGATTGGTCCAAGGGTTGAAGTGATGTGTGATGCAAGTGATTATGCCGTAGAGTCGCCCTAGGTCGGAAGATCGACAAGTTGTTTCGCCACTATCTACTACGCGAGTCATACCATGAACTCGGCTCAACAAAAGTATGCCACAACCGAAAGGAACTTTTAGTTGTTGTTTTGCTTTCGATAAGTTCCGGTCATACTTGGTTGGATCGAAAGTCATAGTTCACACCGACCATCTTTGCGTTGAGATATCTATTTGCCAAGAAGGATGCAAAACCACGCTTGTTAAGATGGATTTTACTACTTCAAGAGTTCGATGTGTAGAAATTAAGAATCGAAAGGGGTGTGAGAACGTAGTGGTGACCACCCCGATTAGGATGGAACAGGAGACAAGAAACACTCTATTAGGGTTGAAATTGATGATCATTTTCGGGATGAGCAGTTGTTCGTAGTGGATACGATGCTCCCGGTTAAGAGAGGAAACTTCCTGCAGAGAGGAAAGAATGGGAACCCTTGGTATGCACCTTTTGTTAATTATTACGAGTGTGGATTTGTAGATCCCGAGTTTGATGAAAACCGAGAAAAGAAGTTTTTAGTGAGGTAAACCGATATGTGTGGGAAGATCCCTTACTTTTTAGGCTATGTGCTGATGGAATCCTGAGAAGATGTGTTGATGACAGTGAGATAGTGAGTATTCTCTCGTTCTGCCATGATAAAGAGGCCGGTGGCCACTTCTCGGCGAGAAGAACAGCGTTAAAGGTGTTACAAAGTGGGTCTCATGGCCCACTATTTTCAAGGATGCATATGCTTATGTTAAGATGTGTGATGCCCTGTCAACGCTCGGGAAGGATTTCCAGGAGAAATGAGATGCCCTAAACCGATATTAGTGTGTGAAGTATTTGATATATGGGGATTAGACTTCATGGGACCATATCCGTCTTCTTTCGGGAATCGAGTACATTCTTGTCGCTTTGTGATTACGCTTTCAAAGTGGGTTGAGGCAATTGCTTCACCTACTAACGACAAACATGTAGTCATAAAGTTTCTTAAGAAACATATTATATCCCGGTATGGAATACCTCGAGCAATAATCGGTGACAATGGAAGTCACTTTGCTAATAGAGATTTCAATAAGCTTTTAATGAAATGCACGGGGTCACTCATAAGTTAGGCAATCGCCACCATCCTCGAGACTAGTGGCCAAGTAGAGGTGTCCAATCGGGAATCAAAAGAATCTTGGAGAAGACAAGTGAATTCTAACCTTAAGGATTGGTCAAAGAAGTTAGATGATGCGCTTTGGGCACACCGAATCGTTTAAGACACCAATAGGTATGTCACCCTACATGCTCGCTTTTGGCAAGGCTTGCCATCTCCCGCAGAGTTAGAACATAAGGCCTATTGGGCGATTAAGAATTTAAATATGGATGACGACATTAATTGGTGAAAGAAGGATGGCTCAGTTGAACGAGTTAGATGAGTTTCGCCTTCAAGCTTACGATTGTTCGCGTAAATATAAGGAAAAGACCAAATTGCTTCATGATAAGTTTATCAAACCTCGTATTTTCAGCGTAGGGATGAGGTCCTTTTCTATAATACTCGCCTTCCATTTATTTCAAGGCAAACTTAAGTCAAGGTGGTCGGGACCATATACGGTATTGAGAGTTTTCGACTCAGAGCCATCGAGGTAACGATCCAAGCACGGAACGTTCATCACGAACGCCTTCGTCTAAAAAAGTATAAGAAGTTACCATTCGATGAGGCTCTTGAGATTGTGCATTTGACTGATCCCGATCCTTAATAAATCGCTTCGAGTCTCTGTCGAGCGAACGACGTTAAACAAAAAGCGCCACCGGAGGCGCCCGATAATAATAATAATAATAAAGATAATTTGGATAAGACTAGTCTCGAATGAAATGTAGAATCAGATGAAAGATGAACACAAAGCACAACCAAGTCTCAGGATGAATGTTTGAATTTCATTAAGAGGAATGATTAGGTGGTTATCCGAAAATCCCGATGAGAAAAAGATAAAAATTCAAATGTATCATTTCTTGACTTAGGTTATTGAATCCTTGAGGATCTGGGTATAAAAGACTCAATACACTTTCACACATTTCATTTTATGATCTAGTCTGTTTCAAATTTTCTGGTCGTTGTAGTATAGTGGTGAGTATTCCTACTTTAATAAAATTGTGTGCAATAAAAAATGAAACTAAGAATAGGTGACTTGACTGTGATATATGCTCTTGTGATACTTTCTATAATATGTATATGCTTAGATGTTCGTGTTTTACCCGTTAAGGTTATTTTTCCATCTAAAGCTATTATGTGATATGCTATCGAAGTTTTCGACGTAACATGGCCATTTTCTTATTATTCCCATATCCCTATTACATACTTTGGCACGAGGACCATGTCCCGTGTTGGCTTTGTTTTGGTTGTTTTGGTACAGGATTCGGGATGTGCTTTCTCATGGTCAGCATGGATTCGATAACACCTTTCGCTGGTTTATAAGCTAAGTCTTCTCTCTATCTCATTTACACTGAGAATAATGCAAAATCGTAAGTGGGGGGTAGAGTCGTGGTTGGTCTAGAAATGGCGTAAGTGTTTAAACCCTTAGTTTTTGATCTTTTTCAAACATTATTTAGTTGATTAAAATAATTTGTATAAGGTATATATTTCATGGATTTAAAGATGTAATGATCAATTTGGATATGTATAACCAATGTGAACCGTAAGTGCATTTTAACCCTAAATTTATTTGTGTAACATGAACTTCTTCACGTAAGCCTTTGAAATTGAAGCGGAAAATTTAAACTGTACCCATTCAGTATCCTAGTGGTTTATCCTAGAAATAGCAGTAACTTAGTACCTAACTTCTGAACATGTATTGTGAATATCTGAAGGTTTGAATGTGATAGAAAGAATATCAAAATAAGTGAGCTATCTATATGTCGGTTGTAGCTACCAATGATTTGAGTGCGGTAGGCGTTATCACTAAACGCCCTATACCACTATGAGGTTTACAAGCTCCCCACCGCTCGATGATATTAGTCCGGCTAGGGTGTTATCACGAAACATCCTATTGCTTTGGGAATGAGGCATACTGTACATGTGAAAAAAAAAAAAAAAAAAAAAAAAAGAGTTAATGTATTCGATCTCACCTCATGACATTTGAAAGATAGTCGATTTTGGCAATGAGTTCGGATATGTTAGTGTCCTATGAAAAAAAGAAAAAAAAAAGAGAGAGAAGTTATCTTCTGACTATCCCCAGTATAAACTGAATGATATGCTTTAGGGATTATCCTAATAAGTACACGGGAAGACTTTGTGTGGAGTCATATCGCCTATACCTAGGAAAATCATTAGGGATGCCTCGAATGGATATTTGTGCGTTTGCTTGAATTATTCAAGAGAGGATAGTGGAAATTGAAAAGGCATGTCACACACTCACTCTGTTATACATTTATATTGCGTGTTAACGTGTATTTATGATTCGAATGGTTGCATCATCGATTATCATTCATATTTTATCTTCATGAATTTTTCCTCATTCATTTTATTTTATCGCTTATTTTGTTCGGCGACGACCAAAAGTTAAGTGGGGGGTTGTGATAACGGAAAAATTCACCGTTATTTTTATAACTTTTCAACCCACTTTTGATATCATTTGAGCACTTTTATATCAATTAAAGTCATTAATTCCTAAATTTCATAAAAATATATAAGTAGTAACTATTATGTAAAATATCGTGTTTTTAGAAGTTTTTATTAGTTTTGTCTGGCGGTTTAGTAACCGGAGTGTCGTGGTCGGATTTACGTTTGGTATTTTGGTGGTTTATTGCGAGAATCATAAGTAGACCAAGATCCTACATAACGACATGTTTTGAGCCCTAAAAGAGGTGTTTAGAGGGTTAGAAGAAGGTCTGCCACAAGCTTACGAGTTCAAAAAGCAGTCGTTTTTCCCAAGATCTTGAATCGTTACATATTTTCGACGGAGATTTGACCCAGCTTAGAGGCATTTTCAGGGGATGACTTCTTAATGAAAGTTGTAGATATTCACATAAGCTTTCCAACGCACTTTGAATCACGTCAATTGGAGGTCTACAACTCAAGTTATGGTCAATTTACTAATCAATTCGGATTAGTAGAAATCCCAAATATCTTCGTAATACCGAATGGCTCATCAAAACGACATTTTCTGAAGAAGTTTCCTTCATAAAAGTTGTATATCTTCCAGAACGCTTTCCAATGGATTTTGAATCAAGTCAATCGGACTTCTACAACTCAAATGGTGGTCAAGTGGCTAATTGATTCAATTTCGTAAAAATCCCGAAATATCTTCGGAGGAACACGAGGTCATCAAAAAGGCGTTTTCTGAAAACGTGTCCTTCATGAAAGTTGTAGAGTTTCTCGAGACCTTAATTTTGGCATTTCGTTTGCAATTTTTGGAGGTCTACAACTCAAGATACGAATTTTACAAGTTTTAATTGCATAATTATCATATCGAAGGATCCAGAATGTGATGAGTTGTTACACTCATGATGATTCCGGACCGATCCGGCTAACTCGCCCGGGCCGGCCTTCAACATCATTTCTATAAATAGAGGAGCATCAGAGATCAGAACGGATGTACCATTTATATATATACATAGCGTATATATATATCTATCTTCTCCTCATTTCTTTTTAATTTTTAGTTTATATAGAGGCCTTATGCCGAGATAATTGTAGAAATAATAGTATCGTTGTAATGCTCGGAAAATTATCGGAAGTTCGGTGTTGCTGAAGTCGTTGTAATGTCCAGGAAGACTACAACTTTAATCAACAACAGAATCGGGTAATTTTATTTCTATATATATATAGATCTATTTCCATTTTCTTCCCTCTTCTTTTTATCTTATTCGGGCCGTATATATATATATATATATATATATATATATATATATATATATATATGTTAAAATACCGTTGTAATAGTATAATTATCAATAGTTCGTTGTTTTGATTTTTTATTTACTTTTACGCATTTTACTTACGCATTTTATTTACGCACTTATATATATATATATATACTTTTACGCATTTACTTACGTATTTACTTTTACGCACTTATATATATATGTATAGTATATTTACTTTTATGCACTTATATATATTATTAGCTATATAACTATATATCTATATATATAAATATATATATGTACTTATAAAAAAATGAATTCTTTTACTTTTCGTCGTTAATATAATTTCGTTAATCATTCCGTTATTATCGCCAAAATGAATAGCTAAACGCACGTATAGTCGAATTATGTAAAAACGAGTAAAACGCCCAAAGGGGATTAAGCGGGAGTTGTGTAAGACGTAATATAATGTTTTAATGATTAATCCACGCCCTAAAACTTATTTTAAACGTCTTTGAATTAGATCGATCATCTAGTCCACCGTCACACACGCGTCGAACTTATAAATGCATTTTGCGGTGAGATGTGGGAAAAGGGGTTTTGGGATCGCTATGCGTAGATTCGGCCTAGTTGTTAGGACCGTTTCCAATACTGAGAGGTTTGTCATCGTTGTTCGAGCGACTCTAAGAGCGTAATCATGTTAGGTTAATCGGTTTTCTAAAGGAAAATTAATTAACTTCACATAGGGTGTTGAGTGAGAGTTGTTCGCACCTTAACACCGTAATTAGGAGTTGGCACCCGTGGATGTCGTTAAAATTCTTGTGGAAAGGTAGGTTGGTTAAAACACGCTCCTGTCAAGTTTTCCTCAGGGGTAAAAGTAACTCGTTGGATCATAATTCGCTATACCTTTTAATAACTGTAACTACAACCGTTAGCTAATTTTTACTTGCGACTAGTGTAATATCTCTCCACCGCAATCTTGACCTAAACCAAGTTCTACGTCGACTTTGGTACTTAAACGTTGTTCCTCGTGGATTCGACCTTGCTATCACTATACTATCTGTTGATTCGATACTGTTCGGTTAAAGTTAGCGATTAGTTATTTTGCTATCAATCGCTCGCCAAATGATATGCCCGAAGCAATCCACTCAAGACACCCGATCAAGCAAAGTCGTCAACCCTCAAAGACAAATGATAAACAAGAACGGGGAGAGGGGATCTCCTTGTCGAATCCCCCGAGATTGGGACAATCCGAGGCCAGGCCTACCATTAACAAGGGCCCGGTAAGTAGCAGACGAAATACATCTTCGCAATAAATCGACAAAAGCCCCCGGAAAACGCATCTGGTGCATAACTCCCCAAAGGAAATTCCATTCTACCCGATCGAAAGCCTTGGCCATATCAAGTTTGATAGCTGCGTGATTATGACAACCAGGTGCCCCTACCTTCATGGAATGAAATGCCTCAAAAGCAACAATGGCATTGTCTGTGATCAATCTACCTGAAACAAAAGCACTCTGGTTGCCCGAGATAACATCATTAATAACCTGCTTAAGTCTGTTGACAATGACACGCGAGAGCAATTTGTACGTTGAATTACACAGTGCAATAGGCCGTAACTCAGCTACACGGGTGGGAGCTGCTACATTAGGTATCAACGCAATTTTAAACTCCGAATCCTTCCGTTGAAAAATAATGAATTAAACACTACGATCCTTTCAAAAAATAAAACATTATCATTTTATGTCGATAAATAAATATTCGATTAATTAATAATCTCATTTGACGAGATTATTAATTAATTGAATATTTATTTACCGACATTAAATGATAATGTTTTATTTTTTGAAAGGATCGTAGTGTTTAATTCATTATTTTTCAACGGAAGGATTCGGAGTTTAAAATTTTAATTACGGACTAAGATGGAACGTGAGACAGAAAGGCCAAAATTCTAGGTAAAATTTTCTCAAAAAAGAATTCTAGGTAAAATAAATAAAAATGATTTTTTTTTGCTATTTTGTCACTCAAGAATGACAGATAACGATAATTATTATTAATAAAAAAAAATATGATTTCTTTAGGTATGATGCATCTATTACCATGTCCCATATGATATCTCTCCTGACATTCATTTTTCCTATTTTTATTTTAAATCCTTTATTACTTGCCATGATAAAATGGAAAATATCTGTTACTATTTTCACAGTTTTTTTCCTTCTTCTTAGAACTACAGCTAGCTTTCTATGTTAAATTTTTTTTTTTTGAGGCTTTTCTAAATCATTACAGTGACCGTTACAATAATAGCCCGGATATTTTGTGGCGTATTTTATTTCATATAAAAAAATATAACATGGGCTGAAAAAATAAAATAAAAAATTAGAATAAAATATTATTTTTTATTACTCACATGTAAACACAAAGAAATCCTTTTTGATATGACGATAACGATAAAAGTAAAAAAAGTCAAAAATTAAAACAAGATTCAAATGCATTTTAGATATAGCTGTATGTATGTACTATAGCTTAATAGCCCCACGTCCATTTCCAGCCAGATTCCAGCATCTATTTCCTAAAATTACTCCCAACATTCAATACGGCTTTTCCTCAGAAATCTGGCCACCTTATTATTAGTAGTAGTAGTATATAGGCACGCCTCTCAATATTCAGGTATTCCCCATCTATTATCAGAGAACCCCAATTTTCTGTTTTCAAGCAGTCACCTAATGGATCACCACCGTTCCGATGCTGAAAACGGGAAGAGGAGGGATGATGATAATAGGGCTGTGGAAGAAGAGAGCAGTGAATCTGTTGAGAGGATTTTCGATTCTAAAGAGGTGCCGTCATGGCAGGATCAGCTGACATTCAGAGCGTTTTTCGTCAGTTTTGTGCTCGGTATTTTGTTTACTTTTATTGTCATGAAGTTGAATCTGACGACTGGGATTATACCTTCTCTCAATGTTTCTGCTGGGCTATTGGGATTCTTCTTTGTCAAGACATGGACGAAATTCCTTGAGAAATCTGGGTTTTTGAAGCAGCCGTTTACTCGGCAAGAAAATACTGTCATTCAGACCTGTGTTGTTGCCACCTCCGGCATCGCTTTTAGCGGTAATTTATGCCTTTACTTTTGCATGTTTGGTTTTTTTTTTTTTTCTTTTTTTCCTGCACCATGATTATATCAAATCATTGAATTTTATTGTTAACCGGAATTAAATTATTATTATTTTTAATTCTTAATTTTCTTATCGGCTCAAAGTCTACATCTTATTGTATGCATCACTTTCTGCATTCATTTTCAGTGTATTATTATTCAACGTCAAACAGTGAGATGGCCACACACACTCATACATATATATATATATGCCCCAAGGGCATAGCTCAATGGTAAAAAAAAACAGGGGGTGCTCGCAGTTTGCTTTTGAGGGGAGTTCGATACCCTTTGTTAATTGCACCACCCAGGCATAACCATTTACATTTACATATTCCATGAAACTCTGGGGCTCAACTTTTTTATGTATGAAGATTGGTATATATAAAGTGCTTTGTAATACACATAAAGTTGTGGGTAATTGTAGTATAATTATGAGCTACATCAGGAGAACATGAGGATCATGTGTGACTTTTAGATGTATACCTACAATATACTCCTTTATGTATTTGATTGGTCCCACAAGGTTATGATTTTTGAACATCCCACCACTTTAAATTCCATGGGATGTATAATTAGATTTTCTCTTTTTACCCTTTGATTTTGGTTTGATGTCTTTAAATGTGAATTTTCAATCAAGTTTGGCAGCTGTATAAATGATTTCACATGGTTTCGGTACACAGGTGTCATTTTCTAAATGACTTTCCTTTGAATAAGCAGAAATTATTTTACTGATTACAGATGTGTTGCCTGTATTGTTGTTAGACACTTTAATTGAATGATTAATCTGCATATCAAATGTTTGACACAAGGTTTACAAGGAGATCATTTCATCCCTGATTGATAGTGTCAACTGTAATTGAGATGTTTAATGCCATGTTTAATTGAGGTTTACAAGGAGATCATTTCTATTGATATTTTAATGAGGAAGGGGCATGAAGGAGAAGCAATTGACATTTTTATATGCCGCTTGACATTTTTAAACTTCATGATTTGAGAAATGATTTTGGCTGCTTTATGGTTCAGGTTCTCAAAGTCTGTGATTTTTTTTTGTCTGGTTCTTAAATAGGCGTGACTTGTTGATCAAAGGATTTCACTTGAGTATCTTCCCTTGTCTTTGATTAAAACACAATGATTTGTTCAAACTGCCAGAGACTTGATACAACGTTTTTTTTTTATTTTCTTAATTATTAGTTGTCCCGCTGTGATTTGGAATACGAATCAGCTTGTAATCTTGGATGTTGTGTAGTCCTATCTGTCAACTGCTGTAATGGCGATACGTAGTGTCTTAATCTACCATCGATTATATTTCACGTGCCTGTTATTATTCTTATTGAGTGTTCCCTTCTCATTGAAACTTGGACATGCAGGAGGCTTTGGAAGCTACCTTTTTGGCATGAGTGAAGTTGTTGGAAAACAGTCTGGTGATACTGCTACCAGTGGTTTCAAGAACCCAGGTCTTACATGGATGTTTGGATTTCTTTTTCTTGTTAGCTTTCTTGGGCTATTCTCCGTGTTGCCTTTGAGGAAGGTACTTTTAATCTTGTCTTTTGCTTGTGGACCATCCATCTTTCACTTCTTTAATTTTTTCATTGCTAACTTGAGCGAAATCTTTGCTTTCAGTCCAATTGTAGTTGAATTCTTTGGTATCTTTCCTGACTTTTTTTTTATCTTCTTCGGGCGATCTCTCGTGTTCCAGATAATGATCATCGACTTCAAGTTGACATATCCAAGTGGTACCGCAACTGCTAACCTTATCAACAGTTTCCACACTCCTCACGGAGCTAAACTAGCCAAGTGAGATCAATTACTAGTACCGTTTTGTTTTGTTGCTTGATCAAACACTATGTGAGTTTACAGCCTTATTGATTGTACTTCATTTGTAATTAATGTTGTTGTTATAGGAAGCAAGTGAAAGCTCTTGGAAAGTTTTTCTCCTTCAGCTTTTTGTGGGGCTTCTTTCAATGGTTTTTCACAGCAGGCGATGGCTGTGGATTTGTCAACTTCCCAACTTTTGGTCTCAAAGCTTACGACAATAGGTATGTTCTTGCTCTTATTGTACGACATTGCTAAACATTAAATTTGCTCCTTATAAGTAGTCAAGGTAGAATTTTTATGAGAAAGAGTTTGATATGACGACATTATTGTGCATCTAGAATGACATTTGGCGTTGATATCAAACAGGTTTTACTTTGATTTCTCTGCAACATATGTTGGTGTTGGTATGATTTGTCCATACATCATCAACATCTCTCTGCTACTTGGAGCAATCTTATCTTGGGGTATAATGTGGCCTCTCATAGAGAAAAGGAGTGGTGATTGGTACAGTGCCGAATTGTCTCCTAGTAGCCTCCACGGCATTCAAGGTTACAGGGTAAGATCCCTCCCTTTTTCGTAGTTAATGGATGTGATCAAAATTGTTCGGTTAACTCTTACATCCATCCGTTGGTTTCAGGTCTTTATTGCCATAGCCATGATACTCGGTGATGGCCTCTACAACTTCGTAAAGGTTCTATGTCGTACGATATATGGTTTGCATGAACAATTCAAGAAGAAAGAAGTGCTCCCTGTTAATAGTCCGGCTTCTACTCAATCCCCAGTGTCTTACAATGACCAACGCCGTACACAATTATTTCTCAAAGATCAAATTCCGAATTGGGTTGCTCTTGTTGGTTATGTTACAATTGCTATCATCTCTGCTGCCACACTCCCTCATATATTCCACCAACTCAGATGGTACCATATTCTAGCCATTTACGTGTCTGCACCAATCCTAGCTTTCTGCAATGCCTATGGCTGTGGGCTCACTGACTGGTCATTAGCATCGACTTATGGAAAGCTTGCGATCTTCATAATTGGAGCATGGGTGGGTGCCTCTCATGGCGGTGTTCTTGCTGGATTAGCTGCCTGTGGTGTCATGATGAACATAGTTTCAACTGCATCAGACCTCATGCAGGACTTCAAGACAGGTTATATGACCCTAGCTTCCCCTCGGTCCATGTTCATTAGCCAGATTATAGGAACAGCAATGGGTTGCGTTATTTCTCCTTGCGTATTCTGGCTCTTTTACAAGGCATTCAATAACTTGGGGGTCCCTGGTTCAGAGTATCCAGCTCCATATGCTCTGGTTTATCGTAACATGGCCATCTTAGGAGTTGAAGGGTTTTCAGCTTTACCAAAGAACTGTCTCACGCTTTGTTACGTGTTTTTCATTGGAGCCATTGTTATCAATGGAATCCGAGACCTTGTTGGGATGAAGTGGGGGAAGAAGTGGGTTCAGTATATTCCTCTTCCAATGGCAATGGCCATACCATTCTATCTTGGAGGGTACTTCACTATTGACATGTGTGTTGGAAGTCTGATACTATTCATTTGGACCAAGTTAGACAAAGCCAAAGCAGATGCATTCGGGTCAGCAGTAGCCTCGGGATTGATATGTGGAGATGGGATATGGACATTGCCAAGTTCAGTCCTAGCTTTGGCTGGTGTGCAGCCTCCAATTTGCATGAAATTCTTATCAAGGAAAGCCAATACAAGAGTGGATGCTTTCTTAAATCCTTAATCATCACTATATGTAGCTTTTCGTCTTTCTACCTAAGTCTATCTTTTATGCTGCTTTATTAGTGCTTTCGCTCTTGAATGTAAATTCGTCTTTTAAGATTATGTTTGCAATCCAATACTGCCAATTGTGATAGACTTACTGGGTTCAAACATGAGAAAAATATTAAGATTGTTATGCACTATCTTCGTGTTTAAAGTTTTATTACTTTGTGCATTCTACTTGATATTCACTGACTGAAGTATGTAGTTCAAAACTTCACTTAGTATATATTTACATTGTATGACATGCCCTTGTAGCAAGCGTTAAGTGACCTTTCGTGTCCACCAATGTCGTCACTGTGTTTTCTTGGGGAATGCTAGTGAATTCAGAGAGAAAAGCTCTGAATTCATCCCCAGTTAGAGTTTCTTTCTCAAGCAAAACTTCCACTATCTTATCTATTGCCTGCCTATTGTTCCTTATGTGATTCTTTGCTATTTCATATGCTCGTTCGATTGTTTCACGAACCGTTGCATCAATGTCTTGAGCAAGTTTCTCTGACATATTGTTCCTTGCTAGCATCCTTAGAACAACATCACTACTCCGTGCTGCCGGTTCAGTTAGTGTCCATGCTCCTATCTTTGACATCCCATACGTTGTAACCATCTGTTTAAACCAAAAAAATGTCAAATATAAACACACTTCTTGCCTGCTAAACTAGTACTAGTTTTCATGTTCATATATTACCTGTCTAGCGATTCGTGTTATCTGCTGCAAATCACTTGCTGCGCCAGTGGTGATTTCAGGCTCACCAAAAACGATCTCTTCAGCTGCACGGCCTCCTAGCCCTCCGACAATTCTTGCAAAAAGCTGTTTCTTTGAGATTAGTGTTGGATCTTCACCAGGAATGAAATAAGTTAGTCCTCGGGATTGGCCTCGAGGGATTAGAGTTACTTTCTGTACAGGGTCGTGGCCTGGTGTCAAAGTCCTGTTTGTAACATAGAAAAGGTGATTACTTTGATGGTTATATGAGTTATAAAACCTGGGTTTTTTGGTTGTTGTTAATGGTTAAAGAAAACTACTACTTAGTAAGATAATCATATGATTATGATCATAAAATACCCGCAGATAGCATGGCCGACTTCATGATAAGCCACTAGTATCTTGTTCTTCCCATCTGTCATTTTTGTTCCCTCCATTCCAGCTACGATTCGATCAATGGAATCATCAATCTCTTTTAATGTAATGCCATCTTTGCCCCTACGTCCAGCTAGGATAGCAGCTTCATTCATGAGGTTTGCTAGATCTGCACCACTGAATCCAGGAGTCCTCATGGCTATAACATTTAAAGAAACATCCATATCGAGTTTCTTGTTCTTGCTATGTACTTTCAGTATTTCCTCCCTTCCTCTTACATCCGGTAATCCAACCGTAACCTATGACAAACAATAGTCAGATGTTAAGTTAATCTAATCATATTTTAAGTTTTTATCCTATATCAAGAAACTAACCTGTCTGTCAAATCGCCCGGGCCTAAGCAAAGCTTGATCAAGAACATCAGGTCTATTAGTAGCAGCAAGAACAATAACCCCAGTATTTCCAGAAAAACCATCCATCTCAGTTAGCAATTGGTTAAGTGTTTGTTCTCTTTCGTCATTTCCACCGCCAATCCCGGCACCTCTCATTCTTCCAACAGCATCAATCTCATCAATGAAGACTAAGCAAGGTGAATTTGCTTTAGCCTTATTAAACAAATCCCTCACTCTTGAAGCACCTACACCGACGAACATCTCTATGAACTCGGATCCTGATAGTGAAAGAAACGGTACCCCTGCTTCTCCAGCAATAGCTTTGGCTAGTAGTGTTTTACCAGTACCAGGTGGTCCAATCAGTAGAATCCCCTTTGGAATTCTTGCTCCTAATGCAGTAAACTTTTCTGGTGTTTTCAAGAACTCAATTATTTCTTGAAAATCTTGCTTTGCTTCATCAATTCCAGCTACATCATCGAATGTTACTCCTGTGTTTGGTTCCAACTGGAATTTTGCTTTGCTTCTGTGGAATTTAATAAGAGTTAATTAGAAAACATCAAGTATACCTCCCTATGCCAAAAGGCAAGTTAATTAAAATGTCCAAAAGTTAAAAATACATACGTTATACGTACCTTCCTATGCCAAAAGGCAAGTTGGGACCGCCAGGCAAATTCGAAGACGAATTTCTCAAGAACAAAGAACCAAGCAACAACAATGGGAAAGCCAGATTTCCTAACAAATCAAAAACACCAGCTAATACATTCGGTTCCACCGGATGAGCTGCAAAATCGACTTCTTTTTCTTGAAGCTTCCTCAATAGTTGTGGTGGCAAACCAGGTAATTGAACTTTAACTCTCTGGAGTTTCTCCATTGAAGGATTGTATAGCTCAACAATCGCTACTGTCCCATTCTCAAACAGATCAACCTTTTTAACATAACCTTGATCTAAGTACTCCAAGAACCTTGAATATGACATTCTGCTGGATGTCGTCTCAGCCGGACTTTCCGGTCCGGATGCTTTTGCCGGTTGAACCAAAGTCCCTGAAACCAGGCTTAATCCAGCGCCGTCTAGAAGCTTTCGCCTGCTGAATTTGAAGGGTGGTGGTGATTTTTGAGATGGGTTTCTTATGATTTTGTTGATAGGATCAATCTTGGGATGATCGTGGGACTTGCAATTTGGAAGGGAGGAAAGTGAAAGTGAAAGTGAAATTGCAGGAGCCATTTTCCTTTGAAGAAACGTGTATTTTTCCTTGGTGACAGTTAAAACAGTTGGAATGTTTTTTTCTTTTTGGAGGGAATATTAGCAAATGTTTTGGTTTTAAATAGGGATAAGATAAACAATTGTTCCAATAAATAAAATATTGGGGATAATGAAAAGATGTTTCGAGGAGCTTCATTTCGTTATTGGCGTTTTTTAGTTCTGTCCCCACTTCAGTTTTTGTTCTTGAAGGCTCCAGATTGTATTTTTTAAATTACAATTTTTAATGCAAAGTGTTTTAGCACCGTGTGAGATACTTTTTCTTTTTCTTTTTTTTCTTCTGTGACATACAAATTATATAAAATTTCTTTTAGAAATTCTATATAATTGTAAAATATGTTGCTTAAAACCGTAAAAATAAAAAATTCGTTAAAAGAATCTGTTTCAAAGACTATTATAAGAGCACCTGCATCAGATACTCATAAAAGATTCTTTATTTTACTGCTTTAAAACCATATTTTTCTATTTTAGAGATTCTCTATCTGAGGTGAAATGCATCAAACTTTTTATTTTACAGAATCTCTTTTCACATGAACCGCATCATAGTCTTTATTTTATAAAATTCTCTACTTGATTTTATCCACTTCTATCACCATTTTTTTGAGATCTACCATTCATTTTTTTAATTTGACTAGTTGTTGTCACTCATGCAATGCACCTGACATTGTATTTTTTTTTCTTTTTAAAGAAGAAAAAGAAGGGAATTATTTTATTATGTTCAACTATTACATAATTTTGCCTTGAAGCACTCTTACACAGTCCCACATGTCTAGAGGTATCTGTCAATAATTTGTATTACATGCGGTTAAATATCAAAAGTTGGAGTGAACAAGGCATGAAATGTATTTTTGAGTGAAAAAAATCATGTACATAATATTGCCTACAGTTTGATACCACCAAAGATTGTGGACATTTACATTTACAAATAGAATAGATAACTTGTGCACATAAACTCCATGGTTTAGGCTCTTTAGCAGTTAACAAATGAAGACAAGCCTCTCTGAAATTTGGTTAAAAATATAAAAACATATTCGAACGTATTGAACAAACAACAAAACATATCAAACACTAATTATAAGGTACTTGTAACATAGAGGCAGAATAAAGATTAACATAACATGTCAATTTTAAAACACAAAATTATATTTCAAATGCCAAACATAAAGGTAATGGCAGATCTGCAACATTCAACGATAACAAAAAACACAACTCTTGATTTCTACCCCAATCAACGTTGATTTCTGCACTTATCCAAAATACTCCCTCGAAGAATCATAATGTATTCCTTTTGGTTATCGTCTAAATTGGTCAAATCCATTGTCATGATCCTTAATTCTTCATTCCTCATTTCCATCGCTAATTTCTCTTGTTCTATGTTCTTTCTTAGCTCTTCCTTTTTGCAAATCGCTAATTTCTCTTGTTCTATATTAATCCGTAGCTCTTCATCTCTCTTTGCCATCGCCAATTTCTCTTGTTCTATTTTCATTTTGTCATCATGTGTCTTTTGTTTTTGAACCTTCAATGATACTACCAAAAGGAGTGTCATTTTCACTTTTTCGTTTCTTTGGCACTTCCTTCTCAATTGCCGCATTCGTCCCCATCGGACTTTCAAGATCAATGAAGTTACCTTCTTTGTCTACGTCAACCGAAGAAGGAATTGTTGATGGATGGTTACTTTGAGTAAACTCTTTGGAGTGCTTCTTTCTTCCGGCCAATCCGTCAGTTTGCAGCCATTTTGGTTGATTCCTCAGTATATTCCAACAATGCTCAAACCTGAACGGAGTCTTGACAAGGTCTAGGTACATAGACTTTGCCTTCAAAATCTGTATTATAACAACTTAACATGACCATCTTATTTGCAAATAATATTATATAATATCAAAACATTTATGCATTCGAAGAATCAAATTATCATGCTATTGATCTTTTACAATAAAAAAAAAGAGCTTGGAAATAGACAAGCAAATGCTAAGGCATGTCGAATTATACCTTTTTCATTTCTATCAAAATAATATGACTCATGCATTATACCTCTACTTCATCTTCCCCCAGCAAAATTGTCAAGTTTTCTCAGTTCATATCAATTTGCATTCTTGTTGTGTTTAGGTTTTGAGTATGTGAACTAAGACATCAACACATCATACCCCATATGTAGTTTTTGACGAAAACTCAAAATAGGCAAGGATTTTACCAGGCTGGAATTGAAAACTACACACTTTAAAACCAAATTTCGGCAACCAAAAAAGAAAAAGCTATATGTAGGCAAGAACTTCAATTTTTTCAAAATAGTAAAAAATGTAATTCATTTCAATCAATCAACAGCGCCTAAATTTTTTACCATTTGGAAATAAAAACTATAGGTGCTCGCAGAAACAAGCAAACCAGTTGAAACCGATCAAACTGAAATTCACAAGTAATAAAAATGCTCTCATATCATATCACACATTAAATTTGCCAACATACAGAGTTCCTAAACTACATAATATGTTCCATTATCTGGATCTACACTAATATGTTTCACCAAAGACGTATCTATATATGTAAATATCGATGAAATGAAATTCCTTATCTTCAATGATTTGATATTCCATGATTCAAAAAATTATTTCAACACATGTAAATTTACACATACCTTATCTTATCTTGTTCAGTGTGACCTGAATGTCCAGAATTCTCAACTTGAGCAAGTACCCCAATGAATTTATTCACTGCTTTCTGAATTTCTGTAAATCTACAATTCAAAATGAGCGATCCGTACGCTCCGTCTTGGTGCTATCACAATAAGTCTGTGTAATATCAAGCCAAAATGATTTTCCCTTTTGATCGGTCCCTTTTCTTGGAATCATACTCGTATTGAGCTGTTCAGGGTCAAATTATACGATTTTTAACGATATATTTTATATCAATTTTCCCCATATTCTTATGATTTTCATAGAAATCAAGCTTTATATTGAAATATTGAGTAAATGATATTTTTAATGAGTTAATTTCAAAATGTATCAAATTTAGTGCTTAAATGATGATTTATTATTATTTTGGAATTATATTACATTTTGGTATTATTCATTGATTAATTAGGAGCCTACAAGTGTTCAAGATTGGAATGGACAAGTGTCAAGGATAAGATCAAGGAGGACAAGTCATGAATGATCAATACAGAATATCCAAGAGATAAGGTTTATTCTGATGGATAAGGATGGGGTGTTAAGAGATATTGGATAAGAATCATCGGATTAGCTCAGCACAGGCGGCTGGAGTTCAAAAGCTCAAACTGGCGTTCTGGAGTTTGAACTGGCGTTCAACATTTGAAACTGGCGTTCAGAGGCATTCAAAGAGTACAGAAATCAAGCAGAATCAAGTTGAATCGGCGTTTCAATTGAATCGGCGTTTACATGCCTGAACTGGAGTTCAAACTCTGAAAGTGGAGTTCAAGATCTCTGCCACTGATTTCCTATAAATACCAGCAGATCCCAAACCCATTAAGGAATTATTATTCGACATTTTACATCGAAAACACTCAGAGCGACCATGATCTTTCAGGAGCTTTCAAGGCGGTCACCCGAGCCTTGTGCTCAAAGTGATCCGGGTTAGATTAGATGCTTTAATTTCTTCTCTTTTTATTCTTGTTTTGTTGATTTTTGAAATTTGAGCATGTTCAAGCTTTTGAACCCTTTTCATCAGAGTTTTCTATTCTTTAATCTAAGTTTGTTTGTATGATCTTTATCTAAAGGTGTATCTTTTCTATGTTTATTTGTCATTGCAATGCATATCGAAAGATCGTTGCTTGTTGATGTTTAATTTGATGAGAGTCTTGTTAAACCGTAGATCACCATAGAAAAGATGTGATTTTTAACCTTGACATAACGAAAGTTGATAGGTTGATTATCTAGGTTTTTAGATTGAAAGATCTTACACCTCGTTTTGTATGCGTTAATCTCTATAGATCGAAAGATGATGAGATTGATAGGCTAATTACTACTGAAAGTAGGATTCATACCTTTGTGAGGTGAACCACATCTTTAGTTAATCATCATGAGATAATCTTAGAGAGGAGATAGAGGATTTGTTGGATAGGATGATTTTGTTTGTTCAACTGTTTATCCACCATGATTTTCTTCGTTTATTTATTTCATAGTTAGTAGTTTTATTTCGTTTTTATCGTTTTTATCCTTCCTGGCTTTGGACTAAAAATCCTCTGTCCAGTTTATTTTCCGCTTTAGTTTAGGTTTAGTAATAATTAGTAGTAACAATTGAGAGAGTTAATGAAATTAGATTTCAATGGCCAATTCCTCATGGATCGGACTTACTTATCTCGCTATACTATCAACTACCCGGTGTTTGGCCGGTTAGGAGTTAGTTTTGCATCTAAGTATGGGTTTATAAATTTTCTTTTGTTTAAATGATGCAAAATCCTCTAAACATGAGCCAAGCTGAAATCAAAGCTATATCCTCATCAACCCCGTGAAGTTACCATGTCTTTTTGGTTTCTTTTTAGTTGGTCATGTTTCTGGTATGCCTGGTGAGGATTCATCCAAAATATTTATATAAGAAAAGAGGAAAGCAGCATATATAATGCACAAACAATAGCATGAAGAAGAAACTATGGCTCCAACAACAACATACTGTAACTACCATTATAAAAATGCACTAGAAATGTGCAAATCCATCTAACAAAACCCGTGAAAAAGAATCACTTTTGATCACTAAACAGAGCATTATCATTATCTCCCCGCATCTTCCCTATTCAACCCTATCACTACTTCCTCAAGTCCACCACTACCACCTAGTCATATATTACACTCAAATTATTAATTTCTGGGACATATTATTACAAATTCTTAGGCTATTCTGAATCCAAAAAATCGAGTGATCAATCATCAACCTATTTATAAAAAGCAACATGTAAACATAAGCCAATATATAGTCAATTCAAAGTACTGATATAGGAGAATCAACTCACTGTCCGATTTTCTGCAAAACTTCTCCCCAGCAGTTAGATTTTTATTTTACCTTTGATTGAGAATGGTTGTTGTAGTTGCTTCTTTTTTCTTTTCTTTTCTTTTTTCCTTTACGCCGAAAATAGCCTAGCAATTGAATTTGGATACGATGCATCTCTAAGGCAGAGTAAATTAGCGGGAGGCCATGAACAGCTGTCGGATTTCTTTTTTAGCTGGCTGGATTTCTTTTTTTACATTACAAAATCTTTATGTTCGGATACTGGGAAAATTATCCAGACTCATGATTGTAGAGATACAAATGCAGTATCTACTACATCACATTGTTTTCGGTATTATAGAGTTTTTATTGATACCACTTTTTTTAAACTACTGTATATCCATCACATTGAACTTTTGGTGATGGGCCTGACATTTAAAGGATTGATTCTAGGATCGCCATTTCCAATGGCGATGCTAATTAAGGAGAATCGACTTTAAATCAGTTGATTCTTGAGGCGTTAAAAGAAATTTAAAATAAAAAATAACTAAAATATTGCGGAGCACATATCTGCCTATCTGGCATCATACAAAATTGTGATTTAAGTTCATAACAGGAATAAAATAGCCAATCCAAAGAGCCCATAAACAGAAAGGATTGTTTGTACTATCATAAATATCCAGATTAAATTAAATACTGCAAACTTAGTTATGGATATCGTATGAAAATAACATTACATCCTTTTATTGTCACAACAATGCCACATGGCGAAGAAGAAGAGGAGCTAGAGCTAACGGATAAGTACATCAACATGTGCCGGTATATATTTAGATTCTCTAAGATCTTCAATATGCTTCAATGCAAACCTTCTAGCTTCTTGTTCAGTGCTAGCCTCAGGATAGTTCATTGCGCGCAATGATATATCAGAGGTGTCAATAATGATTTTCTCAAGGCCAGGAGCATTCTTTACTACATGTATGATCAATTCAACATCGCTTACACGACCATAATAACCTTTAAACTCAAAACGTTTTAGGCTTAGGCTGCTAAGTCTTTCAACCTTCCGCATGGTTCTACTAGAACGCTCAGGAGTGAACCAAAGCAACTGCAAGTTGCAAACACGCATTTATCACCATCACAACAAGGAGAGGGATAGAGAGAAAAAAATAGAGAAAGAGGAGGAGCGCCTACCTCCAATAGAAATTCCTCGAGATGATTGCAAGATTTAATGATGGAAAGTAACACAATTAGAGTTTCATCATCCCTAGCTACATAGTCGATGACCAATCGCTTAAGTTTTGTCATTTGAACAAGATTAGACAACACCTCAGTGACCTCCTGTATGGGAAAAGGTAACAGAGTAAAAGTTAAAAGGGTTAGTTTATGGTAATACACTCCTCAAACAAGGACCACTATCACGACAATTAAAAGAAAACTGAGTAAACACTTTAATAGCACAAGTACCTCCAATCTGAATGCACGTAGCTTGAGACTCTCCAGCTGACAGAGGCAAATTGCATTTTGAGATAAATTATGCCTTAAGCTGTTTGCATACCCTAAAATGGACAACTCAACAAGCATTGGAAGGTCTTTAAGAATTAAATCTCCAACTGTTGTGTCCAGTGAAACCAAGTTAAATTTGGAGATACTCAGAACTTTTAATTCAGTACAATGCTTGATCCGTAGATACTTCAACACCAAAGTAGGATCTGAAATTACTAGATTAACCAACCTATTGCTGCCAACAAGCTCAAGCCGTTCAAGAAATGGACAATTTCGAAGAAAAAAGTTGATAGCTTCACCGGTTACATTTACATTTTTCAAAGACAACAATTTAAGGAACTTGAGGTTTAATTGTAGAACTCGGCTCTTGCTGCCATCCAAATTAGCTTTCCCACTACTAAACCAGCAATCAGGAAAGTCATAATTACCATTGCAACCGAAAGATTCACCTGAATCTAAGAAATTAAGTTCCAAAATCTCAACTTTCCTTGCTAATGCAAATTCCAACCACCTATCAATGTCCTCATGGTAGTCATTGAAGATATTACAACAAATTCTAAATTTCTTCAAATAAAGACCCTTGTGTTGCTGTAAGACATGGTTGACCCACTTGACAAAATAATTGCGTATCATGTTATTACAACCAGCTACATCAAGATGAAAATCAAGTACGGAGGTGTTCACCCACAAATTCAGCCACCGAGTTGAAAGGAGACTTGTCTTTACCATTTCCTTCAATGGTAAGAAGGAAAGAACGGTCAAAAGAACTTCACCTGGTAAAGAGCTAATACGATCATTTGGAAGGTGCCTCCCAGATGAACACTGTTTCACACAAAGAAAAATTAATAAATACATAAATAAAAAAAATATAAAGAAGTGTTATGGTGAAGACTTAAGGAAAGATAGAAATTATTAGGAGAAATATCTATTCTACAGGGCGGCAAGCACAATAAAAGTCCAACCACTCATGCCTTTCAGCTTCGACTCGCATTTGAACCAGGTGAAAAAAGAGTAGGGGGCATCATTCACAAAATGGCAATCAGAATGAAGGTTGCAAATAACTTTCACGATAAGCAGAGTACAACTGCATCAAAAAAGGCCAATAACCAATATACACAACTGCACCAATAACAGCAGCAGCATAAAACAATCCAAATACACACAATGCTCTTTTCTTTTTTTCTTCAGCTTGAAATGATACATTGTTTTAGTTGTGTACTGTAGACTGCAAAGGATCCAGGGCCCAGTTCACCATCTTCAGAATGTTCTACCCACCAAAAAAAAAAAAAGGCGCTTATTCGGTCATTCTTCCACCATTACAGCCTGCATACTATCTTGCTCAACCAACCTCCAAGCAGCTTGTTCAAATGCAAATCCAGCTACTAATGTAGGTGGCTTATTTAGCACTAATGGAAACCCTCTATTATTACTTCTAATCACTTCAGCATCTCCAGGAATCACACCCAATAAAGTTAATCCCAACATTTCTTGAACATCCAATACAGACTTCATATCTTCACCTTTAATCATCCCGTTTTACAATCATCTTGATATCGCAAATCCCATTGCATTCTAGCAGCACTGATACTCTATCCGCATCACGAAGTGCTGTAATATCTGTTGTTGTAACTAAAACAGCGTCTTTGGCTGGTGTAATGGTGGTTATGAGTCTGGCATCGATTAGTATGAAATCAGGGGCACCTTATTGACGGGCTTTTAATGCTTCAATGAGCCAGGTTAAGGCTTTACCGCCTAATCCGAGTGGGAGTTTGGATCTAGGTTTTGAAATTCAGAGAAGTTCAAAATTGGACCAGCGTTTGTCGCGGACTAAGGCTTTATGGAGGCGGCAATGGCAACAGCGGTGTAATTCCCCTAACATGAGGATAGGGGAAAACCTGGGTCATGACATGAGCATAGACTAAGACGACAACATGAGCATAGAAGCAGAACTGCAGAAACTACCTTATCCAGATGAAAAAGGGAGTAAAAATCCGAACTTTTCTCCATTAAAACTCCAAATCTGGCTGTTCACGCGCCTTTCCTCCGTCACCAAGGCTCCAGAATGTAAATAAATTGATTGTAATTGCTGCGAATTTTGGTTTTTCACCATCCCTCCCTATTTTACACGATGCACGTCTTATCTTCGTTAGTTTTGTTTTGTTTTGTTTTGTTTTTTTGTTTTGTTTTGTTTTTTTTTTTTTTTTTTTTTTCAGAAACGAAATGATACGCACACACACCCATTAAAATCCTTTTTTCGAAGTCTAGTCTTTCTACTGGGGTAGCGGGTTAGGCTCAGTAGTAAACCAGCTGAGGCGTATATCTCGATCTTTCTTATCTTCGTTAGTGATTCTGTATAATACTAAAATTTGTATTTTATACAGTAAAATAAAATAAAAAAATTATTAAGTCAGTTATGGCTTGCATAAGTACTGTTTCGTACCGGGTTCTCATCAACGGGCACCCTTCTCCAACTTTTACTCCTAGTAGGGGAATTCGACAAGGAGAATCGATCTCTCCGTTCCTTTTCATCATTTACGCAGAAGGTTTCACTCCTATGTTACGCCAAGCTTCATGTTCGAAAATTTTGCTTGGTGTGAGTTTTGGAAGGCAGACACAGTATGAACTGAATCACCTTTTATTCGCAGACGATAGCCTCCTATTCACCGAAGCAACCTCTGAAGCCACTTTGGCAGTGATCACCATTCTTACCCATTATGAAAATCTCTCAGGACAAAAAATAAACCTGAGCAAATCATCGATATTTTTCAGTAAGGATGTCAGTAATTCCTCATAGCTAGAGCTTACTTCAACCCTGAACATTCCCCTGGGAAATGAGAATGGCAAATATCTGGGACTTCCTTTTGTGATTGGCCGAAATAAGACAGAAATTTTTGCATACATAAAAGAAAAAAATTCAAAAAAAGCTCAACGGTTGGAAAAGCAAGTTTCTATCTCCGGCCGGCAAAGAGATCTTAATAAAAGTTGTAGTTCAAGCTCTACCACAATTTGTCATGCAGTGCTTTGCTCTACCAAAGAAGCTGATTACTGACTTTGAAGTCCAAACAAGGAGTTTCTTTTTGGGATCCTCAGAAGGTAAAAATAAAATTCATTGGAAGTCTTGGGAAACTTGCTGCAAAAAGAAGTCGGAGGGTGGTTTGGGGTTCCGAGACATTTCATCTTTTTTAATTTGGCACTTTTAGCTAAGCAAGGCTGGAGAATTTTACATAACCCGGATTATGTCTCCTCTCAAATTATGAAGCATAAATATTTTGAATCACGTGGATTTCTTGATGCCGGTATCACTGACCACCCTTCCGCTATATGGAGGAGTATCCTTCAAGGGAGGGATCTCCTTCTTCACGGATTGCGTTGGCGAGTTGGGCAAGGTAGCAAAATTATCTGTTGTATTCATTTAGTAATTGGTTTCTTCTTCTTTTGTTGATTGTGCTTCATATATATGTTATGAAATACGTTCCAGATGGGGTTCGGTTCAACACTGAATATGATTTGATTGAATGATAGTGCCAGCCGGCCTGTGGATGAAGTAGTATATATATTTCTAAGTTCCAAATGTTTGAGCAAAATTAATTATTCATGATTTACTGTCCTTAACAGCAGTTCACAATCGTAATATATTGGCGTAACTGCTGGATCTTACTTAATTTGTATAATAAGGAAGACTCTTGTTTAGTTACTCCACAATATATGCACCAGTATTGATAGATGAGTGTCAAGTGTGCATAACAATCTACGTGTAATTAAGTAAGAAAGCCCTTTTTCGAACAAGAAGAAAAAAACTTTGAATGTTTACACGTTCCTTTGTTAGCAGTCGATCTCTCAAGAGTGCTTAGAATGGAAGTGAGAAGATATTATGGATTTCAGTGTCAGCAGCATTAACGTACCGGTCAAGAAAAGAAAAGAAAAGAAAAGCATGTGCTTTAGTATGAAACACATACTATAACAATGGACTTAATTAGATAGCTTTGTTAGATTTGATTTTCTTTTTTCAAAAAGGGAACATAATTTTTCGGGACACGTCGCTTGGGATTAAATATTTGACTCCCTGATGAAAATAAAGGGCTGTACCCGTATCATAACAAGGCAAGGGTTGTTTTTCTTCTTAATCTGTGTTTTTATTACATTAGGTTAGACTCCTGAATCATGATACTGATTTCATAAGTTGGTCTGAATGTGTATGATAAAGAATAGGTACCATGGTCGCGGGAAGAGGACAAAGCTTTTGAGAAGTATATGGCAATCCTGATAATCGTTGGGAGAAGATTGCTGCAGATGTCCCTAGCCGGACAACATTCTATTTATCGCATTCTGCAAAATAAAGAATTGAATGCACGTTTCATGTTGATTAGAAATTCTGTATGATAATAAAAATGTACGTGTACTTAAAACTGTAAGATAAAAAAAATCTGGTTCAAAAACTCTTATAATCATACTGTTCTACAATTTGGACACCTTCAAAGACATCATATTTAAACACTAATTAGATGACATGAAAATCTGATATGATATCAGATTGTTTTCAGTATTATAGAGTTTTTATTGATACCCCTTTTTTCTTTTAACTATATCCACCACACTTTTAATTTTTGGTGATGACCGACATGTAAAGAGTTGATTCTAGGATCGTCATTTCTAATGCGGATGCTAATTAAGGAGAATCGACTTTAGATCGGTTGATTCTTGGGGTGTTAAAAGAAAAACAATTAACTAAAATTTGGCGGAGCACATATTTGCATTATACAAAATTATGATTTAAGTTCATAAACAGAAGGGATTGTTTGTGCTATCATAATATCCAGATTAAATACTGCAAACTTGGAGATGGATATCGTATGAAAAGAAAATAACATTACATCCTTTTATTGTCACAACAATGCCACAGGGCGAAGAAGAAGAAGAAGAAGAAGAAGAGCTAGAGCTAACGGATAAGTACATCAACATGTGGCGGTATATATTTAGATTCTCTGAGATCTTTAATATGCTTCAATGCAAACCTTCTAGCTTCTTGTTCAGTGCTAGCCTCAGGATAGTTCATCGTGCGCAACATTATATCAGAGGTGTCAATAATGATTTTCTCAAGACTAGGAGCGTTCTTTACTATGTGTATGATCAGCTCAACATCGCTAACACGACCATAATAACCCTTAAACTCAAAACATTTAAGGCTTAGGCTGCTAAGTCTTTCAACCTTCCACATGGTTCTACTAGAACGCTTAGGAGTATACCAATGCAACTGCAAGTTGCAAACACGCGTTTATCACCATCACAACAAGGAGAGAGAGAAGGGAAAAATACAGAAAAAGGCATAAAAAAAAGGAGGAGCGCCTACCTCCAATCGAAATTCCTCGAGATGATTGCAAGATTTAATGATGGAAAGTAACACAATTAGAGTTTCATCATCCTTAGCTGCATAGTCGATGACCAATCGCTTAAGTTTTGTCATTTGAGCAAGATTAGACAACACCTCAGTGACCTCCTGTATGGAAAAGGTACAAGAGTAAAAGACAAAATGGTTAGTCTATGGTAATGACCAATGCAAGAGGACTCTGCGATTGTGCACAAGGACAAAGATACAGTTTGTCTATTTGTACACATTGTATACACTCAATTTATAGTACTAAGTATATCCTCAATGATGAGTATCCTTTTAACACCCCAAACACGTCGTTTTCTGTTTCAGTTAACACTTTTTTAACTCTTCAAAATAACATCACCCCAATAAATACACTATAAACAACACTCTAAACACACCTCTTTTTCCATACATTGACAAAATAAATTTCTCTCATCTCAATGAATAAACTCAATTACCAATTAAAATCATTTCTCTCCCCACTCTAAAGTCTCTATAAGGGGCACTTGGGTTTATAAGAGTGACTCAACTTTCAGCAAGTTTGAAGTGCATGTAAAGTGTGTTATCATGGATATCGAATAAAGTATACTCTATATCATTTTGGAATGCAAATGGAGTATACCACTGGATAATACCGTCACCAAACAAGGACAGCTATCAAGACAATTAAAAGAAAACTGAGTAAACACACTATAATAGCACAAATACCTCCAATCTGAATGCACGTAGCTTGAGACTCTCCAGCTGACGGAGGCAAGTTGCATTTTGCGATAAATTATGCCTTAAGCTGTTCGCATACCCTAAAATGGACAACTCAACAAGCATTGGAAGGTCTTTAAGAATTAAATCTCCAACTGTTGTGTCCAGTGAAACCAAGTTCAAGTTGGAGATACTCAGAACTTTTAATTCAGGACAATGCTTGATCAGTAGATACTTCAAAACCAAAGTAGGATCTGAAATTACTAGATTGACCAACCTATTGCTGCCAACAAGCTCAAGCCGTTCAAGAAATGGACAATTTCGAAGAAAAAAGTTGATAGCTTCATCGGTTACATTTACATTTTTCAATGACAACAATTTAAGGAACTTGAGGTTAAATTGTAGAATTCGGCTCTTGCTGCCAACCAAATTAGCTTTCTCACTACTAAACCAACAATCAGGAAAGATATAATTACGATCGCAACAGAAAGAATCACCTGAATTCAAGAAATTAAGTTCCAAAATCTCAACTTTCCTTGCTAATGCAAATTCCAACCACCTATCAATGACCTCCCGGTAGTCATTGATGAAGTTACAACATATTCTAAATTTCTTCAAATAAAGACCCTTGTGTTGCTGTAAGACATGGTTGACCCACTTGACAAAATAATTGCGTATCATGTTATTACAACCAGGTAAATCACGATGAAAATCAAGTACAAGAGTGTTCACCCACAAATTCAGCCATCGAGTTGAAAGGATACTTGTCTTTACCATTTCCTTCAATGGTAAGAAGGAAAGAACGGTCAAAAGAACTTCACCTGGTAAAGAGCTAATACGATCATTTGGAAGGTGCTTCCCAGATGAACACTGTTTCACACACACAAAAAAAAAAAAGATAAATAAATTAAATAGAAAGTGTTATGGTGAGGATTTAAGGAAAGATAGAACTTATTAGGAGACATATAAGTCAGCATTTGAACCAGGTGAGAAAATGGCAATCAGAATGAAAGTTGCAAATAACTTTCACGATAACCAGAATACAACTGCATTAAAAAAAGGCCAATAACCAATATACACAACTGCATCAATAACAGCAGCAGCACAACAAAACTATCCAAATATACACAATGCTCTTTTCTTTTTTCTTCAGCTTGAAATGTTACATTGTTTTAGTTGTGTACTGTAGACTGCATAGGATCCAGGGCCCAGTTCACCATCTTCAGATTGTTCTACCCACTAACAAAAAAAAAAACTGGCTTATTCGGTCATTCTTCCACCATTACAGCCTGCATACTATCTTGCTCAACCAACCTCCAAGCGCTTGTTCAAATGCCAATCCAGCTACTAATGTTGGTGGCTTATTAAGCACTAATGGAAACCCTCTATTATTACTTCTAGTCAATTCAGCATCTTCAGGAATCACACCCAATAAAGATAATCCCAACATTTCTTGAACATCCAATCCAATACAGACTTCATATCTGCACCTTTAATCATATCGGTTCGAACTAGGTTTACAATCATCTTGATATTGCAAATCCCATTGCATTCTAGTAGCACTGTTACTCTATCTGCATCACGAAGTGCTGTAATATCTGTTTTTGTAACTAAAACAGCTTCTTTGGCTGGTGTAATGGTGGTTATGAATCCAGCATCGATTAGTATGAATCAACATAGCATTTACAATTTTAAAGTCCATCTATTTATAGTATACTCTAGCTCCTAACTATGCAAGCTTATCTACTTGAGCCCGGTAGGACTGCCAGATCGGCTGACTGAGCTCAGGAAGACGATGATGACGTCACCAACGGCCATCTCTCAATTACGGAAAACCTGGGTCATGGCATGAGCATAGAAGCAGAATTGCAGAAATTACCTTATTCAGATGAAAAAGGGAGTAAAAATCCGAACTTTTCTCCATTAAAATTCCAAATCTGCCTAGTTCACGCGCCTTCAAGCCGTACCCCGGTCAAATAGTGCTCGAATCTGTAGAATAAAGCGCAACAAAGTTGATATCTTTTGAAAATGTTGAATCTCATCCCTGCTACTCGTGTCTCAGATCTAAAGAAGACGCAAGAAAAAAGAAAAAAAGAATTTACAGGCAAACCAATTGTCGCCATATCATTAGCTTCTGGTAGGAAGATAATGGAGGATGGATCTCTGAGCTTAGGAAATCGGCGCTGATCGGAATCGGTGCCTCGTCGTGGAACAACTGCCGTCAAGGGTCTATATATATTTTAATTTTATTTGACAGGATCAGCTGACATTCAGAGCGTTTTTCGTCAGTTTTGTGCTGGGTGTTTTGTTTACATTTATTGTGATGAAGTTGAATCTGACGACTGGGATTATACCTTCTCTCAATGTTTCTGCTGGGCTACTGGGATTCTTCTTTGTCAAGACCTGTGTTGTTGCCGCCTCCGGTAATTAATGCCTATACTCTTGCATGCTAGTTTTTTTTTTTTTTTTTTTTTTTTTTTTTTTTTTTTTGGCAAATGATTATATCAAGGAGTCTTCATGGCTATCCTGTAACAGCTAGAGAGACATCCATATCAAGTTTCTTGTTCTTGCTATGAACTTTCAGTATTTCCTCCCTTCCTCTTACATCCGGTAATCCAACTGCAACCTTTTGACAAACAATAATCACATGTTATGTTAATCGAATCATACTCAAGTGTTTGTCTACAAAAGTGAATCAAGAACTGAACTAACCTGTCTGTCAAACCGCCCGGGCCTAAGCAAAGCTTGATCAAGAACATCAGGTCTATTAGTAGCAGCAAGAACAATGACACCAGTGTCTCCAGAAAAACCATCCTTTTGTCGTTTCCACCGCCAATCCCGGTACCTCTCATTCTTCCAACAGCATCAATCTCATCAATGAAGACTAAGCAAGGTGAATTTGCTTTAGCCTTTCTAAACAAATCCCTCACTCTTGAAGCTCCTACCCCGATGGACATCTCTATGAAATCGGATCCTGAAAGGGGCATTATTGTTGGATAGTCGTGGAAGCAGACTCCTGTGTTCAGCGTCTCCAAGCAGCAGCTGATGACTTCTCGTCATTGGGATGTTTAGTATCAGATTCGTTTAAATTTAGCAAGGAGTTCTTCTTCATGTTCCTTTTCATTGTTAAGCGTACGGGGTAACCGTCTAGCACGCGCATTGTCTGGCCTAAGCGGGTGTGCCTGCCGCGGGTCTAGTTGTTTGGTGTATAACGTGTTGAGATACAAGAATGAGAAGAACAAGTGTTGGTTGAAAATGATGGTTAAGCGGTTACAATCGAATTGAAGCCAACTACACTATATAAACCTGACCTCTGAGCACAATGCTTCTCCTTGATCATTCAATTATAGTTTCCTAATGCTGAATTTTCTGTAATCTTTGATTTCTATTTTCCCGCCAAAACTGCAATTCGAATTCTTTCAAGAACACTGAATGTTCTTATGTTTCTGCGTTTTCGTTCTAATTGAATCCGTTCAGATCTTTGGTTTTCCTAGTTGTTAAATCAAAATTCAACATAACGCCCTAAAATTTCGTGGATGCTTGTTTGTTTGATTTGCTTGCTTTAATAAAGTGGTTCGAGTTTGCTTAAAAAATGAATAAATAAAGACAAATGTAGAGAACTTTTGTTTAGAGAACTTATTTTGAGTATATGCCATTGGCGCAATGAGATACTCCATCAAAGCGATAAGCAGAAGCCCCCGATAGAGGTGTTCCTATCCCAAGCGGTTCGAAAAGCCCACGAGCTCAGATTAGCTTGACAGGCGTAGTCCTTTCTTTTATTAAGTTCTAAATTTCATGGTATAGCGTTTTGATGCGTTGATTGAATTCTTTGTATAAAGTTTTGTTTATAAATAAAGATCCCTTTAAAAAAAAAAAAAAAAAAAAAAAAAAAAAAAAAAAAAACAAATGTAGGGAGTTACATCGTCACATCAATCAAGTATAACTATAACCTGAGCATATGCATACAGAAAAACCAGGAATCAGTTACTATCAATTTCACAGGTCTGCTCATATTCGTTTTTGGTGCAGTCGTTTTCTTCTAAGTTCTTCATCGCCACTCGTAGAGATATGCATATATGCATACTTGAAAGTTCTTATGCACTTTATTCATTCCCTAATTTTACTATTGAATTAATATTGGTTAATAATAAGTCATCATTGTTTTGTTAGCGACTGCTAAGTGTCGTCGTCTGAATTACTACTTTTATTTTGATGTAACAATATACTTAGATTAAGAATGTTTCTTTTAGTTTCATTATTTATATATAAAGTTTAAATGACATCTGTGGTGATACCATATCAAACATATTTCTAAGTTTCACAATTAGATCGACCCTAACACCAAAAATAATGTGGTTGATTGTATATTGTCGTTCAACGGTGCTCAAAATTTTATTTTTTTTATTTGAAAGGAACAAGTAACCTTTTGGGCATATTCAAAAGGCACTCATTCAAAATGTTCAAAAGGGACAAAGAACCCCGTTCTGTTAAGAAAGGAAAGGAAAGATCAAGCTAACAAATACGTCGGGGCATTTAACGAAAGAAAACGAGACCAAAGCAAAATAAGGATGAATTTCAATCCAAGAAATCTTCTTCCAGAGAGCACAAGCGATTAGGTTTCCAAGAGAGTCCCATTTCATGTTGAAATGATGGTAGCCACTAGATTAAGCGGCGGTAAGACCATGGTAAATTGCGTACGCTTCCCCAACATCACCAACTCAGAAGCAAAATGCATTGTGGGGAATTGTCTCTGCATTATCTCTAAAAATTCCTCCGCACATTATCTTTTATACAAGCATCGACATTTTCTTTTCTTTTCTTTTATTACCCTAGGTGAGGGGCGGATCCACATGGCGGTAAGGGGTCAATGTCTCCGATTATGATTATTATTTTACCAAAACGAAATTATCTCATTTTAAAAGACAATTACCCACACATGCATATGGTAGAACTCGAACCCATGACTTGTGGGACTTCTATTTAACTACTTGAGCGTTGGCCAATGCCTCCAATTAGATTCAGAAAAAAAAAGACTTGAGTATAAAAACGATATAGTTTTGTTGTTAAAAAATTAATAAAACATCGATTAATCTTCGAATTTGTTCTTGTACTTCCGATGTAAATTTTTCTGGCGGATGGAGGTTTCCTTTCAAAACCGAAGGTAACAGAGGGGGTTTTGAACACATAGGTGCTTGTATGAAATCGGTAACATCATAAATTTTAGAATGGTCAATGAGTAACTTGATCAAAATTATTAGCAGCCGATAAAAATCTTGCGATTTCATACACATTCATGTAAAGACATGATCATGGTGATTATTTAACAACATAAAATTCGGGTAATATTGAGATGAAGTATCAACACAGTGTGATAAGCCAAAAACCACTTCATTCAGGGAAAATGTGAATATGAATCAATGAAAACCATTTTTCATCATAGAGGTAAATTTGCCCAGGACAAACAAAGGGAAAAGCCAAGAAGTTATGGATTCCAGCATCTATGCAAAATTTGATTCCGGCAGCAGCAAGCCCTTTTTCAATCTGTAGCCATGAAGTCCGCTGAAGACAATGGTGCTGTGGGAAAACCCTCGGTACGAATTACTCATTTTGAGTATCCCATTGCTACAAAATTGAGGAAATTGCTGAAGCGGAGACCCTTTTGGATGTTTAACTGCGACAACAATGTGCTAACAACTTTGCCCTATTACAGTGTCAGTGAAAAAACCTTGCTTTATCTTCCTTCAATTCTCAATCTTGTTTTTTTTTTTTTTTTTTTTTAATTAATTTGAATAGCAAATTGATCATTCATTTTTTCACATGATATTCCTAGCTGACATGATTAATGTGCTTCTGTCGCCTTTAGAAATATGCAGTAAAGGCGCCTAATGTCATTGGCTCTAAAGGCACGGATCCTTATAGGCCTGTTGCATACATGAGACTCTGTTTTTGGAATCTTGATCAGAGGATAAAATGGAAGATGCTGATGATAAGGACGATTTTATTGTACATCAAGGTTAGTGCTTCCATTGATTAATTTGCTGAGATTTTTCTTCGTAGAAAGGCTTGCAAACTCTGTTGTATTCATTTAGTCATTAGCCTTTTTCTTTTTCTTTTTCTTTTTGTTGATTGTGTTTCATATGTTATGAAATAATTTGCAGTTAAGGTTCAACACTGAATATGATTTGATTGAATGATAGTGCCTATGATGAAGTACTATATTTCTGAGTCCTAGCTTAAAGGTGGCGCTAATTGTCCTGAATGGTTGAGCAAATGATTCATGATTTGCTGTTTTTAACTGCATTCACAATTGTTGAATAATGATCCTCCATATTGGCTTAACTGTTCTTAATTGTATAAGGGAGATTCTTGTTTAGTTACTCCAATATGCAGCAGTACTGATATATGAGTGTCAAATGTGCAAAACGATCTACGTGTAAGAATTTTCCATTGTATAGAAAGCCCTTTTTGAAGGGGGGGAAAAAAAAAAAAAAAAAAAAAAAAAAAAAAAAAAAAAAAAAAAAAAAACTTTGAATGTTTACACATTCCTTGGTTAGCAGACTCTCAAAAGTGCTTAGAATGGAAGTGAAGATATTATGGATTTCAGTGTCAACATTAACGTACTGGTCAAGAAAGTATGTGCTTTAGTATGAAACATATAACAATGGACTTAGATAGCTTTGTCAAATTTGATTTTCTTTTTTCAAAGGGAACATAATATATTTCCAGGACATGTTGATTGGTAGTACGACTTGGGATTAAATGTTTGACTCCTTGATGAAAATAAAGGGCTGTACTCCTATCACAACAAGGCAAGGGTTGTGTTTCTTCTTAATCTGTGGTTTATTACATTAGGTTAGACTCCTGAATCATGATACTGATTTCATAAGTTGGTCTGAATGTGTATGATAAAGAATAAGAATTCATTGTTTGTGATCATATCAGTCTGTTAATGCTTCTATATGGATCCATGAAATAAATGACTCAACTATGAACGTCTACTTGTATTGTCGGCATCTGGATACACAAAATATCCTTGAGGATTGATTACTCATGCTTCTTTTGACCGCATCTGTTTACGTGATCTATTCCATCACGTTTCTCCTTCTTCATATCTTTTTTTCTTACTCATTTTGAACTTCACCGAGTCATTAATGCAATAGTTTTATCCAGGCTATTCTTCTTTCTCACATTATATCTGTAATTCCCTTGTAGTATTTACTTTTTTCATGGCACACTGATAGTTAATATGCTTCTTTTTCCGTCTTTTTTTTCTTTTCCAGCTTCTGTTGTTATTATGACGTTATCTCACAAATTTTCAGGGAAAGTAGTGAGCGTTATTGATTTTCTGTTTTTACTTCTTTTTTCATCTGTTACATCCTGTCGTTTTCTTGATTTTTACCTTGCAGTCGGCTAACTAACCACCATCATTACATTTGTCCATAAACTTCCTAGTAAGAAAAGCCTCTATGCCACCAGGTGTCAAAGCCCCTCAAAGAGTAATCTCATTTAAGTGACACGGGGACATCTCAAGACTCTGGTAAACTTAAATGCCTTTCATTTTCTCGAGCCTCTTAACTATAGCTTTCTTCTTTGGAATTTAATCCTTTGAAATTCTTATCTCTCAATGAGTACCAACTTGGCATGCAGCAAGAAAGCACCATGGTCACGGGAAGAGGACAAAGCTTTTGAGAATGCACTGGCAGTGTATGGCAATCCTGATAATCGTTGGGAGAAGATTGCTGCAAATGTCCCTAGCCGGACAATTGCAGAGATTAAAGAGCATTATTGGACCTTATGTGATGATGTGGAAGATATTCATGCTGGTCGTGTGCCTTTGCCTCCATATGTAGAGTCTTCAATCAACTCTGAAAGCTGTGATGCACCTCATGGCAGTAACAAGGACCAATCTGAGAAAAAACCGAGTCAATCTGGTCACAAAGAAGGAGGATCTGCACGACAATATGGGCGCAAAAGGGTAAACCTTGGTAAATCAATGGAACACGGGTACATTGCAAATACTTTCTAATTATTGCCATGCAGCAAAGATTTGTTCCTAATCAATTCTCTCTATTTTTGTGTGAGGATTTTTTAGGGATAATTTACTTTAACATTGTATTTCCTTTTAATTTTCTGCTGCATGTCCACCGACAATAAACAAGGGGAACGACCGCCGCTTGTTTTTGGGAAATCATTAGTTTACTATCTTTAAACAATTATCTTCATCATCATGTGCATGTTCTTACCAAAATTAATCCTGTGCAAATATTAACCATCATTTTTATGAAGATAATTAAGCAGGGTATCATTGTCTTTCTCCAAATCTATCATCAAAGGATGACGCATAGATGTGTCACGTTTGCTTCATCATCACTCTCGTCATCTAAGCCACGCGTGTCAGCATTAGCTCTTTGCTTATGTCATTTTCGGTGAAAGCTTTAGTTATTGTTATCCTTGAACTTATGTGCCTGTTTGGTATTTCAACTTAACCTTCCCCTTAAAAGGTATCAGTTAAATTTTACTTTCCCTTAGGTGGCTTACAGAATCTTTATTTTGCAGTTCTGCATAATTAACGAATTGGACGATGAACGAAAGAAAAAAACTTACTGCTTAACAGTTTAAATAGCGGTGAAAATCATAGAGTTTCTTAAAATAATCAACATTTTTTGTTATAGTACTTTTATGGTATAAATATCATATCACGGTGTATCTAATTGGGCTAAATCCTGGAACTGGAAGAGAGTCCAATTACCTATTGCAAAACTGATTTTTGATTTGCTATGGATTTCTCGAGGATATCTCTAGTCCATTTTTTTCACTGTATTTTAAATTTCTTTTCTGAAGTACCTTGTAATGTGTTAATTTCCCAAGATTAATTATTTATCGTAAACGAATTAGTTTTATCACTGTAATCTTAGAATCCATCTAGTCAGCTTTCTCGGTTAGAACTTGAGGTTCATCTTTTTCTCTTTTTTGAAAATAAAAATAAACCACTCAAATGTTACAACTATTTTGCATACTGTAATTGTGCCTATGCATTAATTGGTTTACAAAGGTTGAAAGGTATATGTAATACACATGTTTGGTGTCTTTTTTCCCTAGAAATAGTGGATTCCAAGACTAACAGAATACGCCCCCCACCCCACCTTTTTATTTTTCTTTAAGATTATTTCTACAAGGTTTGAAGAAATACGGTAGAGGTGATTGGAGAAGCATATCGAGGAAATGTGTCTTGACGAAAACATCTACACAGGTAGCCAGCCATGCTCAAAAATATTTTAAACGTCTTGACGAAGTCACTGCGGCTAGGAAGAGGACAAGTATTCATGATATGGCGATTTTGGATGACGGAAAACTGGTCACTAAAAGAATGATTACCAAAGGGGAGGATGAAGAAAGTGTCAGAGAATCTATGATGAACATAGGCAATTTTCCAACCTTGGATAGTTCTTCAATTGTTGTTTCTGACAACTACTTCAATAGTAACAACAATGTCGGTGTTCCTCTTCGAGCTACCTGCCCCCTCTTTGAATGCAACTGCTGACAGTGCTCAAGATTCGCTATTCAAGATTCCCGGTACTGATTTCAGCACTTACCCATGTACAAACCAGCCTGACTTGTCAATTCCTAGCTGGACCGAGCAAATGATTGGAATTCAAAACCACGGTTTGGTTTCTGGTTCAAGTGGTAGCCAGCAAGTCATGTTCGACCCCTATGGGTCGATCCCTCAGAACATGATCGGATTTACCGGGTTCATGGATGATCCGATGGATAATACACATGGAATTTCAGGGTTCATGGATGATCTGATGATGGATAATCAGCTTGGAATTTCTGGGCTCATGGATGATCCGATGGATATTCAACAGATTGAAGCCCCTCTGGTTAATGGCCATCAGAGAATGTCAACTTTTTTAGCAGAGACAGTTGAAGAACAAACTCTCGAAGAACACCTTACGGGTACAATCCAGGACAAGGTCTTAATTGATAAAGGGAAAAGCCCTGTTGAAACAATGGAGAATGAATGGGAGAATTATGTGTATGATTTCAAGGACTTCGCGTCAGCATCTAGTTCTGGTTTCAACATATATGACAACAATACAACCGCGAGCCATTCGTCCCTGCTTCCTGATGTTTCAACTAAGGTAGACGGTTTGGGTACTGATATTCCAATGATGGATTATTCTGAATATCCTAGCTATGACTCCTTTTCTCCTAACCTTCGCGACCTGGAAGAACTCGAATTTCCTCCTTCCCCTTGAGGCAAGATCTGATGGATGTCAGATGATTACCACATTATAGTATTATATGTTCGAAGCGCGTCTTTTTCCCCTCCTTTTAGTGAAAACTGTTGTCGCTGCTATAATCGGTTTAGAAACTGCTATGTTATGTGTTAGTATTGTTGTTGTTGTTTTATGTCTGTGTCTTGACAGTAGTATATTAAGATCTTGTTTTCTTGCTTCTATGTGAAACTGGTTGTATGTAATTCAGGTTATAAACCTATGTTTTATTTATAACTGGTTTTATGTGTTTTATCAATTCCTACATTGCATTTTATTTTATTTGGTTTTGGTTTTGAATTTGGGTTTTCAAGTAAGAAGTGGTTCAACAAATGAATAAATAAGTTTGAGTAGACTAAAAACCGGCTAGATATAATGTGATTTAATAGATATTGTTAGCAGGATACCTCAGCACTAATGAACAAAATTGTCAAGGGGTGCTTTTGTCAATAGTGATTACTGCATGTGCTACCAAAGAAGAAAAGTAGACGATAAGAGAGAATGAACTTTTTTGCCCCTACTTTTGGGCACTTTTCTTCTATTAAGGACTTCATTTACCACATAGAGGTGTGAGAGATTGATATAATACAAAAATAGGATAGATGATATAGGTCTTCAATACTAATGGTTACAATAAGATTAGTGATAAAGGAAGATTAAAATGTCTTTTCGAATTCATAACATAAAACAATTAATAATATTAACAATATGACTCTTAGTATATTTGTTTCACATCAATAAAATTGAAAGAGAATAAATTTAATGAAATCAAATGAATTGAGTAGAATGGAATGGACATTCATGTGTTTGGAACATGAAAAATAGAATGAAACGGATTTCATAGTACATTACACAACGAGTGATGGTGAGTGGTAGGGTAAGTTAGGATCATGTAGCGTAGGGTGGGTGGTGGGGTAGGGGTATCCCTAACCTACCCACACACCTTACCCTACCATACCCTACGTTACTTCACCTTTTTCTTACTTACAACCCACCCTACGGCACCTTACCTCTCCACCCACCCCATTATATATTACCTACCTTACCTGACCACCATACCACATCCAACCTTACCCTGTTACACCTCACCCCCATCCTACTGTACCACACCCAACCATCGTATCCTACCCCCACGAAACCATATCCCACCCTACCTAGAAATACTTACCACCCACCCTACACTTCACTCAAATGTACCCTACTCCCCACCACTCACATACCCTACCTTACCCATTCTAGCCAACCATACCTTACCACCACCTTACCCAATCCCACCCCACCCGTCTGCTTACCTGCCCCACCACCTTACCCTTCCCTAGCCTACTCTACCACATACCCTATCATACCTACCCACCCTCTGCCCACCCACCCTGCCTCACTCTATGACCCACCAACTCCACCACACTCTTACCTACCAACCATGCATTTTTATTTTTATTTTCATTTTTCATTCAAAAACCTATCTATTTCATCCATATTCGGAGGTAATAAAAATGAATCTAAGAGATTGTCACATATTTCATTATGATATACATTCATCATTTGAAATCTTTTAAAAGAATTTAGACGTACTTAATAAATTAAATAATTGTCTGAAGTGGTCATCAAACATGTCTGAATTTTCCTTAAAAAAAAAAAAAAAAAAAAAAAAATACAGATAAATTTGTTCGGATTAAATGAATAAGTGACATCAACATTTACTTAATATGCTCTTTTTCTTGGAATAGAGAAATGCTAAAGCTTGTGACACAAGACAATTTTTCATCATTGATTATGATGTAGACTTAATATAACCAATAATGTAAAATTGTGTTGTATCGCTCGTTGTGACACAACTGTTACGCCCGCAGCATCACCCTTGGAATAAGGTCACATTCACCATTTCTCTCCAATTCCGAATCAATTTATATATTATCTTCTGTTCAAAAATTCAAGAAACAAAGTGTGCACTCATTGTTCTCTGACTTGTTACTTGGTCAATAAACAAGGAAAAAACTAACATGGTCAAGAATCATAAACATAAACAAACATTTACATCTTATTGTTTAATTAAATTTATCAAACCGTGACCTATACCATTAACTTGTTTTCTTTGGGGATTTTTTTCTTCCTTAAAAAAATTGTTCAATAAATAAGAGTAAGTGTAATTATACTCCAAATTTCTTAATAATCTCATTAATTAAAAACAAATGTACAAAAATCTTTGACATGCGCGTCTTATTTCTTTTCATCACTATTATAAATTGCTACGTAAAAATGTACAGTCAGTCGTCCATAGTTTAAAAATAAAAAATAAAAAATTAGATACAAAAGGGCATGCTACTGCTAGCTATAACAACTGCTCCAATACTAAATTTCCTCGAAAAAGACATTTTACCATCTCCATTAAAATGTCAATGGCATGGTCTAATATAATTGGATGTTCGTTTGGACACGAGTTTATTTGAGTTAATTCTTATTCAATAATTAAATGAATTTTAGTTAGAATTTTGTTTGCACTGCGTTTCGATATGGAACGAATAAAGTATATGTGATCTATTGTGTAGAGAAAATTACTCTTTCTCCGTCCTATTTTATTTGTCTTGTTTGACTTTTCAAAGATATTTAATGAGATTTTCTTTGAAAAGTCAAACAACACAAATAAAGTGGGACGGAGGGAGTACTTTATTGAATGAATAGTTGTTTTGTCATTGGACTGAATTGATAGAATATTTTTCACATCAAGAAGATTCACTTTAAATCATTTATATTCATAATAACTATCTACAAGAAAATCTCTACTCAAATCTCTAAAAATATATAATTTGGTCAAGCCTATATAAAGTGAAAGATTTTAGTTAAGTTCAACTGTGCAAGAGAAGAAAAATACTAGCCCTCCTCCCTAGCTTTTTAGTATAGATTGTGCTCCTCAAGTTTTCCTTTGATTCAAACTGTGACTGCAGAACATCATTGTATCCTGATCATGACAGATCATCAGAGGATCCATCCCGTAGTCCAGGACCCCGAGGCACCGCTCGTGAACCGAGCATATCTCCGGTCCAACAACGGTGATCCAGAGCAGCCTCGAACGAGAACCCCATACGCATACTCAAAGCCACCAAGAAGAAACTGCTGTTGTAGGTGTTTCTGTTGGTTGTTATGTTTTGTCCTACTACTAATCGTGATAATAGCCGTGTTAGCCGCGATTGTATACTTTGTATTCCAACCGAAAATACCGAAATATTCAATAGACAGCATGAGAGTAACACAGTTCAATCTCCAGAATGACATGAGTTTGTCTGCTACTTTCGAGGTCAACATCACAGCCAACAATCCGAACAAAAAGATCGGGATTTACTACGAAAATGGGAGTAGTTTGAAAGTGTATTATATAGGGACAGAGCTGTGTGAAGGTTCATTGCCAGAATTCTTTCAAGATCAGAAGAATATAACAGAGCTTAGCCTTAACTTGACTGGTGAAATACAGAATGCAGCAAATTTGCTGCAGTCTTTGCAAGTGCAGCAGAAAAGTGGAAGGATACCGTTGAATATCAAGGCGAAGGTACCGGTGAAGATCAAGCTCGGGGCGTTGAAATTGATGAAATGGAATTGCTTGGTTAAGTGTTTGCTTGATGTTGATAGCTTAGCTGCTGATAATGTTGTTAGAATCAGAAACAGTAGCTGTAAGCTCGTGTTTAGGCTCTGATCCTATCCCCTGATGATCTGGAAATTCTACTGCAGAGACTCTTCAATAAGGAGCTTCATTTATATCCAATCAAAACGGAACATATGGCATGAAACACAGTACAAATGCACCAAAATCATGCCACATGTTTCGTTTTGATTGTATGCGCAAATGGAGCTCCGTATTAAAGAGTCTCCAAGGTAGAATTTCCTATCCAATCAATACAGAACATATTGCATTATGATTAGTGTTTCCCTTCGTTTTTGCCAGTTGTTTCATTTCATAGTTTTTTGTACTCCCTTCAATAAGTGGTGGATTGTGTATTGTTATTCCCTTGACCCCCAAGATTATGCGTATCGAAACTAAAAGCAAAAGTGTTTAACAACATCAATTAACTTTTCAAATGATAGAATCAATTCACTGGAAAGCAAAGAAAATGAAAGAAATAAAACAGAACGAAATGAACACGAAAGGTTGCAAGTTTGCAACTACAAACAAGTAATCTTCCACTAACAATTCAAGTTGAAGCTGTTGCAGTAATGGGCAGCCTGTTCCTTCCTATTCCAGATTGCTGCTGACTGAATTCTCTTCTCTTTCCACTCGATCTTCTTAGCGCTTCTTCACCACCATCATGCCCGGAATCAGAGGTACCTTGCTTCTGAGATCCTCCTAATGGACATCGATCATCCTCTCTGCTGTTTGACCTTGAAGACGTATAGCAACGACCTGTTGAATCAGCTGAATCAGGTTCCCATGAAGAAGAAGAGACCCAATGTTGTTGACTGCCAATGAAGCTATTGCTACCGGAAGATTCTTGTAGTTCGATGTCCTCTTCTCCTAAAGAGCCTCTTTGAACAGTTACGTATCTGTGAAGGCTTGGCTTCATCAGATCATCATCATCATTCGCAACTACTTCAGATTGCATAAAACGGTCCTCGGTTCCTAATCCTTTCTTTTTCCCAGCAGTAAGCATTTCAAGTCCACCATTGTCATAAGACCTATTGAAGTCTGTAGGTTTTGTCTTTGTGCTAGAGTTAAGGTCTGCAACTGCTTCACAAATGGAACGGGCTTTGGATACACAAGCCGGGAGAGTAAACGACGATGGGGGGTTGTTGTTAGTAGTACTCTTTTGGTGGAAATTCTGTATGTCTTCTAGCAGCAACGACGTGTAAGATGTTGGTGCAGGATTTGATAAAGCTTCAGGATCGATGTCAAGGTCACGAGACAGTCTAGAAGATCTCGTTCTTGTTAGTCCCTGTGGTTTGAAGCTTTCAGTCCCTGAAGAAGCAGCCACAACATTTACAGCTACATTATTGCTATATGTTTGTGGTCCCTTGGCCTCTTCAGTGTTTGGATGCTTTGCATTCTTTTCCACTGTACCTTTGGTTATGCATGTTTTGTTATCAGCATTCAACTTCTGATTAGGAGCCTGCTGAAACAAGATAAATCGATTCAAGAATCGTAATATGTTCTACGAGTAACATCACCTAAGACAAGCAATATGCAGTGTATGAATAACATCACCCAAGACAAGCAATATACAGTGTATCAATAACATCACTTAAGACAAGCAACATACAGTGTGGCTCAAGCACCAAGTTCTTCTTAAGGGGACAACGTAGTATTATAAAGTAATTTGGAAACAAAGGGAGTTTCAGTACAACTGACAAGCCTAGAAGAAAGGATGAGTTATCTGCATATGCATTGCATTATGGTTGGAGCATGCTCAAAGCAACATAAACAGATGCAAGAATTGTACAAATCATCTATTCAAGCAACCTAAAGTGAAGCTCAAGCAACAATTTTTGGAAATTGGAACTAATGTTAATGAACACAGTGATTTTCTTGCATAGGTGAATTTGGGTCATACATTCAATTACTTAAAACCTCCCAGAAACACAGTGGTAATAAATTTAAAAGCATCCAGGACATAATAATGCATCTGTAGGAATACACATAGTTGAATCTTGTTAATCTCACAATACAAAAGAGTCAAATAATGTGCATACCTGGTGCAGTATGTTGCCAGAAGCTTTAAGTACTTGAGCATGAATTGGTTCAACAGGAACATTATTGTCAATTTCACCCAAAGGATTTCTCCTGAAAGGAGAAACATCTGCCTTTCTTGAATTGCTTCGACTTAGCGAAACAGGCTGTAGCTGATTTTGATTCAAGTTGCCATGGTTGTCATTGGAAATCTTAACGTTTGTCCGCGCAGGGGAGTTTGTCCGTGCAGGGGAACGGGCACGAGGAGACGCTACAGTTCTTGAACCGACGACAGCAGCCGCCTCACTTCCAGCATTTCTCTTTACTTGGATCCTTTTAATAGCAGAGCCAGAAACAGTCTCATGTCTTTCAGCATTGTTACTCCTATCCATTGCCAATGATGAAACAGTAGCAGGCACAGAGACCATCTTTCCAGGCCTAACACCATTAATGCTGTTAGTAGCATTAGCTGCTGATGAATTAGAACCATTGGATGATGTATTAACGGGTGATTCAGATCTTCTCCCAGGAGATCTGCTCACCCTTCTTCCACCACCCCCACTGCTGCTACCAGACTGCTGCCTTTGCCCCTGCTCCCGCTCCCTACTCGGTGTCCTCCTCCTTCCTTTAGATGGCGATCCAACCGTCCTTGATTGGCGTTGTCTCTGTCTATGGCGGTCAGATGCTTCCCCCACCGCGTTATCATCACCCTTTTCAATGTTTTCTTCAAAACTATCTCCTTTCCTTCCTTCCTTATCCGTACTTTCGTTGCCATTGTTATCAGTATCGAAATCATAGCTCCTCTTTGAACCAGAATACTTCCTTCCTCTTTGAACAGTACCATTATTATCCCCAGATCCATTAGAAGCAGATACACCAGCAGCTTTTCCGGTGGATGATGAACTTCTACTAAGTCTTCCACATTGTATCAAAATAGCATCAATCTCTTCTTTAGTACAACTAGAAGTCCTAACTGGTGCAGCAACCGAATTTGCACTTTCCTTTGAGGCATTATTACAATCAGCTGGAATGCAAGGTTGCGCAACTTCAGCTGCCTTTTCAGTATCAACTTTCTCTTCAATATTACCCCTTCTTTCAATGTCTTGGCTCTTCCTGTGCTTAATGATGAATATTTCCTTCCTCACAGTCTCTTCTTCAACCTTCTTCTTCTCCAGCTGGACATTAGATTTGATTTTTTCAGGTGGGTTCTCAACTGGACCTGGACAAGATGAATTGGTGCTCTTCTTGCTCAAACAACCACCCATTTTGCTCGAAAGAAATGGGATTTCTGCGGAGAATAATAAAGAAAGGGGAAATGGGGTGTGTGGCCTGCAAATTTGGTGTAACGGGAGGGAACAGATATGGTTTTTGAGGTAAGAAGCTCAAGAACCAAGAAAATGTTTTGATTTAAAAAGGTGAACTTTAAGCGGTAGGAAAGAGAAAGACAGATGTTGGATTTCAAAATTTTGACCGGCAAAATGGGCAATTAAGCCGTTTAATGTAGCCGTTACAGTGCCAGGCTAAATCTTGTTTGGCTTTTCAAGTAGGAATTAAATATTAGTAAAAGGGAATAACATCAAAGTGAGATGATAGCAATTTACCACATTATATATCATACCTAAAATTTACATATTCATAACCTTATTTGTTTGAACAATATTAATTTATACCTTATTTGCAATTTATACCAAATTGTTGTATGATTTAAACTATAAATAATTAGTCCACGTTTATCATTTTTTTCAATTATAAACAATTAGTATGAAACACTTTCTAGCTGAACACGTTTTTTTTACCCTTGCACTTGACATGTCTTTAACATTTGACTTCTCTGATTTCATTTTACTTTTTCATTGAATTCAAAATCAAATAATTTCTTCTTGAAATATCTTCGCAATAAAAGTAACTTATGTTTAAAGAGCTCATTTGATAATAATACCCCTATCATCAATAGAATTCGCATCACGACAATTGTTGGTGGCACAAAACAAGAATCAACATGTCTGATATGGTTGTGATGGGTCAGGGACACCACCCCTTCGTTGGGTCGATAGGGCAGCGCCTAATTATGAGGGTTGCTCTGATAGTTATATATTCATTTAAAATGCTACATTCAAATGCTTAATATAAACACATTCCGGATTCATTTTAATGAGCACCAGCATTGTAACAATCATTTTATTAGGGCTTAAAGAAAATTTCATTTAAACATTCAACAATACAAGCAAAAGTTATTTGGGACTAGGAATGAACTCCAAACTTCACATCCAACGAGATTCAAAATTCCTTGACTCAGGGACAGAATCAGGAATTGGTGGTTGGATGGGTTAATGGACTATATTTATATGGTCGGGTGGGATGGATTAAAACAACTAACTGTGTTGGATTGTTTTATATAAGGTTTGTAACGTAGCGAAAATAAAACCGGGTGGGCTGCGCCGACCCTAGCCAAGGGCTAGTTACGTCCCTGCCTTGGCTAGTAAGTGTGCAAGGGTATTCCGCTGCCTCTTAACAAAGGAGAAAAAATGTAAGACAAAACAAGGCAAGAGACTCTGAATACCCTCAGTAATAGCTGGTGAACGATCTTCCTCCTGCGAGTCAATAGGCATTGATGGACATTAAAAGAATTACTTTCAAAAATCACCAGAAAAAAAACTCAATTAATAGCATAATAAATCACATGATAGATTGCAAGAGCCTCGCCAACAAGGATATCATATACTCTATCTAGCCGCCAAGAGAAAGATGTGATTATTCTACCTAGTGCATTACGTAAAATACCTCCAATTTGTTGCAAAACGAGAAGCTGAAGTCTTCTTCACGGAGGACCTACCTGATGTTTCAAACGAACAACTGCTTAGGCATCTTAAGCGGGTCTATAATAACATAGAAAACCCGCATAGTCCTTTGTGGTGAAATCTCTCAAAATCCATAAAGGATTTGGAGCCTTAGGGGCGGTCTCTCCCGGGCCCAATTTATCATTTCATTGCAGAACGCTAAAAGGTGGGTGGGGGAGATTAACACACTGTATTGCAGGCATTAATCACTGCAAACATGGCTACTTCAACTCTTTTCAGAAGGGAAGGTGCTTCTTTAACAACAATTATCCGATCAATACACACAGAGAAGGAAGGAGTTATGCCATTCTCGTTATTCTACGATTGAGTACCCAAGTTCGTAGCCCGATCGTCTTCCCTTTCTTTTCTTAAATCCATTCATGGTTCAGTTTTTCTTTTTTGATAATCCTCCTGCAGCTTATTTTGAAGCCTACGTTCAGTTCTTGGAATAGGGGTAGGGCCGGTCAATTTCCCGATGGTATCCTTAGGAAACCGACCCTAGTGTCTTCTTGGGCCCACAAAAACCAGTTTCTGGTCATTCCAGAGTGGATCCGAATTCCTCTTCTCTACCATCGGAGAATGCTCAATATGAAAGTATAACCACCTTTGTGCATTGCATTAATGTTTACTGCAAAAACACTATAATATTAACTTGATCACTATATAATTGGATAAAAATACAGATGTGGATTCAAATTTTTAGCATTATCTTATGATTTTAACTCTTAATTAACATTGCTCTACATGTGAATCTCCAAATTCTGATTTGTCCAACTGCTACTTCACGATAAGCACGTGCATCCTCTACATTTTTGTTGTACATTTTCTTTTTCTTTTTTTTTCCTTTCTGATAATGGTCATTTACCAAAAACTAGTAGCAATCATTTCTAATAAATAAAGGGTAGTGGAATAAGAAAAAAAAATTGACATTTGGTATCATCAAACACATCATATACACCATATAGTGTATATTTACCAAGTCAAATTATTAATGAAAACCGAAAATTTAACCAAACTAACAAAAAAGAACAAAAGAGTACAGAAAGCAGCAACAATTTCGTTGTGTGGCAAAAAAAACAAAAAAAACAAGATCCATCCCTTTAAGAGATCATCATAAAAGAAGAAATGTATGACAAAGACTTGTATCGTTTACGAAAGACCATGAAGATTTCCACAATCCCAGAACAAATGGTGGATGACTCATGCTAGTAGGAGATGAATGCCTAACGAAGCCGTGCAGACCATTAGCCCTATAAGCGCCATGAAACCATACTTCCTGCAACAAGGTATGTAGGTATTCAGCAATAAGTACTGCAAACACTACCCCACGGAAACAAGATATTGAACCATTTATACACATCAGCTCGTCTTTGTCATTACCACACGGTAATGACAAAGATGAGATGACAAGGCTACATGAATGCATCCGTCTATGTGGGGTCTGGAAAAAGAATCTTTCCATTTAGGTTTAATGTACGCAACCATGATAATACAAACGTGAGATTTCTTCACCATAAAATTCACACAAAGAAAGTGTCCCACAGGTTGATTTTTCCAATAACACAAATCTCAACCAATTCTACAAATGCTGAAATAAACAACATATATGCAACCAAATAGCATTACATATACTAGTAGTAAGAGAATTTGCAGCCATTACAAAGCTGTTGCATATCATATTATGATGCCTGTAACATCAATAACTAGAACGAACAACCCACAAGAAAACCTGATTGAAAGCGTTATTATGCTTATGCTAACACTTTTAGATAAGATAACGATTCATACCACTATTTCCATCCTGTCAATCCCGCAGCTCTTGCATTTTATTGGTCAAGTCTCTCTAATTATGATTTTTTGCACTATTTATATGATAAGTAACAACTTATAAGCTAGTGATGAGCCTTCCTCGAGTGATACAAAGAAGCTCAACATGTCCTAAAGGCTTAAGGTTCATGCACGGAGTCCAATGTGGTTAAAAATGCAATCCAATATTCGGCAACAGATGATTCAGCAAACAACGTTAATTTAACAAGGAATGGCAGCAGGCATAGAAACTAACCCGATAGCGAGGCGATTTTCAGGAACACCAGTAGAATATCCCTTAAAGTAGAAATAACGAGTCACGGAATAGATCAACCCTAAAGATGCAGCTATCTTTGGGTGCCTTAGTCCTCCCAATATCAACACCACAAAGAAAGCTGGCATCATTTCCAGTGAATTCTGATGCCCCCTCTACAAACCACAATACAAAGACAATTTCTTGATTACTACCACCAAAGCCACAATACTTACGAAACAAAAAAACAAAATTATTTTTATTCAAACAAAGAACAAGAAAAAACAGAACTAGAAATGGAAACCTGGATACAGTTAAAGAGCGTAGCATCCTTATTTTCAGCTTCAGATGCATACAGTGTTGGATAAGAAACTTTGTACCTGCAGTGAAACTTAATGATAAAAACAGCAGAACAACTAATTATGATTTTCCTTCTATTTTTTCAAGCTTTGATCCTCAATGCATGTCACATAGGACGCATCGAGTTAACTGAGACAGGAAACAACATATTTGAAATCCATAAAAATCGGCAGAAACCTAATTGACTCGGTCAACAATGCAAAATGGGGAAGAACAAACAAAAAAGATTCTCTACAGGAATTAATAATTAAATCTCCCCAAAGCTTCGGCTTCAGGTAACAGCTGAATAAAACCAAAAGACAATGATAATTGGTACAAAATTAAAAACGGGAGAAGGGAAAGGAAAGGAGACGTACTTCCTGCGGGCTTTACCGACTTGGACAGCCATCCAGAGATTGAGAATGAAGTATATCACTACGTCAAGAACGACGAAACCATAGCCTTTGGGAAGAAATTCTTGGATACCAGTAACCATGACTGTGAAGCTTTGGGAGTAGTCAAAAGGATTTTACCCTCAATAAAAGAAAAAGGATTTGATCTTCTTGGTTGATTCTAGCTATTCTATTTATTCCTTCCCCTTATTACGGGATTTTTATTTTTTTTGAGGGTATTTTTATTTTTTTTAAGGATCAAATTTTATTAATAAGACTACAAACCAAGTATTAGCACCAAAACTTTCCTCCAAAATGATGATCCTTTGAAGGGGTAAAATTGGTAAAAGTTTTCAACGTGTCTACGTTCTGTGCGGAAACATGATTTGCATTTTAAAACATTTGGCCTTGTTCTCAATGTGAATTTTAAGCACGCTTTCTAAAATACGGGAAGTTATTGCGTACACCCTATATACGTGGAGTTAAACTGTGTGACACAATCTACATCGTCTGCTCTTTAGAAAGAATAAATAGAGTTTTTCGAAAAAAAAACCCGCTAGTGGAGGAAGACCTCATAGGGATAAGAGAAATAGAGCTAAAGAGAGAGCCAAAAAAGGATCTTTCGTGTATAATCCTGCATAATCTCGAATGTTATACGTTCCGGTACGTAGACCAAATAATACAATGCAAGCAAAAGTTCCTAGATTCATGGAGATATAGAACAGCATATAAGTTATCATGCTTGCATATCCATCGTTTGAGTCTCCAACAATTACATATCCGATTTGACCTATGGACGAATATGCAAGCATACATTTCATGCTTGTTTGAGTAATAGCAATGAGATTTCCCAATATCATGCTAAGAATATCTAGGATTTCCAGAAGAAGATGCCATTCATTTGATGAGAAATAAAAGGAATATCGGAAATTGAGTGCACCTGGTTCAAGCAGCTACTTTGAAGAAAGAAAATCAACCACCTGGAGTGGGAGAGTCGAGTCGAAAGAGGATTCCTCACTTCTTTCTCTCATTCAAAGCGATTGCATGAGACTTTCATCTCACACGGCTCTAAGTGATAAAAGAAAGAAGAACTCATCTTTCTTTTTTTGATTACCTTCCTCGTATGTATAAAACCGAATCCGGTCGATTTCTAAAAAGGATTACTAATCCTTAACTTTTCGAGAATCCTTCATCAATGGTTTGAATGAATGATTTTTCAATCTTTTCGACCTTGGTTCCGTAGGAGCAAAGTAAGTCAGAAAGATTGAGAAATAGAACCATCTGATTTTATTCGTTCTCAATAGCTATGAGATGATCATCTTAGGGTGATCTTTTTGTCGACGGATGCTCCTATTACACTCGTAGTCTCTGAAGGATGAGAACCAACTATGTAGCATCTACATCGATAATTCAAGTATTGTATACGCCATTATACCATGAATATTTATTAAAGTTATATGAAATAAGAGTTTGCTTTGGTTTTGCATTGTGAGTTCTTTGGTTTCCTTCTCCCCAAGCCATCAACTAGCTTGAGTTGATCAAGCTAGATCCACCATTATCAAAGGTATGAAGCTTTGAACGTTCCTTCGTGTCTTTAATATGGTAGATTAGCTTATTTCTGCGCGATGTAATTAATCTGCATGTTTAACGAACCTGTAATTTGTCAGAATTAATCAGAATGATAATATGTAATTCCAGAAGTAGGAGCCGCCGCACTCGCTTGAGCGACGGTCTATATCGCACAAGCGAGGCAACCCTAGGTTACCCTAAATCTGGAGATTCAGCGTCAGCTACGTTGATCGACAGGTTTAATTCACGTTTAGTTAGATCTGGCCAATCTACTTTTCGTTTTCGTAAATTAACATGAATGACTATTAGTGAAGTGTTAGTTTGGACATAGTCTGGATCAATCCTTAGGAACGTGCTAGTCATTGTCGATAGCTGCTTAAGGAGGTTCTCGGTCTTGAGCCGGCACTTTCTAGAACTTAATGCATGTGAGTTAATACAACCTAAGGAGGTTAACTGCACATAGACGTTTGATGTCATTTCCCTGGAAGTAAACAAGTTTAGGAGACTGCACCCGTAGCTAATAATGAATTAAAAAACATATGTTCTGATTTATTCGGGGAATTACAGGGGAAGTAAACATAACGATTAATTACGCCAAGCTAGGAGATAGGTTAGGAGGGGAGGAATACCACTTTATTTTATGTTTCTATGTTGGTCGTAGACCGTTTTATGTTCTCTTAATTAGATTTAGTACGTTTATTATCGATGTTGCATTGTCTCTGTGGGATCGACCTTGATTTGCCTTTGCTATACTACGATTGACCTAGTTCTCTTGCTAGTATAAGCGTTGCACGCGACGGATCACTGCCGTGGGAACTCACTACAGAACTCGGCCACCCTGTCTCTGTTATTATCAAAGGAATGTTTTCGTGTCCGCTAATTGTCAATGCAGCAACTATTGAGTCAACCATTACGTCGAACAGGTTGCGGTAGCGAACGCTTGTGACAACATCATCTCGGAAATTGAACGGATGCTCTTGGAACAGAACGTAGGAAGTCGGAATCTCGGTCTTAACACGGTAAACGTGGTAGGGGTAGACATTGACTAAGAGAGACGAATTGCCTTCTTCAAGAAAATCAAGGAGCGGACTGATGATACCAGCATGGTTCTTAGGATTGATCAGGGTATTATTATTATTCCGTGGGAGTATCCAGCAAAGTATTACGGAGTTTCCATATGAATGGTGGTCAGAAAGGCCTCCTGATATTTAAACTGGATTTAAACTATACGGTACAGATCAATTTGTGTGTCAACTGTCAAGTCACTCTTATGTGGTCCAAATCAATCTGTGTGTCAAGTCACTCCATATGAGTGAGCATACAATAACTTCCCCTCAAATACAAGGTTTTATCATCCTTTGGAGATGACTAATGATGGCCTTCTTCTCAATGCAAATTTTAATCACGGTGTTTTCAAATATAAGTTTATTTATCGCCTTTTGGAGTGACTAATGATGGCCTTGTTCTCAATGCTAATTTTAATCACAGTGTAATATAAGGGTCAACGTATTAATGTATGTGTTAATGTGAATATTAATAACAATATAAGAAAAAATGAAATGAATGAATAGAATCTCCCTTCCATGCACTTTTTTGGGCAAGTAAATCTATCATAAAATCAAGTTTTGATATTTCATATCTTGTATATATGCAAGATTTCGCAACACAATCATTCTAACGAAGTTTTTTTTTTTTTTTGGTCGAAACCAGATATTTTATTGAAAAAACTTACGAAAGTTTGTACAGACAGCAAACGAATCAGATAAAAGTAAAAACTTTCTGAGAAGGCAGTAACACTAGCAAAAAAAACAAATACAAGAAAGACTCAAGGCCACGCCAATCGAAGCTCTCGAGCGCGCCTAATGGCTTCCGAGATGAACACTCTCCGGGGGATTCTAACAAAGTTATATCAATTGACATACATTATATTCCGTTTTGTAAAATGGAGGACTGTTCTTCTTCATATAGGGCTACAAAAAGAAACCCCAAAAAACAGAATTCCTAACAAATACTCCGCAGGTGTAGATAAGTCGAATTACCTTACATTACAATACATTACACCCAAATAAAAGTACCAAGTAAAAAACAGCACACACTCATAGAATTTGTTTCATATTATATTCCTAATCAGGGCCTAATATCTATCAAAAACAGTTGACAACTTCTGCTTTGAGAGATAAATCTAATAAGCTACAAAATGAAATTGGTAATTCAGAATGCAGATATAAATCTCTGAACCTTGTTTTGTTGCCTTTCTTTTTCTTCAGGTCCATCCAGATCCCCAATATTGTCATGGTATTCCTGTTACAATATTATCAAATTACATTCCTTACGACATTCGCAAATGACGAGAAATAATAGTGTACTCTAAAACTCAAAATACCTGGAGAATATTCTTGACATCCTTCTTGGTAACTTTATTCTGTTTCAACAACAGTTCAATTCTTGCTCTCATTTGAGGGTGCCTATTTAAATACAATACATCAATAAGACTTAAGAATGCATTTGGCTAATGTATAATGAATGAGACTATACAGTATAGGAGATGCCTCAAAAAAAAAAAAGATGCCGAAACATACTCTGATGTCCAAAGATGACCCAATATTACAGTAATCAACTGTTCAATTTAGAAGAACAAAAGAAAACGTCAGATGTCAAAGAACGATAATGTATGACAACTATGTAGCTAATCAATGCTTTATGATGTGTCCAACCTGAAGCGTATAAAGCCCAGACTCTAGCTTCCGGTTATACTTTTCTTCTTCATTCATCTGTAAATATGTCAATGGTGGTGAACATTAAAGTAGAAAACAAGAAAAGGAAAGAGCATTTTTGTTCACAAACAGGATACCACCTCCAGTTCGTCTAGTTCAAGTTGCTCGAGCCTGTCGGTCTCCGCCTTCACTCTATTGGAGTACCTTGAGATTTCCAAAAGAGAACCTTTCTATAATATAATATTGACAATAATACAAACAAAAACAAAAACAACATTAAGGCATGAAAAGCTACAAAAACAAAACCACTTACCTCATATAAAGCTCCATGAGTCTGTCTATCTTCTCACACTCATTCTCCACAAATTTACACAATAATCTTTCCCTTCTAGAACCTCTCAAGATTCCTCCTATTATTAAGATGGAGAAAATTAAAATCGACAAAAACAACATAACGTAACAAGTAAATGAAAATAATTGTATTTTTTTGGTGAAATATCCTATTCCTGTAAATTCAGAGTAACTGAAAATCGGGAGGGGCCGGAATAAATAGATAGGATAGAACCAAATAGAGTACCCAGACTGCTAAAGTTCCCACTATAAGGTTTCAGAGAATAGTCAGGTCAATATATTCCTGACTTATGCAAACCTTACTTTTAATTAAGTCGTATTTGCTACCAGGACCTTAACAATACAAGTGACTAAACCAACAAAAAGCGCCAAAAAATCAGATGCAAGTATGGCATTCGTTAACCTATGTCCGAGCAAGACAGAAAAGCACCTCATCGCCACTCAATCTGCAAACTAAAAAAAGGACAGTAAAACAGAAAACCGAACGAAATCCACAGAACCAGGAAGACAGCAAAAGTTCCTAATGCAGTCTAACAAGCCTAAGATTCGATCCAAAATCTCAAATGAACTCAATTTAAATCTTCAGACATACTTTTGAGTATAATTTGTCAACAAAACAGAAAAAGCTCTGGCATAAAATGTTTTTAAAATTCAACAAAGATCAAAACTTTAATCCTAAAAAAAAGATCAAAACCAGCATTTTCAGAGTTCAATAAAAGAATTTTTATTGCAATAATTTTAGTGACAACTAAAGAAATCAGTGGCTCGACTCAACAATAAATTTGATCAGAAGGATTCTGTAATTGATTGACAAGTTAACACCGTTAATACAAAGGAAAGAGTACACTGAATCTGGTAAGAGTGTATGTTATCACTCACAGAATGCATTTCAGACATGACGAGAACAATGATTTTGGCAGTCCATGAACTATTTTTTTTTTGTCTTGAAAACCATATTGGAAAAGCTTAGACCAAAGAATTCGCAAATGTTTCCATAGTTATACCTTATTATACATGGAAGCTCAAAGCAGAAAAATACAAGGGCAACAAAATCTGAATGAAAAATCAGCACTTCACATACCAAATAAAGATGCAATGAGGGAGATAAGCCGTTCTTCCAACTCCTCCTTGAAGCGCTTCTTATTTTTCTTGCTCAAAGGAAGCTAAACAGAAGAAGTCCCAAATTTAGTGAGATTGCAACTTACTAAGATATGACATTAAACAAAACGGAGTCAGAAGAACCTAAAACGCATAAAAAAAATGTTATAGCTTGGAGTGCTAAACCAGACACAATGTTTTAGGGATCAGCCTTATGTATATCCTCAAATAGCTTCCTTACTCTAATTCAGTTGCATCATACATTTTACAAGGCAAAAGTACTTAGGACGGTATTTATAGAAGTTGTAGCCACATCAAATGCTTCATAATTATTTCACTGACTGGAGCCCGATGTAAATTCAGAAGAAACCCTTATTCTTTATGGAAATCCTTCCTAAGAACCATTATGATTTCCTACACAGGCAAGGTTTAGGTCCCTATAGTATATTGATCAATTTTAATGTGTAACAGCAGTATTAGGCTATTAGCTCAATTACCATCCATGATACGCACAAAGTCCTAAAAGGATTTCTCAAACCTGTTTCATTTAATGGTACGTGATCAGCCTGCCTCACATAATGTTCCTTGCTCCATGCACAGACATGGAGTAATGGTTGAGCTTCTTTAGTTTTGAGTGTAGAATAAGCTTTTAATAGTAAGATAGCTTTGACCTGAACTTATGAAGGTCATTTTAAATTAAACCAAAGGTACACAAGTACACAACTAAAGACTGACCCGCGCAACCACAACAGCTACTAAGGGCACGGCTCTATGTCCATTCCAAAGCATTAACAGAATTTGATATGTGTGATGTATCATGACATGCTAAATGGCCACCATGAAAATAGTACTTTGACAACCATTCAGAATGCTAAAATGTGCTAAGACATGTTCAGATTCTTTGCACTATAAAATAAACCTTTTCCATCAGTATTTTTTTCTTCACAAAGATTGTATTTACATGAGTCATCATTATCTAAGGGTCATGGCAGGGCTACTTATACATGTTTTACCTGGAAAATCCCTCATGGCAACCTGGTTGCATTGAGAGACACAACCTCTTCGGTCACAACCCGAGAAAAATGAGGCTTTCCTTTCCTTTCACTAAACAATAGCGACCACAAGTAGTTATTGGATATATTGAGTTGTCACTTGATGCAACCCAAACAAATCTAATTCTGGCTAACATCAATGTCCAGTTAAGCAATGTTAAGCAATCAGTTTACCACCATCTGATCTACGACTATACCATTTTGCTATCGCATAACCATAAATAATAGGTAACTGATTACAGAATGATCAGCACCTGATCAAGAATGAACATGCAGAAAAGAAAAGGAAGAATAAAGACATATCAAATGACAAAAGGGAGAACGAAACTTGCCTTACCCATATAAGCAGGGAAGGCAGTCTTCAACCCCATCACATCCACAAACCTCTCACAAGCAGGTGGATAACTTGTCATGGCGAAATCCAATGCCCTAATAGCTGAACCATAACACATTTTCTTATGATTCATAATAATGATCATTAGCTCCACCCCTTCAGACTTGACAAATTTCTCCTTATTCTCCAAAGGCATCAACAAACAACACAAACTATCAAACAAATTTTCCACCATTTCCTCCTCCTCCCCAGTTTTCGGATCCCTCGACTTATACATTGCTACCGCCTGCAAAATGGCATCAACCCCATTCATCTGTCCAAACTTTTTCTGATTTGCAGTGCTGTTCTGCAACAAAATTGCCAGAATTTCAGAGGCATACTGTTTATTACTATCAAATTCCCTAACTTTAATCTTCCCCAGCAACCATTTCAATAACTTCGTCCTTTCACACACAAATTCCGCAACTGATGGCTTAATCTCTATCAAATTCTCAATACACGAAAGCGTACTATAAATAGCAGCTGATTCATCCGGGTCAGATTCTGATAACCGACCTAAATTCTGCACCAAAAGCTCAAGCGCATTGTTCTCAATTAAAGCATCAACAAGAACATTAGCTGGCTCGTCGTTCTCGTCATCGTCGAGAACCTCTTCATCAGTGAGGTCTTGTATGAGCGAAACAACATCAATAGCAATGTCGATGTTGTCATGATTGAGGAGCTGGCATATCGAAGAAACGGTGCCTAGAGAAACCAGTTCCGGATAGAGCTCCGGGGCCGCAGAGAGGATTTTGAGCTTCTGAATCTCGTCGTGAAGCTCCACTTCGGAGTCAGCAAACTTGTCTGGTTGATCTGGATACTTCAATCGAGCAGCTGTATTGTCTTTTAAGCGACGTTCGAAAGCTAAAACGTGTTTCTTTAGGGTTTTGTGGTCGACTGCTTCGACTGGGTTTTGCTGTGATTGTTCTAAAGCTTCTAACAAAGAGAGGCCTACAGAGGCTCCATTGTTTAGTGCAGGGGCGTGTGAAGGTTCTTCTTCGTCGTCGACATACTCCGTGGTGGCGCGTTTACGCTTGGCGGCGTGGTTTGCGACCTCCATTGCGATGGTGGGGAGTTTCCAGCCGACGGTGACAGGGAGAAACCAAGTCTGATTTTACGATTTTGCAAAAAAATAAAAAATATGTATTGGTTAATTATATATTTTTTAAATTTTTTTTGAAGGGATATTTTATTTAAATATATATCATAAAAATTGTATTTCAGGATAAAGGTTGGAAAAAAATCGTGGACGGCAGGATTCGAACCTGCGCGGGCAAAGCCCACATGATTTCTAGTCATGCCCGATAACCACTCCGGCACGTCCACTTCATGTCAATTACATTTACAAACATGATATATAATGAAACAAACGAGATTTACCTTTTATTTTTCAAATTCTTTATGGATACATATGGAATTTACGTAAACAGACTCGTGTGACTTGTTCCCAAGACCAAAAAATTCTAAATATTGCTGGTCCAAACGTCATTGACAGAGTTTGTGTAGAGTTTTCGATTTGGTTTAGCAAATTAATTTTGTTGTTCTTAACTTCTTATATGTGATTCTTAAGCTTTATTTGTATCAAATAGTTAAGCTCAATACGTGAATGATACATTTTTAAGTATGTAATTATACAATCGTGTTTTTTTATAAAAAGAAGATTCAAAAATTTAATAATGACATACGGTAAAAGTATGTATAAGCATAAGGGCTTTGCTATTTAACTCACATATATATTTCTTGGTACTTGCTGTTGTGAAATGATGATGTTTTCGCGGTTACATCTCTCATTTTTCATGCTGCACGGTGAAAACCTTGCAATCCCTGCCGACAAATTCATACATGAAGTCGTCTTCAAGATATATAGAAGGCCCCCAAAATATAGAGCTTGAAGCGGAATCCATGAAAGTATTTAAAAATTATACAGAATTTAAAAATTACCACTTGTTTCCTTTATACAGCATTTAAAAATACTTTCATGGATTCCGCTTCCATTATTATAGTACTCCACCCCGTTCATATTTAACGGGCAATTCTTTTCTAGCTACTCTATTTGCAATTTTGCATCATAGACACACGTGGACGATTCTCGACCACACAGTTTGAATTTGAGTTGAAATTGTGTGGACGAGATTCATCCACATGTGTTTTACTCCTCAAATAGACTTACCATAGAAAAATTTCTTCTATTTAATTGTCGTAATTGCCAAAATCAAAATTTTCTTTTTATTTGTCGTAATATTTTCAAAGTATTATTTATTGTATTTTTCTACATCTAACATTATTTATTAAGATGTGGAGATTGAAAATATCATTCCATTAATTATATTCAAGTGGTGTTATTATCATTTAGATGCTAAGTGAAAGTATTAAATAATCTCCTTAATATTTGCACTGTAGACACACGGTGGATGATTCTGGACTACACAGTTTGAATTTGAATTGAAACTGTCTGGTCCAGATTTATCCACAAATATACTCACCATATAACAACTTCCCGAAGATATCTATCGCCTCCCGGAACAATCGATAACTCCCATAACATTCGAGGGGTTCTTCAAACATCCCAACTGCTTATAGTACCACACATTGTAATATCCCAATTTTTTAAAGAGGGCAATTCAGTCTTTTAGCAAAAATCAGAATATTATGTTATTTAATTAATGGAATTAAGGGGGAAAAAAGGGGGAATAATAAGGATTTATTGTATTTAAGGATTTAATTAATTAATTGGGATTATAAAAGGCAAACTAATCCTAAATTAACCTAGTTGTTTTACGTAAAAAAAATAACTGGGAGGCGCAAGTTTTGAGAAAGAAAGAAGAGGAGAGACTTTCGAATCTCTAGGCTAATCCGTTGATAAAAAAACGCAGACATCTCAAGAGAGAAAGGATCACCGCGAGACGAGGATCGTTTTGATATCATCAATCCCTAAATCCGTTAACGTAAGTTTTTCCCTCATCGTTCTTGATACTAGGGTTTGTTCATAATCGTTGTTAGGCAGCGTTTTTCTGAGTGTAAACATCACAGTGATCGTCTTTGGATTGATCGTTTATAGGTTTGGAGTTAAAGGTTTAACCCTTTTCAAGGCTTTGGTAGCGTGGATCGTAGTAGCTCGCAAATTAAGGTAACGTGGTGTTCTTATCGTATGACTAAGGCGTCGTAAGGTTATAAAGCAATTTGTATGTTTATTCTCGTCGTTTGTGTTCTGTTTTGGTTGGAGTTTGGGTTGGATTTGGGTTAGAAATCGTGTTTTGAAGGTTGCAGATTTCTGGGAAAAACCCAGGCAAACGAGCGTTTGCACAAGGGCAAACGGGCGTTTGCTATAGCGGCAGCTCAACCGAGTGTTTGGGTATTTCGGACGGGCATTTGAGGGTTTGGCTTTGATACAGGATGTGGCTGATTTTCGCGAACGGGCGTTTGGGGGTAGTGGACGTTCGTTCAAGGCAAACGTGCGTTTACAGGGTGTCAAACGGGCGTTTGACCTATTCCGTTTTTACTGTTTTATCGTGTCATCTTGGTTTCAGGCTTTATAATCATGTCTTTACTGCTTAACCTTATGTGACAAAGCCTTGAATTAGCTTTTGATGCATTTAGCTCCGACACCATATGAATTCCCTAAAAAAATGAAGTGTGGGACCGTCGAAAGCTTTGGATTTGCCTTGTGCTTCGATAAGCTAGGGTTTATCGATGTCTGTGTATGTGCTAGGTTCTGTTAGAGTCTAGTGGTATTAAGAAGATGGAGTAGACTGATAGGTGAGCCTTTTATGTGAATCAACTTAGGTGGCTAGTTAAACATCTAATCAAACGTATGTGTTAGATTAATAATCTTAAACATCATGCAATGCTTGGTAAGGCATAGTACAATATCGCGATGTGTTCTCACGACCGAGACAAAGTAGATCGTACTCCACGCCGGTCAATCGATTGGCTAGATAAAGCGTCTGGTGCACTCGCCGGTCATCATACTATCGGGACTCGAGATATTCACGGGGCTCTACTAGGCGTGTCTCTAAGTAGGTTGCACCCGATTAGTTCTAGTACATCCTATTACTAGGCGTAGTGCCCCTTGTTATTCATGATGTAACAAACTTGAGCTAAGCTAGATACCTTTGGAACCTCATGTTATGCTATGAACATAATATGATAGTTAGCTAGGGCTAATAATGGAATGAATTAATAAAAGACGGCGTTGCTTTTATTTCTTTATGAGACCGACGTTATACGATCTTCTACGCGTTACTAAGTACCTATGTACTTACCCCGTTACTTTGTGTTTGTCTTTCTCTTTCCCCAAAGAAGATGAACAGGTTGCTAATGTTGATGAGTTTTTCGACGATGACGTTTGAGATGGAGCTCTTGAAGACTCAGTTCTTTTAGTTTTGATTCTTTCAATAATGTTGTTGATTTAAGTTCAAACAATGTTGTCTTTCTTTTGGATTAGTTCTGTTTGAGTTCTTTCGGATTTGAATGTTGGTTGGTTTAGTATTCTTTATGGATTTAGTTTTCGCAGCATTGAAAACCGTGTGTTCAATCTTTTGTTTTTCCCGAGTCGTTTTATCTTCCGCGTCGTTTTAGTTCTGATGTGTGACGTAAGACTTACATTTATTATTGAATTTATTTGATAATATTTGTGCCGAGCGCTCTTTCCGGATAAGGACTCGGTGTCCGGGAACGGGGCGTTACACACATTGACGACGATTAAGATTAATGGCTAATCCTTCAGCACATAGAAGGTAATGAAGAAAGCATCATGATAAAAAGAGACAAACAAGAGGTAATCCAACCTTTTAGGTAAATTCACTCAAGAGAGGATAAAGTAATACATGATCTGCCCTACCAACAATAGACTTGATCTATTTATAGGCTAAAAGACCCATTTAGGTAAAAACCTACGCTTAAAAGGCCCAAAAGACCACTCACTAGCAAAACAATAATAACGATAAATCTAAGAGCCTGTTTGGTAAACGAATTAAGTGCTTATTCTAAAGAAATTAAGAGGTGATTATAATCAAAGGTGTTTGATAATATTTATTGACACATCTTATTTAATTAAGTGTCACTTAATTCTATATGTTAAAGGTTAAATATTTTTAAGCGGTACATGTACCACTTATATCTGGTTGAAAGTGCCGGCTCTTCCCTCGTCTACGTCTCACATGCATCCTTCATAATAGGATCCATTATTAACCGTCTAATCAATTTCAACATTTAAATTATTCACTTAATTAATGTAATCAGACTTCAAATTTCAAAACTTCAGAATATAGATTTAACAAACGACTCCTAATTGTGATGTCCCTACATCAGAAGGGTCTGTGGAGACTATGTTGAAGACTACAAGGTTCAAACTCTTCAAATTCCTTTCTTTTTGGCGAGTTCTTGCAGTATTAAGTAATTGGTCTTTGTTATTGCTTACTGGTATTGCAGACGATGGTTCCATTTCAAGCTTTAAAAGCTTACGGATTGGCTGTTGATGCAGTTTGCCCAGGAAAGAAAGCTGGTGATAATGTTCGCACCGCTGTTCATCAGGCTTCTGGCCACCAAGCATGTTTCAAATTCTACTTATCTTTTCTTTTTTCTCTGGTATGTTTTATTGCACTTGTTATCATGATTCAGATTCCGGAGCCCATTTAGTTTTTAGGTGTTATATATGGTTGGTTTTATTAAAAATTGAATCTTGGTAATTTCTAATTTTTTTGTTAGTTCTAGTTATGATTATAGTTGTCTAAAAAACTGAATCTTGTCTTATTATTTTAAAAAAATGTACTTTGTTTGATAGAATAGTAGTTAAGTTCCACCATTTTTGTTTTCAAAATAGTTGTTATATAATCGTTAATCTACCTTTGACCTTGTATAGTCTGCTCAAGCTATTGATTCTTGTTTGTTTCATGAGTCAGTGTGATACAATGCACGGTTTATGCCGTTTAGGAATGGTAAAAAGTAGGAACTGATGCAATAAAATGAATCATCCAAGTATGAATCCCCTGTCCTGATTTCAGTTTCTTTTAGCGTGGAGATCAGAGCCAATTATTTTTCATGATAATTTGGATTGGATGACTGTTGAACTCCTATCATAAAATGCCTTAAAGGTGCTACCATACGCTGCAACACAACACAGCGGCTGAACTTATACAGCAAAACAGGGAAACTTGAAGAACTCAGAGAAAAGTAGTGAAAATGATTTTCATTCATCATAAAAACGGTTACACGTGGTTCTTAGTTGATCTATCTATTCTTGGCTAAGCTACAGTTACACGCGGTTATTAATTTGTTCTATATTGTTGATAATGTGTCACAAGCCGTCATTTTATCAAACACATTGTTAGCTGGATAATTGCGGTTATTGAGCTCCTTATTGCTTGTTTTAACTGGCCTTGTTGCACCTTTGATCATAATAGTTGCTGCTGTGCTTGTGTCTTGCGCTGTGATGCCTTTACTGATAGACTCTGCCTTCTATTGCATAACGAGTTTATCAATGATAGAATTATAAGTTAACGTTTTATCTTTGATCTGCTTGATTTAGCTCATTCTCTTCCATAAGTACATGTAATTGATCGTAAGCTAATCTGTATAATAACTTCTTCTTTTTTTTTGAACTCTCATGTCGTTGTTTCAGACATATTTGGAGTCCAGAGGCCATAATTTTGTTGTTAATGCAACATTTGACGAGGAAGACGCTATCAAATACGATGGTTTGGTTATACCAGGAGGATGTGCTCCAGAGTATGTAGCCATGGATAAGTCTGTTATTGAGTTGGTAGAGAAATTTGTGCGCTCCTCCAACAAACTGACGGCTTCCATCTGTCATGAACAATTGATCTTAGCTGCTGTTAAGATTCAATTAAAGGCAAGAAATGCACTGCTTATCCGGCACTTAAACCTGTACTAATTGCAGCAGGTTCCAACTGGTGATCGGGTAGAGCCGGAGAATATGGGCTGTTGCATTGCTGATGGAAACCTCATTACTGGAGCTACATACGAAGGTCATCCCGAGTTCATTCACCTTTTTTGTCAAGGCACTCGGTGGCAACATAATTGGATCTTCTGAAGGGATAGATACTATTTCTCTGTGGGGTTAGTTTTGTTTCTTTTGTTGAAATTCTCTGTTTTATGGGCCAGTTAATTGACTTGTTTGTTTTCCATGCTGAATTGGGGTTTAATTGATAGCTTATTGTCTACATGATAAACAATCAAAAACACATAATAAGTTTTTGGTGAATGGGTGAGAGGTAGACAAGATGGTTGTGTGCTGTCTGGTAGCGTGTCTCGAATCCATTACATATAGATATGCTCGGGATACTTAGGATACACACCTATAGGACAAATTTTTTATTTCAAGTAGCTGGATACGGGTTCCAGACATGCATATCCTTAAGTCGGATATGTGAAATGAAGAACTAAGTTAAAAGTTGCGTAACGACCGTCATATAACGAATGAAAAGCCATCAAATATGATGAAAAACTTTCTAAAATGAGAGGGGAAAAAAAAACCCACTAAATTTGTTGTAGTTTGTGTTTTGCATTTATAATTTGGTGCTTCTATAGTTTTACTATGTGCTGGTTCATTTTAGGGATGACAATGGGTACGGGTGGGCACGAGTTTTAGCTATATCAATACCTTACCTATCATAATTTTTTTTACTCATATCTTACTCATTACCAATGCGGGTACAAAATTTCAAACTCATACCTTCCCCATACGGATATCCACAGGTACGTGGATATCCATGGATATCTGATTTTATTGACAATTAAATTTCTCAATTCCATATAATTAATAAAGAAAGTCAGCTCGCAAATCGAAACAAATTACATACGTCAACAACTCCAAATGATATTTTTTTAATGTAAAAATAATTGTCCAATTAAGTTGGTTACTCCAGAAACAATATTCATTAAAATTCATGTCTTCATAAAATGTTTGTGAGCAAATGACAATTGACAAGCAACGAAAAATGCTTAACAAAAAAAATATTTAAGAAAAAAGTATAGCTATCAATCCGAAAATTTGGTGGGCCGTCAAACCACCAAATATAAATCACCTACAACCTCTATAACTAGTATAGCGGAAGCAGGGGTCGAACCCACAGGGAACAGTGGATTTATTTCTCCTAAAATTTGTAAAGACAAAATATATCTGAGTTTTTATCTAATTTCCTAAGAATAAAAGAAAAATAAAATAAAATAACGAAGAACTCCAGCTAACTAATTATTTCCCCCTCAATTCACACGATTGATCATCGATTCAAGGATGACTAGCTAAACTATTAATAAATTGGTTATAGTTGACCGCGACCGCACATCAACCAATCTCTCTTAAACTCGATAATCAAGACACGGTCGTTAATTATTCTCTAACCGGAAGACACCCCTAGACACGGTCATAGGAGTTTGGAATCCCGGAAGCATTAAGGCTTGAGAGACCCAATTCAAGGTATTAATCCAACCGGACTAATTTTAACCTAGGTTATCTATTTCCACAACAGGGAATCCTACGGGCTATGAACCGGCAGGTAATGTGTTGTTTACCACTAAAAATCCAATCTTTTATGGCAACCGCCTAACATGGATTTTGGTGCTAGATCAAAATAACCGTTTAATCATCGCGCGCAAACAATTAAACAAATAATTCTAATCCTATATGAAAACAGAAAACAGACAAATACTAACAATCAAACGTGGAGATAGCACAATTAGATCTCACAACCATACGAAATCGAGGGTTCAATAATCAATCAACTGGAAGAGAAAATTTAACTAATCATAATAAATAAATAAAAATAAAACAAAACAAACAATAAAAAAGGTTAAGAGTGTTACATGATGCAAATTGCCGGCGAAAGGGAACGCCTAGCTTTTGTCGTCCCCAGCATTCTCTCCACTCCTCTCCTTATTTTTTCAAACCTAACTAATAATAAAAACAATATATCCTACCTCCTTCCTTCGGCTGCTGCTCACGTAGGAGTTCCAAATGGGCCAAGCCCAATTATTTCTAAAACAATTCAATATGATGATGATGATAATAATAATAATAATAATAATAATACTTAATTACTAAAATGGTCTTTTATAATAATAAAAACCCGATGTGATTAACGAGCGAGAATCCACGGTTGGCGTTAATAGACTTTGTCTTTTCTTCAACATTTTGAGTGTCTCGGCAGTAGTAAAATCGAATTGCGATATTCAAACGGCGCTTTCCTACCTTCTCCAGCAAAACATCCGAATATTGCTCTATACATCCAGAATTACTCCATCATCTCTTCCGAGCTCTTAAAACCTGAAAATCATCCAAAACATACCCGGAATAAAGCATCTCCCAACAAAATAGATATACAATAAGCACAGAAAAATCCCATAAAATACGGTCTCATCACTCCCCCACACTTAGATTATTGCTTGTCCTCAAGCAATGCACTCTCAATCCCAAAAATAAGAAAAGAAAAATGCATGATCTTAAATCCTATATGAATGACCTAAAATTATATGAATGCAAAGCACCAAAAGAATTCTAATAATGACGCACGTCCAACCTTTTCATCAACCTCGTATTTCATAATGCAAATCAAATGATAACAAAGCAAGGCACAACACACACTAGTATTCATCACGACTCACTATAACATCACTCGATCATAAACTTTAAAAGGGCAAAATGAAAGAGTCTAACATCCACAGATGGGTAAACTCTCATTATATTGCATAGGGACAATTCACACACTCTCAAAAATCAACACACAACCAAAGCATTACCATAGGTTTGCATATCCATCAACTCTCCACCACTATGTAATCAAAATCCAATGCACAAATAATGAGGTCTTTCACATGGTTGTAACGGGGCTAGGGACTGAAAGTAAGGTAGGGAAATGGGAAATACAAGGCTAAATTGTCGAGGAGAGTGCATGAATAATAACACCAATCATCATATAGTTGCCAAGAACAAATCCAATAGAAATACAACATGGCTCAAACTTTTATCACAACATCTTAAGAATCAAAGTGCAAACAAGCACGTCCAAAGAAGCTTGCAAAAAATTTGCCGAAAACAAGCTACTTCTTCAATATGTACAACACTCCTTCATTGAAATTCCAAATTAATTTTTTTTTTCTTTTTTTCTATTTTTTCTCTTCAACCTTTAATTTTTTTTTCTTCCTTTATTTTTTTAAACTCTAGATCTTGCAATACAATTTATAACATAAACTCGAGCCATACTTCTCTAGATATTCACTTCTTGGTTCTTCTCCAAGATTTAATGCAACTATTCATACAATCTCTTGACAATCGGGTCAACAAAAGAGAGGATATCGTAAGAAAATACCATGGGTTTAATTTCTGGAGTTTTATTAAGGAAGGGGTCAGGCTAGAAGAGGCTCACTAGGGGGTATAATATATGGGTAGGCCAACAAAAGTGGGTCTAGAATGGGCTAATCCTAGGTGCCTCAATCACTTTAAGTGCACTGAACCAGAAAATATGTGGTCTCGAAATGCATGTCAATGCAAATTCTAGAATGACATTGGAAGTGTGGATACCACTCAAAGGAAAAATGGCGAGTCTGCATTTCTTTGCATTTAGGTAAATCCTCACTTTTAAGTGAGCTTTCGTTAGGGCTCAATGATTTTACCTTCAAAGTTCACAAACAAGTGACCTAAGGTGAGTGTGCATCAATAAAAGTGTGTGTTTGCATTGATCAATTACCGTTTGATTTTTGTTACTTCACACAAAATTTACATGAAAAAGTTGGTAAAGTGTCATAGAAAGGTCCACTTCGGTGCCATGAAATCCTAAAATATCCTAAGAGATGCAATTAATATGAAAATCGTGAAAAGGCTCCTCACACTTAAATCATACATTGTCCCAATGTATGCTAAAGTGGATGGAAGAATGCAAAATATGGAATGATATGCAACTAACATGGTATGAATGATATGCAAAAAATACTAATCTAAATATGAAAAGAAAAGAAAATAAATAAAATAAAATAGATGAGAATACCTTACAATTCGGACCATGGGGCGATGAAAAATAAGCCTTGGACTTCATCGTGATTTCTGTATAGTCAATGGCATCCGGGGTGGTGCGGGAGGGAAAGAGCGTAGGAATGATTCCGGACTCGCTTAGGTCGTTTGTGGATGAAGGAGAGAAATGGTGGAAATGTGGGAGGTGGTAGAAGTCGGGTGGGAAGTGAAATTTGTGGGTGGGAGAGACATTTATTTAAAAGAAGAAAAAATAAATAAATAAATAAAAAGGTTTTTTTTTTTTTGTTGTTGTTGTTGTTGTTGTTGTTGTGGATGGATAATGGCTAATTGTGGGTGGAAAAAGTGAAGCATCGAGAGAGAGGGAAGGCAGGTGGTTGATTGGTTTTGGGAATTACTACTATGTGCTATAAATGAATGGGGAAAAAAGAAATATAAGAAGGGACTGTTTTTTTTTTTTTTTTTTAAAGAAAAGGGAAGGTACGGGTAATGTAGCAGGGGAAAAAGAAAAAAAAAGGTTTTTTTATTTATTTATAAAAGAGATATTGTAATTCAACTTCCCTAAAATGATGTGATCACATCATTTATTTTTCGCTCACTGTTTTTCATCCATTTATTGTAGTAACACATCTTCGAATTCAATGTGATCACATCATTTATTTTCTGCTCTCTGTTTCTTGGACAAAAAATGTTGAAAAACACACCTTAAAATCGATGTGATCACATCGTAATTATTTTACCCCCAGTTTTTTTTTTTTTTTTTTTTTTGGAAAATGCTCATCCCGATTACCTTAGGATCCCGACTTCATGGAAAGTGAAAATCACTTTTCTTGAACAAGTCCCCCAAACTTGTGCCTCCACACCTGGAGTTCCAAAAATGCCTCATATTTCTTCACAAAATTCAATTTCTTTCACCTACAAAAAGCAGAATGTTCTCCACCAAACACGCAAATCTCTTCTTCTTTTTTTTCACTTATTCATTAGAAAAACAAAACAAAATTAAATTAACAAATTTATTTTAATTGGGTTGCCTCCCAATAAGCGCTTTTCTTTAATGTCTTTTGTTTAGACATACTTACCTCAATTATCCATTGTCAAATGGAATAGTTTTTCTTTCATGATTCTTCCTTGCAGATACTTCGGTGAGTGGTAATCCATCCCATCTTCGGGAAGAATCGGTTGTGCCTTGGCTCTAGGAACTTTGGTGAAGTATCTTCCCAAGAAAATAAGAACCGGATTAGGTGCTTCCATATCCCAGTTCATAATATAGTGATCCAGTGGGAAGACTACTTCCTTCTTGCTCACTTGCATGTCCACGGCCATGTCAACACTTTTTGGCTCCAACGGCTCCTCATATTTGACTTCCTCCGGATGATTTTCTGCATAATTAGACACATCATCCTCTAACTTCTCCAACACCATGTGAATTTCTTCACCCTTTAGTTGATCAACATCTTCAACAATCTCTAGTGTCAGATCAATCATAGGACGGTCGTCTTCATCGTCATACCACATAGGAGGAGGGATGTTTTTAACCTTTGTTCTTTAAGCCGATCTACCTCAGTTTTCAGCTCGCCAAGTTGATTTTGCATATTCTGAACCCAGGCGACATGCTCATCTCTGAACTGTGAAGCCTCTTGCACCAACTCTCGAAGTGAAATCATTTCGGTCTGGATTATCTGTGCAATATTGGTAGAAAATGTCTGCACAAGTTCTTCAAAAGTATTACCTGAATTCAAAATTGACCCTCCTTGTTCATCAGATTTGGAAAGTAGAGGTGTAGCCCCAATTCGATTGTGCATTTGTCTTGGACAATATCCTCCTCATACTGAGTTGTTCACCCGGTATCCGTAATAATCATGATTCACCATAGAGCTTGTGAGTAGAATCGACATGCTTGCAAACAAGGACAACACAAAACAAAACAAAACAAAACAAAACAAAACTATATACAAAATTTCAAAAAAATAAATCACTTAACACCATTCCCGGCAACGGCGCCGCCAAATTTGATGGTAGTCAAACCAGCTAAAGATAAATCACTCTACAACCTCTATAACTAGTATAGCGGGGAAGAGGTCGAACCCATGAGGGCGGTGGATTTATTTCTCCTAAAATTTGTAAAGACAAAATATATCGAGTTTTTATCTAATTTCCTAAGAATAAAAGAAAAATAAAATAAAATAACGAAGAACTCCAGCTAACTAATTATTTCCTCAATTATTGCGATTGATCATCGATTGAGGATTACTCGCTAAATTATTAATAAATTGGTTATAGTTGATCATGACCAGACATCAACCAATCTCTCTTAAACTCGATAATCAAGACACGCTGGTCGTTAATTATTCTAACAGGAAGACACCCCTGTGACACGGTCATAGGAGTTTGGAATCCCGGAAGCATTAAGGCTTGAGAGACCCAATTCGGTATTAATCCAACCGGACTAATTTTAACCTAGGTTATCTATTTCCACAACAAGGAATCCTACGCACGGTATGAACCGGCGAGGTAATGTGTTGTTCACTAAAAATCCAATCTTTTATAAGAATCGCTTAACATGGATTTTGATCTTTAGATCAAAATAACCGTTTAATCATCATACGTAAAACAATTAAACGAATAATTTAATCCTATATAAAAAGCGAAAGCGATAAATCTAACAATCAAACGAGAAGATAAGACAATTAGATCTCACAACCATACGTAAATCGAGGGTTCGATAATCAATCAACTGGAAGAGAAAATTTAACTAATCATAATAAATAAATAAAAATAAAACAAAACAAACAATAAAAAAGGTTAAGAGTGTTACATGATGCAAATTGCCGGCGAAAGGGAACGCCTAGCTTTTGTCGTCCCCAGCATTCTCTCCACTCCTCTCCTTATTTTTTCAAACCTAACTAATAATAAAAACAATATATCCTACCTCCTTCCTTCGGCTGCTGCTCACGTAGGAGTTCCAAATGGGCCAAGCCCAATTATTTCTAAAACAATTCAATATGATGATGATGATAATAATAATAATAATAATAATAATACTTAATTACTAAAATGGTCTTTTATAATAATAAAAACCCGATGTGATTAACGGCGAGAATCGGCGGTTGGCGTTAATAGACTTTGTCTTTTCTTCAACATTTCGATGCCGACATGGCGGCGAAATTCACGATACTGCAAGCGGGCGTTTCCTACCTTCTCCAGCAAAACATTCGAATATTGCTCTATACATCCGTAATTACTCCATCATCATCTTCCGAAATTTCTTAAAACACGAAAATCATCCAAAACATACCCGAACAAAGCATCTCCTAACAAAATAGATATATAATAAGCACAGAAAAATCCCATAAAATACGGTCTCATCAAAATGTATTATAGTTGAAGAACAAATTAAGGCAATAAAAAAACACACACACACACATACCAAAATATGAAATCAATTCTCACCTTTCTGCTACTGCAATAGAATGTTAAGGTTGACCGTCAAATGCAAATAGAATTAGGAGAGAAATCACAGCCTAGGTTACTTCAAATCTTCTACGTATAAATAAAAATAAAAATAGAAACTTCCAAATCTTCTAAATACCAATGATTGGAGCATGGGTATTAATTTACTTTTTTCTTTTCTTTTCTAAACGACAATGTGACATATTTGATTCCTTGTTAAAAAAACGTGACGTTTTTTATTTATTAAATTTTCTTTACAAACTATTTTTTATACATAATATATTATAGACAATATGCTATATGGTTGGTTGGATGTGTATTATGGCGGGTAGAGAATACATATCCACATCTTACCCTACCTGCGACGGGTTTTAAAAAATCAAACTCATACACTACTCTACCCTAAAAAATATCATACCCTGACGTGTAGGGTCGGGTGGATATCCACCGGGTTGGATCGAAATTGCCCTCCCTAATTAATTGATCCCTAGTGTTCATGCATAAGGCCTCTATACCTGGAGAAGAGTTATGGTGCAATAGTGATGAGAGTTATACTGTGTGAAAGTGGATGAGTGGATGCCTCACATCCGTCCACTTGATATAACCCTTCTAATCACCGATGTACCATAATTTTTCTCCAACCCCGCACCTTCGTATCCTGTATCTCGTATATTTGTGTCACGCATATGTATCCGTACAACCTAGGCTGTATGTATATGCAGAGAGTTTAAGTATATCTATGCTCTTGGGACATAAAAGTCCATGACGTTCTTTTTTTCTTTTTGAAAAACTAGTCCATCGTATTCTTAGCTTCTATAACTAAAGTTTTTGGAGTTGGAAATGATCATTGTCAATGATGTTTTCGTTTTCAGAGTATATATTATGATGTTCAAATTCAATAAATATTTAATCCTTTTATATCATCTCCTTTTATAGTTTATATGGGAAATTAAGGATAAGGACATAATCTGAAATATTTTTAAGTAACAGGACAACTACATATTTTTTATAGGGAGAAGGACAACTGCATAATTTTTATAGCGAGAAGAACAAACGGTGAATCTGAAAATCGGTGAATCTACCCGGTGAATCCCGAAATCGGTGAATTTCGACGGTGAATTTCGATAGTGAATCACGAAAATCAATGAATTTCGATAAAATGAATTTTGAAAATTAGTGAATTTCGACGGTGAATTTAGCGTGAATTTAAGCAAATGAATTTCGATAAGTGAATAAATAGTTTTGTCTTTTATGCAAAAGTTTCAAAAGATCGTCGCCTACTCAATTGATGAAATATTTTTGTCCTTCTCCCTCATTCCCCCTAGTTTATATATAAATATTTTAATCCTTTTATATCCTTTATAGCTTCTATATCCATTTTTTTCCCCTCAAAAAATAAAATCAAATTAGTGTTATTTGTTTATAAGGACGTGTTTTGAGACTTAATTAAGCATTTAGGACATCTAAAAAAGATCATTAGTTATAAGGACAAAATTACACTTTCTAGACAAAATTACCCCTGTTTCCCGTTTGCTTTCTTCGTTCAGCTTTAGCCATGGCCTGCTCGGCTTTTCATTTCAATTTCATCAAAATCTTCGGAATTACTGCTCTCGGTGCGAATCAATTGCAAATCCGTTGACGCCATGGGTAAGCATAAAATGGTGGGTTTTAGGTTGAAGATTTGCAGACCTTTGCACATTTGATTTCGAATCAATCTCTCCTCCATTTCCTTCCTTTCTTGGATCATCAACGCCTTTTTTCAGACAATCCGATTACGGTTCGAATCGATTCGGTGGAAGTTCAATATTCTTCGATGATGACGTTGATCAAATGAGCTTCATTTCTGGATTATTTAGCTCTCGTCACGTGCAATTAGGAGTTCCGGATGATAGGGATTCTATTTTTGTTGAAGTCGGGTCTCAATTGGATTTGGAATGCACCGATGGCCTCAGAGTTACAGGTATGGGATCTGAATCATATTCTGAAGCATTAGGAGTTGTTTCTGGAGCAGAAATTGTCAATAATAGTAATAATTCCATGATTGTGATCCGGAGTTTCCTGGTTTTGGGATTATTTGGAATCTCATAGCTCTTTCATTGAAGCCCTATAGTTATCCGCTGTGAATTGTTGGACCATAGGCACTTCAAATCGTTTTTGCAAACCTCTGTGGTGTATGCAAAACCGATAGCCAGTTTTGTTATAGATTTCAGGATTTGAAGTTTGTCCCTTATATGTTGTTTTTTATGCAACATGTTTTAGCTGCTTTTGGCTTTTGGGGGTTATTGAATAGCTTCTTCTTCAGTGCAAATATGATGCTGTTTTTTTTTTTTTTTTTTTTTTTTTTTTTTGTGAAGAAGTTTGATGATGTTTTTGATGCACTCATTATGGGAGTGGTCTTACAAAGGCTGCAAATTCTGGGAACAGATTTTCTTTTGGCTATTAGAGCCTTATTTGGCTAGTTTTTGCAGAATTGCAATGGATCAAAGGCTATTTTTTGGACATGAAATGTCTGCATCTTGGAAAGCTGTTGTTTTTTTTAAAACCGAAAAGCTGTTTTTTTTTTCTTTAGGTAGTTGTTGGTTTAATGTTGCTGTCTTTTCTGTGATGATTTGAGGTTGGGCTTGGTGTTTTTGCAGCATATATTTGCTGGAAATGGGTCACAAGGCTAGGCTTGTACGAATGAGTTTGTGTTCTACATTATAAATTTATAAGTCTGTGTTTAGTTGTAATTTGTTTATTTACTTATTACCTCCATCCCAAAATAAGTTCATTTAGCTTTTTTGTTTTGCCCTACACTCTTTCCGTAGCACACGTTTTTTTGCCAGCTAGGATTACATTGTCACTTCATTACAGAATTGATGCATTGACATTGATGTCACTCCATACACAATTTGATACACAAATGTCGATGTCACTGCATAAAATGTCGATGTCACTGCATAATATGGCGATGTCACTGCATAAAATGTCAATGTCACTGCATATACATTTTACAAAGTTTTTGTTTTTGCAATTTGAGTATTGATGTCACTTCATAAAATGTTGGTGTTATTGTGTGTTATTCGATACTCCCTAGGGCTCGAGCTCGAATCGACTAAAAAAGTTCAGGCTCGATTGAGCCATGAAAAAGCAACATCGAACTCGACTAGCTAAGTACTCGATATAGCTCGACGCAACTCATAAGCTCGATTTTCCATGAAGATCAACAAAAATGTTCATGTCACTGCATATTTGATTTCCGATATCACTAAATAAATTGTTGATGTCATTCATATATGATTGCTGATGTCACTGCATAAAAAATGGATGTCACTGCATGTAAAATGTCGATGTCACTGCATAAAATGTTGATGTCACTGCATAAAATATTGATGTCACTGCATAAAATGTTGATGTCACTGCATATCCGATAGCCAATGTCACTACATAAATTGATGATGTCACACATATATGGTTCTCGATGTCACTGCATAAAATGTTGATGTCACTGCATAAATGATTGCCGATGTCATTGCATAAAAAATGAATTAAGGTGAAAGATTTATGTTGATCATAGTTTTATTTCAAAAGATATACCCATTTGAAGTCGATTTTATGAAGGAAAGAAATCGATTTTATGAAATTAAGTCGGAAAAATATCAAATGTCATCACGGTGTTGCTTCATCAAATGTCACTGCATCCCGGTGATCACTGCATCCCGTAGGTCTCTATATCGCGGTGTTTTTGCATCGGGGGTGACCACTTCATCGCGGTGTCTCTACATCGGGGGTGACCACTGCATCGATGTGTCACTTCATCGCGAAGTCTCTGCATATATGATTGTCGATATCACTACATAAATTGTTGATGTCATTCATATATGATTGTTGATGTCACTGCATAAATTGTTGATGTCACTGCATATGATCTGATTGCCGATGTCACTGCATAAATTGTTGATGTCACGCATATATGATTGCCGATGTCACTGCATAAAATGTTGATGTCACTGCATATATGATTGCCGATGTCAATGCATCACGGTGTCATTTCATCGCGGTGTCTCTGCACTGCGGTGGTCACTTCATCGCGGTTGTTAGTGCATTGCGGTGTCACTTCATCGCGGTGATCAATGCATCGCGGTGGTCAATGTTTTAAAAAAGAATAAATCAACTTATTCCGTCAAGAAAAAAAAACCCACAATCAATTATTGTCAATGTCACTGTATATATGATTGCCGATGTCACTGCATCACGGTTATTAGTGCATCGCGGTGTCTCTCCATTGGGGGTGGTCACTGCATCGGGTTGCCCATGCATTGCGGTGGTCAGTGCATCGCGGTGTCATTTCATCGCGGCGTCCCTGCATCGCAGCTGTCAGTGCATCGCGGTAGTCAATGAAAAAAATAAAAAAATTTCACTGTCCGCCGCCGAAAAAAAAAAAACAGATAAAGTGTAAAAAAAAAAATTAAAAAAAAGAGCAAAACACAACAGCAACTTGAGGTTCTAATCTAAATTAAATATAAAAAAAAAGTAAATCAACATTCAGCATATGACTTCTGTTCCGGTTTTTTTCTTTTCTTTTTTTTTTTTTTCATTAAAGGTATTTGGGTCTATCTATCTATTTTTTTGTCCTTATAACTGAGTGTTTGTTTTGAGTGTCTTTTTTGCCTAATTAAGTCCAATATGCGTCCTTTTCAATAATTGTCCCATAAAATTATACACCCACGTGCGTATATATATAACTTAGTTGACAAGTCAATATTCCTAATTTAAATCAAATTAAGACGAAAAAATAATAAGGATTTTATATGTGAAATCAAAATTAAGGAAACTTTATCCTATCTCTGACTGCGATCGGTTATTCTCTCCCCCCCCCCCACCAAGATTCAGATTGTGGAAAACTATACACATATCGACATAGGATTTCAACATATATCGTATAAACCTATATGCATATATACCACCGATACCCTCCCACTTATAATCACTGCTTCCCACCTTCTTTAAACCATCAGATTATCTATCTATCGTTCCAGCAATATTTCATCACTCTTTATTCAGCTTATAGGTCGTTCAGTTAATAGCTTTTTTTGTTTCAAGAAAGCAGAAAGATGGCAATCACAAATAGAGCAGTTAATATCCGACAAGTTTATGCCCACAATTTGGAAGCCGAGTTTGGTTTGATTGATTCTTTGATGCCTTATTTCAGATACATATCTATCGATACTGAATTTCCCGGCACCGTAATTGAGTCAGATAAGCCTTATTATCTACGAAGTGCCCAAGATATTTACCGTTCGATGGCAAAGAACGTAAATGCTACAAAGATGATTCAACTCGGTTTCACTCTATGTGATGATGAAGGAAGACTTCCCAAAATTCGTTCAGATCACGAATCTATATGGCAGTTTAATTTTAAGTTCGATGTTGATTCGGATACTAGCAACTCTCAATCAATTGAGTTTCTAAAGAATCACGGCATTGAGTTTGAAAAACACAAGACAGATGGGATTGATCCAAAAGAGTTTGCTGCGTTATTTCTTGATTCGGAATTGGGTCTATCGCTGAAATCGTTTTACAACTTTCTTGAAGGTAAAGACACACCGTGTTATCGTACTAATCCTAATCCTCTTACCTGGATAACATTTCAAGGTTTGTGTGATGTTGGTTATTTAACCAAGATTTTGAGCAAAGAGTGTTTGTCTGAGAATCGGGTGGTGTTTAGCGCCTTGCTTCGTGTGTATTTCGGAATATTCTTGTTTGATGTGAAAGAAATTATAGATTCAATGGGTCTCCGAGGAGGATTGGATAAAGTTGCCAATCAACTAGGGGTAACACGCACGTCCGGACAAAGTCATCACGCGGGTTCAGATAGTTTATTGACATTGGACGTATTCCTCAAATTGAGAAGGGACTATTTTCCGGGTCAGCAAATTGGTCGATTCAATTATAAAATGAAAGAGTTGGAAGAAGACGAGTCGGAGGTGATGAAATTGATGATGACTATAAGGAATGATTTTCTCAAAGCAAGAACCGTAACGTTTTGTCGTCCATTGGTTGCATACCCCGTCCAGTTTTATCATCCACACCCTACTATGCTTAGACAACCTTATCCTATTTCGTTTAGACAACCTTACCCTATTATGTTACCGAGAGATATTCTATGATCACTTGTATGTTGATTTGATGATGTATTCATGTGAATCTCGTAAATACAAACATTTTTAAATTTAGTAATTCAAAATTATTTGCAGTCAGAGTAATTCAATTTATTTTATGTTTCTAATTGATTCATATTGTTAATTTTTTTTTTCTTTTTTGTATTTTTTGTAATGTATGCTATACAACAGGTTAAAGAATGTTCTAGTAAAATGTTATAAATCTTCATGTATTTTGTTTGATTAGAAATAAAAGGAAATAACAGGAAATTGCATATACAAATGAATTGCGGCCACTATACCTATCTTGCAAAGTAAAGAAAAAGACTAAAGAAATTGTTTTGAAATACGAAAAATCAATTGGTTGTGATGTGTGAAGATTTTTTTAGTTAGATTCTTTTACTATGTATTTAATAGAGTATATACTTGTGACACAAATATGTATTTATATCATTAATCAATGTATCATATACTGATTAATATGAGTTTATAATAATAATCATTGTATTAAATTGTATGTCATTCGTTACGTCAGAACCCTTATAATAATAACATTTTTGTTTTCAATATTTCAATGTATGAAGTTGTGTTTAATAACAATATTGATAAATCACAAATTGTTGAAGGTTGTCGTTGTCTTCGTGATTTAGTCTTTGCAAATTTTGTCTTTTATTTGACTTCAGTCAAAATACATTGATACGTATTATGATATCGTGATATAACGAACTATTAGTTTTTTTTTATTATGCGTTCACATTTTTTTGTCTCACCAAAATCCCACTCAAATTTAAAGCTTCCAATCAAAAAAATACTAGGGGGAATGAGGGAGAAGGACATAAATATTTCATCAATTGAGTAGAAGGACAGTTTTTTGAAACTTTTCGTAAAAGAAAAACTATTTATTCATTGTCGAAATTCACTTGTGTCGAAATTTCTTGTTTAAATTCATTGTTAAATTCACCGTCGAAATTACTAATTTTCAAAATTCATCGTTTAAATTCACTAATTTTAGGGATTATTCGTCGAAATTCATTGTCGAAATTCAATTGATTTCGGGATTCATTTTAGGATTATTTGATTTTGGGATTATTTGTTTGTCATTCTCATTATAAAATTATCGCATTGTCCTTCTCCCTATAAAAATATGTGAATTTGTCGTTATTCTTAAAAATATTTCAGATTGTGTCCTTATCCCTAATTTTCCAAAAATACTATTGCTTCGTCTATTCCATTTTTGTTATTTAATTAATCTTAGTACTACTATATTTTTTATAACATTTTTCCCAAATCTAAATAAATCATCAATCAACCAACTAAACCCTGTACCGAAAAGAATATGGAAAACCCCTTGGCCCCACGAAAAAGGAAAAGAAAATCCTATATACTCCTTACGTCTTTATATAATTGCCATAGTTATAAAAAAAATATATATATATATATATATATTTTTATTTGTCATAATTACATTTTCAAAACACAATTACAGTATTGTGTTTTTCTAAATTTATCATTATTTATTAAAGGTTAAAAAGGTGATACTAACATTAAATTAATTATATTTAAGGAATGCTATTGTTATTTTAATGTTAAAGTCAGTATAAATGCTCTCGGTAATTTTGTGTGTTTTTGGCAACCGTGACAGTTAAATAATAACGAATATAGTACTACGTTTTGTGTCTAATATGTAGCATTCTGAATTTTTAACAATTCTAATATCAAGACGGACGGTGATATATCCACTACTCAAAATACCACAATATTTACGCAACATACTTTCTACTATTTGATTATGATAAAACACATATTAAGCAACGACCCAACACTTTAATTAATGGATAGAAAGTCTATAGTCCAACAAAATGACATTATATATATATATATATATATATATATATATATATATATATATATATATATCGAGATTTCAAGATTAAAAATAGAGTAATAAAAGAACTATGGTACTTAAATGAAGAAATCAATGAAATAGGATCGTTGTTGTAAGTTGTAACTTCCTCTTGACCCTGCTATACATGTGGAAAACACCCAAAGTTGTGTTTCTTATTTCTCTCGTTCGGTCCGAAACGAAGTCGTTTTAATCCAATTCTCTTACCACAACACGGTGTTGTGATAATCTTCGTAGCAGATAATATCTTCTCGAAAATCAACATGTCTATGGATGGCTGCAAAAATTCTAACATACGAGTCAGAGGTCTTAGGAATCACCTCATATTTTTTCTTTTAAGACCGATTAAAATACAACTAAAATTAAATTTCTTACAAAATAAATTAACTATAAATTATTATTAATCAAATTTAGGTCATAAACAAGTTTTAATGCGTTAATTTAAATAACGCATAGACACGAGTTGGTCTGTTTTGAGTGTAAGATGGCGGTTAGGGTTTTGGGACTTTGGCGCATCCGGAAATAGTTTTGGACTTTATGGGCTATTTCATGCTTCTCCGGGATCGGCTGAAGCGAGAAAAGGTGGCAGAGTTTGTGTGGGTGATGTGACACATTTGAAAGGCGCGATGCAATGCGGTTTATGATGATCAGTCGATGTACGTATCTCATGTATGTTCTTTGGTTCTCAGTGCAATGAGGGAATTCCTTCAGGCTACCAGACACCTCTGGAAATGCAGCAACATGAGTTGCGAGATCGTTGGGAGAGGCTGCCTGGTGGGATGATAAAGTGCAATGTCGATGCCTCAACTACATTACATGCATCGGGGATATGTCTTATATATCTTTCGTGATCATTAGGGTTCTATTCTGGCAGCTTACTCTTTTCATTTGGATTCAGGCATAGCAGTTATGGTGTTGGAACTAAGGGCGATCCTTATGGCATCGATGGAGGGCCGGCAGTTGGGATTTGCTCATCTGGTGATGGAGAGTGACTGCTTGTTTTGCGTTCATCGGTTGCAGCATCGAAAGGATGACTTCTCGTCCTTCAGCAGCTTATTGCAGGACTGCGCTGCAGAGGCGACTCATTTATCTTCAGTTTGTTTTTCTTTTGTTAGGCGAACCGGTGATATACTGGCTCATATTCTAGCGCTTCTAGATGTTACTTCTTTTGGTGTAATTGCTTGGGGAGCACATCCCCCGAACAATGTTACTACCTCCGTTCTGTTAGATTTGGTCGATTAATAAAGATGAAGGATATCTGGAAATTATTTCCCAACTCCTGGGATGATTTCAACCTCCCAACCTTTTCTCTCAACAATTGGTGGCAGTGAATCAACCACCTAGTCTCCTCTGAAGCTGGACAAACTCGAATTGGGCTAACCTTAACTCTCTTTTGGCAAATTTGGAAAGCAAGAAATGAAGCTCTCTTTCAGCAAAGATCGACTTCTATTGGTGATATTCTGCAAAGAGCCTTGTCCAATTGGCACTCTTTACAAGATGCCGACTCTTTTGAAGATGAGGTCCCTAAAGCCTGTGCATCTATAACGCCGGCGCCGGAAATTAGGAACCTTTCACCAGCCTTTTCCCAAATCTGCCTCGTTGACGCCGGCTGGAATAAGGAGTCAGCCTTTGGTAGTACATGCCGTGTTTTGCTTAAGGAGAACTCAGTAATGGAAGCGGTTGGCTTCCCAATTAAACGAGCTCCGTCTCCCTTAACAACGGAAGTCGTGGCTATCAGAAGAGCCTTATTTCGAGCTATTGAAAACAGAGTGGAGAACTTGGTGATTTTATCTGACTCCCAAAATCTGGTCAACCTCATAAATACTCCTAGTCTCGGTGGATCACGTCTGTATGTTATTATTGATGATATAAAAGCTCTTATGGATGTTTGTAGAGGCATCAAAATTGCTCATGTTTATCGGGCTAAAAACTCTGCTAGTCACGAGTTGGTCTGTTTTGTTAAAATGTTAAAAGAGAGGTCTTATGGATCTCCTCTTTCCCAATTTGGCTTCTTCAAGTCGTGAACAATAATGTATTCTAGTTTTTCCTTTAAATGAAATCATTTTCTGTGTAAATAATAATAATAATAACGAAGTATAATTGTATCAATAGCTAAAATAAAACCAATTTTATAAATATAAAACCAATGCAATCTAAACTAATATTTCAACCAAGTTGTAACGCCCTGCACTCCGGCGCAGTGAATATTAAATGAAGTCATAAATGTTCGGTCAACCGCTTGACCGCCCCGTCCTCGCTTGATCTAAAATGGCTAACTAGAGTTGACAAGACATTTATGTCTCACACTTATATGGGGTGGGCGTTCTACTACTTTTCCAAAGTGGGACATTACATTCTCTCCCTTATAAGCGGCGCGTCGTCTCGCGAAGGCGGCCAAGATCGATACGGATCGTCCCTACCAGAGGTAACTATAGGCCATCCTTACGCCGTCTTCTTATACGGTGCAACGATAGTTCCGTCGATAGTCGGCTCTGAATACCATTCATGTAACGCCCACTGAGCCCCGTCTTTAGTAGCTTGTTAAATGAGTCGTAAATGTCCGGTCAATCGCTTAGACCGCCCCGCCTCGCTTGGTCTAAAAAGGTTAACTCTGAGTTGACAAGGCGGCTTTTATGTCTCACACTTATATGGGAGTGAGCATTCTACTAATTTTTCAATGTAGGACATTACACAAATAGTTTGATTCAAATGATAAGTGACTTGAGAATGTCTAGAGGGTCATCGATTCGGTTCTCCTCTGAGGACATGCCATGTTGAAAGAGCTTTTAGTCAAAATTTACATCTGAGTAAGATTCAGATTTTACAAATACAATCCGGCCTGAATTCCAAATTAGTCGAACCAGTAATTTCGGATACCGGAGGCTTTAAGAGAAAAAAAAATCAACTAATATTCATATCGGAAATGTTTGACTCACCTTGACTCTAAGTAAACCGCTTAGAGCACTACGCGCCACCCGTGAAGATATCTATCGCCTCCACTCCAGTACAATCGATAACTCCCAGAACATTCGAGAGGTTCTTCAAACATCCCAACTGCTTGCTTACAGAACCACAGATTGACGACAATTAAGATTAATGGCTGAGCCTCCAGCACAGAGAAGGGTCCTGATACTATGTGGAGACTATGTTGAAGACTACGAGGTTCAGACTCTTCAAATGTCTTCATCTTTCTGGCGACTTCTTGCAGTATTAAGTAATTCGTCTTGATTATTGCTTACTGTTTTTGCAGACGATGGTTCCATTTCAAGCTTTACAAGCTTACGGATTGGCTGTTGATGCAGTTTGCCCTGGAAAGAGAGCTGGTGATTTTGTTCGCACCGCTGTTCATCAGTCTTCTGGCCACCAAGCATGTTTCTAATTCTACCTATCTTTTCTTGTTTTGTCTGATATGTATTATTGCACTTGTGATCAGGATTCAGATTCTGGAGCCCATTTAGTTTTTTGGTGTAATATATGGATTGTTTTATTAAAAAATTGAATCTTGGAAATCTCTAAATAACTTGTCTGTACTTCCAGATATGTTTATAGTTGTCTAAAAAAAACTGAATCCTGTCTTCTTGTTTAGAAATGTACTTTGTTTGATAGGATGGTAGCTACCTTTCACCATTTTTGTTTTCAAAATAGTTGTTATATTATCGTCAATCGACCTTTAACCATCTGTGTTAGCTGTCTTTTAGCTTCTATAGGCTGCTCAAGGTATTGATTATTTTTGTTTTGTGAGTGTGATACAATGTACCATTTGTGCCGTTTAGGATTAGCTAGCTAGTTTGAGTTGGGTTTGATGTATTACTAAGGTGGCCACTGATGCCACAGAATGCACTATCCAAGTATGAGGCCCCTTTCCTGATTTCAGTTTTTCATAGCACGGATATTACGGCCAGTTTTCATGATGATTTGGATTGAATGACTGTTGAAATCTAAATTAAAATGCCATAAATGAGCTACCATAAGCTACAACTGCTGAGTTTATACAGGAAGACAGTGGAAACTTGAGTAATTTAGAGAAAAACAGAGGAAATGGTTCGTATTCATCATAAAAACGGTTACATATGGTTCTTAGTTGAGCTATTCTTGGCTAAGCTATAGTTTCATGTTGGTTGCAGAAGCTAAAACTGAAAAATAAAGATAAATTAAATTGCTCTATATTGTTGATGGTGTGTCACCGGCCTTGCTGCACCCTTGGTCCCTTGTATAATAGTTGCTGCTGTGTTTGTGTCACGTTTTGTGATACCTTTACTCATAGACTTTGCTGCTGTTCTTGCTGTGAATGCTTCTGTTGCATATCGAGTTTATCAATGGCACAAGTATAACTTTAACGTTTTATGTTTGATTTGCATGATTTTGCTCACTTATTATAAACTCTTCCATAGATCATAAATTATCTTGTGGTTATCAGTAAGAACTTTCGTCATATATATGTAAACTTGATAGATAAGTTTTGACTTTTTCACCAATACAAGAAACATGTTCAATGGTGGCTTGATCAAAGATCTTGAATCGACAAAAGTATTTCGTTCTGTCATGAAAGGAAATGTTGAAAGAATTGTTGTATAATAAGTCCTTTTATTTATAAAGACATTTGGTATGTACTTGTAAAATATCTTAAGCGCGACACTATGATGACTATTTTTTCTGAACTCTCATGTCATTGTTTCAGACATATTCAGAGTCCAGAGGCCATAATTTTGTTCTTAATGCAACATTTGTGAGGTAGGCGCCATCAAATACGATGGTTTGGTTATACCAGGAGGCCGTGCTCCGAGTATCTTGCCATGGATAAGTCTGTTATTGAGTTAGTAGAGAAATTTGTGCGCTCCAACAAACCAATTGCTTCCATCTGCCATGGACAATTGATCTTAGCTGCTGTTAAAGATTCGATTAAAGGCAAGAAATGCACTGCTTATCCGGCACTTAAACCTGTCCTAATTGCAGCAGGTGCCCATTGGGTAGTGCCTGAGAACATGGCCTTTTGCATTGCTGATGGCCATCTCATTACCGGAGCTACATACGAAGGCCATCCCGAGTTTATTAACCTTTTTGTCAAGGCACTTGGTGGCAACATAACTGGATCTTCTAAACGGATACTATTTCTCTGTGGTGTTAGTTTATTTTCTTTTGTTGGAATTCTCTGTTTTATGGGCCAGTTAATTGATATTGTGAAAATTGTCCTAATTGATGCAACAAAGAAGTTTAATTTCTGCCATTGCAGGACTACATGGAAGACTACGAGGTAACGGTCCCATTTCAAGCCCTTCAAGCTCTCGGATGTCACGTCGATGCTGTTTGCCCAAAGAAAGTTGCTGGTGACAAGTGTCCAACAGCTGTCCATGATTTTGAAGGTGACCAAACTTATAGTGAGAAACCAGGACATGATTTTACTCTTAATGCTGAATTTGAATCTGTGGATCCTTCAAGCTATGATGCTCTTGTAATCCCTGGAGGAAGGGCACCTGAATACTTGGCATTAGACGAGAGTGTTATCAAATTGGTGAAGCATTTTGCCGAGTCTCAGAAACCGATAGCATCCATTTGCCATGGCCAACAGATTCTTGCTGCTGCTGGTGTTTTAAAGGTATGCTTTTCTGTACTAGCACTTTGCATCACTTCCTTTTATAAAAATTTCTGGAAATATCACAAGGTTGTTATTCGCTGTAACTATGTTCAATTCCCATTTACTTTTTTCTTTTGCACAGGGCAAGAAATGTACTGCATATCCTGCTGTTAAACTTCACGTTGTCCTCGACGGAGCAACCTGGTTGGAGCCTGAACCGATACATCGGTGCTTCACAGATGGAAATCTGGTGACCGGGGCAGCTTGGCCTGCCCATCCCGAGTTTGTTTCACAGCTCATGGCTTTACTTGGTATTCGTGTAACGTTTTAGGATGTGGCCTGTTGCACAGACAAGACAACTAGCTTAGCTTCTGTGATGTTCAATATAATAATGTGTTTTTATGACAGTACCCTCTTGTTACAGTGTTCCACATGAAACATGTTCAAATGCTGTTGTTGTACTTGGGTTTCACTACTTTGGAAAATTCTCGAGTCATACACACTCTTTTATTTTCTTTGATTGATGCTGTATGGACTATTATTTGCATCACTGCCCGTTCTACCCCTGCACCATGCCGTTTGCATAGAATCAACCTTGTAATAGTCGATTCTAGAGTCAAAAATCGACTATGCAGGAAGTCGGTTCTTGCCTCTTGAATCACACAGTACATCAATGTATTGAGGGTTTAGTCTGAGAGCACATATAAGGGTTATTTATGCTTGAGATCACAAGTTGTGTGTTTAATTTCGTGCCTCTAAGTAAAAATTACGCTGCTCATATGTATTTGATTTTTATGTTTTTCTTTAAAAATTTAAATACATATAAAACAACGACGTAGTTTTTATTTAGAAACCGAAATTAAACACATAAATTAGATGGATGATCTCGTCCGGTTATTTAGAGTAGTGATACATTCACTATACTTTTTACCACAATATTCTACACAATACAATCAACACCATTCATTTTGAGGGGACCCATCACAATAAGTTTAACATCCTTTTAATCCATGATGATACTACAACATGTAGTGGAAAATACACTACACAAATGTGTAGTGCACATATCATTTCCCGTGTGATAAATATACCTATATTAAGAAAGAACAATTTTGAGGGAAGAAAATCAATTTGAGGTGGGAAATGATAAATAACAACTATAGATGCTACCTCTATTTTTATTTTATTTTTAAGGTGTACATATCTGTATTTTATTTTTTATTTTGCTATATCTTTTTTAAATTTTTTTTTTTTGTTGAGAAGACCTATCTTTCTTTTTAAGGCATTGTTACGTTTGTTATGACGTCAAAAAAAAGCCCGTCATAGCCGACGTCTTAAGTATCATCGGATTTTTTGAAGGAAAAAAAATAAAATAAATGAAGAAGAAGAAAAATACATAAAACTCCACACGACGCTTCCACGCAATGCAATAAACCACGAAATTTATCAATCAATCAAAAAAACTCTAAAAAGTCTTTAGCTGTTTTGTGTTGTTTCTCTCTTCCTCCCATTCGCATATCCTTCCAGGCTTCAAAATTCTTGATCATCTTCATCGTCTGCTAATCATTCTTCTTTCCAACCATCCATGGCTTCCAGCGGCTACAATAATCTCAACGCCAAACTTGTATGTTTATAGGAAAAGGATATTTTTAAAATCGTTTCTTAAATTCTTAATTTTGTTTTGGTGGGTATTGATCTGAATTTGATTTCTTTCAGGTTTTATTGGGGGATATGGGAGCTGGCAAATCTAGCCTTGTTTTGCGTTTTGTCAAGGGTCAATTCCTTGAATTCCAAGTATACCCTCCATCCTTTTCCCTTTCCCTTTCCCTTTCCCTTTCCCTGTTATTGTTTTGTCTGTAAATGTTAGGGTTGGTGTGATTTGGGATAGTGTTTGATTGTGTTTTTGGGTGATTAATGTAGGAATCGACGATTGAGCTGCGTTCTTTTCGCAGAACGTGTCGGTGAATAATTCCACTATCAAATTCGAGATATGGGATACTGCTGGTCAAGAGCGGTACCATAGCTTAGCTCCTATGTATTATAGAGGAGCTGCGGCTGCCATTATCGTCTATGATATTACTAGCACGGTACTATCTGCGTATTTTGTGTTATTTTTATTTTTTAGTACTTAATTGCATCATTTGCATGATATAATAGAAACAAAATGCATTTATACATTCTAGTACATGTGTTTTTGCCAAAAATAATTATGTGGGACTTGTCGAATATCTGTGTCAATTGTTATTTGGGTAAACTGGCTCCTTTGGTAGTTAAAGAAACGTTTTTGTGGAAGTCCCTTTGAAGTAGGTTCGTTTTGTTTATTTGGCACAAGCCCCACCGATATGTATATACTTAGGTTTGTACTGAGCACAATGCTGCTGCATCGAAGAACATGTAATAGTTTCATTCGGATGATTGTCGGGTCATTCTCGTACCAATGTTCCCATGTTAGTTTTCAAGATTATTATATTCCTATCTGCGTGTTTCATGGGATTTGGCTGGTTGCTTTCCATTCTTAATTCGTCAAAACATTTTTGGTTGAATAGGAATCTTTTGAAAGGGCTAAGAAATGGGTGCAAGAACTTCAGAAACAAGGTGCTCACCTTCAAACTCTGATTCTTCATTCTTGATTTTGCTGAACGTTTAGTAGTAAATGTATATCTTTACGTGTGACGTTTAATTTACCTGAGTTGATGCTTGACGAGAATGTTAGACGAGATATCAAAGTAATTGATCTTCTGGTTATGCTGAAATGCAACTCGGCTATATATTTTACTTCTCTTTTCCAACGTCTTCATTTTGTTGTTGATCTTGCAGGTAATGCTAACATGGTTATGGCACTTGCTGGGAATAAAGCTGATTTGGAAGATAAGAGGAAGGTGACTTCAGAAGTGAGTATCTTTAACGGTCTTCTTGATCTGGCGTGTTATGCTAATTTTTATTTGTTCATAAAGTTCCAATATTCTTTTCTCTACATCCATCTCCTTTATTCTCCTTACGGTATTACTCCCTCCGTCCCAAAATATAAGGTCTTTTAGCTCTCTGATTTTGTCCCATATTATAAGTCATTCTCACAAACAGATGCAACATTAAATGCCTTGTTTCCTATTTCGATGTGTAAAATTCTCACAAACAGATGCAACATTAAATGCATTATCTTACCCAAATCAACTAATTAATCTGTTGTCTTCTGGTATTCCGATGTGTAAAATTCATTTAACGATGAAGGGTATTTTTGTCCTAGAATTGTACAAAATAGTTCTATGTAGCTTCCTTAATCTATGTGCATAAGACTTAAATGCCTTAAGCTTTGGGACGGAGGCAGTATTCATTAGAGCCTTGCATGATGCCGTTAGTGGTTGTCTTTTTTATTACCCTATAATTGTGCAATGATTTGGACCCCAATTATGGCATTTGTTTCAGCACCAACCGTACCAAATTGAATCAAATCAGAAGTGTTATGGTTCCTTCCATATTATGTAAATTATTACTCCCCCTCTGTCCCCCACTCCCCCCTGACCAATTCAGGTCCTTTCGATCTCAACGCCAAAAGTGTTGGTTTAATATAGGCAATACCAATCTATGCTTCTTTTCCCTAGTCATGTAAACAAAATCTTTGATGAAGATACAACCGATCCGTAACATCCAGTTAAATATTCTTCCCTTTACCCTTTGACAGCACCCATTGCATTATCTGCAACTTGGTTGAATCTCTTTGCTTTGGACAGTATCACTTATGTTGTATGATCACTTATGCAATGATATACTGATATCACATTTATCATTTCTTGTGTAGGAGGCACGTGTATATGCAGAGGAAAATGGTCTTTTCTTCATGGAAACATCTGCTAAAACTGCTGCAAATGTTAATGACATATTCTATGAAATAGGTTTATAACTTTGCTCTCTTTATTTCTTTATTTTGCTCTCTGTCTTGCTTGGTATTTAATTCCGACCGTGGGTTAAAGTTCATTAAGCATCCTGCTACTCAACGTCAAAAGGTCTCGGTCATAAATTGGCAAAATAGTTGAAAAGAACAAAGCTTGGCTCATCTTGCTTTAAATTTTGGAGTTTAAAGTGGCTCAAACTACGGCATTTTAATGCATTTTCTGGGGTTATTTGCTATGTGCATTTAGCTTTTCTTGAAAACTCCAAAGATAAAACGCTAAATTAATTCATTTTTGTTTGCAGCTAAGAAATTACCTAGAGCTCAACCAGCTCAAAATCCGGCAGGGATGGTTCTCGTTGACAGACCGGCCGAAGGATCTCGCTCCTCTGGATGCTGTTCTTCTTAAAAATAAATGGTCACATGCCCCTTGAATTTTAAGTAAATCTCCAGTTTGATCCTTTGTGTCCAGTGAATATCTGTGATGAAAGACATTGTTAAGCTGTACAAGCACAACCTTTTCAGGTTTTTCTCTTTGGCAAGTTGATTTATTACTATTATTATATATCACATAGGTTGGTTGATGTAAATGTTCTAAAGCAAAACATCCGAAAAGGATTTCCAATGGCATATCTTATAACTATTAGCTTCTGGATTTGCAATGTTTGTTTGACATTTCTCTGCAATTGATATGCTGTTTTTAATTGAATATTCCTAGACCCATTAGTAAAGGCTACTTTTTTTCCTTTTATTTTCCAAGTACATGCTTGTGGCACTTGTTTGGAAATGCATTAGACTAGGAAGAGTTATGTCACAGTCACAACACAACACAACAGATGCTACTAACACAGCTGGATGCTTATATACCAACTGTCTCAACTTCTATACTAGTGATATTCTCTCCACCTGATCAGATTATTACATCCTTGTACCTATCCTTGATTTCTATGTATCCATCTTCATGTATCACTCCAACGTCCCCCCCTTGGCTAACCATCCATCCTTAAAAGCCTTCTCAGCAGCATTTTCGTCTTTTAAGTAGCCTTTCACAAAACTGCTCCCGATCTGCCTTTGGTTTTTGACGATGATTATCGACGTTCTACGATTTGGTTTTTGATTTGCGTCGGATTTGGTTTGTGATTTGCGTCAGATATGTTTGGTATAAGAACAGGGGTATATTCGTTCGTTAGAATTTATTTTGTCCTTATTGCTCCTAAAGAAAGGAGTGTGGATTTAAGTATAAATAAGGGGGGAAATGTGGATTTATACCTAATTTTTTCCATTTTTTATGTGGTGTAGAAGTAAAAAAAAATTAAAAAAAAAAAAAAAAAAAAATTCCATGTGGTGTCAAAAATAGTTTATAGAGTGTCGGAAGTAATCGTGGTGTCGAAAGCAAAATCGTTGTGGCAATAGAAGCCGCCCAACAATTAATATTGGATAAGCTATGCACCTTGTTCAATATGTCTTGTCAGATCAACATCAACTTGCTAAAAAAAACAAGCTACGAGAACTTTAATTGCAAAGACGGAGATGATTCAAGCTAGAATTCAATGTTGGACGAATTCCTTACTTTGGGAAAATGGAAGCTGCTGTTCGAAACACCCAGCATTAGCAACAACAACTTCTTTCATCAATGTTGCAACTGCAAATTGGCTCGATCAGTCCTCTTCTTCAAGCACCAGATTTCTTCTTTCCCGGGAAAAGTATCAACAACACTTTTTCTTCCCTTTTTTAAAAGGAACGCAAGATGGAAATGTTGTAATATTTGCTCCAACTGATGCCACCAACAGATAACCATCTTTCATAACCAATACTCGAACCGAACGAGCAACCGTCTCCGTAAAAGCTAACTTGAACACAATAATCGTTTTTCAACGCATACAAATCAGTTATAAAATTGACCGATTAATCTAATGATCAAACGCACACCATATATACTATGAGTCATGTCAATGATTTATTTCGGATGAATCGAAATTTCCAACTAGGATAAAACATAGTCTTCCTTCTCAATAAAAAGGAACCGGCCAGGAATCAAATCATAATTTTATTATGCATTAAACCCACCAAAAGAATTTGAAAGACATGACTAGAAATAAAAGTATATACTTCTCATTCTCAGCTCCTTTTCTCCGCAAGACCCATGTAAAATATATAGGGAGCTTTTATTTGCACCACACTCAACCTATCCTTTACACCACAACTTTATTAAAAATATGTCATTTACCTCTTACACCACACCTATTATTTTAATAATTAAAAATCTACCACTACACCACAGTTACTTTTCAAAACTTGAAAAAAAAAACATTATTTTGCCAATATATTTTTACTATTTCCAGATTTAAATAATTATATATATATATCCTAAACTTTTAAAAAATACAAAACACCCCGAATCCTATCAAAAACGCCCCCCCCATATTCCCCTCAATTCTCAAACAAAACTACTCATCTTCTTCTCCTTCTTCCCATCTTCTTCCTTCTTCCCATCTTCTTCTCCATCATCTTCTTTTCCATTTCTAAAAACCCACCATTTCATCTTCTTCCCCAACTTATTTTTTTACATTTCTCACAAAAACCACCCCCTCTTCCATCTTCTTCTCCAATTTCCTCTTCTTCATTTCTAAAAAAAAACCCATTCATCTTCTTCCCAACTTCCTTATTTCATTTCTCACAAAATTCATTGATATCTAAGTAAACTTATCAACAAGAACAACAACTCATTTCCATCACAACTCATTTTCATCTTCCATCATCACCAATCAACAACAACCCATTTTAATTTCATACTTTCATCTTCACCAATCAACAACTACAAGATCAATTTTCATTGCTTCACAGGTGTTAAACAAGGTACGTATACGTTTATATAGTGTTTATCATCTTTCATTTAACATATTTTGATAGCCATTGTTAGGTTTCTTCAAGTTATTTTATATGCCTACCAAATGTTTGATAAAATGCTTAAGAGAATGGAGTATGCACAAGTAGTAATTTTGTTGATGCATATAGTTTGTGAGTTTTGTTATGAATGTATAAAGATGATAGAAGCAAGAAACTACTTTGATGATGTCGATTGTAAACAAAGAATTGAGCTTTACACGTGTGTTGGAAAAAAAATGGGAGTGTTGACATGCGACCTTGTGGGGGTCGCATGTCTTGTGTGTAAAGCGACCTTGGGGAAGTCGCATGTCCTGGAGGAAAAACAAAATTCGACTCCCTTGGAGTCGATTGTCAAAGATGCGACCTCACCATTGTCGGACCACTGAGGAACGACTTTGCGTAAGGTCGAACCTCTAAGGTTCGACAATGGTAATGTCGTTTCTCCTGGAACCTTTTTTTTACTTTATTGTGAAAATGATTAGATCATGAAACCAAGATCATTAATGATTGTAACTTGTGTTTAATTGAATGAGAAATGACATGAACTTGTCTTTTCATCTTTGTGTGCAGATGGGTAGGACATAGGGCCAAAGTACGTCTATCAATGATGAGGAGCCGTCAAGAAGACGTCAAGCAATGACTGCCTCTTATAGAAGAGGAAAAACAAGTACACATTTGGAAGGAACAGGGGGTAAACGTGTGGGGAGAAAAGCGTTAATACTTGAAATAAGGGATAAAATCTGTAATGAAGATAGTGACGAAGAAAAAAGAAACCGGGAAACAAAAGAATCTGAAGGATGAAGATAGAAGTGAAGGGAGCGATGATCGGAACGAAGAAGAAAGTGATGAAGGGAGCCATGACGGGAATGAAGAAGAAAGCAGTGAAGAGGGTTTTAAGGGGAGTGGAGAAGAAGACGATTTGCTCTTAGATCTTGATGATGACGTGTTTAACTATGAATTGTACGATAAAAAGCATGACCACGTAGCACATCATCTACTGAAGAGGGAGGTAAATATAAGTTATCTCTTACAATGTAAATGTTTTAATTATGATATGAATTTGATTAACGACATCTACCATTTTTACTTTGCTTTGAAAAGGATCGTGGATTTATTACGTGCAAGCAATACACAAACAAAATGCATACTTGGGATTTGTACGAGGAGTTAGAGGCCACACGCAATATGATAAAAAAACAATTTTGTATCGCCTGTATAATGGTTCTTATAAGACGGCGAATAAGGTTCTTGTGTCGGCCTTTGTTGAGCGTTGGCATCCTGAAACAACATCGTTGCACATGCCTTTTGGTGAGGCGACTATAACTTTGGACGATGTTGAACAATTGTTGGAAATCCCTATAATTGGAAAGCCGATGGAGGAAGTGAAATGGGCAGAACTTGATCCGTTGGATGTCTGGATATCAAATCTTCTTGGAATACCTGTCCAAATTGTGCAAGTAGAACTGGCTCGTTGCTCAGGATATTCTCTGAGGACATCATGGATTATTAACAATTTGTCGAAGTCTAAAAACAGACGTTGCAAAGCTTCAGCCGAGCAAATTGAAGAAAACCAAAAATACTGAACTGATGATTTTATTGAGATGATTTAAAATAATATACTGGGTCTCCTGATATAGAAGAGGAATAACAAATGATAACAGAGTTTAAAATATAAAGGATCCTAAAATATCTCTGCAATCTACTAAATCCTAACAATAAAGATACAATCTAATTCAAACAAATAAAAATAATAATAATATCTCATATAATTTTAACTTAATTTTAAATCAAATAAAATAAACTCCTGTCTAATAGATATTTTGTTTAACTCTTTTGGCATTTATCAATTATCTTTGATTTTTTAATCTAACACCGTCCCTCAAAAAGAAAACTAGACACGAATAATAGGAAAAACTGAAATGATGTTTTATTGAGATGATCAATTGATACAGTACTACTCCTTTATATATGAGAGAAATCCTAATAAAGAAAACAATACTATTATTTATTTGAATAATAATAAATCAAGATAAATACTATAAATCAAATTTAATCAAATATATTTTCATATAACAACTTTATCTCTTCTTTTGACTCCAATCTCTTATCTCTTTTGGCTTATCTTCTAATACCCTCCTTCAAACGAGGCCGGATTTGGAGGCTGAGTTTGTAATTGCATGATTTGGAGGGCATCTCCACTCCGGAGATTCTTCCGGAGTCCATATTTTTGAAATTTTTGAGCAAGATCTCCACCCCTGCCACAAGACTTTTTTATTTCTTCCTAGGTCCATTAGTTTGTGGTTTTGACTTCTCCTCGGCGCACGTATGTTCTTCCGAGAGTCTTGTTGGGAAATTTGTTGTTGTCGCCTCCAAATGAATTTCTTGCATTAATAGATCCATCTTTTGCATTTGCATCCTAAAAATAGAGATAAGATGGATGCCGAAAAAATAAAATAAAGATGCTATATTTTTTGAATTAATTTTTTGGAAAAAAAGGGATACGAAAGAGAAAGCATTCGAAGCTTTATTTGGACCGGGACAATGCTTGGAAAAATAAAAAAATAACAAGTTTCTTCTGAATCATCTTTTTCTTTTCTTTCTTTTTTTTTTAAATTTATATTTGACGGGGGTACGATTTTTGAAGCAAACAAACTATACTTGCAATTTGTTTTTTATTTTTTATTTTTATTTTTATGATACCCTAAGATGCAGTACCAAAAAAAAGGGGTTGTTCAAAAAGTGTATGAAATCAGACTTTTTTTTCTCGAAAAATTCAGAAAAATTGAATGAAACAGCAAATTGAAATGATAGCGGAAAATTGATGATCGGGCGATGTTCACGTGACGCATGATGCAACCTCCGCCTCTGGCTCACGATCACTCATAAAGAAAACCAAAAAATCGAATCGATGATTTTATTGAGATGATTTAAAATAATGTACTGGGTCTCCTTATATAGAAGATGAATAACAAATGATAACAGAGTTTAAAGGATAAAGGATCCTAAAATATCTATGCAATCTACTAAATCCTAACAATAAAGATACAATCTAATTCAAACAAATAACAATAATAATAATATCTCATATAATTCTAACATAATTTTAAATCAAATAAAATAAACTCCTGTCTAATAGATATTTTGTTTAACTCTTTTGGCATTTATCAATTATCTTTGATTTTTTAATCTAACACAAATCACGAGAGGTTTTTTGTTGGTACTTTTGGGATGCACTTTATTTCAAGACAGATCAGGGGATAAAGTGAAGGTAAAATATCTTTATTATTTGCAAGATTTGAAGCAATTGGATAAATGGGCGTGGGGTGCGGGCACATTGGCCTATTTATATAGGATTCTTAGCAAAGCATCCACTTACGAGACCAAAGGTGTATGTGGATATCTCACTTTGTTGGAGGTACATCTAAATTTTTACTATTTTTGTCTTCATTATAATTATGAAGAAAATCTCGTGAGAAATATGGTATTTTCTTGTTTCAGGCATGGATATACGAACATTGTCCCAAACAACGGCCTCAAAAAAGGAGAGAGATCACCCGCGAGGATATTGGAACACAGAAATGGAATCCGTCATTCCACATGGCGGATGAAGCTGCAAATAAACAATTGAAGTATGTGAGGGGGGAATTGGACAATATGACCAAGGAAGATGTAAGTTTTGTACGTACTTATAAACTGGAGTTTAAGTGAATGGGCACACTTATGACTTTTGTTTTCCTTATCTTATTATTTGTAGTTTCTTTGGACCCCGTATCGCAAAAGGAGTGAGGATCCTCACGAGGTTGCCTGGTTTTGTGGATGTCTAGTTGTTGACAACATGAAAGATCCGTATCATCCAAACAGAGTTGTGAGACAATTTGGCCGTGTGCAAGACAAGCCTGGATGTCCTATTCTTGCAAAGAGATCGTCTCGTATGAAAGTCCGAGCTTACCTTGCAAAGTTTGATAATCGGAACAAAGATTTTGAGGAATATAATTACCATCTTATTCCCGAAAATTTGAGAGACCCACGTCACGAAGAAGAATGGAATGGGCAATGCACGAAGGAATACGATGAATGGTACCAATCATTTGCAATAATCAAACTTAATCATGAATTGCCTTCGTCGGTCTTTGCAAGTGGTGAATACAAACAAGTATGGATCTATACACTCGTAATATATTAATTTTCTGAATAATGCTTTAATCTTACTTATTTCACTTGCATAGGGTTGTTGGATGAGGAAAGCTATCGAATTGGGTGATGGATACTTGAGAAAGGGCTTGAAGGCAACAAAGAATGAGTTGTATCATGCATTGCAGGCTGTAGTGGACACACTCAAAGAAGGGGTTTGCGTCGGAACAACTGATATGGAGATTGGTGAGACTTCATTGGGTGTGACAAAGAAAAATAAGTCTACAGTTGTTGCGGATGCCAAGAAAAAAAAGAGCAAATCTAATATGGAGAAGGAAAAAGGAAAAAGGAAGCTCAACGACGACATAGATACCGGGAAAAAGAAGAGCAAATCCGTTAGGAAGCCCGGTGGTATTAAAATATGCGAACCATCCGATGTTGGAAAATACAAATCTAAGGATGATGCCAAAGGAGGAAAGGGGAAGGCAAGTCTATTGGAGAAGGAAAACAAGAAAAAAATGATTGTACTTCGATAACTACATATGTTTTATTTTATTTTGTGACAATTATCGTATGCTTTGACTATTATGTATTAAACATGGCTTTGATCGCCCATATGGCTTTGACTATTATGGAAACCTCAAAAATTGTATTCTACGTGTTAAAAGTGTTAGGCAAACAATGACACAAAGTTTCATGATTTTTAAATTTTTAAGAGATACGACCTTAAGACAGTCGAATTTCCAAAATTTGACCTCCTGGGTGTCGATCCTAGGAGATACGACTTTACGTGAAGTCGATTCTCGAACAGAGTTGTTTTCGACCTCAAGAGGGTCGATTCTCCCTATTTTCGACCCCAAGAGGGTCGTTTCTACTAGTTTCGACCTCATGGGGGTCGGTTCTCCCTGTTTTCCCTTTTTTAAAGCTCAAACTTTTACTTTACTTGTTTCAAATGCGATTCCGTTTATAAACTAAGTTTCAGAACGATGACGAGCCATATTTAAAGATGAAAATAACGCATCCAATAGAAAATACAAAAGTGAGTTTTGTTTACAAAATGAACTTCCACCAACAACATAGTTCAAAAGGATGGTGGAGCAAAAGTGAAATCGGCAAAATGAAAATAAAATAATGCCTAGATCCGATATCCATCAATCTTTGACGTCAACGTGACCTGCGGAGCGACCATTAGGATATAACAATCTCTCTCCCTTGTCAACCCTTTCTACAAACAGTTGTAGCCATGCAATGCTGACTTCTTCCGACACTTTAGGGGCTTCTTCCTTCCACGGATTGATCATATGAGGTAGTGGACAATCATCTTTCATCATAACACACACATAGTGATTATTCTTGTACAAAAGTGTGATATTCAAGGGATGAGGGCTTCTCGGCTTCTGTTTTGTTGGAAAACACGTTACAGTGTCGCCCTAAGATTGAGGACAAAACAAAGTCACAATGGCGTTGTACTTTTCCGATATAACCCAGTTCATTGGTGTCGTCTTCATCCAAAAAATTTCCGAGCATCTTTATTTGCCTTTAAAATCGATTCCCTTTAAAAGTTGAACGCTCAAGCCTTTCATCCTAAACAATTTGTCATAGTGTTCCTCATTCCTTTAAGCTCCAAAAACAATTCTCGCCTAATCTTAGGCCAGTCATTCTCAGGCAAACCGATTGCCACAGCAACAACTCGATATCCACAGTTACCATCACCTTTTACTGCAATGACACACTCGATGAATTCTTGAAGTGGATCGGGTATATCTATACTCCTCATCATAAGATTCTCCAATTTTGTGGAATCAACACTCCTCATGATAAGATTCTCCACTTTTGTGGAATCAACACTCATCATACCATCCTCCACTTTATTGCTCGCCTTGCATGTTCTTGACCTTTTACTTGTTTTATTTTCTTCTTTCACCTCATTTTGATTTTTCTCATCCACGTGTTCATGCAATGAGGCAATCTTGTTGTTGAAGCGCTCGTCATTTTCCATCCTACGTTTAGTCATTTGCTTCACCTTCGGCCTCCCTCGAGGATTTATCTTCACTTTTGGTTGACTAAGCGTTGTTTTAGCCGGATCAACCACTTCTACCAGTCGTTGGACCATCTCCATTTGTTGTGTATTGGTTGAAATGTTAAACACTTCAACGAAACGAGCAATATGTGGCATTGGATCAATGATATCATCTCCTGACGGCCCATCCAATGATAACGTTTTCCAATTCTGTTGAACACAATCCCGAGGTAGGGTTTCACTAGTCTGTAAGATACCAAAAATCTCGTGTGCACAAGGTATCCCGTGCGTTTTCCTAGTGACACACTCACAATCTGTTGAGTCCAAAGCAACTTTCTTCGACCTATCCACCTCTTCCTCGATCAACGTCAAAGCATATAGTGACACAAACCCACGTAGATTGCGACACCACGTTTTCCCATCTAAGTTCGAAGGCCACATTGTTCTTGATGTTTCAAATGACGCCATTATGTTTTGAAACTGTTGCACACACATGTTCGCCACCGATTTCCACCCGGTTGCTATGTCGCAATTTGAAGTACGTAACCAATTCTTTAAAACTGCATGAGCCCCCTCAACCTTGCTAGTGTGGGTGTTCCCAAGATGGAACACTTTATTCGTCCAAACATTCACGTATTGTTCTTTGCAATCGCCCAACCAATTTTCCTCTAGATAATTGAATACACTCACGCTTACGTTGGTCTTTATTTTGACCACTCGGCCAAGTAATCTTCTTCGGTGTCACTATATATAATTCTCTTCCACATCTTCTCAATCTCGGCGGATGCTTCACACTTAATGAGTATCTAAGCTTCGCTTGCATCGCTTCTCTACGTGCCACGACGACACACAAGATTTTTACATGTTGGAAATCGTGCGGATGGCAGACATTAAAGCTTGTTCTTTGTCAATAACAATCACTTTAACCGGAGTGTCAATGGTGATAAGTGCCTTGTGAAGATTTCGTAAGGCCCATTCATAACTCGAAGTTGTCTCATTTGCTAGAAAAGCAAAACCAATTGAGAATGTCATGTTGGTAGAGGTGACCCCAACAATCTGTAGAAAGGGAAACTTATACTTATTTGTCTTGTAAGTACAATCGATCAGGTACACATGTGGAAAATTCTTCAGCAATGAGAACGAGTCCTTTGGAACCCAAAACACATGTGTTTCTGTTTCTCCATCTTGTAAGTAACGAAAAAACACTTCATCTTCACGAGCCTTGTTAAAGACCTCTTGAATTACTGTCCAATTGTTTCTCTCTAATTTTTTCAACTTCACTCTTTGATTGTAGATTGTTTGCACAGAAGTTGCATTCTTTCCATTCATATCCTCAATGCCTTGAGTATATCTTTAGGGCATGCTCCGCTCTTTGTCAAACTCTTAACAAGGTCTATCTCGTCTTTTGACAAACGCCCTTGAACGAATGTCCCAAATCGATTTGTTCAAATCATGGTTGTGAAAACCATTTTTCACACTCACCCGCCACCCGCCGAACGCCTTCTCACTCTTCAATAACAAAAGGAATGGACACCCACATTTTTTGAGAAAGTATTCGGGGCTTACCTTTCCCGACACCTCCATCCTTCTTCACATAGTCCTTGCGCACGCCGCCACCCCCTTTCCTGGCGTATTTCACGTAAGGACTTCGACCTTCTGAGTAGTCTGACTTCCACCTGATTAGTACAATCCCAATGTTGCTTGCAACTTCTTTCATCCATTCAATAGCTTATGTGTCAGTGTTGAATACCTACACATGTCATTATTACCAACAAATAGCGATCGTGGGATTAAGTTTTCACATCTAACGTCACATCGGTGAATATATAATTACCTGTTCAGTAATGAATGCATCACTGGTATAAATATTGAGATGTGTATTTTCATCTACTACCACTAATGCCATGTTTTGGTTCAACAATTCTAATGCGATCATTTCATCCCCACTAGGGAAGTTGTCATCACGACCATCATTTTGGCTAATGTTGTCGTCTACCTGTAATGTTATAAGCTATTGTCAAATCATGAATAATAGGGTGCAAAGTCGATTGTCACACGTAATAAACGCCATAATAGGGTGCACAATGTCCAAGTGTGAAACAATTTAGACATTCGACCCTGACAAGGTCGAAATAGGCACATGCGACCCTGACAAGGTCGAACTAGCCACATGCGACCCTGACAGTGTCGCATATATTCGTGACATTCGACCATACCAAGGTCGAATCTATGAAATCCGACATTGGTATGGTTGTATCGATCTGAGCGAAATCTAGCTAAGAAAATGCTTAAACTTGGCTAGAAATCATTCACCAAACAAAAAATGAGAGTTCAATATCCTGATTTCATTTACATTATTGCATTTTGAAATGTTAATCTAAGGAAAAGAACATCAAATAGGTTATTGATTTCAAAAGTACCTTCTCATCCATGGTGTTCGAAACCCTATTTTGTCCAAGATGTGATTTTGATTCCATTGAAAATTGTTATAGACCCTCAAAGAAGCTTTTTTTTTGTTGTGCTATTGATTGATTTGGTGTAGATATGATTATGAGGAAAAAAAAATTTGTGAGGATGATGGAAGTGATGATGATGAAACAAATGTGTAGATGAAAAAGATGGAGAAGAAGAAGATTAGAAGATGAAAAAAAGTTTAAAGATGATGTGGGTTTATGATGATGATGAAGATGAAAGATTTGTGAAGATGGTGATAATTTATGAAGATGAAAGGTTTGTGAAATGGGTTTAATGAAGAAGAAGGTGTTTATGGGGGGAAATTTTGGGGTTTGTAGGTAGAGGTGTGTGATATAAGGTAGGTAAAAATAGAGGACTAATTCGTAATAAAAATAAATTGGTGTGGAAATAGTTATAAAGTGTGGTGTAAAGGTAGAAATTGTGGTGTAAATAAAAAGTGTAATAAGTTTCAAAATCATTACGATGTAAAGATAGATTTTTTATTTAAGATGTGGTGCAAACTATAAAGTGGTGCAGCGATAGGTTTGACGTGGACGAATAATAACTCTCAATATATATCCCAAAAAGTTGCATGTTGCCTGACAATTAGCTATGGGTCAACAACTTCCCTTAAAAATAGGAACCAGAAGACTACGTCAAAAAGATCGAGCTTATCATTAGAAAAGTAATTGATTAGAAGATAATCTTGATTTAATAGATAAAATTGTGATATATAATAAATATTACTTATTAAAATATCACATGTTTAAAATAATTTTCCAACACATTAATTATAAAAATATAATTATAAACTTTTGAAATAATATATAGACAAATTTCCAACAATCTCGGGAAAGTATCAACAACACTTTTTCTTCCCTATTTTTAAAAGGAACGCAAGATGGAAAAACAAAGCAAGCAAGATGGAAAAACAAAGTTCGATCAAGTTTCAGGAAAAAAAAAAAAAAAAAAAAAAAAAAAAAAAAAAAAAAAGTTTGAAAGCTGCAATTTTTTTGTCTGCAACTTTTCAGAGAACCTCACCGGAAAAACAATCTCGGCCGGAGGTAATGCCTCAACCTGGCATAAATCACATTTTGTATTATCAATTGTAGCCTCTCACTTTGTTGATACAATTACAATCACACCGGAAAAACAATCTCGGCCGGAGGTAATGCCTCAACCTGGCTCCGGTACCAATTGTAGAAATACAACACAATGTTTCAATATAAACACACATAAATACACATTTTGTATTATCGAAAGCTTTGTTCTCAAGCTTCTCATTTTGTTGATACAATTACAATCACAAACATCATCTATATATAAGGTACAATACTCACATATGAACACATGTGAATTACATTGCCAAACTAGCATACCTGGAAAGTCTTTAATTGGACGGTGGTGGACGAACTAATTAAGATTTTGTTCACATGTCTACAAACTAAAACTATAAAAATGCACAGGATAATTAAGAACACTAGTACACAGTACTTACTGATAAATATTCTATTGATCGAGCATTTAATTTTGGATGGAAAAACTAGTACACATGCATCTTGTTTAGGAGATACAGAACACAATGTTGGTATGTAGCCATGCATTTTCATTGCGCCCTCTGTTTCACATGCGCGACATTAATGTCATAACCTGCTCTTGATGATCATGATCAGCTTGATCCTCGTACTGATGATGATCATGTCCCGTGTTTTCATTCTTTTGAACATTCATAATATTTTTATGATTCTCAACTTCAGACAATACTAAAGTCTTGGCCAAAGCTCTCAACTGAAACTTCTGTATCTTTCCTGTTGAAGTCTTAGGCAATTCATCCAAGAACACCGCTCTTTTCGGCACCATAAACCCTGCCATATTTCTCCGACAAAACCCAATTATATCTGCCTCTGTGGCGGTTTTCTTCAGCACTATGAATGCACAAGGGCTTTCCCCCCACCTAGGATGCGGCATTGCCACCACGGATGCTTCTAACACGGAATCATGCTTATATATCACGGTCTCAACTTCTATACTACTAATATTCTCTCCACCTGAGATTATTACATCCTTTGATCTGTCCTTAATTTCTATGTATCCATCTTCATGCATCACTCCAACGTCCCCCGTGGCAAACCATCCATCCTTAAAAGCCTTCTCAGTGGCATTTTCGTCTTTTAAGTAGCCTTTCATAATACTGCTGCCACGTATGACTATCTCCCCCATCGTTTTTCCATCGCGTGGTACGCTTTCCATTGTCTTCGAATCTTTCACATCCACTTCTGCTAGTGTTAACGTGCTCACGCCTTGCCGGGCTTTTAGTTGGGCCTGATGCCATTTTGGTAAGGTGTTCCATTCTGTTTGCCATTCACAAACTAGAGCTGGCCCAGTAGCTTCTGTTAGACCATAGGCATGTAATACATGAAAGCCCAACTTCTCCATCTTTTCGAGGAGTGGGGGTGGGGGAGTCGCCCCACCGGCCATAATCTGAACCGGTGGGGAGATCGACCTCATTTTTTTACATTCTTTAGGTTTGTATTCCAAAAGGAGGTTAAAAACGATAGGGGCACAACACATATGAGTTACTTTGTGTAACGAAATGTTTGTATAAATTTCTTGTGCTGTTGTGTTACGGATGCAAACATTGGTTCCACCTCTTGCTGCAACACCCCATGTGAAAGTCCATCCATTGCAATGAAACATCGGTAGGGTCCACAGATAAACAGGCTCAACCCCCATTTCCCACCCCAATATTAAACTCAATGTACTTAAATATGCTCCCCTGTGACTATAGACCACACCTTTAGGCTCTGAAGTCGTGCCCGACGTGTAATTCAATGCAATCGGATCCCATTCATCTTCGATTTCTTCACATATGTACTCTGGATTTCCTTGATGAATTAACTGCTCGTACCCGAGCTCGTTGGGTTGGACAATATTGGTAGGTGATATCAAGTCATCAATGACAACGACCCGAGGCTTGGATATGCCATGTTCTAGGTTGAGGGCATCACGGGCAAGTGACATGTACTGATAATCGACAAAGAAGATCTTGGCTTCGGAGTGTTTGAGGATGGTGGCAATGGTTCTGGCATCAAGCCTAGTGTTGATGGTGTTGAGCACTGCCCCTGCCATTGGCACTGCAAAATGCATTTCATATGTTGCTGGTATATTCGGTGCTAACACCGATACCTGCATGCACGATCATATATCACATAATATGTATAACGAAAAGATATGAAAAAAAAAAGAAAAAAGTTACAACATGTGAATATTTCTGTTTCAAAACATGTGAATATTAAAGGCAATGAATCAGAGTACTTGATGAAATGGTATTAAGCAACTCTTTCATGAAACAAATATACAAATGTAATTTATAAGATTAAAAAGAAATTGAAGATAACTTACAACATTGTTTTTGGTCATGTTTAGAGATTTGAGGGAGGAGGCGAGACGACGACACCTTTCATAGGTTTGATGCCAAGTGAATCGAACCGGGCCATGAATAATGGAGGTTCGATTGGCATAAAACATGGATGCTCTCTTAAGAAAAGTTACAGGACTAAGAGGAACATAATTTGCTTTGCATTTTGACAATTTGTCCATTTTGTCTACTGTTTTTATGTTTCTGTATTTTCTGTATTTCCTCTACTCTTGTGTGTTTATATAGAAAATAGTGAAATGTTTGGTCGTGATATTATACAATTCAGCTGTACTGTAGCATTTTTTTTTAATCTTCTTTTTTGCCCTGTTTGCATGTTTGCAGTAGCACTTAGCACCCTTTTTTTTCCCTTATTTTTTCCTACTGTTTTATTAGCAGTTTTCTTTATTTTTTTTATACCATGTTTAAAAGTTAAACACCTATTTTCAAAAAAAAAAAAAAAAAAAAAAAAGTTAAACACCTCAAAACAAATTCAAGCATCTTATTATTATGCATTTAAAGGGACAATATTTATTACATGTTTTTGACTAAGTGTATAATATTTTGACGAATGAAATTATTTTACATCGGATTTCACCTCAAAACAAAATCAAGCATCTTATTATGTATTTAAAGGGACAAAAAATATTCCATGTTTTTGACTAAGTGTATTATATGTTGAAGTAAAAAATTATTTTACATCAGACATTTTTTTTGAGAATATATATGTATTAATTGAAAAATAAATACGAAGACCACCCTATAAAATATTCTTTGGTCCGCCATTGGAAAACGAAAAGAAGAATGATGCGTATGCTTCTTTTCTAACAATAAAACCATCTTCCATTAAACGTTAATGTGAAGACTAGAAATAAAAGTTGTGGCTTATATTTTTTGATTTATGTGTGTAGATAAATTTGTCAAATAAATTGTTTTCATGTCATAGATGAGTAGTGTTAATTTTTTTTTTTATAGGAATGAACAATTTTGTGAAACATTCCAATCTATTTTAGTATATTTGATTCCGATAATATTATCAAAACTTTGGTATTTAAAATAGTGTTATTTGTTTATAAGGACGTGTTTTAAGATTTAATTAGACAATTAAGACACATTTAAAAGATTATTAGTTATAAGGACATATTTCATTTATGTTTCCAATTTTGCCCTTTAACGCATTTACCGACTGATACACAAAATAATTGACGTATCAGACGCCACCACTTAATGGCCATTATCAAACTATTCATTCAATTGTCACTTACATTCGTATACGCCACATAATCTGAAATTTCGTCGATCCAGTTCAATACTAGTCAAACTTAAGATTGAAATCATATATATGTTATAAAAAACGTGTACAGTATTTGGGGATTCACATGTCACTTTCAGAACAATCAGAGTAAAATCTAAGTGCAAGCAAATTAACTTCTAATTCTTTGGGGAAAATTCACGACCATTTTTCTCGATGAAAAAAAAACTAAATATAATAATTTCACAGATATACCTAAAAAATCACAAATATTAAGCTGAGATAGCTTCAAGCATTAAATTACAAGTCAAGTAATTTTAATATGGTCATGCAATAACTAATTATACTTGCATAATATCCTTAGTGTTCTGTTCCTGTCATGCAAAACCCCACCATGGCCATGTACCATTGACCAAAAGCTTCTCGTAGTGGGCAACCCCCATGGCATCATGTTACACATTAATGGAAGAAAGTGGACAAATACATAACAATTTCCTTTTTTATTTTTCCAAGTGGGCTATCACCCAAATACAAGTCTCGTTTAATTATCAATTTTCAATTATTTTTGTTTTGGATGATGATGGGGGCACATATAGGGATGTTTATGGATACGGATTATCGAAAAACCGGAACGATTCGAGGTCATTCGATTCGGTTCGGTTAATGTTAAATGTTCGATCGCTTTTTGGTTTGGTTAAAAAATAAAAGCGAAAATTTTTTCACTTACTTACTACGGTTCGTATTATAAATTATCAAGAATCAACCAAAACCGAACCGAATTAAAAACCGAACAATTAACCGAACCGTATTAAAAACCGAACAATTAACCGAACCGAAATCGTACTAAGCAAAAAACCGTAACCGAACCGTTTATGTCCGACATATATAATTAGTTTTAATTTATAACCAAAATATTATATTTTATTTATAAAAATCGATTATAATCGAACCGTTTGTAACCAAATGAAAAAAAACCGAACCGTTTATGACCAAATAGAATTGTTAAATTTCTATTTGGGTTTTCGGTTAACTTAACCGAACCGAACCATATATTTCGGTTCCGTTCGGTTGGCTCTCTAAAGCAAACGGTTCGGTTTCGGTTTCGGATATTTACTATCCAAAATTTTCAGTTACGGCCATTAACCGAACCAAACCGTGAACACCCCTAGACACAGATTTTGTCCTCCGAATTCATGCACATAATTTTTTTTTATCCACACACTTAGAAATAGAAAAAAAAAAATTAAAAAAAAATGCATCAACTTTCTACACCACAAAACGGTTCTTTCGATGGATGTGTTGTCATTTTTGAGTGTCTAAATCATTTTCCATTTGTTTTTTTAATAGGATAAATTGTTGTTAGGGGTCTCGTCCTGAAAATCTAGAGCGAGGTTACCAGATAAAAGTAAGTTTAAGTTTATGTCTTAATATGGTTAGTTTCATTTTTGAAACTTAGGTTGTAAAATGATAGAAGTTCGTCTCTATATATAACTACTAGTGGCTGTACACCGTGTAAGACACGGTGCATGCCCACTGCAGTACTTTGATAGCATTTTTGCGTGTTCGGTGTTTCCAAATATGATGGAGCGAAAAGGTATGAAGGTTGTTTGAAAGAATATCGAAGAAATAATGGGCATACAATAACAAAAGTAACAAATTATGTAATCAGCGTTTTGGCTAATAATACACTCCAGATTTTACTACAAATGTGTTGATGGTACATTGGTACATGATATACATCCATGTGAACATTGTCTAAGGATGTTTTCTATTACAGAAGAGTAGTCAAAAGTGCACACACACTACGGTAACAACCGAGATGTATGGTACATGCTTGGCAACCATGTCAACATTGTTTAGGTATGTTGTCTATTACAAAAGGGGAGACAAAAGAGTATATAGACTGTGGCAGCACCAGATGTGTATGTTTAATGGTTGATCATGGTTGTTGCATCAGTCTAATACTAAAATTTTAACAAGTCAGTTAAGATACAAAATAAGCGACATATTTTCAATCATTAATATTCCATAGAGACAGAGAATGTTAATGGTGCAACATGTTCTTTGTTTACTTAGATAAGTAGATCGCAGAAGTGGTCAATGATGATTAATCAACGAATATTTAGTTCGTTGAGAGTTTGAATCGCATCATACATTTAGTTAAATAGATTTGAATTATCCAACTATTTAACAGGGGCCACTAATTAATTGTGAATATAAGCTGTTATGTCTTTATGACACGGTTATCTCTTAATATATATAACTGAAGGAGTATATGAAAAGATAAAGAAAATAAAAACCCAACTAAATCCTCGCTTAGTTCTTAATAAATTCTAAATATTTGAAACCGGACAATATACACTTACATTTGGGTGAAACGCAATAGCATTGATGTGGTAGAAGCGATATCCCTTCCGCTTTTGATTTTCGGTTATATTTAAATGAGTATCTACACATGTAACAATCGGAAAGATTCAAATACATGGCACGTAAAATTTGAGGGATCAAAAGATACAACACAATAACATGTTAGGAAGGGAAAAATCACGCCATTGAACATACTTGAGGTTATTATTTCACTTTTAACTCTTTATAGCCACGTCTGCAAGTTCACTATGTTCCACTGAAGTGATCATTAGCATTATTGTGAGTATTGAAACTTGTATTCATAAGCGAAACATGTACTGAAGCCTACATCAAAATATTCATTAGATAAAATTAACATTCCCGTTGCTACCTCCTTAGAGATAGATTTCAATTTGAACAACCGTGAGCTTCGCAGCTTTTCTTGATCCACGAGTGATAAGGATGGGGTTGGCACCAATGCAACCACCGACATTTATGATGTTCAGATTTTGTCTTGTAAGTTACTGAGTCAAGAAATGAAGAAAAGGAATGGATGTATGAAAACAAAGAATTTGGTGAAACAGACCTTGACTCTCTTCATCTATAAGACCTTGTCCAAGAACAACAGATGTTGTTGTCCTATCCCCAGCCAAGTCATTGGTTTTTGAAGGTGTTTGTGTAACTAATTTTTAGCACCAATATTTTCAACTGGGTCCTCCAACTTTACTTATTATAGCCTATTGGATTTTTTTTTCGAAGGTAACCAAGGCATGTAGTTTAGATCCCTAGCCAAAATATCTGATTGCCAATAACAAATGTAATCAAAAGAAGAAGAGATGAAAAAGGTGCAACTTTAACCCAATTTTGAATTGTACATGTAGAATTAAACAACTATTTATGATCCACACGAGCTTACGATTCTTTCGCTTGCTCCTTAAGTCTAATGTACGCAGTTTTATCTTACATTTATAAATGAACTTCATTAATCGAAGAAAACAGGGTTACAAAAGATTTGTCTTGCATGCATATTATTAATTAACCTAACATATATGCATCAAAACCGACCTGGAGAGGAATTGCCGAATGAAGCAGCCATTTGATGATGAAAACTTGGAAGTTTATCTGGCTGAAAAAGATCTTGCCCAGAATGTAGCATTAGGCTAAAAACACAGAGCATAATTCAGCAATAGCAAATGATCACATCAAAGAAGGAAGGAGGGAGGGGCAATAAAGAAGTACATATAATCCATTAGCATGAGCAAAAAAACACAGTTAAAGTTAGAGGATAAAGGAAAAGAACAAGATTCAATGTTCTTAAAGAAAGGAAAAATTGCAAATAAACAAACAAACAAAAAAATTGCCATTACGCACTTTCGCCGTGTTCCTCCGGGACGGCTCAACTCAACTTTTATGCGTCTGCCCGCTATTTTTTGCCTATTCAATAATTGAGTAACATCAGCATCTCTAACATCATAAAATTGCACAAACTTATGATGGCTCTTATGCATGTGTTTTCTTTATCTCGCTTCAATAACAAACACACACATACATTGAGAGAACTAACAAAGAAATAATGTGATACTCCCACACTCTAGATATTCAACAACAACAAAAGTAAACATGTCACCTCATCATCATCACTACATTCATCCCTTTGAAAGCTCAAATTCCACAACGTCCTCTTCAGCAGGTGTTACAACCTATTCGACAGAGCCGGAAGACACTTTGCTGTACGGAAAACAATCCCTGAACATGATCACATCAGGGACAAAGATATAAAAAAAAAACAGACCTATCAAAAAAACAGACCTATCATGAACAAAGATATCGTAAAAAGCAGATATCTTGTCACAACACAACATTATCAACATTCCTTCATAACAAGCATTCATATTTATTTTATGCGAAACAAAGAAATCAAAAAGACAGACCTATATCTATTGCATGACTATAGTATAATCAAACACCAGGTTTCAAGGTAACAAAGAAATACACTTTATTCGGATTATCGATTCCAAGATCCTGTGTACGATAAGAACATAAGAAAACATCAGCTTTGAATCTAAAGAAGAAAAAATCTTTTGGGACAATGAAATCACCTTTTTCGATAACCTACTACATGAATACACTGACAAAGGCTCAAAATGAACCCATAAATATGCAGTACAAATAAAAATATAATAATAACCTGAGAACAAACAACTACCAAATTTCTAACCTTTAGGCCTGCTTTCTATGGTCCTAGCCATATGTAGTGTACTTAGTCTCTTCTGCCTTCACTCAATACCTTCAGGATTTGATTTGAGCCCCTGTTGATAACAAAAACAATGGAAACGAACACATATTTAAATACTCACACATCCATATAATAACTAACGCACATAATGTCCAAGTAAATACAAAAAGAGTCTATTTCTTACCAAGAAACAATGTTGATCATGAAGTCTACAATCTCCTGTATATCAATTAGCACATAATAAAGTCCAGATTTGAATCCGATTAAAGGATACTTAAAAAACAAGATAGGTCCATGCTTACGAAAACATAAGAGATTCATGCTTACTCAAGAAGTGATTCTTAAATCCCGAAGCGAACCTCTTACATGCATCAAACTCACTAAATGGTAAAAAAGACGCTGTTGTACATGCAATTCTTCATTGCCTGCACTACCAGAACATAAAAACAATAATGTAGACAAAAAACATGACAAAAATCCATAACAAACGAAAGATCCTGAAGAGGAATCCGTACTTTAAAACACTTCTATTTGAAAAGCCTCACATGGCTGGCTTGAAGTTGGTACTGAATGTGACAAAAATCACATTTAGCATGTTTGTAGAAGCAGAAAACTAATACTCACCTTCATTTTGAGTGCATGGACCAAATACTTTAATTAGAATATCAAACATCATTTGAACATAGGCCTCACATGGCTGGCTTGAAGTTGGTACTGAATGTGACAAAAATCACATTTAGCATGTTTGTAGAAGCAGAAAACTAATACTCACCTTCATTTTGAGTGCATGGACCAAATACTTTAATTAGAATATCAAACATCATTTGAACATAGGAAGTATCTAAATTAAGCAAACAAAACAGAAAATTTGTATTAATAATAGAGGTAAAGCCCTAAGGGCCAATTTTTTAAACCGTAATGGAAAACAAAAATCAGGATCTAACACCACAACAAACAGACTCTATCATCAATCGAGCACAAATTTGAAAAAAGGTCATAAACTGAAACTGCGCATGTATAGCTTTCTGAAACTTAGATATTTATACACCAAAATAATAATAATAATAATAATATTAATAAAAACACTAAAATTTGAGAAAACACTTCCCACTTGAAATAAATAACATAGAATAAAATAGAAATCACAAAAAATATACCTCCAAGCTAAATTTAGCTTGTAATTCTCAACTCAATGAATCTCCGGATTCGCCGGCCTTAAGATCCAACTATATAATCATAAGAGAAATATCATATGTAATCTGTGAATAAAAAATACATATGAAACTAACAGCATTTTAGGATTTTCCAGCCTTAAGATCCAACTATATATGCAGAATTCGTGTGTTTGCGTAAGAAGCTTAGGAAGCACCAGTTCAAACTTTCACCTAAAAGCACCAAAACCATAACAAAGATTAGAAGTTCTAAAGAAGAAAAAAAGGTGTAATCTTTAAATGTTTTCGAAGAAACACCATTGGGGAAAAAAAACCCAGAAAACACAAAAATGGCAAAACATATACCTCAAGTTGACTGTAGCTTGTACTCCTCAAATCAGCGACAGTCGAAACATGTAACGTCTATTCATATATTTCTTTTTGGGAATCATATCGGTTCATATGTTTACTCATCTGTAAGGGAAAAAAACCAGAACATCACTAAATAGAAATGAAACAAGTAAAATATGGTGTGTGGAGTAAATACAATGAAAATTGTTAATAAAACCATTTTACTATAACCAAGGTGCAGATCACCTATTTGAACAAATGCCTCAATATTTTAGATTTCTTTTACCGCCGGATTCTACTTCTTCACGCTTTGAAGATGATCGAGACTCTCCTTCTTAGTGTAATCCATCTGTTGAATCAAGAAAACAATCAAATAACTTAAATTCTTCGTCATTGCCATAACCTCAAACGGTGATGATAGCTCTGCACTTTTTCTTTCTTTCACCATAAAGCAGTGCTAGCAACTCATCATCATTACATTCATCCCTTTGAAAGCTCAAATTTCACAACGTCCTCTTCAAGAGGTGTTACAACCTATTTCGACAGTTTGGAAGACACTTTGTCAGACGGAAAACAATCCTGAACAGGATCACATCAGAACAAAGATATAAAAAAAACAGACCTATCATAAACAAAGATATCGTAAAAGCAGACATACCGTCACAACACAACATTATCAACATTCCTTCATAACAACCATTCATATTTATTTTATGCAGAAACAAAGAAATCAAAAAGACAGACTCTATATCTATTGCATGACTATAGCATAAACAAACACTGTGTTTCAAGGTAACAAAGAAATACACTTTTTTCGGATTATCGATTCCAAGATCACGTATACGATAAGAACATCGTAGAAAACAGCACTTTGAATCTAAAGAAGAAAAAATCTTTTGGGACAGTGGAATCACATTTTTTCGATAATCTACTACATGAATACACTGACAAAGCCTCAAAATGAACCCATAAATATGCAGTACAAATGAAAATATAATAATAACCTGAGAACAAACAACTATCAAACTTCTAACCTTTAGGCTCGCTGCGTGTGTTTGCGTAAGAAGCTTAGGAGCACCAGTTCAAATTTTCACCTAAAAGCACCAAAACCATAACAAACATTAGAAGTTCAGAAAAAGGGAAAAAGGTGTAATCATTAAATTTTTTCGAAGAAACACCATTGGGGGAAAAAAACCCAGAAAACACAGAAATTGCAAAACATATACCTCAAGTTGGTGTAGCTTGTACTCCTCAAATCAAACGATCGAAACATGTAACGTTTATTCATATATTTCTTTTGGGAATCATATCAGTTCATATGTTTACTCATCTCAGAAGGGAAAAAACCAGAACATCACTAAATAGAAATGAAGCAAGTAAAATATGGTGTGTGGAGTAAATACAGTGAAAATTTTTAATAAAACCATTTTACCATAACCAAGGTGCAGATCACCTATTTGAACAAATGCCTCAATATTTTAGATTTCTTTTACCTGTCGGATTCTACTTCATCACCGGCTGAAGATGATCGAGACCCTCCTTCTTCGTGTAATCCATCTGTTGAATCAAGAAAAAAATCAAATAACTTAAATTCTTCATAAAATCGAGATTTCGGATGCTTTACCTGATAAGTTGGACAAATTGAAGTTTAGGGTTGATAAGCTAGTGGCTCCGGGGAGGACTGTTTCTGTGGAGGCGCCGTAGGCGGAGGATAAAGCATTTGAAGTAGTGCATCATGGATTTTTTGTTTTTTTTGTTTTTTTCCTTCCTCTTCATCTTCAATTCAATGCGGTAGCTCTCACGTGGAATAATTCAATTTGAAGCACAGACAGCAAACACAAATCAGGAATTCAGAAACAGAAAGCAAACAAATTCAGAACAGCAAAAAGGGGAAGAAAAAACACACTCACACACACAAATTAAACCATCACGGTAGCTCACTGTTAAAAGCTTTAACAAAAAATTGAAGATTGGTTTGACATGTTCTCTTTCAACACAAACTCCCCGACTCTTTGACAAAAACAAGGTGTCTTCATTCCTGATTTCTCGGTCATGGGCAGATTTACAGAGCTTTCCTTCATCTATGGCTAAAAATTTAAGGAGATCTGGAGATGTGATTACCAAATACGGAGGTCATGGGAGAAGAAGACGGTGAGCTCTCCTTTTTGATGGATGAAATGGTAATCTGAAGAAAGAGAAAAGACGTGTAAGCTAAAGGAGGGAATGAGGTGGTGAATGCACTAAGAATTAACGCGTGTACCAGAGAGGAATAGTGATAACGACGTGGCATTCTTATAAATATAAGCGATGGCAGACGTCGTTTGAGTATGTTGAATTGTTGATAAAAGAAGTGGTCGTATGAGAATCACAAATATGTTTGTTTTTAAAACTACAAGACAAAAATAGCTAATTGCAAACAAGGGAGCTATATCAGGGAAAAATTCGGTACACAACACAAAAAAATAGTAAGAATATATAAACAAATGAAAAAAGATCACGGTGAAAAAATGTCATACACACGCGATATAAACAAAAACGATGACCAACAAAATTACCTTTCATTAACTAAAAGGGAGGGGAAAAAAACTTGGCAAAAAAAAAGTTTGCGAAGGAAAAGCATCACACACACACGATATACAATAAAACGATATTAAAAAGTTACCGTCCCCAAAAACTCGAACTAAAAAAAGAGATGCTTGATATAGGAACGGAGAGGGAAAAAAAAGGAAAAGGAAAAATGTCATACACACGCGTTATAAACCAAAACGATGACAAACAAAATTATTTCATTAACTAAAAAGGCCACAAAAAAAAAAAAATAGAAAAACACAAAACTTGCCAAAAAAAGTTTACGAACAAAAAGCGTCAGACACACATGGCATACAATAAAATGATGCCAAAAAAATTTACCGTCCCGAAAAGCTCGAACTACAAAAACGAAATATATATATGGTGTTTGATATAGAATGGAGAGGGAAAGAGGGGAAAAAATTTATCAGAATAATTATAATAAAAAAAAAATTGAAAAGCAATACACCCAAAAAAAATGAATGCACAAATGAGGGAAAAAAAAAATAAAAAAAATAAAAAAAAAAAAAAAAAATTAATTAATTAAAAAGTTTGACTAAATAAGATTGCGACACTTGTTTACCAATATCAAAGTTCTCTCTCAGTATTATATAGTAGGAAAAACATAAAAAACCAACGATTCCAAACAAACCGAAAAGCACACATTTTATCCGTCCCAAAACGCGAACTACAAAAAACAAGATATATATATGATGTTTAATATATATATTAGATAAAAAAAAAACCAAGGAAGGAAAAAAAAAAAAAAAAAAAAAAAAAAAAGGTAAAAGAAACCAACGAAGAAAACCAAAAAACATTAAATAAAAAAAAATAAAAAAAAAGGTAAAAGCAAAAAAAAAAAAAAAAAAAAAAAAATTAAAGGGTGGATGACCAACCAGAAATGACACGCGTGGCAGCCTGTGGTGAAAAGCCTCTGTCTTTTGTATTATATAGTAGGATATATTTCTGATTATCATTCCCGTCATTTCTCTCCTAATGTCATTTCTCTCCTAATGAAATCACCACTTAAAAAATCTCTCGTTATACAAGGGTGCAAAATTGAGATGGCGAAAGTATCTGGACATGTCATTGAGGTTTTGAAGAGGTTGATTAGGTTGATTTTTGAGGGTGAAATTTATCAATTTTTTCCCGTATCAGCATATATTTGTATATTTACATCAGATACAATGTAATTATAGAAAGAATGATAAAAATAAGCGTCGATGCACAATATAAAAATAAGAAGTCGATTCATACATAGATATGCGTTTATTAAAAAATCTCCACTATTGTTAAAAAATTTATTTTAGAAGTTTACCGCACTCCATGAGCGCCATGGGTGGAGCCGCTTCTGGCTCACGGTAGCTAGTTACCTCATTTAGCTATTTTCTTCAATATTGGTTGTCACATAATAAGTTACGTAACTTTGTTTTTCTAATTCAATGCATGCGTTTCTCAAAATAAAATAAATTAAATGCATGCGTTGGTTCAATCATACGTGTGTAAGATCAACTCTAATCAGTGGCGGATCCAAGAATTAATTCCAGTGTATCATCGGGGTTTATAACTATATCTTTTAACCCAATTTTTTTTTCAGTGGAGTCACCGGAACCTAAAACATCATTTTTTTTTCGACAAAACGATATTTTTTAACAACAAAACTATATCGTCTTAATACTAAAAAAAATTCTCAGATCTGAGTGGGTCACATGACCCCACCCTGCAATATGTGGCTCCACCACTGACTCTAAGAGACGGTGATTTCAACAGCAAATCAGCAGTTTGGTGGAAAATGTGACTCCAATGAGCATGCTTTTCTGCCATCAAATTGGTGGAAGAATGAAAATCACCATCAAATTTCGTGGTGGAAATAAAGCACCGGTAACTACTATTCATTTTTTTTTTCTTTCTTTTATGATGAAGAAGAAGATAATTTTAAGATGAAATATTCTAAGAAAATTCTATTTTTGTATAAAACTTTTGGAGTTGATGGATAAAATTTGATGTAAAAGTTACACCAAATAGAAGATTTGATGTAAGATTTGACGGGAGCCATCGGAGTTGCTCTAATAATTCTTACTAACATTTGATGCGTCATGTCCGTATCAAACCCTAGTCATTCCATTTGCACCGTAAACACATGTGGATGATTCTGGACCATACAATTTGGATTTGAGTTAAAATTATGTGGTCCAGATTCATCCACATGTTTTACTCCACAAATAAACTCATCATGAAAGGACTTCCCCATCTTTAGTTTATGCAAGTCAAACAGTGATTAATGCTAACCTTTTCTCTTTATCGGAAATTTTATTATGGTCCTGGACTAAGTATGACTTAGTGATCCAGGACCAATAGGAAAGCAACAAAACACACAAGGGCCCACCGTGTAAAATATAAATGTCATTAATTTACCTTTTTACCCTTCGTATATGGATTTTCATTGGTGGACAAGTGTAACATGTTGACCCTGGACCACCATAAAACCACTGTCTCTTTATAGATGTGAAATTGCTCTACAAGTGCATATATCATTTTCCCCCCTACATATATTGATGTGAGTTTTTCAAGCAAATACCTATATTATTGATATAATTCACTAATAAAAATTACTATTATAGAGCTAACTAGTCGAAGATTAGAATACTAATTAAGATTGATTCATTTACTATCATGTTCGAGACAGTTCGATTTCATAATTTATCGTACTAAATTATTAAAGCAATCATCGAAAACCGAACAAGAACCACTCGCAGCTCACAGTATTGTTGGGGAGTATTTTGGTGCACGGTGTGGAGACAAGATTACACAACCATCAACATTACAGATTATTTCTCGTGGCGATGTTGATCGGGGTGACGCGGTGAAGATTACACAACCATCTGCGAGCGAGTTCTAACCAGGAAAAACCCGGAAACCTGATTCAAATCAGATACTGGCTATCGAATAACCGCCTGAACTACGGGGACTTGATTCCAAGTATATACTTGAATACGTAGTGCGACTTATTGATTAAGTTGAGTCCAAGAGAAAAATTAGACCCGATTAATTGTTCGTTTCAATCTTAGATTGGTATTTAGAAGGAGGGTTTTTCTCTAGCAAGTTCTTCACACGATCCGGAAAATGTGGATCAACCAGGATCGAAACCCGGAAAAGCAAGCGCAAGATCAACCAAATACTAAGGAAATGGCGAAACAACTCTAGTGGATGCTCTCAAAAACCATGGGAGATGAAGATTTTCGAGTTCTTTTTGAGAGTGTGAGAAAAGGAAAGGAAAAGGTAGATACTCGTCGTTAAGAGCAAAACCCGTCGCAGTGAAATTTGCAAGAGCCGAGTTAGATGCGCGATGTTAGAAGGCGAGGAGGATGAATTTCATCTTGCTTCACCTTTCGCAGAGTACATTGAGGCATGCCCTCGTCCCGAGAGGTTCAAAATACCCAAAATCAGTCCCTATGATGGAACCAAAGACCCGTATGATCATATGCACGGTATATAGCGCATATGCGATTATCTAACGCCGGACGAAATGAAATGCAAAGCTTTTCCCGCGCTCCTATCTGGAAGAGCTAGTGGACTGGTTTAACAAGTTGCCGTCGAGATCTATTACCGACTTTACGGTTTTAACGAAGAAGTTCATGAGCATGTTCATTCTTTGCGAGGCGTTTTCAAAGATTCATAAAGAGGTTCAATGCGAGAATCAACCAGGTGGGTGTGTGGATGACCGACGATTACGGTAGCCTCATTAAGTAGCGGGACTACGGAAGAGCGTACACGCTAAGTTAAATGGGAAAAACCCCAAAACTATGGAAGAATGCTTAGCCATTGCTTTTAAACATTGTCAAGGGGAAGAAGCTAACCGTGCCAAGCGCGAGTTGGAGAAAGGAGATCACAGAAAGGGAAAAGCAGAGGAGAAATCCGATAAAAAGCGTAATCGATTTGGGATAAGTGCGAGCACCCATAACGGCAATTGGAAAGCAGCTCTGCGGACGGCGGGGCTCGATCCCGTTGAATAGGTCACGAGAGCAAGTTCTTGCTATTATGGAGCGTAAGGGCATAGCGAGAACTCCATTTCTATGAAGGACCAAGAGAAAAGAGATCAAACCAAATTTTGTAAGTTCCACTAAGATGTTGGTCACGATCACAGTCGTGCGGAGTTAATCGAGGATATAGATGCGGCCGTCATGGAAGGACAACTCGAGGAGGTGGTGGGCCAGATCTCAGAACGAATGTTCTCTGGCCCGCAGGAATTTAGGAGAGGACCATACGAATGACAAGGGTAGGAACAACGAGCGAGGCGAGACATCCATCTCGCACCGGGGACGGACAAATCGATAACCGCCCAATAAACACCATTAACCACGATCATAGGAGCCCCAAGCGGGGCGGATCATGAGAGGAAAAAGGCTTAGCGAGGTCAAGCGGGTCAAAACCAAAGTTACGAGTAAGCGTCAAAGGTATCGGGAGAAGTGAAGTAACGGACGGTAGGATCCTACCGGCGGTAATCAATAACGAAGAAGAGTGGTCATTGAAGCCGTGATCAACAAAAGCGGGTGAAGAGAATTTGCGTTGATACGGGAAGTCTTGTTAACATATTATATCACAGGGCTTTCCAGGCCATGAAGTTAAAAGATTCTAATTTAACACGATCGCACCACTTTTTGGATTTGCCGGTCCACCTATTCACCCCCCTATGGGTATGGTCACGTTACCCACAACTTTTGGTAAGCTACCTCGAGGCGGAGACCTCGTGGTAAATTACATCGTGGTTAAAGCACCTTCACGTACAATGTCATCATGGGGGAAGACCGGCCATCATCGATCTGCGGCGGTTATCTCACCTGACCCAGCAATGGCATGAAGTTCCCGATCGGCAGGATCGGGTGAAATTAAAGGGATGTGGAAGCTTGACCAGGAGAACATTACACATCTGTAGTCGGTGAGAGCTTGATTGGTTCAACGGTGACTCTTGAAGAGCCATTTGCGGAGGAAGAAAAGACTTGGATAACGGCGAGACTCGGACCGAAGTCTGCATTCGAGATAGGAGAACCAGGAACAGAGTCAAGGGTGAATATAGGATCATGGATTCCAGACCCCCATAAAAGAACGTTAACAGATTTGCTCAAGGAATACCAGGATGTCTTCGCATGGAAAACAGATGATATGCCTGGTTTGTCACCAGAATTCATAGTACATAGCTTGAATGTGGATCAGAACAGACCCCCAGTTCGTCAAAAGAAGAGACATTTTGCTCCGGAAAGGATCTCAGTCATCGAACAGGAAGTTGCCAAATTGAAACAAGCAGGAATTGTCAAGGAGGTGGTTTACCCAGAATGGCTCGCCAATCCGGTTCTAGTAAAGAAATCAGATGGATCATGGAGAATGTGTGTAGACTTTCTGATTTAAATAAGGCTTGTCTAAAGATAGTTACACCTCACTTTGAATGACAGGCTAGTGGATTATTGTCAGGTTTTGAAATTTTGGATTCTTGGATGCGTATAAAGGGTATCACCTCTTGGATATTCATGGACCCAGAGACGCGGAGAAGAGCGGCATTTATCACAGAATTTGGCACGTATTATTATGTGACCATGCCGTTTGTGAATTTGAAGAATGCAGTGCCACATACCGAGAGGCGGATTAATCGAATTTTCCATGACCGGATAGGCAAGTCAATGGAGGTCTATGTTGATGACTTCTTGATCAAAGCGAGTCTTTAGATCAATACTTACAAGATGTAAGAGAAGTTTGCAAGGTGCTTCGAGCGGCTAAGATGAAATTGAACCCCAAAAAGTGTACATTCTGGGTCGATCTGGAAAGTTTTAGGTTATATGATCTCAAAGATGGAATCCGGGCCAATCCGGACAAGTTGGATGCCTTGAAAATGATGCCACCTCTACCAATATTAAAGAGGTTCAAAGATTGGGAAGAGCGGCGGCATTAGGCAGATTCCTTTCACGTTCACACAAAGCGTGCTGCGCTTTCTTGAGATTTTAAGGAAAGCTTCACCATTTCATTGGGGACCGATTGTCAAGAAGCTTTTAATGATGCGAAAAATATTTGTTAGAGTTACCAACTCTAACCTCCCCCCAGGAAGGAGAGGTTCGCATGCCTTTATCTATCGCTTTTGTGATGAAATTGTTAGTCTTTGTACTAGTTAAGCGGCCGGGGCGCATTTTGAAGCCGGTCTATTACATAAGCAAAGCGTTACATGGACTGGTGAGGTACTGAGGCGGAAAAGTTGGTACTTGCGTTGGTACACGCGACCGAAACGAGGTCTTACTTCCAGAGTCACCCGGTCATCGTCTTGACCGATCGACCATTGAAGCAAATATTGAGCGCAGACCGGATAACTCGGTCGTTTAGCCAAATGGGTAGTAGAATGGCGGCGGCTATGATGGAGTATAGACCACGAACAATTTGTGAAAGCACAGGTGGCGGCAGACTTCTGGCGAAGAGAAATCAATCTCTATCGATCACCAAGTGAATCCGAAAGAATCAGGTCAATGGAAATTGTTTGTTGATGGAGGCGTCCGGCAAGAATGGGTCGAGGAAGAGTCTCCTCCTCATAAGTCCAAAGGTGAAGAGTTCCCCTATGCTTTACACTTTAACTTCCAGGCAACCAATAATGAAGTGAATACGGAGCACTAATTACCGGTTTGAACTTAGCTCTAAAGCTAGGAGTTAAGCGACTCAAAGTTACAATGACTCTCAACCTGGTAGTAAACCACATCGTGGAGATTATGAAGCAAAAGAGGAACCTATGAAGAAATATTTATCTACGCCCGATCACTCATAAACCGTTTCAAGAATTACAGTGGAGGCGAGTCTCGGATCGCAAAACACCAGGCGGATGCCCACTGCATCTAAGTTGGCCTCTAATTTTTATCAGATAAAAAAGTTCTTATTGAGCTGATTAAACCAAAGATAGCTATGAAATTCTGAGGTGCAACCGGTTACACAAAGGAAACATGGATGGATTCCATTGTATCATACTTAAAACACGGCAGAGTTGCCGGAAGACCGAGTCAAGCTCGCGAGAGTCAGCCGCTTATCAGCGGTGTATGCCTTATTCAATGAGATCTTGTACAGAAAATCATTCATATCTCGCTTGGCTACGTTGTATTCTTGTGGAAGAAGGTAATTACCTATTGAGAGAAATTCACCTTGGGATTTGTGGAAACCATATGAGGTCAAGGGCATTAGCTTAGGAAGTCACGAAGTTGTTCGCTATTATTGGCCTAAAATGCAAGGATCTGGAGAGAGTTAGTCTTGGCGTGCGAGTCATGTCGGAGTTCATGGTAATCTATCCCATCGACCATCCGAAATTTTGACTCGATCTTTGCGACTGGCCGCTTTGATCGATGGGGTGTTATCCGGTAGAGGCACTTCCACAAAGACCGAGGAAGTACAAGTTCTTAGTGGTGGTGGTGACTATTTCACTAAATGGGTGGAGGTGAACCGCCAACCACTATCACACCAAGCAGATCCAAAAATTCTTGTGGAAAAACCGATATCGCAGTGCGGAATACCAAAACCATTATTTGAGACAATGGTACTCAATTTGAAGGCAAGTGGAGTTCGGGGAATGGTGTGTGAGTTGGGCATAAAACAAAGCATTTCACCTCTGTTGGTCATCCCAGGAGCAAATGGTCAAGTGGAACAAACTAACGAGCGAGATCAAGCTTGGTTTGAAAAAGAGGCTAGAGCAAGAGGGAAAGCCTTTGGGTAGAGCATCTACCAAACATCCTTTGGGCTTATAGGACTACCCACAACATGTCGACACATGAAACCCCATTCTCATTGGCTTATGGGTGTGAATGTTGTTATTCCAGCGAAATTGGTGCCATCCCCAGGACAACGCTACATAACGACTGGATCCAAGAAGAGGAAATAAGGCACACACTAAGGATGAAAAATTTGGAAGAAAAAAGGATATTGCCTTAATCGAATGGCTAAGTATAAGCGACAAGTCTCCCAATATTATAACTCAAGGTAAAAGCAATGTTATTTTAAAGTTGGAGATCTGGTCCTGAAAAAATGATATCGTGACGAGAACAAGCGGAACTCTCAGTCAACTGGGAGGAGGTCCCTATCACATCATCAAAGTACATGGAAGAGAGAAGCATATCAATTGGCCGACAACAAAGGGGAAGACCATTCTAGAAAGGCTGGAATGCAATTAATTTGAGGAAGTTTTATGTTTAAGGCAAGTGCTTGTCATCTTATCTTGTAAACTATTATGCCTTATGACTTTTTAAAGTTCTTAATTATATTGAATTGTTTGTATTATCTTTGTTCTTTAAACTCTTTGAAAGAAAAATTTTTAAGTCTCAAAATCGGATCGATTCATTGACCTCGAGTGGTCATTTATTTAGACCTCAGTCGGTCGAAAACTCTTTAAAGAGAAAAAAAACTTCCTCAATTGTTGACTTCCAAAACCTTCTCACTTGTTTGTATACTCAGACTTGGAGGAGCTTGGATCTTTGGTTGGGTTTGAAAGTAGGTACTAGGTAGGTTTATTTGAAGTTGACGGGGCCCCCACTCCTTTATACACGGGAAGTTTTTACATGACCAGTTCATATAAAGTGAAGTGACTAACCAAAAACTTCCCTGTAAACATTTTTTTTTTAATTGTCCAGTCCTTTTCATTTATGAAACGTTTTGCGCTATCTAAGGTAAATTGTTACGGTATATCAATGATGTTCGACTCAAATAGAAATTCTTGTATGCATTCTCCGTCTGTCATACACTGATCCGTTAAATTTATGATATGTGTAAAAAAGACAAATCATATTTTATCTATTTATATACATATTATAAATTTAACAAATCGATCCACACAAAGACTCCACGGGTAAAAATTTCCCCAGCCCAATGTCTTTGCAGAGAATATTGCTGTACTAGAGTACAATTTAGGGGTGGAGTCTAAATTGAATTCTCTTGGATTTGTCTTTTGTATATATAGTCTTCCATGTTTTCAGTCTGTAGGAGAAAAAGCCATTTTAAAAGGATTGAAGTGTCAACTTTAACGCGATTTACGGATAGGTCCCAATGTATGTCATCGAGAGTTAATAATATTATTAAATACTCCATACGGAGTAGTTGATGATGGACTTTTAAATCACTCGATTCGGTGTAATTTCCCGAAAATTTAAGAAGGGTAAAAGAGTAAAATAGGAATATTTATTTTTCTATTTTATTCCTAACCTAAAAAAAAAATAATTACAGAAAAAAAAGAATTAAAGGATTTCATTAATGTTTTAAATATGGGTATAAAATGGGATAATTACCTAATTAAACTCATAAGTCTTCACGTCAAAGTTTCTGGAAAAATTGAGGAGGTGACCGACGCATTAACAGAGAAGATGGAAGAACACAATCTTCAACCGTGAGGCTTAACGGTTGATTTACAGTGCCACAAGAGTAGAAATTGATCGCATGAGAGGCGATCGTTTCTATACTAGCAGTTTGCGAATCGGTAAGATTTCTCCTTTAGCCCTACCCTAGATTCGTATACGTTCTTGAGGAAAAATCATAGTTTTGATAGTAATAGAAATTGTGCTAATCGTAGAACACCGTTTTTGAACCGTAGGTTGATCGTAGGAGTTGGAATCGAAGGATTTGTTTCTTTTGCTTTCAATTTTGCTTTTGGATTTACTATCAAATTGCTAAAAGGTAAGGGGGTGTTCTTAAACGGATTATGGGTATTCAACCGAGTTCAATTATGTTATTGTTTGTTTGGTTGTTTTTGGTTGAATTAGATTTTGTTTTATTTTATATCTTATATCTATTATGTGCTAAGGCACTTTGCCCACAAGAGGCCACGTGGCAGCCTCTCGGGATGACATGTGGCACCCAAATTTTTCTTTTTTATTCGGTAGAAACCGGAATTTCGGTTATCGTTATATATAAACCGAATGAGGCTTTAAAATTCAATCAACCGAAAATTTTCAATTTCTCGATTCGATTTCGACACAACAATTGAATATTATGCACAATAAAGTGTATATTTCGATACGGTTCATTTTTTGTACCTCCAACTGACATTGCGGATTCAGTTTTAAATTTCAATCAACCGAAAATTTTCGATTCCGACACAACAATTGAATAAAATCGTGTGAACCCACATTAAATATTTTTATTATTTTGAACAACATAGCGTCGGTCGAACCGACGGCCATTTGCAGTACGAACGTCACTAAAATTGACGTTGGAATACCAAATCAATTTTTATATTTTCAGCCCGTTTGACACATGTTTTTTTTTCCCTACCAAATGAATGAAAACGAGATCAATGACGTGTTCATTAATGATAAGATAGAGAAATGTCGTATAGAAAATGAGTGAAACACATTTTCAAGCATATTAATGATCTGGAAGCTAAGGCGTCCCGAGAGATTTTACCATGTAGTTATGGTCCGCTTACTGTTTTTCTATAATGTTTCATTGCTTAAATTCGAAGCTAAAGTGATCGACTTTATGACATTGTTGTCCGATACATCATATTGTAGTTTATTTTGTAGATTATAACTACTGATAGGGCTGGAAGAGAGGTGATTCACAATCTTCACGTCTCTAAGAAAGAGCTACCTCTTGGAGAAAATGTGATATATTTCTCTTGCTCTTTTTGTCTTGTGTCTTGAATTTGTTACGGTTTAAGCTTACGCAATTTATTTCACGTTGAGATCTATTCTTTTATATTATCGTTGGTAACGATTTATGTTGGGTCCGCCGTGCCTTGCACGACTCACGTTAACTAGTCCTACTACTAATAAGAAGTGAACTCTTCCCATATTGTGCCACGTGGCGACCCTCATGGTGACACGTGACACCCAAATTTTTTTCCCGTGATTTCGGTTATCTCATTTCGTTATATCTACCTATATTTGCCACGTGTCCATCTTTGTGTTTTTTTTTTAAACTTTGCTTCTCTTATATTGTATTTGTTCAGGTGTGTTCACGGTTCTCTTATATTGTATTTGTTTAGGTGTGTTTACGGTTCGGTTTTCTTGTCTCGTTATATCTACCTATCTATAAAATGAAAGAGCAAGAAGCTCTCTCAATGAGCCACGCCCCCCCCAATGCATGCTCTCTCTCGTGCATGCTCTCCTTGTCTAGTTGTTCAAAATTAGCGATGTCGGCCTTCATGTCCAAAGTTCTGGAGAGGGGACAATACTTCAACAGAAATTTCACGGTCATTTGATCCCAAGTGTGTAAGGACTCATGTGGGAGTGACTCGTGTTTACGGTGATTTTTACGATTTATATTGCATTATTTCGTAACAATATCCTTGGTATTTTATTAATTTTTATAGAAAATTAAGTGTTTAATGGAATTATCGAAAGAATGAAGCTGGAAATTATTGAAGTGCAAAGTTGGGTTATTTACGTGATTTTATTAGCAATTATCTATTTATATATGTGATGTTACACTTTGCACGTTTTTATGGTTGAAGGTACACAAATATATCATGGGTCGAGTAAGAGCCGAGCTGGAGGAGTTTAAAGCAGCAATTTATTTAAAGATTGAAGAGAAGGGCAAATTAGGGATTATTATTATTTTTAGGGTTTAGGTTTTCTCTTATTTAAAAAAAAAAAAAAAAAGGTAATAATTACCCTAAGTCGGCTAAAAGGTTATAAAAGGATGATTCAAGTGGCAAAGACGGAACACGAAAAAATCATCTCAGGACAGCAGGCGAGACAGAAAATCAAAAAAAAAACGGAGAAGCACTCGGTCGACCGAGTGCACACCTTCGGTCGACCGAGCAACATATTTATTTTATTTTATTTTTTTTTCGTTCGTATGGATATGAGCAGAGGCTAGGCACTTCTGGAACAAGCGTGTGAAACCGTCTCAGCAACGTTTTGATTTCAACTCTTGGATTGTTTGTGAGTTTGATTAAAGATTGTATCTTTATTATGTTTTTATTGATGTTATGCAATTTCATTGATGAATGTATTGCTGTGTGATGTTTGATATGTGATGAGAATCGTTGTTAAACTTAGGTCTCCATAGTAAAGATTGGATTTTTAATCTAGTTAACGATAGTTGTTAGGTTGAAGATCTAGATTATGAGATTGACAAATTTCACACCTTGATTAGTTAAAAGCGTTGATCTTTTAGGATCGAGAGATGAAAAGATTGATAGGTGAATTTTTCTAAGATATTAGAAATTCATACCTTCGATAGGTGAATCACAATTTTTATTAAATCATCACTAAACAATCTAGAGAGTGATGTTGCGTTGAACACCAGATTTGCGGTAACAGTGTCTATCTTGAGGATATAGGGCTGTGATGAATGATTTCAACGGTGAGGACACGGTGGTGATCAAGAAGTGTGGTGGCGGTTTAAGTGTTTGTGTAGAACAAGTAGATCAGTCGACAAATTGGCAGAGTTTTTGCTTGTATTAGATTAATAGCTTAAAGTTTTTGAGGGAGAGATGGATCCCCCTTCTATTACAATGTGATCCTATATATATAGGCTAAAAAAAGGTAAGTCGGTTTACTGTTCACCGATAAGACAACTAAGAGTACACAGCTAAGTTAAACATGCATGCAATACAAGTGTCTTAGCCACCAGAAGTGTTGTTGCCGGTGGATTGGCCATTTGGACAAAAATGGCGGCAATGGCGGCGAGAAGAATGGTCGAACAAATGGACTCGCTGCGTGCCTTGAGTATATTAGCTAGAATCACATGGAGAGAATGAGTCCGGCCATTGTTGGCGGACACGATTTGGCTTGTAGCTAGCGGTTAGAAGAAGCTTGGGGGGCGTGTCGTGGCGCGTGAGGCCCATTATCTACGTTGATGGGCCAAGATTACAGGCCCAATATGGTTGAACAGGGCCCCATTCCAATCCGGGTATATCAATGGCCCCCTACTCTGTGCCTGGCGGGTCCGCCAAGGCGGAGAGTAGAATTTTGAAGAAAAACTTTAGGTGAAGCTCCTTTGTAGTCACTCGTGACAGAGGATCGCCGATAATGCTCTATCGGGCTTGAATCAGTGTTGGTGAAAACCACTAGATATATGCTGTGCATTTGTAGCGGACAGGCTTGATCGCCGATAATGTTCTATCGGGCTTGAATCAGTGTTAGTATCGCGTAGCGAATTACCGATTATATGCTGTGCATTTGTAGCGGACAGGCTTGATCGCCGATAATGTTCTATCAATTGTGTTTTGTCAGGATAAGCCACAGCGGGCACTGAGTGATGTTAGTCGCTTGAGTAATGTTGGGAGATAGTTACGGGCTGAGGGCGCTTCTTCTGCGGACAAGTTGAACGGTTGGCAAATATAAACGGATGTATTGGTACACGAAACGTCACATTAGTCACGTGTTCTGACACGGCGGTTGGAACTGAACCGTCTCTTGCTCTGATTGGCGGAGAAAAATCGGTAACCGTTCCCACCATTATTACGTTTGAATTTTGAATCCCAAACGTCGTTTCCCCTCTTTTTTCCCTCTATAAATAGAGGAGTTACCCCCAACTCCTACACTTTCCTCTCTTTTCATTTCTGATAATTTTTCCGGCAACTGAAGAAGAGAAGATCCGGCAATTGCAAGCAGGTTTCCGGCAAGCGCTATTTCAGTCCAAGATCAATGCTTTTCCTCTCTCTTTATCAATCAGGTACGAGGTTGCACCTTCCCTTTGCTCTCTTATCCGATTTTGCCTTGATGTGTGTCTCTGTAATTTATATTGTTTTTCCTTTGATGAATGCCATGAGCCCAGTCGTTCATGCCTTTTTGTGATTTCAGCCTCTTTTTCCCAGAAATAACCTTGTATGCATGTACTTTGATTGCGGTTTTTTGCCAATGCTAGAGTATTTGTGTTTGCGCCTTTGAATGTGTGAGGTATTAGGGTTTTTCTGGGTAGTTTTTTGTAAAATTGAATTGTGTTTTGGGGGTTTTTCTGGGCTTTTGTTTGTTTAAGGAAGATGGAAGGGCTAGGTGTCGGGGTGTGATTGCTTCACCCCGGCCCAATTTCCATGTCCGGGTGATAATCTAATCCACCTTGCCCTTTTTCTTTTCCAGAATGTCATCAGAGCATACTCAATCAGACGAAAAGGCCAGGGCCGCGGCGGGTTATGGATCAGAGGAGGTAAGTATGGAGGACGCTTCCTCTAGCGGCGATGAGGAAGAGTTGGATGAAAATCCAAACCCTGGACTCATTACCATAGAATCTGACCTGGACGTATCCGTTGGTGATGAGGGCGATGCTGAGGTCGAGGTCGAAGATGACGACCAGATGGCACTGAGCGGGCTACTAACCAGAATGGAAACAACTATGAATATTGGAGCCGCCAAACGTAACGGCAAGCTCAAGGAAGCCGTGGAAGCCGTTGATCCCTCGGAGAAACCAAGGAAATCTCCAAAGGTTGTTGTGTCCAAGAGGAAGGCCGCAACTGTCCCTGAGCCCGTAAAAAGGAAAAGGGCTCCTAGGAAAAGGTCCGATGACGTCGAGAGCGAACTCGCAGAACAAAAGCGTGCAGACAGCGATCTTATATCTCGATGGAAAGAGTTCAAGGATCGAGAAGATTATACCTCGGCGTTATCAGCATACGATATACCAGCGGACTATCGTTTTGCCAGCATGGGTGCGACCAATGTGTCGTGGGTTTGTGGCCGGGAACATCAAGACTACCTGTGGTTGCATTATGACCATCTCGCGGCCGGGCTCAGACCTCCCTTTGACCCATTTTTTGTTAATTTCATGGAGGAGCTGCAGGTGATGCCCTGCGACCTTAGCCTTGGGGTTGTTCGCGTGGTCATGTCGTTTATCATAATCAGTAGGTTGAGCGGACGCGAGCCGTCGATGCCAGTGCTCTTATACTTTTATAGTTTCTCCCGGAAAGGCGGGGCCGGTCAAATTCAGCCGCGAAGTAGATCTAACCATGGGAGGCCCCGTTTATTGTTCGATCTTCCAGACAAGGTAGCGGACTGGGATAAGAGATGTATGAAGGTAGAATCCCGGGTGGGATGGCCGTTTCCGAAGTTGCCGGTGAACTCGGTTAAAACCGAACACTTGGTAAAAATAAAGACTCAGTTTGACGACGACACCTTCATATCCGAGCTAAAAGGTGATCTGGGCTACACCCGCAAAGGTGAACCTCAAGCCCGAGCATTTAACTGGAGGTTGTTGTTGGACGTCGGCCAGCCCTACCTTAGACAGGCCGGACTTTCTGGAGCCGGTGTCGGCCAACCCTTAGTTGTAGTCAACCCGTTGCCGACTCATCCCGACTGGTATGGCGAGTGTCATCATGGCAGGTTCATGCCTTCTCAATGTGAAATCTGCGGCGGTTATCCTAATATGCGAGCACCGAGTAGGACTTTTGTATTTTTACATAGCATGTTTCTTTTCATATCTTCTTGTCGCTAACAAACATTTGTTCTTCGCAGGTACTATGGATAGATTAGTTCGATATGCCACCGGTGACGAAGAAAAAGACCGTCGACGAGTGTGAGAGGTCGGCTGAGCTAAAGGGGATCAAAACATCCCTTCCCATGGTCGATTTACAGACATCGGCGGCCGGAGCTTCTGGGGCTAAGGTCGTGAAAGCATCACAGCCGCCAGTAGTAGAGAAAGCCGCGGCGGGCAAAACTATGAAGCAGACCACTCTGATAAAGCCGCCTGTTGGTGATAAGAAGAAGAGAGGTCAGCTTGTTGAAGAGATGAGCCCGTGGGAGATGATAGCGGCAGGCGGGAGGTCCTCCTCTTAAAAACCCCGATCGATAAAGGTAAAGAAAAAGGTTCTTGATCGAGGCAAACACTGTGGTCGATGAGGTGGCATCTGCGGGCACAAAGATAGTGGTGCCTTTTGTTGGAGTTTCTATTGGGCTGGAGGTTGTCCGCCGCTGGTTGGATAAAGAGTTCATGCGGCAACAACCTCTCGACCGCCCAAGGCGCGGACAATCTCAAGGGTATCATTGATGTGCCCCGTTGAGACATTTTAGATGGGGCATCCCTAGTGATATCCAGTGGAGATAGGCCGTGGGATAGCGGACGAGGGGTTGTTTTGGCGGATCGACCGATCCCGCCGTGCCTTTCTTGGGAATATTGAAGATTTGTGGGGCTTATACGGCGCCACGGTGAGCATGGTAAACCTCCTTTCTTGTTTTTGTTTTTCATTCTTTTTATTGTCGTTTTCTCATGTCAATATTGACTCATTTGTTTATTTTTCTTCCCTTAGGTTGGTAATGCGGCAGCAGTTCGTCAATGATTATAGAAACACCATAGCTCGAGTGCCGATGTCGAAAAAGAGTGGTCGAAACCCGAAAAGCCCTTGGTGCCGCAAATGCAGTGTCTGCCGGTCTTCGTGGGCGATTAACCGCTGCTGAGGCGGAGAATGAGAAGCTGAGAGCACAGCTTGCTGAGGCTAACCAGATTAATGCAAAACTTATTGAGCAGAGCAAGTCCGTTGATCAAACCATGGAGGAAATGAAGCAGAATGTATCGGAGGCTCAAGCTCATTGGGAGGCCGAGCAAGCAGTGTGTGCGGACCTGCAGAAACAACTTAAGGATCTGGGCTCAAGTGTTGAAGGTCAGATCAGGGCCGCTAATGATGATGGCTTTATGATGGGATACGACCAAGGGTTTTATCACATCGCGAGGTGTGTTCTGGCTCATGACGGTGGTACCCCCGATCTTGACGTCTTAGAGGAGTGGATTCTCACCCATCCCTTCTCTGATTATCTAAGAGAGTTTCATGATCGCATACCCTTTTCTCGATATTGAGCTTGCGCTATGTTCTGAGTGTTATCTCGATTGGGTGGCCCCATTTGTAATTGAAGCAAATCGAGGGAGCGTGTTCGCTTGGCCCAGAGAGGCGAGAGAGAGAGCGCGAAGAAGGCGAGGTCGAGCAGCCTGGTGAGAAGTCGGCATGAGCCTACTTGAGTCGGAGTCCAATCTTGTCGAGATCTTCGCACCATTCTCTCCGCGAAGAGAACGTCCATAATGAAGAGATGCGGCCCGAGGGTTCTTAGATTTCTGGCTCTGTTTTGTAAAACATTATTCTGTGTTCGCATATGTATAACTCTTTTCCTTTTTCGCACTTTTGTCCGCACATTTGTCTCTGTAATAGCTAGTATGTACTTTGTCCAGCTTATAATTTTTTACGTATGCTTGCTTTTTGCTCGAATTTATTGTCTAAATTGAGTCCGATGATAATAACATCTGTCCCCCTTCTTTTAGATAAGATTCTAGGTCGATCTTGTGCGGACTCCTGTATGAGATATGCCCCTCTTGAATCTTATCTGAAATAACTTGTTCGCTAGGGAAAGGTGGCCGCGTTAAATTTTCCCAAATATTGCCCCTATTTCAACAACTCTGAAGTCCAGCCGAAGTTTTGTTGAAATTTTTTCGAGCGCAATTCTTTCTTACCCGTGCATTCTTGTAATAATTTGCATATAAAAAAAGAGAATGTAAAATCGGGCTTTATTAATTTCGACTCATCCCGCTAGATGAGTAAAGATTACAAGCAAAATAAGAAAGCTTAACCACTCACGTTGTAAACGAGAGGATAGCCATAACCCTAACCGATTTATTACATGTAGTACCTTTTGAGGTTGTCCGCATGCCAAGGTCTATTGAGTTCGTAGCCTTGATGATTTCTGAGAACATAAGTGATACCGCCTAAACCTATCCCACGAGAGCGGCGCAGAAATCGGCGCAGGCGTTTCTGGGTTAAACGATCCTAACCGCAGTGTACCGGGTCAAATCGTAGTGCTAGTATGGTGAGTCGAGTATCGTATCCACAGGAACTTGGTAATTTCTTTTACGTGTGGTTAAACACCAAAGAGTCATTATTAACTCGATCTAAATCGTAATTTTATAACACAGATCACTACTATTCTAGTCAACATAAAATAAATACGTAATTTAAAAGTTATTCTAATATAATATATATAGATATATAAATATATATAGATGTACATAAATTGCAAAGTATATATATAGATATAAATATATAGATACCAATATATTAAACAGATATTTTAGAGAACTGGCCAAAACTTATATAATTGGTTTATACGATCTTTTCGATTAATTGAAATGTGTTCGATCTCTCCTTTTATTTTAGGTCCAATTGAGTAAGTGAAACGGTGCACTCCTGAGGTAAACAATTCCTCCTCACACGAGCGTATGAAATTGTCATATGTCCAATGCATCAGTCCAAGGTCCACAACTGTTACGGTAAACGAATTAATCTGAACAGGTCCCGAGTACAAATCTACCTTTAGATAAAAAGGAGTCATTCCGTTCGTCAAACGGTCAATTTTATTTTAAAGGCTCCGGTTGTCAAAGCCAGACGATTTAACTTTCGGTTTAAGTTTCAATTAAAGCGATGATTTAACATTATTACGATCTCGAGTACAAATTATAATAAAATTCATTTCTCCCAAAACAAATTTACCCCGGGTAGGAAATCGGATTCGTTATTATCGCGTTGTTCACACGGCCAATTTTACCTCCGGTTTTCTATCTTTTATTTCATATCACGACTACGAGGCGTCAATTCATAATTAGATTATGAATTTCTCGGATCGGTTAAATATGTCAATACGAATACGATCAAAATAGAAAAAGATTCAATTAACTCAATTTTAGTCATTTTAACTTAACAACATTTCTTTAACGAAAAGATCGAAATAAAACCGATTACATAGTTTTGGCCAGTATTATATTTAGCCTAAAAACATTATAACAACGAAAAATATAAAAACAAACATAAATACTTAAGAAAAGTTACCCGAATACGGTTGATTGATTGAAATCGTATTTTCCGGACATTACAACTTCTTTAGCAAAACCGACTTCCGAGATTTTCCGAGCATTATAACGATACTAAAACTACATTATTACGGCGTAAGGCCTTATTTACAACTACTACTAAAAATTAAAAAAGAAAAGAGAAGAGAGGAGAATATATATATGATATGGTTTATATATATTTGGTACCCCCCGAGCTGTTGCTGCTGCATCTTCTTATATAGGCAAAGGTCTCAAGGCCGGACCGGTTCGGTATTAGGCCGGCTCGGTCCGGACTAATGATTTCTTCCACTACTGATTGCAATCAGCATGTGCAGTGGAGATATTTATTTATATATATAATTATTAAACTTCTAAAATTCATATCTCGAGTTCTGGCCCTCCAAAAATTGCAAACGAAATGCCAAAATTAAGGTCTCGAGAAACTCTACAACTTTCATGAAGGACTTTTTTCCAGATAACGCCTTCTTGATAACCTCGTGTTCCTCCGAAGCTTTTACGGGATTTTTATTAATCCAAATCGATTAGCCACTTGATCACTGTTTAAGTTGTAGACCTCCAATCTTCATAATTTAAATTGCATTGGAAAGCTCTCGGAAAAATCTACAACTTGCGTGAAGAATACTTTCTCTGAAAATGTTGTTTTGATGAGCCATTCGTTTGTCGAAGACATTTCTCTATTACCACTTATCCAGATTGGTTGGCCACTTATCCACTTAAGCTATTCAATTGACCATTTAAGCTCGTGGCACTCTCTAAATCATTCAGAGATATGATTAAACTTTAATATGTCGATTCTCGGGTCTCGGGTTATAAATCCGCAATAAAACATCACAAATACCCACGTAAATCGACACGACATTACTCCGATTTACTAAAATCGGTACAAAATTACAACTTTTATTATTATTATTACTAAATACTCTAAATTATAAAGACTAACATTTTATACCATAATTTCATATATTTTATATAGAATTCGTTGATAAAACATAATAATATAACGTATATTTAATCATATAAAAATAATACATCAAATTACTCCCACTTAGCTTTTGATCGTCATAGAAGCAAAAAATAAGCTGATAATAAAAGAATAGTATATATTTTTTGATTATATTTTATATTGTCAATATTATAAATATATTATCTATCTTAATTTAAAATCTTAAGAAGACAGAAAGAGTATATAACTGAAATAACTTAAACATTAAATATTATTTAGATAAAATTATATATGTAATACTTAAGAAGTATAAATAAAATTTCAGAATTATTTTTAATCGCAACTATTATGAAATTCTGGAATCGGAAACTTCGGTAAAGTAGTCGAAAAAAATGGCTTATAGAGTTTAGGTTCAAGATGTTGGTTAATCAAAAAAAGAAAGAGGCAAGTCGTACGTACCTACATCTTCATATTTTTGAAAAAAAACATAATCTCGATTAATAGCATCTCTTTTCAGATTTTCTCTCTCTTTTTTTTTTTTTTTTTTTTCAAGATTAAGAACTAAAAGCGTGAGTGTGTGTAGAAAATCAAACTTACAGGCATTGCTTCATCAAGATTGATCGGAGTAATACTCTTTCGATCGAAAATTACAAGTCCGGTTTCCTTAAACTTGTAATAATTCCTGAGATCTTATGATTCAACTTTCCTCTTTCATTTTATCTTGTGCCCTCATTCCCAGCAATAGGACATTTCGTGATAATACCACTATTTGGACTACTATCATCGTGCAATCGGGAGCTTAATTACCTCATAGTGATATAGGACATTTCGTGATAATACCCTACTCACTCCAATCATTGATAGCTACAACCGATTTGTTCTTTTATTTTTAAGTTGTTAATCACGTATAAGGAAGATACACGATATTTGATTAATTTCATTGTAAATATGGTGCTTCGTTCTTAATTCTTTTATAGAATATTAATATATCGAACTTATTACCAAAATCGACTATCTTGCAAGTGTCATCAGGTAAGATCGAATATACTACTACTTATCTAATCTTTCCAATCTCAAAGATATACCAAAACTTAGCTTTTATGTCTCCATCTCTTTTATAAAAGACGCACAAACTTATGTATTTCAAGGAAATGTAGACCAAAATAGCTAAAGCTCGGTTATTTAATCACAATTGACAATTTGAGTGAGGTCTTGATCACTCTAATCAAGGCTGAGGTAGGTTATTTGGCTATAGTTATATTTTTGTGGTGTCAAAAATCAATAAACTTAGTCCAATTCCAAACTCATAATTTATATTGAAAATGATTCTAAAAAATTTTACTTATAAATATCAACATACTTATATAATTTTATAAAACAATATCTAATATTAATTACTCAATTATATAAACTTAAAATCTTATTAAAATCTAAATTAGACATATAATATAATTATTATTTTTGACTATTTTTAAAATTTTAATGAATTTTCTAACCTAACTCTACTCCCCACTTATTTAAGTGGCATCGTCCGATGTTCAATAAGTAGTAAAGAAGTAGGTTTGAAAATAAAATTAAAATTATCTATTAACGTCATTTTTTCGATTTTATTTTAGCGTATTAAAACAAACTTAAAAACTAATACATATATATTAAACAAGATACACTATTACAAACTTAAAAGAAAAACTTAACTTAACTAAAGAAACTTCAAACTTAACTTAATTTAACTTATTCAAATTTAAATAAAACCAACAAACAACTCTCTAAATGGTAGGCGAACAACCCGGTGTATCAACCGGTAGCAAACCAAACCGACTATCTCTGAGACGGAAAAATTTCATCCGTCTCAAGCTCTTCTACTCCATTCGTAAGAATACACAAACGTGATATCATCCATGAATTAGGCATAGGTTTCCCTACTACCTCTCGTGATCGCAAACTCCAACACCGCCTTTGAATCAAAATACCCCAATCAACAAATACACCGAATGCCAAAGCAAAAAGTAGAAGCATTTCATTCTCATTAAACTTCCAAAATCCAGGTGGGATAAACTCGAGAATTTATAAAATGCTTCCACGCCTTTAGATGTGGAAGTAAAGCTCGTGTGGACATGTCGTGATTTGTATCAAAAAGCGGGAACAGACATTGGAAAGACTCGTGTACTTTATTCAAATGATTGTATACATTGTCTAGTCCCCATTTTATTTCAAAGTCTTTGATCGTGAATGGTGGTATTTCAAAAAGTTGATTGATAACAGATGAAGAGAAGGGAACAGCCACTCCTCTTACTAGAACAATCTGAGTGATATCGATCATAGATGTAGTCATAAGTGCAGAATAAAATTCTCGCACTATTGAGACATTTATCCTACCTCTCGGTGTACTGACAAATTTCTTCCAGCCACAACTACGGATCATAGTTTTTCCCCATTGATCAAGCTTATCTAAATTTAAACCTTTCTCCAATAGGATTGGAGAATTTGCAAAACGATTGTGTAAAATGATATTCTCGTTAGAAGCTTGAGATTCCGGATGATCCGGTGTATCAGGCTCGTAAGAATTAACCGATGGTGAAGAGTGGTTCGACATTTAAAATTATATAAAAACAGAGTTGAAAGTAAAAGGAAAGGCAGTGAATGAATGTTTACTCATGCCCTTACTTCCTTTAATAGATGAAAAAGTGTACATACGTGGATGCATTAGACGGACTCAAGAATGACTCACCTTCTTTTCTTCACGGCCCGGTCCGAAATATGCCGCTCGGTCCGGCCTCATCTTGCTTTTCTTGAGGGACAGAGGTGAAAGACAACTTGTATTTTGGTTTTTACTTCACGTGTGAAACATTGCATATGCCTTTAAAGATATTTCACAAAGAGTATGTTATCTTTGATACTGAACGGATAAAACGACACATTATTTTTTATAAAACAGCGTAGTAATTCTACAAAAATTATTTTTGTGATATTTTATAGTTTTTATAAAAACTAAACCGATTTAAAATACAAACCACCTTTTAATAAAAACGATTATAAAATCAAACTAAACGAAAACAAACCAATATCTAAATGATAAATGTCAAATAAAGAGTGCAATAAAAATGTTTTAATAAAAAATTATTAAATTCAATCTTCATCGTAGTCTTCCTCAGGATCAACTTGAAAACTCGAACTCGGAAACGACTGAGAAGCTGATGGCTGAACTGTAGTCGTGGTCCTGACTGAACTATCAAGACCCATCGAACTCATGCCAGTCGTGACATGTGCAAACTCAGTGAATCCTCCCCAACTCGACATATTTGGTCTCTCGAACACTGCCGAAAATACACTGCCCCACTAGATTGGCTTCCAAAAGGATATGACGATGGATGAAAGCTCGACGGTGGTGGAATAGGTGTTTCCCACTGTGGTAAGGTATAAGAAGCAGACTGACAAGGTGGATAGGCAGGATCATCAAAAGTAGGATTACGAAGCAACTGCTCGTTCCTTCTTAAACCTCTACGAATATCATCACACCACCGCTAGTACTCTCAAATGAATAAAGCCACATTGGCTTGACCACGTGCAACATCTGTCACTAAAGATTGAAACATGTCATATGTGATAGTGTTGGAGAAAGGAGTTTGTTGAGGCTGACTAGAAAAAGATGGAAAAGAAGAAGATGTAAAACACTGGTGGAGTCATTTGAGTTTGACGTCTTCTAAGCAAAGAGCTAATACTACCATCCGGAAGACTAGTCAAACTAGGTCCAATCAGATTTCCATCAGCCAGAGATAACTTGTCATTAGGCAGGAATGGTACTCCCAACCTACGACATAAATCAGAGATAAAACAAGGGAAGTATAGATGACTCCCTGGTCTGGCGATGACAATACTCTCAAAAATTCTTTTAAACATGACCTTTCCAACATCCACTCTAACATCATTTACCATTGCCCAAGCGATACAAACATCTTCCTTTCCAAAAGCAGTATGTTTACTAGAAGGATAGAGATTATGGCTAATAAATCTTTTAATTGCCCTCAAACCTCTAAAACAGTTCCCGTAATTAAACCGATTTTCAACCCACACCGCGGTCGGGTCAAAAACATCTGGCTCTCAGGCGATCTGCTCAAAACTAGCAGGATCATCTAAATTATAAACTACCCCCGTAATCCTCCTCATCATGAAAGACCTCAACTCCTAAGATTGCATTAATGTGGGCAGGGTTAAAAGGAATATTTCTCGCTCGTAAAGTACAGTTTCAACCGAGTAAGTCGTTCTTCCGACAAAGTAGATAAAACCGAATAAAACTCGCCTACTATAGTCGTGTTAATCTCCCCCTTCCTCTCGGGTCGCTAAATCTAACCACCGACGCTTTCTAAAGATATTCTTAACTTCATCACCTAAGTCATCCAAGTCTAATCCTTTTCAACGTAACATCACACTTACTATAAATTTTCTTATACGCTTTCTTAGCCTCAGGTGATGCGGTTCTTTCAAAGCTTACGGCTTCTTCCTCAGGTGATAAAATTACTGTGCCTACGACAAGAGTTGAAATTGGAATTTTTGATTTTCTCTTTTTAGAGACTCTAGTACTCGACTCAGCCATTCTACGATATTGGTAATGCCAATCAACAACAAAAGCAACAACAAAAACAACAAAAAATAAAAATGTCACAACACACTCAAAAATCAAAACAGTTGAAATTAATCTAAAAAATTATGAAAAATACGAAATTGACAACTAAATAAACTAGATTATACCTTATAGTGTAGAAAACGTTGAAAAGTAGGCCGGAAAAGTGTTAAAGTCGCCGGAATGAATGAAGCTTGTTTTTGCTCCCTTTTGATTTTTTAAATTTGTGTAGAAGAGAAGAGATGAAAAGAGGAAGAAATCAAGTAGTGGTAGTGTGAGAGGTGAATTTTTGTGGAAGAATTGATAAAAAATTTCGAGTGGTGGGGTTTGGGTGTGTGGGGTGCGGCTGTTGGAAGAATTAGGGAAGAAGAAGAAGAAAAAGAGGTCCCCGTCTTTTTTTATGATTTTCGACCCCGGACCGGTCCGGGTTAAGGCCGGATCGGTCCGTGAACAAATTTTTCTATTTTTTTTTTTTTTATGATTTTTGAATAAAACTTATACAAATTCTAATAAAACTTAATTAAAATCTCAAAAATAAGTTTATAAAATTTACTTAAAATAAAATTTGAAGGAACTTTTATAATTTTATAACAATTTCTAAAAATTTAATAAAATCTTTATAACACTTTAATAAAAAGCTTATAAAAATTTAATAAATTTATATCAACTCTTATAAAACGTTTAAATTAAAAAAAACAACTTTTATAAAATTTTTATAAAACTCCTGATTCTTTGATTTCTAAATCTTCCAAAGTTCTGATATAACGCTCAATCAACCTAACTCCTAAAAACGAGGCATTTGAATTATCTCTCGGAATTCCATCGGGATTTTCGGATAACCACCTAATCGTTCCCTTCCTAACAATATTCAAACACTCATCCTGGGATTTGGTTGTGTTTTTCCCATGTCATTCAACATGTTCACTTTTTCCAGTGATTCTCGTGATCTCATAAGAAACTTTGCCCTTTTTTTATCGCACTTCTTGATGTTCCATTACATACTTCTCTCAACTGATCTCTCTCAACAATTTCTTGTTTTGTTCAAAAACTAAAGCTTCTATAGAAAACGCGACATCTTTATCAAGGCCTAATTTCAAAAGTAAAATAAAAACTCCTATTCTATCTAAAAGACATCCGGTTCTTTTACGTCTATCCGGTAAAAGACGAAAAAGAGTTTAAACATAATTAAAATTACAGAAAAGTAGAGTAAAGATAGATAGCACCGGTATTCGGTGATTCCGGTTTCTCGCTTTTAGCTTTTCATTTTTCCTCCGCTTTTCAATTTGTCGGGGATCAATCAAGAGCATTATTTCTTCTTTCGGTGTGATTCCTTCTCCTCCACAAATAACTTTACCCCTGTGGCCATTGGCTATAAAAGTTGTATTTCCATCGCTTAGTCCAATGACTCCAGCTTTGTAAACCCGTGTTACTTTAAATGGACTGTCCATCTTGATTTAAGCTTACACCGAAACAACTTTAAACGTGAATTGTACAAAAGCACTCGATCACCTACATGGAACTCACGCTAAAGATTCTCTTATCATGGAAAGACTTCGTGCGTTCTTGTAGATTCGAGCGTTTTCATAAGAATCGAGACGAAATTCTTCTAGTTCATCAATTGAAGCAATCTATGATCACCGGATGACCTTAGGATCGAAATTTAGAAATCTAATAGCCTGAAGGCTCGGTGTTCTAACTCAACCAGGAGATGACATGACTTACCAAAGACTAGCTTATAGGAGAACAACCAATTGGTGTTTTAAAAGTATTCAGACGCCCATAATGCATCATCTAATTTAATTGCCCGCTTTTACGATTTGAATCAACTGCTTTTTTTCCACGATTCTTTTGATCTCTATTTGACACCTCTACCGACCACTGGTTTGCGGATGATGTATGTTCTAGTTTATGCATTACACCATATTTCTCAACTAACTTAGTAAATGGTCGATTACAAAAGTGTGAACCACTATCGCTAATGATCGCCTCGAATGCCATATCTAGTGAATATGTTCTTTTAAGGAATCGTATGACAACCTTGGTATCATTAGTGGGAAGAGCTCACTTTTCTACCCATTTTGAAACATAATCTACCATTACAAGTATAAATCTTTTTCCAAACGATATAGGAAAAGGTCCCATGAAATCTATACCCCAAACATCAAATAACTCACATTCTAAAATAGGTTGCATAGGCATTTCATGTTTTTTAGATACATTTCCCATTTTTGACAAGATTCACAAGATTTAACATATTTATAAGCATCTTTATATAGTGTAGGCCAATAAAAACCACATTGTAAAACTTTAAAAGCGCTTTTCCATCCTCCATGATGACCTCCGCCTCACGATCATGACAAAACGATAAAATACTTAAAATTTCATTATTAGGCACACATTTTCGATTATCCCATCCGAACATTTACGGAAAAGGTCCGGTTCCTCCCAAGAATAAAATTTTAAGTCGTAAAAAGAATTTCTTTTTCATTTGCCAAGTCCAATGAGACGGAATATAATCACTGAGTTAAGTAATTAATGATATCTCCAAACTAAGGTGAGATTTCCTTAGAAGGAATTCGATTTTTCAATAACTCGCATGGTTGAAGGAGTATCTATTCTAAATAGTTGTTCATCAGAAATGAATCTTTAATTTCATTCCCTATCTCTTCCTCGTCTCCATTCTACTTAGATGATCTCGCTACTACATTCTCACTTCCTTTTTTATCTTTAATTTCAATATCAAATTCTTGAAGTAGGAGAATCCATCTAAGAAGACGTGGTTTCATTGTTAGGAAAATATCATCATAACGGAAGCGATTTAAGGATCTAGATCTATGTATATACGTAATAAAACATCAAATCTACATCTACAAGTGAGTTTGTAGATCATACCTCTTGAATCTCTAAATTCAAGTTGAAGAACCGCAAAGGATGATTTGTTGGGAGTAGATGTGATGAGCACCACAGCCTTCCGTACGTGTGATCCAAGCAATTCCCGGTGGAAGGAATCCTCGGCTCGAACCCTCCGATATGCTACCGGAAAAATCACCAAAGATTTATCCTTGCTATATGGCGAAATTTCCTCTTGCTTTTTCTAAGTGAGAGTCGAAATTATATGTGTTGTGTTGAGGGCAGGAGAACTCTCTTTAAATAGAAGAGTAAAACTTAGCCTCCAAGGATTTTTATTATTCCAATAAATAAATCCATAAATAAAAGATAATCTCATAATATTTTAGAACAAATCTAAAAATAATATTTATCTTTATTTATTACCATAAATATTTATCCAATAAATATTTTATGCATAATGTCTTTTAATACACAAGAAAACTAATTCCTTGTCAAAATAGGACATGTGTGGCGCCACAAAATATATTGACCTAAATAATATTAATTTTGCCATTACACAATAATTGAAGCCAAGACTATGGAAAATGTCTTTTCCACATATTTAATTATTTAGCCCAACTAATTTAATAGTCCACTAAACAATTAATTCACATATCGTTTTAATAAAGTCCAACATGAACTAAATCAATATTATTAGGATTCGACGTCCGAGAATATACATGCTATATTAGGAGGCACGTCGGGGACCATGGACTAATAATCGTGACTCGATAAATCAAATAAATAATTATCGTGACGCAATGTAATAATTATATATTCGATAAATCAATCACGAGGAATATGCCACCATAATCCCGTGATCGCACTCTCCGATTATAAGATTATATTTATCTCTCACGAGAAAGTAATAAGCGCCCACCGATATAATCATTTCATATGGATTAATCCTCCATAGATTGTTCATTCTAAATCGGGAAGTTACCGTTAACCCTTTTCGAGAACATCTTGTCTTACTTACCGTTAACCCCTAGTGATCAATAATTCAAATAACTCACTTTGGTAGCTAATCGGTGTAATATGAATCCCATGGATCGATCAATGTCTCAGGATTAACTCATAAGGAATCGTCTATCTACTTCCATAAATGGAAGGAATGGATTCCGTATCTGTGATAACACGGACCACTCACTCAATCCAAGACAATGCCAAATGGGGTAATTCGGATCACGGACTCGGTGTAATCCTTAACCGTCAAGTCAAACCTCATAATCGATTCAAGCAATGATCGTGATCACCTCAGGATTAAGATATATCCATAATATGATCATCTAATGATTCGATAAGACTTCTCAATTACGGAATTATATTGAGAACTCGGATCAAATCGGTCCAAATTCTATATGATATATCTATCATATATAAATGCCCCATTAGGTTCCCTTAACCGAAAGTCCGGATAAGACGATCACACCTATCGTGTTATGGGCGCATTAATAGTACGTTAAAGGGGAGACCCGATACTCTCGATTAACTTTACTACGGACTAATTGTATTTTAAGTACATCTTCACTAACTCAATCCTCCCGTATGTCTCATACATGCGAGTTAAGTGATTACATAAACGATATACTCAGGGTTTTTCAGAAGTGTAAATACTATTGTCATATCGGTGATTATGAGAATAATAAATATGAATAATAACATCATTTCATTTATTAAATAAAACAATTACAAAAATTGTCTTTCGGGCATCACACCTAACAATCTCCCACTTGCACGAAAGCTTGTGATTAATTGTTTTAGAGCACACCCTATTATTTAAAATACAAAGAAACTATCACTCCCACTTGCTCTAAAGCAAATGAGACATGTCTCTAATACCTATAGTCTCCAAGTGTCGACTAAAAGCTTCAATCGACAGCGTCTTGGTGAATGGATCAAACAGATTATCGGCGGAGGCGATTTTCTTGACGGAAATGTCCCCTCTATCGACAAAATCGTTGATCACCCAGTATTTTCTCTCTATATGCTTCGACTTACTGTGCTTTCGAGGTTCTCTAGAGTTGGCAATGGCCCCATTGTTATCACAATAGAGAGTAATAGGATCTTGAGATTCGGGACAACGCCTAATCCCGATGAACTTTCTTAACCAAATCGCTTCTTTAGTCGCCTCACGAGGCCGCTATGAACTCGCTTCCATTGTTGAATCAATTTGTCTTTGGATTGCTTTTGGCTTCTCCATTCTATTGCACCGCCACCAAGCGTAAACACCGAACCGCAGGTAGATTTAGAATCATCTCATGCCTGATCAAAATCGAATCGGTGTACCCCGCTAGCTCCAAACTCCCACTCGAATAGACGAGCATATAATTTCTCGGTTCTCTTCAAATATTTGATGAGATTCTTTCATTTTCTTGTCAGGCTGGTTGCCTGGATTTGACCGAAAACGGCCGACTAATCCAACGCCGTAACAAATGTCAGTCTCGTACACCTCATAGCATACATAAGACTACCAACACCCAGAGGCATATGGCACTCTTCCCATAGCTTCAATCTCTTCGGGGTTTGAGGCCCCGAGTCTTGAGAGGTACACGCCGTGACGGGTTGGTAGAAAACCCTTCTTTGCGTTTTCCATCTTCAAGCGTGCTAGCACCTTATCTATATAAGTTGCTTGGGGACAGAGCCAACATCCTGTTCTTGCGATCCCTTATAATTTGGATCCCTAGAACATAACTCGCTTCTCCCAAATCTTTCATTTGGAATTGCGTGGTCAACCAACTTTTTACGCCGGACATCATCCCCTTATTGTTGCCAATTAGGAGTATGTCATCGACGTACAACACGAAGAAATACAACACTATCTTTGATAACCTTCTTGTACACACAAGATTCAGCAAAGTGTTGTTCGAAATCATAAGACTTGATCGTGTGATCGAATCTATGATACCAGGAACGAGATGCTTGCTTCAAACCATAAATGGATCTAAGCAACTTGCACACCATGTGCTCTCGACCTTCTTCAATGAATCCCTCTGGTTGCTGCATATAGATTTCCTCGTCAAGAAAGCCGTTTAAAAACGCTGTCTTAACATCCATTTGCCAGATCTCATAATCCAGACATGCAGCAATCGAAAGGAGGATGCGGATGGTTTTCATCATGGCCACAGGTGAGAAGGTTTCCTCGTAGTCAATACCCTCTCGCTGTGTGTAACCTTTGGCTACCAGCCGTGCTTTGAAGGTTTCGACCTTCCCATCCACTCCTCTCTTTCGCTTGTAGAGCCATTTACATCCAATGGGCCTTTCACCCTGAGGAAGTTCTACAAGTTTCCAGACTGAGTTAGAGTACATTGACTCCATCTCTTGATTCATAGCGTCAATCCATTTATCCTTATCATGATCCAGCAAGGCCTTCTTATAGGTCAAAGGATCATCTTCCACCCCATCAGAGGCGACTACATTAGCCTCTAAATCCATGCCGCATCGAGCCGGTGGGCGAACCACTCTCGCAGTGACGCGTGGGTGGAACAGAACGTCGGAAGTGATTGTTGTATCATTCGTGTTGTTTATAGGGACATCAAGCGACCACAATAGGTCTCGATGTTATCGGAGAGTAATTCCTCTAGTACAATTTTACGCCGAGGTCTGGTGGTCTTTCATATAACTTTCCTCCAAAAACGTAGCGTTAGTCGAGACTAGCACTTTGTTATCTTCCGGATCGTAAAATAAACCACCACGTGTACCTTTTGGATAGCCTACAAATAGACATACTTTAAATGCACGTGATTGTAGCTTGGTAGTCTTGTCCATCGCCGGATGTGCAGGACAACCCCATATGCGGAAGTGACGCATGCTTTCGCGATGTCGCGACCACATTTCAATGGGTGTCTTTTCGACAGACTTGGACGGTACTGCATTCAAAATGTAGACCGCTGCTTCTAAAGCATAACCCCAAAAGGATATAGGTAGTGAGGCGTAGCTCATCATTGATCTCACCATGTTGATCAATGTCCTGTTTCTCCTCTCAGCAACTCCATTCTGCTGAGGTGTCCTAGGCGCTGAACGTTGGAAACAAATCCCATTTTCAGCCAAGTAGTCAATGAACTCAGTATCTAAATACTCACCTCCACGATCCGAGCGGAGGCATTTCAATGACTTGCCTAGTTGCCTTTCGGCTTCTGCTTGGAACTCCTTGAACTTTCCAAAAGCCTCGGATTTCTATGCAGCAGATAAACATAACCGAATCTCGAGTAGTCATCAATGAAAGTCACGAAATACTCGTATCCGCCTCTAGCTTGTATCGTTCATCGGACCACAAAGGTCCAGAATGCACTAAGTCTAGAGTTTCTGTGGCCCTTTTACCCCTTTGATGAGAAGGACGCTTAGTCATTTTTCCTCCAGGCAACACTCGCAGAGACAGGCGGTGTGTCAACAGATGACTCACCTAAGGCGCATGAGCCTTTTCTAGTCTTTGAGTCTTTCCAAGGAAATATGGCCGAGCCTTAGATGCCACAAGTATGTTTTATCTTCTTTTATTTGAGAAACTTTACGCTTTTAGCAGATCTTTGATGAGCGGTTTTAAACATTTGAATTAAGTAGGGAGCTTTATGTGGTTTTACAAAATATAAACCATTTTCATTCGTGAGTTGAACATAATTCAAAACCATTTTTGAAATAACAAATTCACCATTCATAAATGAAACAGAAAATGATTGTTCAACCAAGGCGAGAATAAGAAATCAAATTTCTCACAAATTGGGAATAAAATAAACATTGTCTAAATGTAAAATTCTATTATTGAAATGCAAATCCACGACTCCCCATGCTTTGCTTGAAATGAGCGCCCCAGTGCCTACTCGCATCACTTGAGAACCCTCTTCCAGCTCCTCATAAGAACTAAGAATCTGCAATGAAGAACATACATGGTTAGTAGCTCCAGTATCAAGTATCCAATTGGACACATCTTTAGCTACATTAAAAGATTCCAAGAATAGTAATTCTAAATTACCTTTCTTATCTTTTCCAGCGACAGCCTTGACTTTGCCATCTTTCACATCACGAAGATATTCTGGACAATGGTGTCTCCAATGTCCTACCTCCTTACAGTAAAAGCATTTGCCCTTGGGCTTGGCCTCGTCAGTTTTCTTGGCTTTCTTCGTCTTTTTCTTCATTGGTTTGGGCATAGGTGCAACATTTCCCTTCTTCTTCGGTTTTGCCTTAGGCTTGTTTGAAGACTTAGCTTCGGCCATATTGGCTTCAGCTTTCTTATCCCCTACTTGGGCTTTATCTTTCGATAGTAGGCCCTCGTAGATTGTCAGCTCATTCAATATCTGTGTCATGGATAATTCATATTTGCCCATCAGATACTGAGTTTTGAACGGGATAAACTCGAGAGTCAACGATTCCAAAATCATTGATACTTGAGTTGCCTCATCAAACTTTGATCCATGAATACCGGCGTCGTTGAAGTGGCGATCATATTCAAAACATGACCATTCACCGCTTGACCCTTCTTTTCGTGTTAACGACCAACTGATGGCATCGTGTCTTGCTTGGTTGCTAGGTGATCCAAACATCGTAGTAAGTTTCGCATGATTTCTCCTGCGGACTCAAACTCCTCAATCTGGGTCCTAATGACCTCGACCTTCGCCTTTAGGATGAGCCCACGAGCCCGGTTGTCGGCTTCGATCCGGCGATTACTGTTTGTTCGATCTCGGCTTTACCAGGTTTTGGATCGCCGGCGTAGGGCATTCGAAGTGAGTACGTGTTGCACATTCTCGTATGTGAGTACCACGTTTAAGTTACTCTTCCATTTCTTAAAGTTGTTTCCGTTAATTTTCGAGACAAGAAAGGTAAATTTGAGTAGACATTTTCTTTGAAAATAAAACGACATACATTAATTCAAGTTTAACACTACTATATAAATTTATTTTTAGGAATTGTAAACTGAAATTAAGTCTACTCTACCATTCCAAGGTTTTAACCCGCATCTCGGTGCCGCCGTAGAGGTAGGTCAAAGAGATGAGACGGTTAAATCAATGAATAACTTGTGAGAATCGGACATCCCACGAGAATCGAACATCCCCTTTATTCATTGACTACCTTCCTTTTTTAGCCTAGGTATTACCAAAAATACCCTTTGTGAGTGTGACCTACTATATCAGATCTCTTAGTACGCCGAGTGTGCCGTCGTAGGATAGGTCGGTGACCCGACGCAGTACCCGTAAATCCTATCCTTTCGGAGACCAAGCCATGAATGTTGATGGGGTGAACACCATCCGTAGGGGACGAAATCAAAGCGCGCGAGGCGTCACCCTTCTCTCACTTACTTGCATCTATAGTAGAGACCGTGGGGTTGGCTGTCGCCTTCCCCGCTCCCACTCAATATTTTGGAAGTGGTGGTGGGTTAACTAACCACGTCTTTTTGATGTTAACATAAAAGTACATAAAATCAAGGATTCCGAATGGTGTCGGTGACGTAGGCAAGCCTACCCGTCCTATTCGTTGGAACATATGTGACAGTCGGACGAAATCGGGTCAAGAGAGCCGCGTTTGAGATGGGAAGGAATCACCCCTCCGTTCTCGGTGTGGCTTAGTCTTGCCGGACCCCGTGCATACATCACACTAGGAGGGTTAAGTCGGTCGAGCCAAGCTCGATTGACCACCCAACCTATAAAGCGAACCGCTTTTATCCAAGATTTATTGTTCTTTTACCATCACTCAATCTAAGTAGACACTACGAATCGAAAACGTGATCTCGTTGGAGCTTTAAGGCGGTTCACCGAGAACACACACCGAAAGGCTAACGATTTCATAACCCGTCCTCGGATCTTTTAATTAGTTACTAAATTAATTAATTACCACGTATTAATTAAATTTCAACTAATTACGCGAGTTTGTATACATGCCTATTTTAATTTAAAATTCTACATGTATGCATGGAGTGGATTTATGATATGAATGCATGTCATGGCAATTCCGATTTTATGTCTATTTTATGATCAAACACATAAAAAATAAATTGCGGAAAAAATTAAACACCGAGATGGATTGTTGAACTCGCAGTATCTAATCTATTCTAGGAAAAAATTAAATTACAATCTTCTTGTCTTGAGTCTTGATCTTCAAATCTTGAACTCGAACCAGTTGAACACTGAACCACTTAACACACTTGAGAGGAGAAAAGGTCTTTTAATTAAATAAATCCAATTTATTATAATTTTTTTTTTTTTTTTTATTACAATGGTGCGGCCTAAAAAAAAATATTTCCAAATTTTTTTTTTTTTTTTTTTGTTTATGTCGGCTGTTTCTTTATATTTTCAGAAAAAATAAATTTTTTTTTTTAATTCTTCTGCCATAAGCAGATTTTTGTTACCAAAAAAACTTAACAAAAAAATAGTTGACAGCCGCCTTTTCTGAAACCCTAGCCGCAGCATTAATGTATACAGGACTTATAGCGACGCTTTTCTTTCAGCGCAGAAAGTCCTGTAGCAGTTTTATTAAAAAAATTATCCGTTTCTCCTCGTTCATACCTTGGTTTCGCTTTGATCTTCAAATTTTCCAGCAAGATCTTCAACTTATCCAGTCTGGATGACCAAAATTATAATAAAAGATACTACTTTTACATATAAATTGAAAATTGACATAAATAAAATACAATTCCTACGCTCAATTGTTACCAAACAAAAAGCTACAATGGATCTAACGAAAGAAACAATACCAACCCCAATCCATCTCTTCAGCCAAGACAATCATAATCATAAAAAAATTGATACATGTCCCTTTTTTTTTTTTTTTTTTTTAAAAAAAAATTGGGACTTAAAAAACTAAATACATTTTACCACTCCTAGATCTAATATTTTATACGTATAAATATAGATCACCCAGCTCTGATACCACTTTGTTAGGAAAATATCATCGCAACGGAAGCGATTTAAGGATCTAGATCTATGTATATACGTAATAAAACATCAAATCTACATCTACAAGTGAGTTTGTAGATCATACCTCTTGAATCTCTAAATTCAAGTTGAAGAACCGCAAAGGATGATTTGTTGGGAGTAGATGTGATGAGCACCACACCTTCCGTCACGTGTGATCCAAGCAATTCCGGTGGAAGGAATCCTCGGCTCGAACTCCCTCCGATATGCTACCCGGAAAAATCACCAAAGATTTATCCTTGCTATGGCCGAAATTTCCTCTTGCTTTTCTAAGTGAGAGTCGAAATTATATGTGTTGTGTTGAGGCAGAGAACTCTCTTTAAATAGAAGAGTAAAACTTAGCCTCCAAGGATTTTATTATTCCAATAAATAAATCCATAAATAAAAGATAATCTCATAATATTTTAGAACAAATCTAAAAATAATATTTATCTTTATTTATTACCATAAATATTTATCCAATAAATATTTTATGCACATGTCTTTTTAATACACAAGAAAACTAATTCTTGTCAAAATAGGACATGTGTGGCGCCACAAAATATATTGACCTAGTCAATATTAATTTTGCCATTACACAATAATTAGCCAAGAACTATGGAAAATGTCTTTTCACATATTTAATTATTTAGCCCAACTAATTTAATAGTCCACTAAACAATTAATTCACATATCGTTTTAATAAAGTCCAACATGAACTAAATCAATATTATTAGGATTCGACGTCCGAGAATATACATGCTATATTAGGAGGCACGTCGGGGACCATGGACTAATAATCAGTGGCTCCGATAAATCAAATAAATAATTATCGTGATTTAGAATAATTATATATTCGATAAATCAATCACAGAATATGCCACCATAATCCCGTGATCGCACTCCTCCGATTATAAGATTATATTTATCTCTCACGAGAAAGTAATAAGCGTCCTTTGATATAATCATTTCATATGGATTAATCCTCCATAGATTATTCATTCTAAATCGGGAAGTTACCGTTAACCCTTTCGTAACATCTTGTCCTTACTTACCGTTAACCCCTAGTGATCAATAATTCAAATAACTCTTTGGTAGCTAATCGGTGTAATATGAATCCCATGGATCGATCAATGTCTGGATTAACTTATAAAGGAAGCGTTTATCTACTTCCATAAATGGAAGGAATGGATTCGTATCCGTGATAACACGGACCACTCACTCAATCCAAATTACAATGCCAAGATGGGGTAATTCGAGATCACGGACTCGGTGTAATCCTTAACCGTCAAGTCAAACCTCATAATGATTCAAGCAATGATTGTGATCACCTCGAGATTAAGATATATCCATAATATGATCATCTAATGATTCGATAAGACTTCTCAATTCACGGAATTATATTGAGAACTCGAGATCAAATCGGTCAAATTTATATATGATATATCTATCATATATAAATGCCCCATTAGGTTCCCACTTAACCGAAAGTCCGGATAAGACGATCACACCTATCGTGTTATGGGCGCATTAATAATGCGTTAAAGGGAGACCCGATACTCTCGATTAACTTTACTACGGACTAATTGTATTTTAAGTACATCTTCACTAACTCAATCCTCCCGTGTATGTCTCATACACTGAGTTAAATGATTACATAAACGATATACTCGGGGTTTTTACGTAGTGTAAATACTATTGTCATATCGGTGATTATGAGAATAATAAATATGAATAATAACATCATTTCATTTATTAAATAAAACAATTACAAAAATTGTCTTTGGGCATCACACCTAACATTCGTGATCCTTCTTACTCATTAAATACTTGGTGAATGAGTGTCGTGTGTAGATTATTACCTTAGAACCAACAATATAAGATCCGAACTTATCTAAGGCAAAAATTACAGCCAACAGCTTTCTTTTAGTAGTTGCATAATTAAGTGAATTGCGTTTAATGTGTGGGATGCATAGTAAATAGCTTTGAGAATTTTGTTATACCTTTGACCTAAAAGCAGCTCCTACAACTAAATCGCTTGCATCACACATAATCTCAAAAGGCAAATCGGCCTGGTGCTACCAATATCAGTGCAATAATCAACTTCGCTTTTAAGGTCTTAAATGCTTCCATACATTTACTATCAAAGTTAAAAGGTACTTCTTTTTCAAGTAAATGACTTAGAGGCTTTGCTATCTTTGAAAAATCTGCAATAAATCTCCTATAAAATCCTGCATGTCCAAGAAATCCTCTTAGAGTCCTTAGATTAAGCGGTGGCGGTAATTTTTCAATCACCTCGACTTTAGCTTTATCAACTTCAATTCTATTTCGAGAGATTCTATGACCTAAAACAATTCTTACGATACCATTAAATGACATTTTTCCCATTTAGAACTAAATTGGTATCCTCACAACGTTGTAAAACTCTTTCTAAGTGCGACAAACATTTACCAAAAGAATTTCCATAAACACTAAAGTCGTCCATTGATGAGAGATAAATTTATGATCGTTTTTATGATATTTCGCCTCATTTCTGATACCATTTTGAACATTATTATATCAAATCAAGTCAAAATTACTAAGTTTTATTCAAATGTATAAGTAGTAGTTATTATATAAATTATCGTATTTTTATAAGTTTTTATAAGTTTTGTACCGGTTTAGTAACCGGAGTGTCGTGTCGATTTACGGGTATTTGTGGTATTTTTATTGCGCATTTATAATAAACCAAAACCCGAGTGGCGACACTTTTTGAAGTTAAAACATATCTTTTGAAGGGTGTAAGAATGTGCCACAAGCTTAAAAGTTCAAGTGGATCAACGTTTCGTAATGTTATTATCGAATTATATCTTCGACGAACAAATGGTCCATCAAAAGGCATTTTCTGAAGAAGAGTCCTTCATGAAAGTTGTAGATCTTTGAAAGAGCTTTCCAACGCATTTTGAATCACGTCAATCGGAGGTCTACAACTCAAGATATGAATTTTCAAGTTTCACTCAAAAGCTGGCAGTCCGGATCGATCCGGCCTTTTCCCGGATCGATCCGTGAAACAAAAAATCGCCATAATGATGATTTCGCACATGGGGATAGGCTTGGGATAATATATTTTATTCCCGGATCGATCCGGCCCTTTCCCGGATCGATCCGACTTCTTTTTCTCCTATAAAAACAGAGCATCAAGAACAGAGGCTCTTTGCCCCTTCTTTCCCCTTTCTTTTCTCTGTTCTTCTCGTCCATCTTTCTTTCTTTTTTATTTTTTTGATGATCATATATATATATATACATATATGATATATATATATATATATACACACCTTTCATGTATATATATATATTCTATATATGAATATATATGTGATAGATCTATCTATATATATATATATAGATCTAGATCTAGATCTCGTTTTCATCTCGTTTCTCTTTTAATTTTCTTTTGGGGCCCGTATATACATATATATGTCTCTACGTATGTATGTATATATGTTTTTCACATATATAAATAAAATGGTTATAGTATCGTTGTAATGGCGGAATAATTATCGAAGATTGTTGATTTGAAGCTTTGGCATGTTAGATCCGGTGGAAACGAATTCCCGATTCGATAGTCATAACCGTAATATATTCTAAAATTGTTATGTTTATTATTTCTATTTCTATTTATATATGATATTAAACTAAAAATATATCTAGCCAAGATATGAATCTGAATTAGTTAATCTTTTGGTAAAATGAATGATCGACTCTGGTAATAATGATTAAAACCGATTATAATGAATCTCTTTCTATTTGAACGCAATCTAATGAATTGACAACTCGCGATTAGAATACGAGATCGTAATAGAAAGACCGGAGGGTAAAAATGGCCGTTTGTCTAACAAACGGAATCTATTTCTACCGAAGGCGATTTGTCTTGGGAAAGATAAATTTTCTTGACATTTGTACTCGAGATCGTAATAATGTTAAATCATCAGTTTAATTGAAACTTAAACCGGAAAGTTGAATCGTCCGGCTTTGACAACCGGAGCCTTTTAAATAAAATTGACCGTTTGTGACGGAATGACTCCTTTTATCTAAAGGTAGATTTGTACTCGGGGACTGTTCGGAAAAACCGTAATGTGATTGTGGACCTTGGGTGATGCAATGGACATATGACAATTTCATACGCTTTCGTGTGAGGAGGAGTTGTCTAGCTTAGGAGTACACCGATTCATATATAATTTACACCTTGAATAAAGGAAGATCTGTCTCATTTATTTATTAACTAAAAAGATATATTGATTCAGTAACGTATTCTTGGCTAGATCCAAAAATATATCTATATATTATATTAGTATTTATTTTATTTTCTGTTTTACTAACATCTAACTCTAACATTACTAACAATCTAACTACTAACATAATCTAACCCAGGAAAATGATAAAACTGCGACTTAGATCGAGTTAATAATAGCTTCTTGGTGTTTAACCCCACTTAAAAGAGTTACCATGTTTTCCCTGAGGAATACGACCTGACTCACCAGACTAGCACTACAATTTGACCCGGTACACTGCCGGTTAGGATCTGTATAGCCTAGGTAATGTCCGTCAGCTTTCTGGCGCCGTTTCCAAGGTTAGGTTTAGGTCTGTCAGCATTTTGGCGCCGTTGCCGGGGAAAACGTCGCTAATTTCTTTCTTTGTGTCTAGGGTTACTACTTGTATTAGCTCAAAATTCTCGAGGATAAGTCAACACTCTTCTTATCACATTTCTTTTTTATTTTCCGTTGGTATCTACCTTCTTTTAGTTACCAATTTTCTTCTTCTACCAAATTCGAGTTATTTTCTATTTTCGATAGTAGAAAGTAAACGTGGTCATAATAAAATGAGGATAAGTCAATACATTTCTCAATCTCATTTGTATTTTTATTTTCATTGGTACCTACCTATTTGGTAAGATATCAATTTTTTTATAAAAATACTCGATAAATACGAGTGGCTTGGTAATTACCGAGAGAGAGAGAAAAAAAAAAAAAAAAAAAAAAAAACTACTCGGTAAATATCGAGTGGATTCGAGTAATACGAGGAAAAAAATGTGGTTTTTTATCGATTTTGTGTTATTTTCTATTCGATATTTTCTATTCCACAAGAATTGTCAAATCGAGTTACTTAAAATGGCGAAACCGTTGGTGAAACACCTGAACAAAGCGGATTGCTCATGCTCAAGGGTATGGCCAAAACCTTAATCGAATTTACCTCAACCTAATAAACGAGAATCGAATAATAGAAATAATCGAGAATCGAATAAGGATACTCGTCGAAACCAAACCTAACCCGAGACCTTTATGTGATCGGACCGTAAGAAGGTACAGATTAATAATCCAATTCGTTTACCCAATAAAGGAGCAAATAATTTGAAATAAAATCTCATCTTTTTGGTTTAATTGACACAAGAGCCCAATTTCTAGGAGAAGGTGATGAGGATCCACATCATCACCTCTATCTTTTTCGAAGAATTGTGTAATGACCAAAAGTCATGGTGCTCATCGGGAATTAACGAGGATGTCTATGTTTCCTTTTTCTTTAAAAGGAAGAGCACGAGATTGGTTTCTGTCACTTCCACATCATTCATTGACTAGTTGGGAGGATATTCAAACCGAGTTTTTAAAGCAGTATTTTACTCCTGGTAGAAAATTGGAATTAATAGTCGAAATTGCCAACTTTAAACAAGGATCTGAAGAAACGTTTGAGAATGCTTGGGAAAGATTTAAAAAATTATTAAGAGCTTGTCTCGATCATGGTTATTCCTTAGAAATGCAAATCCAACTTTTCTGTCGTAAATTAAGGAAAAACTTACGTGCAGATGTTGATCATGCATGTGGTGGTTCGTTAATAATGAGTGAAGCTCAAGTAGTTTACGATGCTATAGAAAAGATTTCCAAAAATAACAGAATGTGGGAAACCGGTTCTAGCACTAGAAAAGTAGCTTTTGCAGAAGAATGTACATCTAATACGGAAGTTCTAGCACACTTGGAGAATTTGAGTAGGAAATTTGATGGTTTACAACAGAATAAGAACCTGAGTTCGGGAAATAGTAAAACAAATGACTACTCGAATCATGATAATGTGTCATTAGGGATAGAAGAACCAAAAGGATATTCAAGGGAAAATGTGAGTTTTTTACAACAGCATAGGAATTTGGACAACGCGTATTCAAACTCGTTTAATGCTTTTAGAAGAGATCACCCTACTTTTCGTTGGTCTGAAACCCCTAGTAAGCCAGGACAACCGTGATTCGATTCAATATAAGAATCCATATAATAATCAAGTTTATCAAGGAGATACCACGAATCAAAATCTACAATCATTACCTAGACCGTATCCTCAACATACCACTCAAAGCATACCAGTCACCCAAAGTTCAACTCAACCTGAAGGAGTTGATAAATGGGAGAAATTAATGGAAAATCTGATGGGTGTGATATCTACTCAAGCTCAAAATATGGAAAACATGATAACTTCTATAGGTACAGTCACTAAGGATATGAATATGTTGAAAACATCTATAAGTGGACATGATACCAGAATGAGAATTGTAGAAGCTTCATTGAGGAATCTGGAATATCATTTGAGTAGAGAAGTAGAACGTAAAAACAGTAAACCTCCGGAGAGAGCGCCAAGTAATACCGAAAGAAACCGGGAGAGGTAAATCTTTGTTATTACTAGAAGTAGAAGAATCTGTGGAAGTAATGGATTAGAAAACATGAGAATTAATGAAGTAGAGGATGATTTAGATGGTAAATTTGAAAAGGATATGGAAAATAAACCGAATTCACTAAAGAGGAAGAGGACATTATTGATTATTTCCAAGATGAGCAGATATATTGAACTCGAAAATGAGGAATGGGTCAAGATTCTAGAATATTGAAAAATCCAAGAATGAGTAGGACCTTGACCAATGATCATGTTGAGAATGAATCAAGTTTGGAAGGGCCAATTCAAACCAAACCTTATCCGGCTCAATCCAAATTCATCTCGGTTCAACCAGATAGGACAACACCATATCCAGTGCATATTTTGAAGAAAAAGGTACTGAATGATGACACGCAATGTCCTCAAAAGGCACAATCATTCAAGGAAGCTTTACCATCTTCATTTAACGATGAGAAGTATGCATGTTTTCTCGACACTTTTCGGTGCTTAAATATTAATATCCCTTTCATCGATGTTTGTAAGGGAGAGTTTAGTTTGGGAGTTAATCATGAGAGCGTTATCTTCAACATTTACAATTCATTGAAATATCCATACATTACACTAGAATCTAGTTCTTGTGTAGACACTTTGTGTTCTCTTGTGGTGGATCGTACTAACATGCAGATAATTGAAGAAGATGACTTTAGCAATAATGTGAAAGCTTGCAAACCTAAAGCTCGAAAATCAAAGGAAAAGGTCAAGAATCGTTTGGATTGGTGGGAATTGTCTAACCTCTGTTGGAAACCGGTATTGAAGAAGGATGCGGTGCGTGAGGATGACCCACCACCAGTGCCTTAAAAACTAAAGCACGAAGAAAGTCGGCTATAGACTATAAATGTAGTCAATGACGGGTACTATCCTTCCTTTTACTCCTTAAGCATTTATTTTTAGTGGATTATGTGCTTAATTGTTACGTGCTTTTGTGAGTAATTGTTAGAAGTATCCCGTTTTGTTTAGTATATTATATTAGTTAATCATTATCATTTTGGTCGAGCAACGACGTTAACCTAAAAAAGCGCTACCGGAGGCGCGCCCATAAAAATGTTAAATATAATAATTACTCATACTTTGGATGATACTTTGCGAATACTTGGATTGATTTTCATTTTGTTTCACCAAGTCTTAGGATGAATGTTTGAATGTCATTAAAAAAGGGAATGATTAGGTGGTTATCCGAAAATCCTGATGGAGAACAAAGATAAAATTCAAATGCATCATTTCTTAGACTTAGGTTGTTAGAACGATTTGAAATAACCCTTGAGGATCTGGGTATAAAAGACTCAGAGTTAATACTTTGTCACATATTTCATATCATGATCTAGTACATTTTAAATTTCAAATAATGTGTGACATGTATTAGTTCAACTATTGTGGAATATTGTGTGTTTTAAATCAATAAAAGTTTATGTGGTGTGTTTATCTACCCTTTTGCATTACAATTGTCACACTCACATACTTTTATTTTATTTGCACACACAATGGTCATAACTTTAACCCACCCACCCACCCTTTTTTATCATCCGAGTATTTGTTTTGACTTGTTTTAGTGCACCATTGCTTTCCCAACAACTTATTTACACTCACTTTACATTGAGGACAATGTAAGTTCGTAATGGGAGTGGAGTCGTTGGTCTAGCAATGGCATTAATGTTTATTTTGTATCAATAAATCTCTTAGTTTTCGATTTTTTTCGAACATTATTTAGTTGATTAAAATAAACTGTATAAGGTATATATTTCATGGATTTGAAGATATAATGATCAATTTGGATGTGTATAACCAATGTGAACCGTAAGTGCATTGTAATTCCAAATATATTTGTGTAACATGAATTCCTTCACGTAAGCCTTTGATATTGAAGCGAAAATTTTAAACTGTATCCATTCAAGATCTAGTGGTTATTCTAGATAATACAAATAACTTAGTACCTAACTTTTGAGCGTGTAATTGTGAATATCCGAAGGTTTGAATGTGATAGAAAGGATATAAGTTAAGTTTATGAAAAGAAAAATAAAAAATAAATAAAGATGAACTATCTATATGTTGGTTGTAGCTACCAATGATTTGAGTGCGATGAGGCGTTATCACGAAACGTCCTATATCACTATGAGGTTTAAAAGCTCCATCGCTCGATGATAGAAGTCCGGCTAGAGGTGTTATCAATAAACGCCCTATTCTTTGGGAATGAAGGCATATACTACACATGTGAAATTAAGTTCATCAAAAGAAAAAAAAAAAAATTTAAGCGTGGTTGAAAACTTAGCTATCTTCCGACTATCCCAAAGATAAATCTGAATGATATGCTTTAGGGATTATCCTAATAAATACACGGGAGAACTTTGTGTGGAATCACATTACTATATACTAGGAAAGTCATTAGGGTATCTGAATGGATATTTGTGTGTTTTGCTTGATTTATTCAAGAGAGGATAGTGGAAATTGAAAAGGCTTGTCACACACACACTCTATATACACTTATATTGAGGTTAACGCCTGGTTGTAATTCTAATGGTTGTATTATCTAGTTGTCCTTATATCTTCTATCTTCATGAATTTATCTCTTATTCATTTTGTTTTATCGCTTGTTTTGATCGAGGGACGACCAAAAGCTAAGTAGGGGTTGTGATGAGAGATAAATTTATGATCGCTTTTATGATATTTCGCCTCATTTCGATACCATTTTGAACATTATTATATCAAATCAAGTCAAAATTACTAAGTTTTATTCAAATGTATAAGTAGTAGTTATTATATAAATTATCGTATTTTTATAAGTTTTATAAGTTTTGTACGGTTTAGTAACCGGAGTGTCGTGTCGATTTACACGGGTATTTGTGGTATTTTATTGCAGATTTATAATAAACCAAAACCCCGAGTGGCGACACTTTTGAAGTTAAAACATATCTTTTGAAGGGTGTAAGAGAATGCCATGCTTAAAAGTTCAAGTGGATCAACGTTTCAGTAATGTTATTATCGAATTATATCTTCGACGAACAAATGGTCCATCAAAAAGGCATTTTCTGAAGAAGAGTCCTTCATGAAAGTTGTAGATCTTTGAAAGAGCTTTCCAACGCATTTTGAATCACGTCAATCGGAGGTCTACAACTCAAGATATGAATTTTTCAAGTTTCAGCTCAAAACTGGCAGTCCCGGATCGATCCGGCGAAACAAAAAATCGCCATAATGATGATTTCGCACATGGGGATAGGCTTGGGATAATATATTTTATTCCCGGATCGATCCGGCCCTTTCCCGGATCGATCCGACCCCCTTTTTCTCCTATAAAAACAGAGCATCAAGAACAGAGGCTCTTTGCCCCTTCTTTCCCCTTTCTTTTCTCTGTTCTTCTCGTCCATCTTTCTTTCTTTTTTATTTTTTTTTGATGATCATATATATATATATACATATATGATATATATATATATATACACACCCTTCATGTATATATATATATTCTATATATGAATATATATGTGATAGATCTATCTATATATATATATATATAGATCTAGATCTAGATCTCGTTTTTCATCTCGTTTCTCTTTTAATTTTCTTTTCGGGCCCGTATATACATATATATGTCTACGTATGTATGTATATATGTTTTTCACATATATAAATAAAATGGTTATAGTATCGTTGTAATGGCGGAATAATTATCGAAGATTGTTGATTTCGAAGCTTTGGCATGTTAGATCCGGTGGAAACGACCCCGATTCGATAGTCATAACCGGTAATATATTCTAAAATTGTTATGTTTATTATTTCTATTTCTATTTATATATGATATTAAACTAAAAATATATCTAGCCAAGATATGAATCTGAATTAGTTAATCTTTTGGTAAAATGAATGATCGACTCTGGTAATAATGATTAAAACCGATTATAATGAATCTCTTTCTATTTGAACGCAATCTAATGAATTGACAACTCGCGATTAGAATACGAGATCGTAATAGAAAGACGGAGGAGGGTAAAATGGCCGTTTGTCTAACAAACGGAATCCTATTTCCTACCCAAAGTGATTTGTCTTGGGAAAGATAAATTTTCTTGACATTTGTACTCGAGATCGTAATAATGTTAAATCATCAGTTTAATTGAAACTTAAACCGGAAAGTTGAATCGTCCGGCTTTGACAACCGGAGCCTTTTAAATAAAATTGACCGTTTGTTAACGGAATGACTCCTTTTATCTAAAGGTAGATTTGTACTCGGGACTGTTCGAGAAAAACCGTAATAGCTTGTGGACCTTGGGTGATGCAATGGACATATGACAATTTCATACGCATTTCGTGTGAGGAGAGTTGTCTAGCTTAGGAGTACACCGATTCATATATAATTTACACCTTGAATAAAGGAAGATCATCTCATTTATTTATTAACTAAAAGATATATTGATTGAGAACGTATTCTTGGCTAGATCCAAAAATATATCTATATATTATATTAGTATTTATTTTATTTTTCTGTTTTACTAACATCTAACTCTAACATTACTAACAATCTAACTACTAACATAATCTAAACCAGGAAAATGATAAAGCTGCGACTTAGATCGAGTTAATAATAGCTTCTTGGTGTTTAACCCCACTTAAAAGAGTTACCATGTTTTCCTGAGGAATACGACTGACTCACCAGACTAGCACTACAATTTGACCCGGTACCTTTGCCGGTTAGGATCTGTATAGCCTAGGTAATGTCCGTCGACCTTTCAAGCGCCGTTTCCAAGGTTAGGTTTAGTCATCATCCATAAAAATTTCTAAGAATTTCTCAACCATATCGAGAAAATATAGACATCATACATCTTTGAAGCGAGCAGGAGCATTACATAAACCAAGCGGCATTCTTTTATACGCAAAAGTTCCATAAGGACAAGTGAAAGTAGTCTTTTCCCTATCTCTGCCGCAATGAAAATCAGTAAATAACTGAATAACCATCTAAGAAAGCAGTAATACTTATGACCACTTAAGCGTTCCAACATTTGAACTATGAATGGAAGCGGATGATGATCTTTCTTAGTATGATCATTTAGTTTTCTAAAGTCAATGCACATTCGATAACTTTGTAATTTCCCTTGTTGGAATCCATTCATTCTTATCATTCTCTTTCTTTGTGAAACATCCTTTCTTTGGTACAACTTGAGTTGGACTCACCCATTCACTATCGATATAGGAAAGATTATTCCCATTTCTAATAGCTTAATCACCTCTTTCTTAACGATTAAGCTGTAAATTCGGGTTGAGGCGGCGTTGCGGTTGAATGCAAGGTTTAGCATCTTCTTTCAAAATTATCTTATGAACACAAATCTCGGGGCTAATACCTCGAATATCGGCACATTGTCCATCCAAAAGCTTTCTTATGCTTTCTTAACATTCTTATTAATTGATCTTCTTGCTTTGCTCGATTAAAGTTGATGAAATAATAATCGGTAATAGATTATCAGTTTCAAGAAAAGCATATTTTGATTTAAAGGTAACGGCTTCAATTCCAGATTCTTGCGGATCTTTATTGATGATTTAAGAACCGGTCCTTCTAGTTCTAACTCCAAATACTTATGCCATGGTGGCTTAAAAGTAAAGCTTTCCTTTATCTACAGAGAAAGGATTATCTCTTTCATTTCAATGTCTTCCTCATCTTCTTTATAGATAAGCGAGGGTTAAGCATTCTTCTAATCTGTCTTCAAAAGTTGGTAAGCGATTATCATAGAGCAGAATGAATATCTTCTATAAAAGAACATGATTCTCGGTGATGTATATGGATGGTTCATAGCTTTGAAAATATTGAAAGCAACTTCATCTTCATTGACTCTCAAAATTAACTCTCCTTTATGAACATCGATTAAAGTTCTTCTGTAGCTAGAAATGGACGACCTAGAATAGAAGGCGCTGAATATCCTTCTTCCATTTCCATAACTACAAAATCTCTTGGAAAATAGAATTTGTCTACTTTAACCAGTACATCCTTAATCATTCCTTTAGGGTACTTAATCGATCTATCTCGCCATTTGAGAGTCATTTCGATCTTAGTAAGCTTTCTATGCCTAGCTTTTTATAATCCTCATAAGACATGAGATTTATACTAGCTCAAGATCACATAAGACTTTCTTAAGCAGTAAATCCTCCAATTTCACATGGAATCGTAAAACTTCCGGGATCTTTCAGTTTAGGTGGTAACTTATCTTTGCTTGAATTGCAGAACATTCTTCATTTAGGCATATATTCTCATATTCCTCTAATTTTTTCTTATTTGATAGTATATCTTTGAAACTTTCCATAGCGGAGTATATTAATCGAGCTTCAATAACGGGGATATTAACATGAAGATGACGAAAAGTATCAAGGAAGCGAGCATACTTCTTATCAGTTTTTGCCTTTTTGATTTGATCTTTAGGAGGGTAAGGTAAAGATTCTAAATCTATAACCTTTGGTTCCTTAGTCAATTTCTCTTTTCCTTTTTCCTTAAACCTTTGAGTATTACTTAGTCGCCATGTTTGAGTTCTTGAATTTTTTTCCTTTAAATTGTTCACTGAATCAATCTCTACTTGATTTTTCGGTTCTTCCTGTTTCTCATCTATTCTGACATGTTCCTTGAATAAATTCCTTAAATCTTTATCCATAGGGTCTTTCAAAATCCTAGGGATTTTTACCCAATTTTCACCTTCATTTTCAGGTTCCAAACTTCTATTCCTTTTCAAGAAATTATTTATAATTTCTTCTTCATCATCAGTGAATTCAATTTCATCTTTAGTTTCATCATTCTTTCCATCTAAATCATTTTCTACTTCATTATTCCCGAAGTTTTCTACTCCATTGCTTCCACTGAGCTTCCTACTTCTCGTAACTACAACATTTACCTCTCTTGGGTTTCATCGGTGTTGCTTAGTAATCCTCCTGGGGTCTCTTGTTGTTACGTTCACCTTCCCTACTCAAATGATCTTCCATATTCCTCAATGAGGCTTCTATTGTTCTCATTACGGTATCATGTCCACTCATAGATGTTTTTATTGTACTCATATCTTTAGTAGGATTTGTACCAATAGAAGTCATCATTGTTTCCATATTCTTAGCTTGAGTAGATACTACACCCATCATATTTTCCATTAGTTTTTCCCATTTCTCAACTCCTTACGCAGGTTGAGTTGAACTCGATTCTTGGTATACTTTGAGTGGTATGTTGAGGATAGGATCTTGGTAATGATTGTAAATTCGATTAGATGTATTTTCTTGATAAACTTGGTTATTATTCCTATATGGGATTTGGATATGGCGGTTGTCTGGCTTACTAGGGTTTTAGGACCATCGATAAGTAGGATGATCTCTTCTAATAGCATTAAGCGAGTTTGAATATGCATTGTTCAAATTTCTATCTTTCTTTGAAGAAAACTCACCTCTCTCTTGAATATCTGTTGGTTCTTCACTCCCTAATGACACATTATCATGACTTGAGTATTCATTTGGTGTACTATTTTACGAATTTTGGTTCTTATTCATTGTAAACCATCAAATTTCCTACTCAAATTCTCCAAGTGTGCTAGAACTTCCGTATTAGGCGTACATTCTCTGCAAAAGCTACTTTTACGGTGCTAGAACCGGTTTCCCACATTACATTATTTTTGGAAATCTTTTCTATAGCATCGTAGAAGCTGTTTGAGCTTCACTCATCATTAACGAACCACCACATGCATGATCTACATACGCACGTGAGTCTTTTCAAATTCTGACGAGGAAGAGTTGAATTTGCATATCTAAGGAATAACCATGATCGGGACACGCTCTTAACAATTTTTAAACCTTTCCCACGCATTCCCAAGAGTTTCCTCGGATCCTTGTCTAAAGTTAGCAACCTCGACTTTTAATTCCAAATTTCGTCCAGAGTGAAATATTGTTTTGAAATTCAGTTTGAATCTCCTCCCAACTAGTAAGTGAATGATGTGGAAGAGACATAAACCAATCTCGGGCTCGTCCTTTTAAAGAAAAAGGAAACATAGTCATCCTCGTTAATTCTTATGAGCACCTTGACTTTTGGTGTATTGCCTGATTCTTCAAAAAGATAGAGATGATGATGTGGATCTTCATCATCCTCTCCTAGGAATTGGGCTCTTGCGTCAATTAAACCAAAAGATGAGACTTAATTTGAAATTATTCGCTCCTTCATTAGGTAAAAGGATGGGATTATTAGTCCGGTTTCTTCTTACGGTTTGATCACGAGATAGGTCTCGGGTTTGGTGGATTATTACGATTATTACGGTTCCGATTTTGATTATTTCTATTATTATTATTATTATTATTAGGGTTAACGAGGGGTTTTGTCCATGCCCTAGTGAGCATGTTCGACCACTTGTTCGGGTGTTTCATTCTTGATTTTGACCATTCTCGTATTTCTGTTTGAAGATGATTCTTGGTCGGGATTTCACGACTAGTATGACCGCGTTTACTCTCTACTCTAAAGCGCCTTTCGTAAGTGTTTATGTCGGGCTTATAAGGAGTGAGAGGGCCTTACCATACGGTCATCAACTAACGAAAATAGAAAATAACACGAAATTGATAGTAGTAAAATTGGTAATTTTCCTAAAAGGTAACAACCAACGAAAAATAAAATAGAAATGAGATAAGAAAAGTGTTGACTTATTCTCGAGAATTTTAAGCTAATACAAGTAGTAACCATAGACACATAAAAGAAATTAGCGGCGTTCCCGGCAACGGCGCCAAAATCTTGATACCGCTAAACCTATCCACGAGAGCGGCGCGAGAAATCGACAAAAGCGTTTCTGGGTTAAACGATCCTAACGGCGGTGTACCGGGTCAAAGCTGTAGTGCTAGTATGGTGAGTCGAGTATCGTATCCACAGGAACTTGGTAATTTCTTTTACGTGTGGTTAAACACCAAAGAGGCATTATTAACTCGATCTAAATCGCAATTTTATAAACACAGATCACTACTATTCTAGTCAACATAAAATAAATACGTAATTTAAAAGTTATTCTAATATAATATATATAGATATATAAATATATATAGATGTACATAAATTGCAAAGTATATATATAGATATAAATATATAGATACCAATATATTAAGCAGATATTTTAGAGAAATGGCCAAAACTTATATAATTGGTTTATACGATCTTTTCGATTAATTGAAATGTGTTCGATCTCTCCTTTTATTTTAGGTCCAATTGAGTAAGTGAAGCGGTGCACTCTGAGGTAAACAATTCCTCCTCACACGAAAGCGTATGAAATTGTCATATGTCCAATGCATCGAGTCAAGGTCCACAATTATTACGGTAAGCGAATTAATCACGAGCAGGTCCAGTACAAATCTACCTTTAGATAAAGGAGTCATTCCGTTCGTCAAGCGGTCAATTTTATTTTAAAGGCTCCGGTTGTCAAAGCCAGACGATTTAACTTTCGGTTTAAGTTTCAATTAAGCGATGATTTAACATTATTACGATCGAGTACAAATTATAATAAAATTCATTTCTCCCAAAACAAATTTACCCCGGGTAGGAAATCGGATTCCGTTATCACGTTGTTCACACGGCCAATTTTACCCTCCGGTTTTCTATCTTTTATTTCATATCACGACTACGAGGCGTCAATTCATAATTAGATTATGAATTCCTCGGATCGAGTTAAATATTTCAATCTGAATACGATCAAAATAGAAAAAGATTCAATTAACTCAATTTTAGTCATTTTAACTTAACAACATTTCTTTAACGAAAAGATCGAAATAAAACCGATTACATAGTTTTGGCGATATTATATTTAGCCTAAAAACATTATAACAACGAAAAATATAAAAACAAACATAAATACTTAAGAAAAGTTACCCGAATACGGCGAGTTGATTGAAATCGTATTTTCCGGACATTACAACTTCTTTAGCAAAACCGACTTCCGAGATTTTCCCGAGCATTATAACGATACTAAAACTACATTATTACGGCGTAAGGCCTTATTTACAACTACTACTAAAAATTAAAAAAGAAAAGAGAAAGAGGAGAATATATATATGATATGGTTTATATATATTTGGTACCCCATTTATTCTTCTTTGCATCTTCTTATATAGGCAAAGGTCTCAAGGCCGGACGGTCCGGTATTAGGCGGCTCGGTCGGACTAATGATTGCTTCCACTCACGATTGCAATCGGCATATGCGATGGAGATATTTATTTATATATATAATTATTAAACTTCTAAAATTCATATCTCGAGTTACGGCCCTCCAAAATTGCAAGCGAAATGCCAAAATTAAGGTCTCGAGAAACTCTACAACTTTCATGAAGGACTTTTTCCAGATAACGCCTTCTTGATAACCTCGTGTTCCTCCGAAGCTTTTACGGGATTTTTATTAATCCAAATCGATTAGCCACTTGATCACTGTTTAAGTTGTAGACCTCCAATCTTCATAATTTAAATTGCATTGGAAAGCTCTCGGAAAAATCTACAACTTGCGTGAAGAATACTTTCTCTGAAAATGTTGTTTTGATGAGCCATTCGTTTGTCGAAGACATTTCTCTATTACCACTTATCCAGATTGGTTGGCCACTTATCCACTTAAGCTATTCAATTGACCATTTAAGCTCGTGGCACTCTCTAAATCATTCCAGAGATATGATTAAACTTTAATATGTCGATTCTCGGGGTCTCGGGTTATAAATCTGCAATAAAACATCACAAATACCCACGTAAACTGACACACGACACTCCGATTTACTAAAATCGGTACAAAATTACAACTTTTTATTATTATTATTACTAAATACTCTAAATTATAAAGACTAACATTTTATACCATAATTTCATATATTTTATATAGAATTCGTTGATAAAACATAATAATATAACGTATATTTAATCATATAAAAATAATACATCAATAAGTCCCTTTTTTGATCTCCCTTGCGGCTTGATAAGGGCCTTCCCAATTTGCTGTTAGCTTCCCTTTATTGGGCTCCATACCCGTGGCCTTTCTGTTTCGGAGAACAAAATCCCCGATTTTAAATGAGTGGTTGCGGATTCGCATGTCATGTTTTTGTTTAGCGATTTGCTTGTAGTTCGCGAGTCGATGGTATGTCGCTAGTCTCTTTTCCTCCAATAGATCCAAGTCGATTTGTCTGTTTAAAAGATTATCCGCCGGATTATACAAAGCGACCTTGATGTTGGGTAGAGCCATTTCAACTGGAGTCATGGCCTCTGATCCATAAGTAAGAGCAAAAGGAGTTTCTCCTGTGGGTGTTTTGATAGTGGTGCGGAGTGCCCAAAGTTTATTGGGTAACTCATCCACCCACCCTCCTGCTTTTCCTTTGTCGTCCACGCTCTTCTTCAACATTTTGATTATTTGTTTGTTGCCGGCCTCGGCTTGGCGTTCCTTGAGATAAGCTAACGATGTTGCCGGTGTTTAACTTTGAATTAAATCGCAAAGATTTGAGAAGTCCTTCCTAAATTGTGGGCCGTGGTCGATACTCTGCCAGCGGGGCGTAAAGCGTGAAAAATTTGATCGTGTAAGAAATAACCTGCCGCTTTTGCCCACAAGAGGCCACGTGGCAGCCTCTCGGGATGACATGTGGCACCCAAATTTTTCTTTTTTATTCGGTAGAAACCGGAATTTCGGTTATCGTTATATATAAACCGAATGAGGCTTTAAAATTCAATCAACCGAAAATTTTCAATTTCTCGATTCGATTTCGACACAACAATTGAATATTATGCACAATAAAGTGTATATTCCGATACGGTTCATTTTTTGTACCTCCAACTGACATTGCGGATTCAGTTTTAAATTTCAATCAACCGAAAATTTTCGATTTCGACACAACAATTGAATAAAATCGTGTGAACCCACATTAAATATTTTTATTATTTTGAACAACATAGCGTCGGTCGAACCGACGGCCATTTGCAGTACGAACGTCACTAAAATTGACGTTGGAATACCAAATCAATTTTTATATTTTCAGCCCGTTTGACACATGTTTTTTTTCCCCTACCAAATGAATGAAAACGAGATCAATGACGTGTTCATTAATGATAAGATAGAGAAATGTCGTATAGAAAATGAGTGAAACACATTTTCAAGCATATTAATGATCTGGAAGCTAAGGCGTCCCGAGAGATTTTACCATGTAGTTATGGTCCGCTTACTGTTTTTCTATAATGTTTCATTGCTTAAATTCGAAGCTAAAGTGATCGACTTTATGACATTGTTGTCCGATACATCATATTGTAGTTTATTTTGTAGATTATAACTACAGATAGGGCTGGAAGAGAGGTGATTCACAATCTTCACGTCTCTAAGAAAAAGCTACTTCTTAGAGAAAATGTGATATATTTCTCTTGCTCTTTTTGTCTTGTGTCTTGAATTTGTTACGGTTTAAGCTTACGCAATTTATTTCACGTTGAGATCTATTCTTTTATATTATCGTTGGTAACGATTTATGTTGGGTCCGCCGTGCCTTGCACGACTCACGTTAACTAGTCCTACTACTAATAAGAAGTGAACTCTTCCCATATTGTGCCACGTGGCAGCCTCTGTGGCTGACACGTGACACCCAAATTTTTTTCCCGTGATTTCGGTTATCTCATTTCGTTATATCTACCTATATTTGCCACGTGTCCATCTTTGTGTTGTTTTTTTTTTTTAAACTTTGCTTCTCTTATATTGTATTTGTTCAGATGTGTTCACGGTTCTCTTATATTGTATTTGTTTAGGTGTGTTTATGGTTCGGTTTTCTTGTCTCGTTATATCTACCTATCTATAAAATGAAAGAGCAAGAAGCTCTCTCAATGAGCCACGTCCCCCCCCCCCATGCATGCTCTCTCTCGTGCATGCTCTCCTTGTCTAGTTGTTCAAAATTAGCGATGTCGGCCTTCATGTCCAAAGTTCTGGAGAGGGGACAATACTTCAACAGAAATTTCGCGGTCACTTGATCCCAAGTGTGTAAGGACTCATGTGGGAGTGACTCGTGTTTACGGTGATTTTTACGATTTATATTGCATTATTTCGTAACAATATCCTTGGTATTTTATTAATTTTTATAGAAAATTAAGTGTTTAATGGAATTATCGAAAGAATGAAGCTGGAAATTATTGAAGTGCAAAGTCGGGTTATTTACGTGATTTTATTAGCAATTATCTATTTATATATGTGATGTTACACTTTTTGCGTTTTTATGGTTGAAGGTACACAAATATATCATGGGTCGAGTAAGAGCCAGTGGAGGAGTTTAAAGCGACAATTTATTTAAAGATTGAAGAGAAGGGCAAATTAGGGATTATTATTATTTTTAGGGTTTAGGTTTTCTCTTATTTAAAAAAAAGAAAAAAAAAAAAGGTAATAATTACCCTAAGTCGGCTAAAAGGTTATAAAAGGCCGGATTCGTAGTGGCGACGGAACACGAAAAATCATGCAGGAGCAGAGCCGAGGCAGAAAAAAATCAAAAAAAAAAGCGGAGAAGCACTCATCGGCCGAGTGCACACCTTGATCGACCGAGCAACATATTTATTTTATTTTATTTTTTTCGTTCGTATGGATATGAAGCGAGAGGCTAGGCATACGGAACAAGCGTGTGAAACCGTCTCGACAGCGTTTTGATTTCAACTCTTGGATTGTTTGTGAGTTTGATTAAAGATTGTATCTTTATTATGTTTTTATTGATGTTATGCAATTTCATTGATGAATGTATTCTTTGTGTGATGTTTGATATGTGATGAGAATCGTTGTTAAACTTAGGTCACCATAGTAAAGATTGGATTTTTAATCTAGTTAACGATAGTTGTTAGGTTGAAGATCTAGATTATGAGATTGACAAATTTCACACCTTGATTAGTTAAAAGCGTTGATCTTTTAGGATCGAGAGATGAAAAGATTGATAGGTGAATTTTCTAAGATATTAGAAATTCATACCTTCGATAGGTGAATCACAATTTTATTAAATCATCACTAAACAATCAGAGAGTGATGTTGCGTTGAACACCAGATTTGCGGTATGATTGTCTATCTTGAGGATATAGAGTGTGATGAATGATTTCAAGCGGTGAGGACACGGTGGTGATCAAGAAGTGTGGTGGCGGTTTAAGTGTTTGTGTAGAACAAGTAGATCGATCGACAAATTGGCGAGTTTACGCTTGTATTAGATTAATAGCTTAAAGTTTTTGAGGAGAGATGGATCCCTTCTATTACAATGTGATCTATATATATAGGCTAAAAAAGGTAAGTCGGTTTATTGTTCACCGATAAGACAACTAAGAGTACAGACTAAGTTAAACATGCATGCAATACAAGTGTCTTAGCGGTGTAAAGTGTTGCCATTTGGATTGGCAATTTGGACAAAAATGGCGGCGGCGCAATGAGAAGAATGGTCGAGCAATGGACACAAATGCGTGCCTTGAGTATATTAGCTAGAATCACATGGAGAGAATGAGTCCGGCTTACTGTTGGCGGACACGATTTGGCTTGTAGCTAGCGGTTAGAAGAAGCTTGGGGGCAGCGGTCAGCGGGCGCAGAAGCCCATTATCTACGTTGATGGGCCAAGATTACAGGCCCAATATGGTTGAACAGGGCCCCATTCCAATCCGGGTATATCAGAGAGGAAATTGAAGGTTGCGAGATAGGTGGATCATTGCTTGTTCGTTGTTACACTAATTGGGAAAAAACCATTGTTGCTTGTTCTTCGTAGCAATCTTAAGATTTTATTGTCTTTTTAGTTTATAAAATAGAATTATCTTCGTTAGTTCGGTTCGCAACTATCCTTCCTGGCTTTAGATTTTTAATCTTCTGTCCAGTTTAACTTTATTGTTTTCATTACTAGTTCATTTTGTTTTGTTATTCTAGTTGTAGTCTTTAATTGTTAAGTGTAGGTTAGTTTTATTTTTCTCGTGACAACTTTAGGAAATTTGTTAAAACTAGACAAAGGCGATTCCACTGTGAGTTCGACTCGGTTTTAATCATTAAACTCGATCCACTTGCACTTGGGGTAAGCGGTTTATTTTATTACTTGTTATTTTTCATTGCATAAAGAATCCGTGACAAGTTTTTGGCGCCGTTGCCGGGGAATCGGTACGGTTGTCTAGTTTTTGTTAATTTTTTCCGTTTTCTGTTTTGATTTTTCGTAGGTAGGGCTTTAAGTGTCTCTGTCTACATAAAAAAAAATAAAAAAAAAATTAAAAAAATTAAAATTTTACTCGGTCGACCGAACCTTTTTATAAAAAAAAAGAAAATAAAATAAAATTTCCTTCTGCCATCTGTTCTGTTCTGTAATAGTTACAGTCTCTGGTTTCTGTTTTATTTACCTTAGATTTAAGTTAGCCTTTGTAAGAAATTCGCGAGGACACCGTGTTTTTGGTTTCGGTTTATGCAAACTCGAAGTCAAAAGGGGCCACTACTCTACACCCCTGACCTCGAGCGGACCATAGTCCGACCAAACAGGCGAAGACTCCGTTTTGCGGATCTCCCTGACGAAGAAAACATAGCCGATCAAGATTTCGAGCTAAATCTAGCAAAGGAGATCGAAGAAATAGTCATAATGGCTGCAGACGACAGACGTACGTTGGCTGACTACGCCATGCCTGGTGCAGTCAAAGTCAACCCAGCAATCGTTCTACCCGCCATTAATGCACCAACCTTCGAACTTAAACCTGGGCTTATCCAAATGATGCAACACGCATCTATTTTTCATGGTTTTGAATCAGAAAATCCTCACACTCACGTACACACATTTTTGGAAATATGTGGTACGACTCGCATTGAAGGAGTTAGTGAGGATGCAATAAAATTGAAATTATTCCCGTTTTCCTTAAGAGGGGAGGCAAAAGAGTGGTACAACTCTCTCCCTGCAGAATCAATCACCACTTGGGCCGAACTCGAGAAAGAGTTCCCGAGTCAATATTTCCCACCATCCAAAACAGCCCAATACCTAAGTGAAATTTTCACTTTCTATCAAAAGGAAAATGAGTCTTTCTTCGATTTGTTGGAAGAGGTTCAAAGCTCTCTTGAAGATGCCCCCATCATGGTTTGGACTTGAGAGGCAAGTCAACACGTTTTCGAGTGGATTATTTGAACTCACTAAGAGGTATGGTCAATAGTTCTTACGGAGGGCATTCTTGAGGAAAACACTGCAGAGGGTGGGCATTATTTGAGGATATTGCCAAATACAACTATGCCCCTCGTCTCATGCTATCCAGGCACCTCCTCCTCCTCCTCCTAGGATCGAGGAGGTAAATATGCAAAATCAGATTGCCATCTTGCAGCTTGGCGGTGGTTGCCCTTTCAATGTCTCCAAATCCAGCGAATCGAATCTATCATTCCCTTGAGAACTCTCAAGTTACGTTTTGCGAAAAATTGTTGTCAAGCGGCCATATGGTTGGCGGTGTCAATTTATTTCCCTTCAACCTATCAAGTCAATCTTTGTCGAGAATCGGGGGCAGTACAATCGATCACATGCCAGGCATGTGATAATGTGAAGACATACCGATCGTTTACGTCTATGGTTGGACGAGCATTTGAAATCAATGCGTTCGATGGCGACAAAATCGAGAGATTCAACAATCGGTTCTCTAGCCAAAGCAATTTTCAAAATCGGGTTTCAATCAAAACCCAATTTCAATCGAGAACCATAATATGAATTTTTCCAATCAAAATCGGAGGTTCAACAGGCGGCCGAACAATCCAAAGCCAATGTTTCAAAGTCGGTCTAGCCAATCTTTCCCACAAAACTTCCGAACTCTCAAGGCCCCCTCAATCTAGTGATCTTGAAAGCAAATTGGACTCTATCGGAAGGAGCAGAATAATAATTTCAATTCCTTCTTAGCACAATTAAGAATCTTGAGAAGCGGCTCGGGCAAGTAGGTGACCAAAAGCTTCAGACTCAAGGCGATTACTAGCTTTCTTGAGAAGAACCCCAAGGATGGTCAAGTGGCTCGGACCGAGTTAAATCAAAGCCAATGCCCGATCTAGTTCCCACGATTCCTTATGGTAGAGAAGAGGCCCGGTGCTATGAATTTGAGATCCGGCACTCGGCTTAGTGGTCCCAGAACAGGAAACCACTAACCCCTCCCCATGATGATGCGGCGGGAGGGAAGTCAGCGCCCATATTCTCTGATACGGAAGAGAGTACTCAGGTGGCTGATCCCCTGAGAAATAAAGAGTTTGAAAGACCTCAGGTGGCTGATCCCCTGAGGAGTGAAAAATCAAGTGTGAGTCAGGTGGCTGATCCCCTGACTAGTAAAAAAAGTGAGAAAGTGGTGAGGTGGAAAGATTTGGAAGATAAAGATGTTAGTTCATCCTCAAAGAAAGTTTTTTCTGAGAGTGATTTAAAGAAACTTCCATTTCCACCTAGAAAAATCAGCATCTCCTTGCATGAGGACAAGAAATATGAAAAAGTGCTTAATCTTCTGAAAAATACTCAGGTTAATCTTCCATTATCTGATGTTTTGGTTGAGATGCCTAAGTATACAAAGTTCATCAAGGATGTTGTTTCCTCTAAAAAGAAGCTCGAAGACATGGATCAGTTGATTGGTGAAGCGCTCACATGATTAGTTATGATGAGTTGCCAATCAAGAGAGGTGACCCTGGGAAATTTGTGCTCACATTGTTGATGGGAGGCTTAGTATTTCCAAATTCTTTATGTGACCTAGGTGCATCCATAAGTCTGATGCCATTGTGCATGTCTACGTAAGTGACTTGGATTGGTGATCTTTTAGAACCCACAACCATGAACCTTCAATTCAATTGATAGATCTTCCAAGAAAGCTGCTTTGGGATATTAAAGGATGTTCTAGTTCAAATAGATAGATTCACTTTTCCGGTTGGTAGTACGTCTAGACATATAGAAGGATGAAAATGTCCCTTGATACTTGGAAGACCCTTTATTTTTCTGACCCAGAGCCCTCGTTGGTGTGATGGTGGCAAAGTGACTATACGAGTTGGTGATCGGGAGGTGAGCTACAATGTCTCTAAAGCTATTCGAGAGACCTACGATTATCAACCGGCTTCTCCATTGAAGACATGTCGGATGACTTTAACGACTACATGGAAAAGCAAGTCATGGTTGTTGAGGTGAATATGAAGCGATTAGTAGAGAATCGAATAATCATGGTTGGGTGAGTCTAAAACAACTAGGAGTGAATTTGATGAAGGTTCGTTGAAAGAAGAAGCTTTGGCGGTAGGACCATTTGAGTAAACTCGGTGATGTTGAGTTGAAAAGTGGGAGCTTAAATACAGTTTAGAAGAACCACCTGCAGATTTGGTACTAAAGCCATTGCCTAAGCATCGAAATCGTGTTCTTGAGAGAAGATGACAAGCTTCCATTAATTATCTCTGCCAAGTTATCCCGGTTAGAAGAGATGAAGTTGTTGAATGTGTTAAGAAAGAATGAGAAAGCCTTTGGATGGCAAGTGGGAGACATTAGAGGATATCTCACGACATATGCATGCACAAGAGAAAAGGCGAAGAGGGTGCTAAGTGTGTTAAACTGACCCAGGAGGAGGCTCAACCCTCACATGCAATAAGTAGTTAAGAAAGAGATTATCAAGCTTTTGGACATGGGTATTATTTTTGCGATTGCTAACAGTGAATGGGTGTCCCCTACTCAAGTAGTTCCTAAGAAAGGTGGAATTACTATCGAGAAGAATGAAAAGGGCGAAGAAATAGCATTGAGGCTAGTGACGGGTTATAGAGTGTGTATTGACTGAGAAAACTCAATGAAGTCACGAAAAAGATCATTTTCCCCTCGCTTTCATTGACCCGGATGCTTGGCGTCTGGCGGGACATGCATTCTCTTTGTTTTCTTGATGGTTATTCGAGGATATTTCCGGATACCCATAGATCCGGTCGACCAAGAAAAGACCACTTTCACACCTTTTATGGTACATTCGTGTTGAAATAGTGTCTAAACCCAATCGGGTTGGACCGGATCCGACAGGTCGGATCATTTATACTATTTCTTTATGTTTATACATATATATTAAATGGCTTTTCTGTTGTCATATATATGTTCTTTTAAAGAACCGATTATGAATTGTTATATGATAACGTCCTTAGTATTAGACTGTGATAGAGAAACCATGATAGGCGATTATGGTTGATGAGATCTCTAATCACTTTAATAAGTTTGATACTTAAATGTCTACAGGTGATGTACTATTAAGCGGGGCATTGATAGTATAAGCAGGCTATACGTATTAGATGTCTTTGTCTTTAGGGCGAGGATAGATCTCGTCTATCGAAGTGTAGAGACACTTGGGTATGCGTGGGCGTGTATTAGAGAATGCGTCGTTAGGCGACCCACTTACACGGATAAGTGTCACCTTATGTGGCGGTTGTGTAATTATCCTTAAGACCGGAGTCTTCATGGCATCACGGTGTGGATTGTCATGCTTTGACACTATTGAGGTTTCCACAACCACGGGGCGATCATGCGGTAGTGATTGGGTATGATCTTGAAGCATGCGGAGTATACATGATTGGTCGATCCGGGAATCGCGTATCTATGATTGGGATCGAATATCGAAATGGCCTTCTTATAAGGAATGTCGAACTCTCGTGAATCTTTGCAAAGTGGGAGTAAGCGAGTTGCTTGAGAGGCATGATATCAGTTATAAGATACGATCGTTGATGTTTGACACTTTCGACTAACGACCGTATGGATATTATTACAATGATAGGATTGTAAGTTACACGGTAAGCTGTTTCACATGAAAGGTAGTAGTCATTGCATTTGACTCTTCCGATGATTGGAAGTCACGGTGTGTTGCTAGACGCTATCCCGTGATCGTTAGGCATGAAGGGCATTTTAAGTAATTTGCACTTTGTGTCTACAACCAACATATTCGGAAGCCTATCGGGTCACACACATAAGAACATCTAGCGGATTAAAATGTGGTTATAGATGATAACCAAATAAGGAAAGTTTATCTCGAGACTATAAAGGTTATAGTGGTAAATTAATATGGTGGTATTTATTTATTATGAATAAATTAAATACAAGATATTAATTATATTGGTTAATTAAAGAATATTCCGGATGCCAATTTATTGGCTAAAGGTGGCGCAATTTTGGAGTGTATAAGATACACTTGGATTGTGCAATTTAATTAATGGTATTACCATATATTAATATATATAAATATACATATTGGCTTGAATTGTGTATGTATGTACATTCACGTGTCAAAGGATGCATATTTAAGTGGTGCATATGTTTATATTTATAAATGGATTTATATGTGTGATATATATATATGTGATATACACGCGTATGTAAATTGATTTATGGTAATAAAATAAAGATAGTCAATATTAGATATTGACAATATCTTAGGAATATTCAATATAAGATATTGACAATATCTAGATTTATTTGATATAAGATATTATAATAAATGAGATAAATCAATCAATTATATTTTCCTTATTTTATTGGGAAAATGTTTTTTCTCTCTCCACTCTTCGTTGGGCGCCACATTACACTATAAATATAGTGTGGGTGTCAAGCTCTTTTGTACATCACAATTGCAGAGAGCTAATAGTTCTTGTGTAAAATAGAGAGCATCTTATAGAAAGTTGGAGAGAGGGAAAAGGGCGGTCTAGCAACCGGAGTTTTCGATAGCAATCCATGATGGGATTCGGCGGGTTGTTCGTGTGGACTAGCGGTAGAGGCCGAACACTTGGGCGGCTACATGCGAGAACTACTCTCGCTTAGGCGGTCAAAGCGTCGATCTTATAGATCAACCAAGGTAACCACCGTCTACACTACTTGTTTGTTTATTGCTTAAGCGAAGTCGATCTTGGGTCGATAGGAAATAATTTTTGAATTCGGCTGCGTTCGCGTAGATTTCTAACGGTGGTATCGAGCGAGCTTGAGCTTAAGCAATAAGCATGTAATTATGCGTAGTTAATTTTATCGTTTAAATCACGTAATTAAAAGATGAAAGATTTTTGATTTGTAAAATTGATACACGAAAGAAAAAAAAAAAAAAAAAAAGCGAGATCTGGTGGTGCTCGGCGGTGGGCGGCGGCACCAGCCGAAAATGCGCGGCGGCGGCGAGCGGCGACTAGGCTGGCGGCGGTCGGTTGACGGTCAATCTTTGGCGGATCTCAAATTTTTGTTTTGTGTATTTTGTGATTCAATATGGTTCATAGTTGTGATTGGTAAATCTCATTTGTTTAGTTGTGTCGTGTGTGGCTAACCAATGGTTCAAATAGTTTGGGTCGTTGGGATGCCACATGGCATTAAAATAATAATGGCATTTCTAAACTTTGTTTGGAATAGGCGCAAGCCTTTCAAATATTTGATTTGGGAAAAGGCAAGCGCAAGCCATTTCAAAATTTTGATTTTGGAAAGTGGCGAAGAGCCTAAACCAAAAATTATTTGGCCTTTCCAAATATTTGATTTGGAATAGGCGCAAGCCTTTTCAAATATTTGATTTGTAAAGGCTGCAGGCTGCAAGCCACTTCAAAATTTTGATTTTGGAAAGTGGCGAGGACACTAAGCTAAATTTGGTTTAGAAACCAAAAGCATCCTTTTGATTACGAATCAAAAGGAAAAAACAAAGAGAAATAATTTTAATTTTGATTTATTTTGGAATAGTTCTAATTGATTAAAATTAAAATTAAAATCGTTTAAAGTTAATCGTTAATTTTATTTGATTAAAATCATTTAATTAATTAAATGTTAATTAGTTAATTGATTGGATAAAATTATTTAATAGATTAAATGTTAATTGATTAATTAAGGCTTAAGTAGTTAAATTTTAATTTTATCTTTTTCATAAGATTTTATTGTATGGATTAGATATAGTAGATATAATATGATTATATGGACGATTGATCATGGACTCGAGCCGATAGGATAGATGTGAATGATTTAATTTTTGTTGGTTTAAAAATTGTCTGAGGCCGTTATGAAGAGCGTGACCTAGTTTATTTTTTGCATTCATCCCATTCCGTTAGCTCCCCGTGTGCGGCGGATGTATTTATTTTATTAGATAGAATTAAATGTAACAAGAATGGGGCGGAAGATGGAGACCAAAGAAAAGAAGAATAAAGATCCCATTGGAGAATGTCGCATTAAAGATCTATTGGCGGTTTGCACTAACCTTAGATTGTGACCAGCGGTTTAAATCGATTTGTATTGAAACCACTTTTTAGGAAAAGTCCATGATCATACCGGTTACTTTATGCATTTATTTATTTTGTGCTTGTATTTATTTTATATGATACGATAGATGCATGACTAGGCACGATCTAGATAAATGTGTAGGATGTATGTTTATAGAGATAGACATATTTATGATGAGACCATAATTAAAATTAATTAAGTGAATTAATTTACATAAATACTTTCACCTCAAAAGAATCAAGTTGAAATTGCCTCCCGTATTATAATGGCGGTGAAGAGCCCTTGTTGGATCAACTCATCGACCAAGCGAGGGGTTGACCTACCTCGGGTATATCGTTATTATCGAGATATGATCGTATGAGATCTCACGAATATTGGGGTTATGACTTGACTAAAATTCTCTCGGCCACCCGACCAAAGCGGAGTCGTTTGGATTTTAGAGGCAAGGGTTTGACTACTTCGTAAGATGAAAATTGTCAAAGAGTTGACTAGTCAAACAACAAAAGTCGTATAAGATACGATTGACAAAAGTTGTTGTCTACCTATTATGCTATTTTGGCCCACCACCGCCAAAGCGGGGTCGGGGTAGTTTAGTGGGATCTTGTCCACTAAAGAAATTAATAATTCTTGAAAGTCAATTGGAAGTAGTTGACTAGTGGGAGCAAAATCATAAACAAAAGACCATTTTTGATTTTGCGTGTATAAACAACAACACTCATTTATTTTCATTTTTATGTTGTAGTTTTATGGACTTTATATTTATTTATAATTCTCGATTAGTAAAACCAAATTATATTTATTAATTTTGAAAGCGTTCTCAAACATGGTTAAGTAATTTTAATTTTTAAAATAAGCAATGACATGAGCAATCCCGTTATAGTAGTTAGAGACAAGGAGATTACATAATTGATGCAATGCTCGAGACTTTAATTATTAATGAAAGCGGAAGCTCATGATATGATTAAATCTATTGAAATAAGTTTCAGCGAATTAGTCATATATTGGATATGATCCAAGATGATCATTCGATCATACGATGACAATTAATTCAAGCGTTGGATAAGAATGACCACGTCTAATTTTGGAAAGGTTGTTTTCAAAATTGTAAGATTTAAATATCGACTTAATTCTATCATTGCTTAAAGGTTAATTAAATAGTTAATGTTTTGAATACGATTTAAAGGTTAAATAAACTATTTAATATACTTTAGATTTTCTTTATGAAAGGAAATTAAAGACATAGCTCTTGTGATCATTCTTAAGTCTTATGAAGACTACACTAAGAAATATTTACAAGTGCTTAAAGGATTAAAAGGAAAGTTAGGGCATGTGCTTAAATAGAGAACTTATTGAAGTTTCTATTCTAGGCAAGTGAGTTGAGATAAATCTATCTAAGTTCAAGTCAACTCTTAGATATATGATATCTTACGAGTGTGATTAAATTAGAAAGATTAAATCTGAGATATGGAAGGTGAATCAAGCGTTGTAACACTTACCATAATGCGGATCAATAAGCGATAAAGGGAACTAAATAAATGTTATTATGTTCGGTTCTTATGAAGAACATGCTTTCGGTTATTTGTTAGGATTTAGTAGACATATTCAATTGTAAAGAATAAATGTTATTCCGATAAAGTTGGATGGTCTTTGAATCTAACATACTAGATTGTAGTCACTATATAGTTGATGTATGTGATGAGATCTCAACTAAATATTTGTATGCATTTGTTATCCTTGATATTTGTGGTTGTTTCAGACATAGTCTCATGGAAGGGAAGCGTGTAATTAAGCGTCATTACGATGATGTTGAACCATATGATTATGAATCTTGTGGGTTATCGTATCTTATTTAAAGAGGACTAAAATACCACTTTTATGAAAAGGTTGTAAAATCTAGAAAAATTCTCTAAAGCCTAAACATACCGATGTTTGTTGGCTTATGACAATTAATACTACAAATAATTGTTTGTTAATCTCTATCACTATTTTTAGAAATAGTTGAATGTACTCGATTGAAGTGCATAATTGGAAAGCCGAAAAGTTCGAGCTGAAATGCGAATATGAGATTGATGAGCTACTTAGGAATTAATCTTCAATTAGATTGAAGTAATTATATACTGAAGGGTGTTTGAAGTAAATGCGAAAGGAATAAGATTTTCCCTTGAAGGATACCATCTTTGGGATACGCAATTAGATTGTGTTCCCAAAATGGCAACAACACTTTATATGATAAAGGTGTGATGCAAGCCATGCGAAGTATCCCTTACCCGTTTCGGGATAGTGCCCTTATACTTAACCGAGTTCCAAAGAATAAAGGTTGAATAAATTCCATATTAGTTATGGAAGGCGATAATGTCAAATCTATCCTAACCGATAATTTGAAGTTGTCATAGGCAAAGTCAGAAAGGCTTGGAGCCTAGTACGACATATGCAACTTTGTGAAATATCTTAGCAAATGCACGCTAGATATTATTTACTCGTCCAGCGGAGCAAAGGTGTTTGTCTCCAAACATCTTTGTCTCTAGAGGAAGTGTTTCTTCCAAAGAAAGCAGTGGGAGTGAATTTAGATCTCAAAAGAGTTTGAGAACCACAAAGATATATTCAACCATAGGAGCGTGAGCGGCGGGGCCACATAGCGATGAGGTGTAAAACATTGCTCAGTGCACACAAAAGTTACGTAAGTGCTGTAGATAACCTCAAGCTGAAAAGCTATTGGTATGTTCATCTTGAAGAATGAATATCTCACGACTTATGAAAGAATGTTTGAAAGGCAAGATTGAGAGATATGGCAGGAGCCATAATATACGAATTAGTTTCCATCGGTGACAAGCAGGTTGTGAACCTAGTATGTCTTACTTAGAGGAATGTCACTGTAAAAAAAGTGAGCCAGTTCTATTGGACTATGCTTGTTATAACCCGTATCATGGCTATATGATAGTGTTGATGGCGTTAGGCGGGAAAGCTCGATGTTCATAAGCGATAACATGATATGTAAGCCCACGAGGTCCATTTATGGACTCAAACAAGTTTCTCGAGACAATTTCTTTGTTTGATAATCAAAGGAGTTTGATTTAGTCAAAGAAGGATATGCCCAATGTGCAAGATGGATAGTGGGAGTGTGTTATGATTTTTGAGTAAGGTATTAGATATCTCTCTCGAGAATTATCACCCCGTATCACGATTCAATTAATGTTTGGTAGTTCAAGGTCTTTACGAAAGCACTTGGATTAGCGGTTCTTATTTTAGAAATGAGAATCTATAGTGATAGATTACTGCTGTTAGATTATTGTTTACCTATGTAGATGTGATGCTAAAGGAGTTTAGCATAGATCACAATGGGAGATACTGCTAGTCGGTGTTCTCATGATCTATCTATGTTATGGCGTTAGTCTAAAGATAAGGTGAAAGATGATGCTTATGGAAGGTTTCCTTTGCTACTGCGATAGGAACCATCTTATAGGTAATGCCGGATGTTCATAGTCCATGAATAGTCATGAGCAAGTATGAAAGTAAATCTGGTAAATGTCGAGAATATCCTTAAACAAGTTAAGGAAAGTTTCTAGTTTATTGAAACTTGGAATTAAATAAGCGTAGATATCTGAGGCGTAGATCTGAGTCTTATAAAGGCGAGTGGGAGCTACGATGCAGGTTTGCACTCACTTTGATTAAGTGATACGGTGAGTTGGAAATGTTCTAGCCTATGGGTCCTTTGTAAATTCTACAAGTAGGCCAAAACACAGTAGTGCCTTAGAGGCGCGGCGGGAGGGCGATACATGGATCTAGAAGGTTCATTCTGAACCTTATACAGTTCTTCCACCTTTTATATAGGTGATATAGTAAGTGGATTCATTGCTTGAAGAAAGGACCAGGGTCTCGTCGAGAGATTCATGTGTGTGTTGAGGCGGTTCTTTGACTTGGTCATTTGGGGCATGATATGAAGATAGTTTGAGTCCCCACGGATAGCGATCCGTTAATGGCTAGGAGCTGGTTGCGAGTATTGCATGAGATTCTTGTATTTCAACTTGGTCTTGTGTGTGCTAGTGATTGGTTTAAGGCCAAGTGGGAGATTGTTGAAATAGTGTCCTAAACCCAATCGGGTTGGACCGGATCCGACGGGTCGGATCATTTATACTATTTCTTTATGTTTATATATATATATTAAATGGCTTTTATGTTGTCATATATATGTTCTTTTAAAGAACCGATTATGAATTGTTATATGATAACGTCCTTAGTATTAAAGCGTGATAGAGAAACCATGATAGGCGATTATGGTTGATGAGATCTCTAATCACTTTAATAAGTTTGATACTTAAATGTCTACAAGGTGATGTACTATTAAGCGGGGCATTGATAGTATGAGCAGGCTATACGTATTAGATGTCTTTGTCTTTAGAGGCGGGGATAGATCTCGTCTATCGAAGTGTAGAGACACTTGGGTATGCGTGGGCGTGTATTAGAGAATGCGTCGTTAGGTGACCCCTTTACGGATAAGTGTCACACTATGTGGCGGTTGTGTAATTATCCTTAAGACCGAGTCTTCATGGCATCACGGTGTGGATTGTCATGCTTTGACACTATTGAGGTTTCCACAACCACGGGGCGATCATGCGGTAGTGATTGGGTATGATCTTTGAAGCATGCGGAGTATACATGATTGGTCGATCCGGGAATCGCGTATCTATGATTGGGATCGAATATCGAAATGGCCTTCTTATAAGGAATGTCGAACTCTCGTGAATCTTTGCAAAGTGGGAGTAAGCGAGTTACTTGAGAGGCATGATATCAGTTATAAGATCGATCGTTGATGTTTGACACTCGACGTACGACCGTATGGATATTATTACAATGATAGGATTGTAAGTTACCGCGATAGCTGTTTCACATGAAAGGTAGTAGTCATTGTATTTGACTCTTCCGATGATTGGGAAGTCACGGTGTGTTGCTTTAGCGCTATCCGTGATCGTTAGGCATGAAGGGCATTTTAAGTAATTTGCACTTTGTGTCTACGGCCAACATATTCGGAAGCCTATCGGGTCACACACATAAGAACATCTAGCGGATTAAAATGTGGTTATAGATGATAACCAAATAAGGAAAGTTTATCTCGAGACTATAAAGGTTATAGTGGTAAATTAATATGGTGGTATTTATTTATTATGAATAAATTAAATACAAGATATTAATTATATTGATTAATTAAAGAATATTCGGATGCCAATTTATTGGCTAAAGGTGGCGCAATTTTGGAGTGTATAAGATACACTTGGATTGTGCAATTTAATTAAAGTATTAATATATTAATATTATATATATAATATATATAAATATACATATTGGCTTGAATTGTGTATGTATGTACATTCACGTGTCAAAGGATGCATATTTAAGTGGTGCATATGTTTATATTTATAAATGGATTTATATGTGTGATAATATATATATGTGATATATACGTGTGTAAATTGATTTATGGTAATAAAATAAAGATAGTCAATATTGGATATTGACAATATCTTGGGAATATTCAATATAAGATATTGACAATATCCTAGATTTATTTGATATAAGATATTATAATAAATGAGATAAATCAATCAATTATATTTTCCTTATTTTATTGGGAAAAGGTTTTCTTCTCCTCCACTCTTCATTGGGGCGCCACATTACACTATAAATATAGTGTGGGTGTCAAGCTCTTTTGTACATCACAATTGCAAGAGCTCATAGTTCTTGTGTAAAATAGAGAGCACCCTATAGAAAGTTGGAGAGAGGGGAAAAGGGCCGGTCTAGCAACCGGAGTTTTCCAGTAGCAATCCATGATGGGATTCGGTGAGTTTGTTCGTGTGGACTAGCGGTAGAGGCCGAACACTTGGGCGGCTCATGCGAGAACTACTCTCCTTAGGCGGTCAAAGCGTCGATCTTATAGATCAACCAAGGTAACCACCGTCTACTACTTGTTTGTTTATTGCTTAAGCGAAGTCGATCTTGGGTCGATAGGAAATAATTTTTGAATTCAGCTGCGTTCGCGTAGATTTCCTAACAATTCGCATCTGAGCGAATGCCATTCGAACTCTGCAATGCCCAGCTACATTCCAAAGATGTATCTTTGGCAATCTTTGATAGGCTTGTTGAAAAGTGTATGGAGATATTCATGGGCGATTTCTCGATCTTTGGTCAATCCTTTGATCTTTGTCTTGATAATCTTGATCAAGTATTATCCCATTTGTGTGGAAAGAACTTAGTCTAAAGCGGGAAAAATGCCATTTATGGTAGACGAGGGGATAGTTCTTGGCCACAAGTTATCAGAAAGAGGAATAGAAGTAGATAGGGGCAAAAGTTGAAGCTATAGAGAAGATGAATTTCCCTAAAAATGTGCGTGAAGTAAGAGGTTTCCTTGGACATGTTGGTTTTTATAGGAGATTCATTAAGGATTTTTCCAAGATAGCCAAGCCCCTTTCTACTTTACTGAGAGAATATGTCGTTTTTAATTTTGATGATAGTTGCAAGCAAGCGTTTGAGGAGCTTAAAAGTCAATTGATCTCTGCGCCGATCCTTATCTCTCGATTGGAACCTACCACTTTGAACTCATGTGTGATGCATCCAACTATCTTTGTTAGTGCGATCTTAGGTCGGCGTATTAAGGAAAATTCAGCCCATCTCTTACGCCTTGATCACACACTAAACCCCACACAAGTAAACTACACGACCACTGAAAAGGAATTATTGGCTGTAGTCTTTGCAATGGACAAATTTCGTAGTTACTTGTTGGGCGCGCGATCCTTTGTTTGGGTGATCACGGCGCTCTGCGCTATCTCATGACTAAGAAAGATGCTAAACCGCGCCTACTACGTTGGATACGATCTGCAAGAATTTGGCGTTGATTAAAGACAAAAGAGGCGGTGAAAGCGTAGTAGGCGATCATGTTTCGAGAATGCGAGAATGAAGTAGAAAGAGCACTGAAGACATAGACCTTTACTTTCCTCTCGAAAATGTTATGCATATAGATGAGTGCACTCCAGATGTCCGTGGTACTCCTCTATCGTCAACTACCTGCATTCCCAGTACTTAAATCCAGAATTTTCTTATCAGGAGAAGAAGAAATTTTTCTCTGATTTGAAAACCTTTGTGTGGGATGAACCTTACCTCTTTAAAATCTGTAAAGATGGATTGTTGAGAAGGTGTGTTCCCGAATCAGAGCAACGAGATATCATTGAACAGTGCCATAATGGGCCTACTGGTGGCCACTTTGGTCCCTAGAAAACCGTTGCTAAAATCTTTCAGTCCGGTTTCTATTGGCCCACGATCTTCAAGGATTCAGAAGCTTTCTGCAAGGCTTGTGATAGGTGCCAACGAACCGGAGCTTTAACTAGGCGTTTCAACATGTCATTGAAGCCCATTTTAGAATGTGAAGTCTTTGATGTATGGGGTATTGATTTCATGGGCCCGTTTCCATCCTCCTGTGGAAACAAATACATCCTAGTCTGCGTTGACTATGTATCAAAATGGGTGGAGGCTCAAGCCGCTTCTCGCAATGACCACAAAACGGTCATGAGCTTTCTGAAGAAAAATATTTTCGTGCGGTTTGGATGTCCCCGCGCTTAATCGATGATGAGGAGCATAACTTACGCAGCGGCCATTAGAAAAAGTCCTTGAGAAATATGGTGTCGGCACAAAGCGGCACACCATATCATCCTATGACTAGTGGCCAGGTTGAAGAAGTAATCAAAGTTTGAAGAAGATCTGGAAAAAGTTGTGAGCAGTCATAGGAAGGGTGAGTCTCAAAGCTGGATGATGTACTATGGGCGTACCGTCTTTGCCTATAAAACCCCCATGGGTACATCTCCCTATCGGATGGTATATGGAAAACCATGCCACTGCGCGGTCGAATTAGAGCATAAAGCGTATTGGGCCATTAAGTTCTTGAACTTTGATGCCCGATCATGTAGTGAACATCGGCGATGCGATTGCATGAATTGGATGAGTTTAGACTCCAGGCCTACGAGAGTGTCGGGATTAGCAAGGCGAGAATGAAACTCCTTCATGATGCTAAAATCAAGCGAGAATTTCAAGTTGGGAGCAAGTCTTACTTTATAATTCAGGTTACATCTGTTTCTGGGAAGTTGAGGCGAGTTAGTCGGCCCGCTTTGAAAGTGCAAATTATTCCCGGAGGTGTTTTAGAATTTGAGAGGTCATGGTGACCGACCATTTAGAGTAAATGGTCAAAGGTGCAAGCAATATCTTGGTCAAACTAAAGAAAAACCTTTGATTATTCATTTCCTCGACATCCTCGGGTGTGGTATGGTGAAGTCAATGGTGGAAGAATTCTCGCCCGACTTGTTTTCCGAGGATGACGGGCGGTGGCTTAGTCGAGCAAGTTATGGCGGGAGTTGGGACATGGAAGAGTTTAAGCGGGAGGCACGATTAAAGAGAAGGCGAAGAAGAAGAAGAAATGCAATGGGGAAAATTAAGAATGTTTGGAAGCGGTAAAGAAACGACCCCGTGTGTGAGATCTTTGTTTACAGTAGCCACACTAATGACGAGCTTACGAAGTAGTGGCCGGAAGGAAGATTAAGTGGCCTAATCCGGTGACTAATAACGTGTGTCAGCCAAAGACACTAAAGAAAGGCGCTTGTTGGGAGACAACCCAATAATAAGAATAGTTTTTATTTATTATTTTGGACTATTTTGTTCTTTGTTGAATAAGGGGCTAGTTTTGTCTTTGTGTCGTCTAGGTTTTGGAGTCGGTTTACGTGGCGAGGTAACTTGCATGGCGGAAGCTACCGCATGCGTTTTGATTCATCGTGCTTTAGTTGGAGCTCTTTGTCGGTTTTCCGTTGCTATTACTTTCTGATGAATCTTGTAAGCCTTAACGCGCATTTGCACTTTCAGTTGGAGTTTGGTATTTATGTATGCACATGTTGGACCCTATACGGATGTCAAGCCTCTGTGGCTTTATAATTGACGCTTAGATGTTCTGTGTTTTAACTGTGTGGTAATGTTTCCATCTGAGCAATTATATTCTGTGCTTCTATCTTGTCTATGACTATTTTTGCCATGTTATATCCCCCTTGTTCCCCCGAGATTTTCCCATTTTTTTTAAAGTGTGAGGATATTTTCGATAGCGATTGTGAGCTTTTAGATGATATCAGTTTTCCGGTGGATGGTCCACAGTCTGCTGATTTCTTCAAGCATTTCCGGATCTGGATCATGACCACTTCCAGAATTGCCACCTTCGAACTACAATCAGCTAAGTACTTTATTTCTTTTTAAATTCTGCCTAACCTGAGGACATGTTGTCGTTTAAGTGTGGGGGAGGGGTTGTATGTACCTACAATTGTGCTTAATCTATTACCATGCTTAGAAAGAGCTGAAAACTTGAAAAAAATTAAAAAAAATTTTGTTTTTGTTCCGAGCAAGTTCATATTTTATTTGGCTTACTACTGTTGTGGTTTCCAACCGTGGCATATTATAGTCATTGATGCTTTATACTGTATGTTTAGTAGGTCAGATGTCTCACCCGACATACATTCACGTAGCCATGTTAAATGACGAGCTATAAATTATAAAGCTGTACCCATCTAGATTAGTAGCATTTGATCATCTTATAAGTATACTGTGCTTAGTGCTAATGTGCGTGTCATGGGAATTATAATAGTTTGTATTTAGAATCAGTATGACATCTTTGTGAATGCCCTAGGTTTGAATGTGATAAGTGAAACGTAACTATTGTGCTCGGGAAGTTGTTGTTAAAATAATGAAAAAATTGGGTGTGTCGGAAGCTGGTCGATGATTGGAGTGAGGTAGGGCGTACCACGAATGTCCTATACCACTATGATGACCAAAAGCTCACACGATCGGAAGAAAGTTTGCCTTATGATTTGAGTAAGGTAGGGCATATCCCGAATGTCCTATTCTACTATGACGGGCAATAGCTCATTCTGATGTGCGTTTATATGTGAAAGTTAATTGAATCAACTTCTATAAGGAAGTGGTATGAATAAGTGGAAGACTTAGTTATTGCCTATCTTATCCCCAGTATAAACCGACAGGCATGTTGTAGGGAATATCCTCTGAGTATGTCAGAAAGATCCTAAACACATTCTATCATCCTTTTCAGGACATGTTACGTTTTGTAGGGCACATGTTATAAGTATCATCATATTTTTCTAGTTTAGATGGGTATTTGCTAGTTGCTTGGAAAGTTCCAAGTTTGGACTTAGTGGAAATTTTATATGGCTCTGCACACACACCGGAGTGAACCTCAACTTATTAAATACATTTGTATACTTCTTTGAAGATGTCTATATTTATTCTTTGTGGTTGGAACTATGTGGTACTAAGTAAATCGAAGCCTTGGTCATGTTTTGTCTTGCTCGGGACGAGCAAAAGCTAAGTGTGGGGGAGTTGTTTATGGTGATTTTTACGATTTATATTACATTATTTCGTAACAATATCCTTGGTATTTTATTAATTTTTATAGAAAATTAAGTGTTTAATGGAATTATCGAAAGAATGAAGCTGGAAATTATTGAAGTGCAAAGTCGGGTTATTTACGTGATTTTATTAGCAATTATCTATTTATATATGTGATGTTACACTTTGCGTTTTATGGTTGAAGGTACACAAATATATCATGGGTCGAGTAAGAGCATTTGGAGGAGTTTAAAGCGACAATTTATTTGATTGATTGAAGAAGGGCAAATTAGGGATTATTATTATTTTTAGGGTTTAGGTTTTCTCTTATTTAAAAAAGAAAAGAAAAAAAAGGTAATAATTACCTAAGTCGGCTAAAAGGTTATAAAGGGCGGACGGATTAGTGGCGACACGGAACACGAAAAAATCATGCAGGAGCAGAGCCAGGCAGAGAAAATCAAAAAAAAGGAGAAGCACTCGGTCGAGCCAGTGCACACCTTCGATTGACCGAGCAACATATTTATTTATTTATTTATTTTTCGTTCGTATGGATATGAAGCGAGAGGCTAGGCATACGGAACAAGCGTGTGAAACCGTCTCAATTAGCGTTTTGATTTCAACTCTTGGATTGTTTGTGAGTTTGATTAAAGATTGTATCTTTATTATGTTTTTATTGATGTTATGCAATTTCATTGATGAATGTATTCTTTGTGTGATGTTTGATATGTGATGATAATCTTTGTTAAACTTAGGTCACCATAGTAAAGATTGGATTTTTAATCTAGTTAACGATAGTTGTTAGGTTGAAGATCTAGATTATGAGATTGACAAATTTCACACCTTGATTAGTTAAAAGCGTTGATCTTTTAGGATCGAGAGATGAAAAGATTGATAGGTGAATTTTCTAAGATATTAGAAATTCATACCTTCGATAGGTGAATCACAATTTTATTAAATCATCACTAAACAATCTAGAGAGGAAATTGAAGGTTGCGAGATATGTGGATCATTGCTTGTTCGTTGTTACACTAATTGAGAAAAAACCATTGTTGCTTGTTCTTCGTAGCAATCTTAAGATTTTATTGTCTTTTTAGTTTATAAAATAGAATTATCTTAGTTAGTTCGGTTCGCAACTATCCTTCCTGGCTTTAGATTTTTAATCTTCTGTCCAGTTTAACTTTATTGTTTTCATTACTAGTTCATTTTGTTTTGTTATTCTAGTTGTAGTCTTTAATTGTTAAGTGTAGGTTAGTTTTATTTTTCTCGTGACAACTTTAGGAAATTTATTAAAACTAGACAAAGACGATTCCCTGTGAGTTCGACTCCGGTTTTAATCATTAAACTACGATCCCTGCACTTGGGGTAAACCGGATTTATTTTATTACTTGTTATTTTTCATTGCATAAAATCCGTGACAACTCGTACCAAGCTCTGGCAGCTTCCTTTAGTGCAAAAGGGAATAGAAACATCCTGACTGCCTCCTCAGATACCCCGTTTCATCTTCAGCAACATCCGACAAACTTGCATGAAATGGTTCAAAAATTGATTCGGGTCTTCAGTCGACTTACCCTGAAACTGTGCACTGTCGTTCAGAAGATACCACACATGTTGTTTAATTTCCAGATTGTTTGCCGGAATGGGTGGCAATCGGATGGGTGTGTGCCGCTTCACTATGATAATTTGTGCATAGTCCTCAAAATCCGTCCTTGATTACCTTGGTTACATCACGATTGCCTGGATTACGTGGCCTAGGTGGTGCATAAAAAATCATGCATAAGCGAGAGGCGGCGGTGGTGGATTCGCATATTGTTCTTTGGATTACGCATCATCATCTGCATCATCTGATTCTGGTCAAAAGGTGCTTGACCAACTAAATTGCCTTGATTGTTGTTATGATTCTGCGGGGCTTGTTGTTGTTGTCGGACTTGATTCTGCCGACCTCCCGATTTTGGGCCCAATTTGGTCCCAGATTAAGTTCCTACGATTAGGTGGGGCTCATGTTAAAGGCCTTGTATTTCCGATCCTCGGGAGTAGCGTTAGAGGTCTAATTGCAACCGCTTCGAGTCACGTCTCCAGTGACTAAATTCGTTAAATTTCCACTTTCGGCGTCATTTCTAATTCTTACGATTGATTCTAACTTCGATGGCGATGTCGATGCTTTCCCGACCGATCTCTTCTTACCTATCATTTGATTACGATGCCTTGCAAATGCTTGATTTCGAAATCAAAGGAAGTAGAGTTTCCTTAGAACTCCGGGTCATACTGCTGCAATCACCAAAACAACAAGAAAGCGATAAAATAAAAATGACCCAATCATAAATACTTGAATGACTTCATCGATATTGACCGATTCCCGGCAGCGGCGCGAGGAAAACTTGATGGCCAAATTATAGCAAACCAACTTTAACCGGCATAGTACCGGGTCGGTTGTACTACAAGCGGCGAGCAAGTCGTATCCACGAGGAATTGGTCAAGTACCACAACCACTTTTGTATCTAGTTTAGGCTCACAAATATTGGTGGAAGTAATTAACTCTGACTAAGAACATAAAAATGATGACTTTAAAATATATGAATAAAAGAATAGCTAAATTATGGCGAGGAACACTACTCTTAACACGCTTTACCGAATCACTAGGGACAAACCCTTAACCTACCCAAACCAACCAATAGCACAATGAATGTGTTGTGGGTGCAATCCCACTAAACTAGTCCTGGCGCTAATAATACCACAACCTAATTACCCTATATTCGGTTCAACGGTCCCTACATGAGATTTAATTGACCTAATATGATTAAAACAATGAGGCGCTCCGCATCCACGAGTTCACGGCTTAGCTAGAAAAACCTTACCAAGAGGCATTTGCGATAAACTCGACTAGTTCGTGCATGGAAATCCTAAAACTCTAGTTCGCACACTCACTCGCAAAATACATTTATAAAGTTCGTGTGTTAAATCAATTAATGGTTAGCAACTCCACTAAAAGCATCAAGTTCAAATTTTAGGACACAACAATTCAAAAGATTCAATTTTTAAGACCTACTCATCCCTAGATCATTGTTTGGGTATCAATTTCGCGATCCATCACATAATCTAGCTATAATAAAATTAGCTACGCATAATAAAAATAAAAGTGCAGAAATTCATGAAGAAATTAATAATAAACATGATTAAAGTTGAATAAAAATCACCAATGAAAAGCGTGCAATCACCGCTTTTCAGATAAATCGACCCCGTTTGTGTTCCAATCAAAAAAAAAAAGAGCTGTTGTTCTAAGAAAATATTGCAGAAAAATAAAATAAAACTAATCTAATCGGGAGAGGAAAAGGTCGCAGTAGGAAAAAAGAAAATTTGTGCTATGAAAACTGTGTGTTAAAATTTGACCTAAATGGTATTTACACCACAATAGCCGACCTCATTATATTTCCGGAAAAATTCCCCCAAAAGTAATTGACCTTCTATGCTTGAAAAGTAATTTATAGGAAAAATGTGCGTCGCAACAAGTATTTGGAAAAATATCCTTACGCCCTTATGCGTCAATAATGCGTCTTTTTTTTTTTTTTTTTTTTTTTTTTTTAAGATATGGGACGCATGAGCTCCGTATTCTCCACGCGTGAGAGACGCACTGGCAACTTCCGATGGTAAATTTGGAATGGTAAAAGTATCAACACTTCAACTCCTCCCTCGTTCATCCAACTCCTCCCCTTCTTCCTCCTCCTCTACTATTCTCTCACTCTCACAGATCGAAGCGGCGGCCGGCGGCTTCCCTCGTCCGCTTCAGTCCGGTCCGGTGGTGGCTGCTCTGCTCCTCCTCCCTCCTCAATCTATTTCCATTTCCATTTTCATTCCTCATCAGACAAGCAACAAGGTAAATTCTAATTCCTTCCGGTTTTCATTTCCAATTTTCCAAGTGATGTTAATAATTGCCTGGTATTTTGGTATATGTTTTCCATTTAGGTAAATTGTTGTGTTCATTCATACTTGGTATTTGGTGTTTGGTTTGGAAATTGGTATTTGGTTTTATGCCGGCCTGTGAATTTTTTTTTTGAAGATAAATTAACAAGTATATACAATAGGAACAAAAAAGTAATTTTGTGATCAAACATGATACAAGAGGCAAAATTGATTCTGTTTTGTGGATTTTTGTTTACATTGCCTAATTAGTTGTGTCCATTTAGGTATGATTTTTTTTTTTCCTGAGAAGATGTATGATTTTTAAAGAAGTTGAATGTTGGTTCATTGATGCATTTGGAGTCTGCGTAAGAAAAATTGATGGCTTGGATGGTTTGTTTATAGAAAATGGAATGGGAAATAGAATGTTTATGGAGGAATACGAGCGAAGAAGACGACTTCACAAGCAAATTATTAAAAAAAAATTATTTTGGCTGAATGAGGAGCTCATTCGTCCGATATCTTAAAAAAAAAAAAAAAAAAAAAAAATTGGACGCATTATTGACACATAAGGGTCGTAAGGATATTTTTCCAAATACTTGTTGCAACGCATATTTTTCCTATAAATTACTTTTCAAGCATAGAAGGTCAAGTTTCCCAATAATATATAACCAGCGCGTCCCCGTCTGATTTCTTTTGATCCCATTAATGCAGTGGGCCCCTTTGACCAATAACATCAGCAGCTTTTTCTTTGTTTTTTTCTTATTTAATTTTTCTTTTTCCCAAATATTTGAGGGAGCAAACGGACGGAAGGAAAGAAATGCTGGGACCTCAATTCCATTTAACACAAAAGTCGGGATCTCGGCGGTTGGATATTAATTTTTAGAATGTTTGAATTTGAATCGCGTCGTTTCTTCATATGAACTCCGTTTTAGGCAATTTCATACCATTTGTGATCTAAATCGCGTCTCTATCACGCGCAGCATATAACAAATAAAAACAAGAAAACCAAGCGTGACAAATGCCAATAAAACACACACAATTATCCAAAAATATGGAGATTTGGACGTAAACGCTTTATCGTGCCGTGATTGGCCAGTGGTGAAATGTATTTATAAAAACACTTAACTACCCCAAAATTACACGAATATGCTACAAATATAGGGTAAAATGCACACAAAATTATAAGCGAAAGTTGACTCTCATCACCGCCACGCGTCCCTAACAACAAGGAATTAAAATTATTATTAAATAAAAACAATATCCTACTACTAATAAAAGTGTGTTCAAATTATTCACCATCAACCCATCGCCGCTTTTTTTGTTTTGCAAAGACCAAAATAAGTTATTACGCAGGAGTAGTGATTGTCGCTCAATAATAAAAGTGTGTTCAAATAAAGTGTTTTCAAATTATTCACCATCAACCCGTCGCCGCCTTTTTGTTTCTTTGCACTAAAATAAGTTCTTTCTGCAGGAGTAGTAATTTATCCTCAATAATAAGTGTGTTCAAATTATTCACCATCAACCCACGTCGCCTTTTGTTTTGCTGCCCTTTTTGTTCAAATTATTCGGAAGAAAACATTTGTGTTGTCTTTTGTGCCATGCCAAGCATCCCTATGGTATATATTAAGTTCCGTAGTTCTAAGTAATCAAAGCATTTACATATTATAGCCATTAGTCGTTATTTATTGACGATTAATGGTTTTAGCTAATATGTAACAATGCTTTTTGTTAGATAATAAAATAGTTGTATTTCTCTCAACGCTTTTTAGGAAACTTTATCATTTTGGATGTAATAGTTTCTTTATGTAACCCATCCTTGGCACTCATGGTTTGATTATGTATTTATGGTATGGTTTTATTATGTATTTATAGTTCTTATTATTGCGCTACTACTGCTTAAGTTTATTCATATGTTTTATTCCATTGTTCATCTATTTCTTTAGTGTCTGCTAGAGCATACCAAAATTATTATTCATGCATCTCTCCTGAGTGTCTTTCGGAAATAACAAAGCATTGTATTTACATATCATACATATACACTTTTGTTAGGAATATAATCAAACACACCATTATTTCGGTATCCAATATATATATATATATATATCGTGCATACCTTGCATGCGACATATATTATATACACTAGTTATATATATATATATATATATAATTTTCTGATTTGGTAAGCTGACGAGGGGAAGAAAAAAAAAATGTTACATTATGTTTTGTTTTGTTTTCCTGTAGCTTCGATCGGCGTAGAAGGGAAAAAAAAGAAAAAAAGAAAAAAAAAGAAAGAAAGTTAAACTAGACTAAACTATATGCCCATGCTGTATTGCCGTCGGTCGAAGAAAAGAAAGTTCTCTGTTCTTTCTTTCTTGATGATATTGGAAATAATAATAATAATAATAATAATAATAATGAAATGCCAAGGGTTGTATTTATGTTTCTAAATATTATTCCATGTGATAATGTTTACCTTGTTTAGATATTACTTGTGGACAATGTGTTATGGTTTGATATCGTATTAACATGGAGCATTAAATGTTAATTGATGATATCTAACATCGACTACATTAATTTTGGTATCAAATCGCACCACAATTGAGGCCTCTGCGGGGAGAAGGTGGGAGCATCGGAAGGCTTTGTTTAGGCCTTGTGGGACATTGCTTAGTAGTGATGATCTCTTTCTGACGTCTTTAGGTAGTGTAATTAGATGTACAGGACTAGAAGTCCCAAGAAGCATTTTTATGTGAATGAATCGGTGGTTAGACTTAAACTCATAAATTACATATGTGTGTATCTAAAAGGCTAAAACGTCGATATCATTGGTGGAGGCGTTTATTCTTCTTAGCATGGGACTACTACTCCTCTACTTGTGCGATGCCGAGGGGCGCGTGTGACTCCCACACGGGGACTAAGCCCGTGCCTCGAGGTGCTTCCGTGTTGCGGTGCGATTGTTCACCGTCGCGTAGTGTCGCCGGTATTGATGTAACAAATTTATGTGTGTGAGGTTGTACTATGTGATCTAGTAGAGGGTGGCGTGATCTCAATGCAACATATATGGTAGAGATTGTAGACTTTATCTTGATGTGTCTTATATATATAAATATCTTGTGTAACCGTTTAACCCTACACTTCACTTGAAATGCGTATGTACTTACCCCTCTTCTTTCTTGTTCTCACCCCGAGAATGTGGTGTTTGTAGGTTGTTTTTGAGGCCATTGAAGAGTGACCCAGAGATGATGCATACGAAGTTTATTATTCTTTACTGTATTGTAATTTTGGTATAGATTCTCTCATCCCTTGTACTGTTGGAATAATAGTGGATTCAGTTTATGGATATCATGATGTAGTGGATTCTATTTGTATTTGATGTTATAATAAGTCTTTTGATGAAGTAATAGATGCGGCTGTGTTCTCTCTCGATCGTTTATTAGTCGTTTGATTACCCGAGTCGATCGTTTTGTCTTCCGTTTGTTCTCTGATGTCTGCTTACGTAAGGCTTACGTGTATAACTAGATTAAAATTTAATTATATGCGTGCCGGACATTCTTTTCCGGATAGGGACTCGGTATCCGGGACAGGGGCGTCACATTCGGATATCGGGTGATTGAGAAATTAATGCCTAAAGTTGGTTGAAAATGTGTAGGAGATGGGAGTTGAAGGGAGGACCTCAACTCAATCTCGCCTATTGACTTTTATTGGGGGAAAAGTCGGCCAACTGTGTCATCTGGCCAATAAGTATTGAGTATTGACACATCCTCTCCACTATATAAAGGATACCTATGAATGAGAATTATTTTTATCGATTTTTCTCTGGTGTCTTTTCACACAATGAGTCAGTCATATAGATCTAGATATTGAGTCAAAGAGAAGTCGGAGCACTCTGTAAGTTCGCCGGAGCTCGGATTTTTGAAGTGCCTCTAAATCCGAGACGTGAAGCCGTTGTATTTTGGGAGGCGATTCTTTATTCACAGTAGGTGGCATCATACACAGAACAATTTGTCTTAAGAAAATAGTATCTACTCGCATCGGTTTGTCATTTATTTGCATCGCGATTTTTAGATCTGTACTGTGATACCTTAATTTTTAGATCTAGAATGCAATAGTTTTATTTCATTAGATCTATCATATACTTGTGTTAATTTATTAGATCTATATCGTAGTTGCTTTAATGTGTTATATCTACCTAATAAAATTAATTTTTTAACTATGAGTTTATTTTCTGCATTTAATTATCCGTAACTACATCCGTAAATTACGGATCTATTTCGTAAATCAGCTCATGTACTTACACCTATCACAACAAGCTTAAGACAAATTGGATTGTGATTTACGGTGTCATAGTTATTTGCTGTGATATATTTTCTGTCGGTTCCGTGTTATATGGGCCTCTTACTGTCAGTTTCGAAGTTCAAACGATCTAAATTATTTGCTTTGGCTAGTACGAGTTGTTTGACCCTGGTATGAAAATTTGCGTGCAGAGAACAAATGAATAGTTGCATCCTTATTATGCGGACTATAGTAGCATATATAATTTATTAAGCTTTGATCAATATTGATCACTTTGAAGTATTGATATATATATCATTCATCTATTTATTTTATAGATTGATCTTTTGTTTTGTGTGCAAACCGATTAATTGTAAGTGATTGCTGATTCCTCATGAAAAGGAAATAATAAAAATTATTTCCACTAGCCAACAAAAAATCATAATTTGTGGAGACTAAATGTATGGTTGATTGTTGTTTTGGTGAAAGATCCCAAAAAATATCTTGACCTATTAATTGTAGGAATAATATGTGATTGATATATGCAAGATATTTTGTTTCCTTCTGTTGAGTTGCTGTGATAAATTGTATTGATGATTGTGCATCATTGGCTTTTTCTAGGGTATGTATGCTAATTTATAAAGAGGAATACCCGTATGGCCGGACTTTTCTTTTCTTGCAAAGGGGTGTGTGATATAAATATAATCTAATTTTATATAATGTTTGCCTTGTGTACGTATAATAAAACAATAAACAAGGAAACAACCGATTTCGAAATCGAGAGATAAATACCGCATGCAAATTTTCATATCGATCTATAGACGAAAGTCTTGATATATGTTGTGTGCACGTACCTTAGGGCTGCTAAAATTAAGTTTCGTGGTGCTTTATTATATATTAATTGGGCAAGTACTTCATTTTGGATGAACCATGTTTGTAACCCTTTGCTGCATCAAGGTACTAAGGTACTTGTTGATCGTCGTCATATTTGCACTGTATAACATTGAGATGTTTCTACCTACTTCAATAGGAGCCAGATTTTTTGTGTTGCAGCTAGACGTACTAATTGTTCTAATACGTAGAAAATTGATTTATTGGATATGTTAATATGTCTTATTACGATAGTTGCAGAACTTATAAGAGCTGTAAACTTGCAATCTCATTGACTATCAAGATCAACTATTGTACCGAGTTTATTGGTGAATCATATTGTATTAAGGGTCGTGTGTATACACGAACCGTCAATATAATCGATCTTTTGTTCATTTGAACAAAAATGTTGGCAATCACTGTGGTGAATCCAAATGTGAGTGTGTCTTTTGTGACACAAGTATACGTGCCTGTTGGAGCACTATGCGTAGCACTAGTGACCGATTAATCTAATCCCTTGGATGGAGAAGTTCGGTGGGGCAACGAGCGATGCGTTGAATGATCAAACCGGATTGATCAGTATAATGACAGTGAAACTGTCTGTTGAGCACAAAGTGATGCTCCGTATATAGCCATTGAGATTGGCTTTAAGAGCTGCTTACATGCTCGAGTAATTTTGCTTGTAACGCTATGACTAAGACTTGCAAATTTCAAATTCGTTCGTCCATTGATGAACATGGAGTTGGTACCAAATTTGAGATTTGATTCTAATCACAAATGTCGAGTGTGTGTTGAAGCCATGTTGGCTAACTCATCGTTTTCAACAGTAGAAAGGAACACAAAACCACGAGATTCATGCAAACTAGATGTGATAAAAGTATAATGTTACTTTTATTGAGTATAGCACCGAAATATTATGATGCTGAAAAGCAAAGATAAGGCTTTTGATGCCTTGATGGTTATCAGAATGAAAGTGAGAATAAACATAGCAAACGGATAAGATGTATACGTAGTGATTGTGGTGGTGGATATGGTGTATTGTTTCATGAGTCTTGTTAGGGTCCAGCATCATTCATCAAACAACTACACCATACACACCTAAGTCAAACGGTATTGTTAAACACAAGAACCAAACTCTTAAAGAGTTGATGAATGCTAGCTATGTTGACAAGTTCGAGTTTACCTCAGAACTTGTGGAGGGAGCTTCCCTCTCAGCAAAATTCATTCTGACCGAGATCCCTTCTGTAAAAAAGGATGACACCCTGTATGAGTTGTGGAAAGGCTAGCTACAGATTCTTGAAAATGTGGGGGTGTTTGGCTAAGGTCGAAGTGCCTAAACCAAAGTGAGTGATAGGACCTAAAATCATTAGTGCCTATTGTTTTTGGTGCATAATCGGACATCAATGATGTACATGAACATGTCATCATCGAGTTTAAGAATGTGGTGTTCTTACGGATATCTTTCCTTGTAAGGAAAGTGTTCAAGAAGAAGCAAGCATGAGTAAGCGGGCATATGAGTGCGAAAGGAGAGTGATTCTCAAGATTTTGAGGAATCTCGTCTGTAGTAAGAGGGCTAGGACTTCCAAGCCTTTTGGTCCTGATTTTCTGACCTATATGGCAGAAAACGAACCCAGGACATATGTTGAGGCAATGTCTAATCCAGAAGTTCCTTTCTGGAAAGAGGCTATAAACAGAGAAATGAAATCCATCATGCAAAACCGCCATTGGGGGTTTGTTGGTCTTTCACCGGGAAATAAACCACTCGGGTGCAAGTGGATCTTCAATAAGAAGTTAAAGGTTGATGAATTTATTGTAAGGCGTTGTTGGTAGCCCGAGGGTATCGACAGAAAGAAGGCCTTGACTTTTTACTCACCAATTATAAGAATTACTTATGTAATGGTTCTCATCGATATAGCTGGAGTCTATAACCTGGAAGTCCATCCAATGGATGGTTATGGTGAGTTGAAAGAAGATATGTACTTGGAACAACCTGAGGGGTTCATAGTTCCAGGACAAGAGAGTAAGGTGTGTAGACTTGTTAAGTTAAATATTAGCCAGAGCAATGGCATATCGAGTTTGACAATGTTATGTTGTCAAGTGGGTAGAACAGATATATGTCTACATTAAGAACACACTTGTGAGATAGTATGTCTATGACATGCTAATAATGGGAAGTACTCATGAGAGTATCATGAATACGAAAAGGATGTTGACAAGGGACTTCGATGTGAAGGACCTGAGAGTTGCAGATGTGAGCACTCCACTTGACCTAAGTATGCACTTAGTCAAAAATAGAGGTGAACCTATGGATCAGTTGAGATATTCTCAAGTGATTGGAAGTCTGATGTACATAAGCAAATGTACACGACTAGACTTAGCATGTGCAATGAATAAATTGAGTAGATTCACAAGTAAGTCATATCATAACCATTAGAAAGTCTTAAATAGGTTGTTGAGGTACATGAAGTACACTATGAGTGCGGGATTAAGATATATGAGATATCCAGCGAGTATTAGAAGAATCTTGTGATGCTAATCGATATTGGATACGAATGATTGAAGTCCACCATTGGATACTTATCCACGATTGGTGGTCTTGATGTGTCTGAAGTCTACAAGACAAACGTGCATTGCTCATTCCACAATGGAAGCCGAGTTTATAGCCTTCGATAAGGCTGAAGAGTTAATTAAGAATATGGGGTCAGTGCCTATAATCTATCCATCACCAATAACTTTGCGTAAACGACTCACATCCTTACATCAAATTTAAATTTTTTTTTTTTGTTTTTTTATTTTTACCTTTACAAACAAAAATATTTGATGAAATTAAGGTATAATAAAAGTTCTATATAATTATATAAATATGTTTTAAACACTTATCTTTATTGTCATTTTCACGGATAATAATTGTGAGATGTAAATGTGATCGTGTCTCATTTGCTCTGTATTTAAGGACTGTGTATGTAAATGCCCTAAGGCAAACTTCCAATATAGATGTCCAGTGAGATTGTTAAGGCAACATATTGGTTTCTGGATTTGCATAAGAACACTAGTACATAGTACTTACTGACAAAATATTTTATTGATTGAGCATTTTGGATGGAATAACTAGTACACATGCTTCTAGTTTAGAAGATACAGAACACAATGTTGGTGTGTAGCCATGCATTTTCATTGCGCCCTGTTTCACATACTGCGACATTAATGTCATAACCTGCTCTTGACGATCATGATCTTGATCCTCGTACTGATGATGATCATGTCCCATGTTTTCATTCTTTTGAACATTCATAATATTTTTATGATTCTCAACTTCAGACAATACTAAAGTCTTGGCCAAAGCTCTCAACTGAAACTTCTGTATCTTTCCTGTTGAAGTCTTAGGCAATTCATCCAAGAACACCGCTCTTTTCGGCACCATAAACCCTGCCATATTCCTCCGACAAAACCCAATTATATCTGCCTCTGTAGCGGTTTTCTTCAGCACTATGAATGCACAAGGGCTTTCCCCCCACCTAGGATGCGGCATTGCCACCACGGATGCTTCTAACACGGAATCATGCTTATATATCACGGTCTCAACTTCTATACTACTAATATTCTCTCCACCTGAGATTATTACATCCTTTGATCTGTCCTTAATTTCTATGTATCCATCTTCATGCATCACTCCAACGTCCCCCGTGGCAAACCATCCATCCTTAAAAGCCTTCTCAGTGGCATTTTCGTCTTTTAAGTAGCCTTTCATAATACTGCTGCCACGTATGACTATCTCCCCACCGTTTTCCATCGCGTGGTACGCTTTCCATTGTCTTGAATCTTTCACATCCACTTCTGCTAGTGTTAACGTGCTCACGCCTTGCCGGGCTTTTAGTTGGGCCTGATGCCATTTAGGTAAGGTGTTCCATTCTGTTTGCCATTCACAAACTAGAGCTGGCCCAGTAGCTTCTGTTAGACCATAGGCATGTAATACATGAAAGCCCAACTTCTCCATCTTTTCGAGAGTGGGGGGTGGGAGTCGCCCACCTGGCCATAATCTGAACACCATGGGGAGATCGAGCTCACTTTTTTACATTCTTTAGGTTTGTATTCCAAAAAGGAGGTTAAAAGCGATAGAAAAAGACAACAAATATGAGTTACTTTGTGTAACGAAATGTTGGTATAAATTTCTTGTGCTGTCGTGTTACGGATGCAAACATTTGTTCCACCTCTTGCTGCAACGCCCCATGTGAAAGTCCATCCATTGCAATGAAACATTGGTAGGGTCCACAGATAAACAGGCTCAACCCCCATTTCCCACCCCAATATTAAACTCAGTGTACTTAAATAGTTAAATATGCTCCCCTATGACTACTGTAGGAACCCGTACGCAATTAAAATAATTAACACGAATTAAACAACAATTTTATTGAAAATAAAACGAATTACAATTGAAAAATGAAATATACTAAAATAAAAGTGGATACAATAACTCCGAGGCAGTAGAAGAGACACTGTCGCCCCAAGACAAATTTTGGTCCGGTGTACTCTTGTTAAAACCAATTGTCTCCTGGGATAACTTCGGACATCGATTCGTATAGAGGTACTTCTTACACGAACCTTCAACGAACTCTTCTAGTGCTCGTAATCTCTTCTTCAAACTCGTATGCAACTTCTTCGTAACTATATGAATGTATGAAGCTTTACGGTGTTGTATTTCCAATGTGTGTCTAACTTCAATCCATATGGAGGCTATATATAGGAGAAAGGGTGGTGGAGATGAACTCGAATCAAGCTTTAATTATCGATTCTGACCTGTTTCATCATTCAAAGAATGAATTAACATAACTCATCGATTACATCTGCTCGGCATTGAATTAACCTTATTCTTTGAACCGGTGAACTATGTTGGATAACCGAACCAGTGAACTCTTCAATCAATCTTCACTCAATCGAATGTTTATGAACTGGACCAAGCCCAATTAACTTTTGTATAAAAGTTTAACACGTGCTGGGCCTAGGGCCTCAGCCAGAAGCCCAAAGCCCAAGCCCAAGCCCAAGACCAAGGTCAGCGGTCAACGGGCTCGGGCTCGGGCTCGGGCTCGGCTCGCACGGGCACGGGCTCAAGGGCGGCGGCGGGCGGCCACAGCGTGTGGCCATTTTAGCGTAACGTCTGATCGCTAAAACCAACCCGCTATCTCTCCTTCTTCTACAGGAGCTTATACCACATATAACATTCTTCCCACATATATTTGGAAAACATTTCTCTCTTTTTCCAATGTGGTATACAGTTTAGTTGAATACTCTTCAACTTCCACTTCCAACAAAAGTTCTTTCAAACACCCGACTTCAAGCGTTAATTTCTCATTCACTCGTACTCGAATTGAATGATTCTAAATCTGAATTCATCTACGACTCACGTAGTTTTCGTAATTATCAAAACATTGTATATATTCTATACAAGAATATAATCAAATTAAGCTTGCAAAGTAAATCGAATAAAATGATTATAAAATCATTTTTTATTCACTTTAATTCAATTCCACTATTTTCTCCAACAATCCCCACATGAATGGAAATTAATGCAAATGCAGACTCAAGAGATTCTCGATGTAAAAACATTGCATCGGAGAGGTAGCTTTCGGCTTTGAAACTGCCCCTAGTGAAGTACTTATCGGATCTACTCGGCTAATCAGTGAACTTAAGTCTTGAATCGTTTCACCTTTAGTGTAGACTGCATAATAGCACTCACACAATATTTCCCTTAAGATTTGCACTTGGTTCTCATGACTGGATTCATTTTGGCCTGAATCACACTGGTTTGAGAAAGTGCTTTAGAGAATTCTAGCCTCGAATTCTCATGAAGCGGCCCCACTTCTCGCACTTACATAGGTGACCTCCTATCAAGAGTATTCGCCATACCCCACTCGAATTTAATCAAGTTATAGGAATCATTAAAAGTTTTCACTTAACCTTCACACTCCTGGCAGACAACACTTTTATTCACAGAATGGGAAAGTGTTCATCGACAGCTTCATAACTTAGTTGTCCCTTGAACCAAGATCTTGGGATCTCCCAGTCAACATGGTAGGGTTACCATTACAAAACTTAACTTTCAATAGGCTTAAGTCCCATTCCGAGTGTCAAAATTGACATCTGATCTCTAGGTAAACCTTTAGTAAGCGGATCCGCAAGATTCTCCTTCGATTTTACATAATCGATGGAAATCACACCACTAGAGATCAAGTGTTTAACGGTATTATGTAAATCGACGTATATGTCTAGACTTACCATTATACATACTATTTTGTGCTCGGTGTATAGCCGATTGACTATCACTGTGTATGCTAATAGGAGCAATCGGTTTTGTCCAACAAGGAATGTCCTCTAGGAAATTTCGAAGCCACTCTGCTTCTTCCCCAGCTTTGTCCAGTGCAATAAACTCAGCTTCCATTGTGGAACGAGATATGCATGTCTGCTTTGTGGACTTCCAGGACACCGCAGCACCACCAATCATAAAGATATATCCAGTTGTGGATTTTGACTCTTTAGAATCAGAAATCCAGTTTGCATCACAGTATCCTTCTAATACTGCTGGATATCTTGTGTAACGTAATCCTGTGTTCATTGTATATTTCAAGTACCGAGTACTCTCATCGCTTTCCAATGATCCTCACTGGGATTACTTGTAAACTGCGCTCGCTTTGTTCACAAGACACGCAACATCAGTCTAATACAGAGTTGGTTATGTACATTAGACACCCTATAATCTGTGAATATTTCAATCGAGACACAGTGCTCACCCTTATTTTTGACCAAGTGAAGACTTAAGTCAATGGGTGTTTTCATAGGACTTTCATCAAAAACATTGAATCTCCTCGTAACGGATTCAATGTAGTGAGACTAATGATAATACTAGTCCTCAGATATTCTGGAGATTTTAATCCCCAAAATTACATCTGCTTGTCCCATATCCTTCATATCAAAATTGCGTGTCAGCAACTTTTTGGTATTCATGATGATATCATGAGTACTTCCCATAATCAGCATATCATCAACATATAAACACACTAACACATAAGCATTAGGTGTTTGTTTGATGTAGACGCATTTGTCACACTCGTTAATTTTAAACCCATTAGATAGCATAGTTTGATCAAACTTTAGATGCCATTGTTTGGGTGCCTGTTTCAGTCCATACAAAGACTTAACGAGTCTACACACCTTGTGCTCTTGCCCTGGAACCACAAACCCCTCGGGTTGTTCCATGTATATCTCTTCTTCTAATTCACCATTTAGAAATGCAGTTTTAACATCCATTTGATGGATCTCCAAGTTATAGCTGCGCAAAGAAGAGCAATAAGAACCCTTATAAGTGATTAAGTTCTTGGTGAATAAGTATCAAAGAAGTCAAGACCTTCCTTTTGTCGATAACCCTTGGCTACCAACCTGGCCTTATACTTATCAATAGATCCATCGCCTTAAGCTTCTTTTGAAAATCCACTTACACCCGAGTGCTTTACTTCCGGTGGAATGTCAACCAATTCCCAAGTGTGATTTTGCATAATAGAATCTATTTCACTATTAATAGCTTCTTTCCGTAAAGGTGCTTCGGATTAGACATAGCCTCGGCATATGTCCTGGAGTATTTTCTACCATGTAGGTTAGAAAATCGGCCCAAAAGACGTTGAAGTCCTAGCCCTCTTACTCCTTCGAGGTTCCACTTCCTCGTTTTTCGGAGTACTATCCCCACATTTTCGTGTACTCTCTTATTTGAGTCTTCATTGTGTCTTTCTTTATGTGGAAAAACATCCTCAAAAACACGCGCATTCTTGACTCCATTTGTGTTTATATGTACATCAGATTGTCGATTTGTGCACAAGAAATCTATATGCACTCATTGTTATGAGCATACCCAATAAATATGCAATCTATCGTTTTTTGGCCCAATCTTAATCTGTTTAAGCTTAGGCACTTCCACCTTTGCTAAACACCCCACACTTTCAAGTATTTATAACTTGGTTTGTGGCCTTTCCACATCTCATATGGAGTTTTATCCATCTTTTTAGACGGAATCTGTTGAGAATTGTATTGGCGGAGAGAAGGGCCTCCCCACAAGTTACGAGGTAAACCAGAACTAATCAACATAGCATTCATCATCTCTTTCGAGTACGGTTTTGCGTTCGGCAATTCCGTTAGATTGAGGTGCATATGGAGCGAGAGTTTGATGAATAATGCCCGAATCTAGACATATTCTTTCAAATGGCGATTCATACTCTCCACCTCTATCACTACGAACCTTCTTGATTAAATACGCTAAGTTGATTCTCAACTTCATTCTTATAATTTTTGAATGCCTCGATAGCCTCATCTTTGCTACTTAGCAAATATACATAATGATACCTTGTACAATCATCGATAAAAGTTACAAAATACTTTTTACCGCTCTCGATTGCACAAACTTTAAGTCACACAAATCAGTGTGAATTAATTCTAACGGTTTCGTGTTTCTTTCCACGGATGGAAACGGGCGCTTTAGTCATTTTAGCTTCAACACAGACTTGGCATTTTTCAGTTTGATTAACTTTTAGTTTAGGTAAAAATCCAAATTCATCATTCTTTGAATTGATTTATTATTAACGTGTCCTAAACGATTATGCCATAGAGTACAAGACTCAATCAAGTACGCAGTAGATGCATTTTTATTAGCCTCACTGGGCACAACATTCTTTGGCATAATAGCCATTACATTGAGTTTAAATAAACCCTCGGTAAAATAACCTTTACCCACATACATATCATTTTTGGTCAAAATGACCTTGTCATTACCAAATGAAAGTTTAAAACCATTCTTATTCAAAGATACCACCGGATATCGATTTTACTATGTCGAGAACATGGAGAACATTTGTGAGGTCGACTTTCTTTCCTGAAGTCATCTTGAGAATCACATTTCAGTTCCTCTGAATGGTTGGTGAGCAGAGTTGCCCATCCACGACTTCTCACCATTTCCGACCTTGTAGGTTGAGAAGACATCACGATCGTATGAGACATGTTTAGTGGCCCAGGTGTCCACAAACCATTGTCTCGGATTACCCACGTTGTTGCACTCTGTCACCATTGCAGCAGAGATTGTCATCATCCTCGATTTGACCATATGAGCCTTATGGTTGTAAGGCTTCTTTGATCGGCGATCCGCAAAGACGGTGCCCTTGTTTGCCACAGTTGTGACACTTGCCATTAAACTTGAATGGCGCCGGCTTATCCCCTCGCCGGCTTCTTTGAAGATTCCCTGCCTTCTTAACCGATTTCTCAGCTTCTTCCTTTTCGATTTACGACCTCAGCGACGTTAGCCTTCGCTTGTCCAACTGACTCGGAACGTCTCTTTTCAGATGCTCTATTGTCCTCTTCAATACGGAGGCGAACAATCAGATCATCCATCGTTACCTGCTTCCTCTTATGCATCAGATAGCTCTTGTACTCCTTCCAAGAGTCGGGAAGCTTCTCAATGACACAAGCCACTTGAAAATTCTCGTTGATTTTCAGATCTTCTATTATCATCTCAGATATCAGAATTTGCAACTCCTCCACTGTTTCACAATAGGTTTAGTATCGTTCATTTCAAACTTTAAAAACCTAACGACAAGAAACTTCTTGGCACCAAAGATCCTCTGTTGTGTACTTTTCTCTAAAGCTTTCCACAACGATTTATTTGAGTCATACGCATACATTATACACCATACAACATATTATCCAAACCATTAAGAATGTAATTTTTACATAAAAATCACTATTCTTCCGATTTTTCGACTACAAGAAAATTTGCTTTTTTAGCGATCTCGGTGGCACCACCGTGGATCTTCGATTAGCATTCTCGCAAATCCAAGTGTTGTTAAGTAAAACAACATCTTCATTGCCAACGTTTGAAGTTCGATCCGTTGAACTTCTCGGCCTCTCGTGGTTGCTTTTGATCCACGATGAGTTATCCGTGTCATAATTCCCGAAGTGTGGGAAGAGCGTCCTCCGTTTGGCGCACCGGCCGGAGTAGGAGTGATTTGATCATCGGATGCCATTTCATTCAAGGCAGGAAAATAAACTTTTATCGTAAAAGAATAAGCGATAATACAACACGTAGGTTTTTCACCCAAAGAAAACAATGTGAAGATTGTTTTGACTCGTCAGAACAAGCTCGAGTTTGTTTCAACTCGATTCTCCAACAATGTTTGTATTTCAATCTTGTTTTAACGTGGTAGTTTTTACCAGAAAACACCAAAAGGAGGTGGACCGATTTTGCCAGAAATCGATACCAAAAGGAAGTGGACCGATTTTACCAGAAATCGATACCAAAAAGGAAGTGGACCGATTTTACCAGAAATCGATACCAAAAAGGAAGATTTAACTAAATTATAAAACGAGCTGAAGTTTGATAGATCGAACCGTTCAGATTAAGAGTCGAAATGTTGAAGAAACGAGTGAAAATTCGAAATAAGCCGAATCAATCAAGAGCGAGCCGAGGTGATCGAACCGAAGTGATCGTAATCGGTCGATTAAAACAAGTTTATTTAATTCGTCTAAACTAAACTCGGAAAAATTGAGTAGAAATTGTATAAAAATTTCGACACATGACGGGTTAAAATCGTAACATCGGTTCAAATTTGTCTTAAGTTGTAGGAACCCGTGCACGCAATTAAAATAATTAACATTTAATTAAACAACAATTTTATTGAAAATAAAACAATTACAATTGAAAAATGAAATATACTAAAATAAAAGTGGATACAATAACTCCGAGACGCAGTAGGACACTCTGTCCTTAAGACAAATTTGGTCCGTGTGTACCCGGTTAAAACCAATTGTCTCCGGGATAACTCGGATTCTTGATTCAGATAGAGGTACTTCTTACACGAACCTTCAACGAACTCTTCTAGTGCTCGAGAATCTCTTCTTCAAACTCGTATGCAACTTCTTCGTAACTATATGAATGTATGAAGCTTTTCGGTGTTGTATTTCCAATGTGTGTCTAACTTCAATCCATATGGAGGCTATATATAGAGAGAAGGTTGAAATTTGGAGATGAACTCGAATCAAGCTTTAATTATCGATTCTGCCGTTTCATCGATTCAAAGAATGAATTAACATAACTCATCGATTACATACATTCGGCATTGAATTAACCTTATTCTTTGAACCGAAATGAACTATGTTGGATAACCGAACCAGTGAACTCTTCAATCAATCTTCACCAATCGGAATGTTTATGAATCTGGACCAAGCCCAATTAACTTTTGTATAAAAGTTTAACATGTGCCTGGCCTAGGTCCCTCAGGCCCATTCCCCAAAGCCCAAGGTCAAGGTCAAGGTCAACGGGCTCGGGCACGGGCACGGGCTCGGGCGGGCGGCGGCGGCGCGCGCGCGTGTGGCCATTTTAGCAGAACGTCTGACTGCTAAAACCAACCCGCTATCTCTCCTTCTTCTAGGAGCTTATACCACATATAACATTCTTCCCACATATATCTTTGGAAAACATTTCTCTCTTTTTCCAATGTGGTACTGATTTAGTTGAATACTCTTCAACTTCCACTTCCAACAAAAGTTCTTTCAAACACCCGACTTCAAGCGTTAATTTCTCATTCACTCGTACTCCGAATTGAATGATTCTAAATCCTGAATTCATCTACGACTCACGTAGTTTTCAGAATTATCAAAACATTGTATATATTCTATACAAGAATATAATCAAATTAAGCTTGCAAAGTCGTCTGAATAAAATGATTATAAAATCATTTTTTATTCACTTTAATTCAATTCCACTATTTTCTCCAACATAGACCACACCTTTAGGCTCTGAAGTCGTGCCCGACGTGTAATTCAATGCAATCGGATCCCATTCATCTTCGATTTCTTCACATATGTACTCTGGATTACCTTGATGAATTAACTGCTCATACTCGAGCTCGTTGGATTGAACAATATTGGTAGGTGACATCAAGTCATCAATGAAAACGACTCGAGGCCTGGATATGCCATGTTCGGTGAAGTCGCGTCACGAGTAGGTTGAGGGCATCACGGGCAAGCGGCGTGTACCGATAATCGACGAAGAAGATCTTGGCTTCAGAGTGTTTGAGGATGGTGGCAATGGTTCTGGCATCAGGCCTAGTATTGATGGTGTTGAGCACTGCCCCTGCCATTGGCACTGCAAAATGCATTTCATATGTTGCTGGTATATTCGGTGCTAACACCGATACCTGCATGCATGATCATATATCACATAATATGTATAAACGATTCAAAAACATACCAAAAAAAAACTTGCCAACTTTGTTAGAGTTGGTGAGTTTATTAACTATAAGTCTATAAGGCAATTAAAAGAAATTGAAGATGGCTTACAACATTGTTCTTGACTATGTTTAGAGATTTGAGAGAGGAGGCGAGACGACAACACCGTTTGTGTAACGCCCCGTTCCCGGACACCGAGTCCTTATCCGGAAAAGAAATGTTCGGCACGTATAAAATAAATATAAATTCATTTTATACGTAAGCCTCTACTACGTCGTATCAAAATGAAGGCAAACGGAAGCAAACTCGGGTATATAAAAAATTTTCCCAAAAAAAAAAAAATAAAGAGTAGAAAAGAAATCTAAAGGGTAGAAATGTAAATTATTACATTTGGAAAAGTACGAAAATCCCAAAAGACAAACTACGACAAATCGTCAAAAACGGTATTCTACCTCAAAAGTACGGAAAGTACAACCAAAGAAAAGCAGAAAAGAAACATCTTGATTCTTCAACGAGCGGCGTCAAGCGTCGTCGTCAAACTCTTCCTCAAAACTGTTTCGTCTTCTCGTCCCCAAACACATAGAAAAAGTATGCATTCGAGGTAAGTACAACGACTTAGAAAGAAAGAGAAGCTATGAAAACAATCATAGTTATAACGAATAGACATTTATTTAATTAGTTGATTAAATGAGACCAACTCCATCTAGGGTTCACTTCATGCTCATCAACACGTTGTGACTAACTGTTTTAACTTAACCTATCTATGTTACAACCGCACTCAAGGGCACTACGCATCCCCTCAAGCCAGAGTCCTCTGTGACTTAGGGTCTTTGACCCTCTGAGTTCTTCTACCTTGGGAACACTCTTTTGCAACATATCAGTGGATCACACCAATACCCACGAAGTCTAGAAAAGGTAGACTCCGATAGCACGCACACCTCACGTGAGTCCCTCCGCACTTAGGGTCTTTTTGACTCACGAAGTTCTTCCACCTTCAGAGGTAGCACATGCATCGCGATTTAGCCTGGTGCCTAGCCAAGAGAGACATGTTGTTTAATCTTTTACTAGTCACACACGTTGTTTATTAAGTTATTAACTAGCCACCTAAGTATTTTCAAATAATCTCCTCACACATACTACTCTCTTCCTAGACCACTAGACACGGACAAGTCCTAGCACATACACAGACATTGATGAATGCTAATTCATCAAAGCACAAGCCTATCATGTTCTTCCGACGGATCGAACTTCAACTCCTTTAAGAGTACATTCGGTGTTTTAAGCGAACGAATCGAAGCTCAATTCAGGCTTGTCTAAGTTATACCATGTTTAACATATCATAGTTATAGATTTTAAGTAAGTAAAGCATGTATATATGGCTAAACAACAATTAACAATAGAAAGGAGGCATGATGAATCGGACGCCCGTTTAAAGACTTGGACGCCCGTTCAAGCTACTGGACGCTTCTTCCAAAATAGTGGACTTCGTCCACCCAAAAGCGATTCAATCTCGAATGTAAAATAGCACCCAGACGCCCGTCCAATACAACCAGACGCTTCGTCAAGGTGGAACCTAGGCTGGACGCCTTTCGTCGAATACCGACGCTCGTTCACTGGGTTCGACCTAAACCCTAACTTCATCACCATACGATTTCCAGATCGTAATTCAACCCAAAACCAGCAAATAATCAACACAACAACACAAAATCCCCATCTAAACGTACTATAACAATTATAGTCATTAACCAAAACAAAGATTTATATTTCTAACACCAAGACGTCTTAAAACATGATCAATTCCTTATAGCTAATGATGGAATTCATAGGACTGTTTCTCTTACCTTTTTGCAGCCCCAAAACTGATCAAAACTGCTCCGAAAATCTGCTACAATCCCACAGAACTGATGCCAAATTGCTGTGCTCTTTTCGCCGAGTCCAATTCTTGAATCCGTTCTGAAAACGATCAACCTTCCCTTAGCAAAAGTGAAGCACTTTCTAGCCTCTCTTCTCTCTTTCTCTCAATCGCATAAGGGGAGGAATTGTTAGACTGAATTTCTGATTTTTAGGCTAGGTCTAAACATTAAAAAGGGGTCAATCTTTTCCTTAATTGCCCTTGATCACTAAAAATGAATTTTTCTTTTAATTATATATATAAAACTCGAAATTATATATATAAAACGTCCCAAACTAATTAACTCCGAATAAAAGGAAACCGAACCTAATATTTCGTCTTCTTCAAAAAAGACACGTCCCGCCTCTTTCCGAAAATCGAATATTACATTCTCCCCTTAAAAGGAGTTTCGTCCTCGAAACTAGAACATACACAGTAAATCCCCAAACTCTTGGAACTCACTAAGCATGTCGCTTTCCACTTCCCAAGTTGCCTCCTCGGGTGAATGATTGCTCCACTGAACTAACACCAAGGGGATCATCCGTCTCTTAATCATCTTTTCTTTCCGGTCCAGAATCTTGATTGGTCTCTCGTCATATGCAAGGTTATCTTGTAAGATTCCTGGGTCAACCGTAGTTTCCACATCATTCTTCGTCAAACACTTTTTCAACATTGAAACGTGAAACACATTATGGACTCTCGACATTGATTCTGGCAACTGAAGCTTATAAGCTAACGTCCCAACTCTTCCCAAAATCTCAAAAGGTCCAACATACCTTGGACTTAGCTTTCCTTTTTGTCCAAAGCGTTTCACTCCTTTCATCGGTGAAGCCCGTAGGTAAACTCTATCGCCGACTTCAAACTCAAGAGGTCTTCTTCTAACATCAGCCCAACTTTTCTGCCTGTCTTGAGCTGCCTTCAGATTCTTCTTGACCAATCGAACCCCTTTCCTTTGCTTGTTCAACCATCTCTCGCCCTGTAACTGCTCTCTCCCGACTTCATCCCAAAAGCAGTGGCGTGCGACATCTTCTCCCATACAACGCTTCAAACGGCGGCATGCCTATACTTGCATGAAAAGCGTTGTTGTAGGCAAACTCCGCTACCGATAGGTAATCATCCCATGATCCGCCTACCTCCAAAACACAAGCTCTCAAAGATGTCCTCGAGTGTCCGGATGGTCCTCTCAGATTGTCCATCCGTGCGAGGATGAAAAGCCGTGCTCAAATCCAACTTGGTCCCGAAGGCTTCTTGCAAGCTCTTCCAAAATCGACTTACGAATCTCGAATCACGGTGCGAAACTATCGAGATTGGAACTCCATGTAACTTCACTATATTGTCCGGATATAGTGTCGTCATCTTCTTTAATGGCATGTCGACCTTTGTACGGTAGGAAATGGGCGATTTGGTCAATCGTCACGATTACCCAAATTGCGTCGTGTCCGCCTCTTGTCTTAGGTAATCCGGTGATGAAGTCCATTGTGATCTTATCCCACTTCCATTCCGGGATATCCAATGGCTTAAGCATTCCACCGGGTCTCTATGCTCCGCCTTAACCTTCGACATACATCACACTCGGCCACAAACTTGGCTATCTCCACTTTCATCGAGGGCCACCAAAATCTTTCCTTTAAGTCTCTATACATTTTAGTAGCACCCGGATGAACCGCAAAAGCTATCCTATGTGCTTCTTCCATAATTCTTTGTCTCAAGTCGCCAACATTGGGTACACATAGGACGATCCCGATACCACGATTTCCACTCTTATCCAACACGTAACCAACCGTGAGGCTTCTCCACAGCAACACGCTTCAAATCCAACAAAACCGGGTCTTCGTCTTGCTTTCCCCGAATATCATCCATCAACTCTGACCTTGCTAACAACGGTGCCACAAACTGTCTGTCTTCAATCTGATCAAAGCTTCTGATTTCCAACCCATCTAACCTTTCTGCCATTACCTCAACTTTGGGAAGCCGCAAACATCTTGGTTTTCTGCTCGAGCATCCGCCACTACATTCGCTTTACCCGGATGGTACTGAATGTCCAAATCATAGTCCTTAACAAACTCTAACCATCTCCTCTGTCTCATATTCAGGTTCTCTTGTGTGAAGAAATACTTTAAACTCTTATGGTCGGTGAAGATCCTTGCTTTAACCCCATATAAGTAATGCCTCCAAGTCTTTAAGGCAAAAACTACACGCCAACTCTAGATCATGTGTCGGGTAGTTCTTCTCATGTACCTTCAATCGCCTAGATGCATAAGCTATCACTTTTCCTCCTTGCATCAACACACAACCCAAACCACGTCCCGAAGCATCCGTGTAGACATCATAGTTATCAAAAATCTCCGGAACTGCTAACACTGGTGCCGTAGTCAACTTACTCTTCAAGGTATGAAAGGCCTTATCACACTCATTAGTCCATTCAAATTTCACATTCTTCTGTGTCAGCCTGGTGAGTGGAGTAGCTATCTTTGAAAAATCTTGTACGAACTTCCGGTAGTAAATCACCAACCCAAGAAAACTTCTTACTACGAGATCGTGGTAGGTTTAGGCCAATTCTCAATCGCCTCGATCTTTGCCGGATCAACTTGAATACCATCTCCGGAAATTACATGACCCAAGAAACTCACTCGATCCAACCAAAAGTCACACTTGGAAAACTTTGCGCATAAGCGATTCTTCTTGGTGTGTCCAACACTATCCTTAAGTGTTTCTCGTGTTCTTTCTCGTCCTTAGAGTAAACTAGGATATCGTCTATGAACACTATCACGAACTTATCCAAGTACGGCATGAAGACTTGACGCTGCATCAAATCCATAAATGCAGATGGAGCATTAGTGAGTCCAAAAGGCATAACAAGGAACTCATAATGTCCATATCTCGTCATCGAAAGCCGTCTTCGATATATCGCTATTTTAACCTTCAGTTGATGATATCCGGACCTCAGGTCAATCTTGGAGAACACTTTCTTACCCTGCAACTGATTAAACAGGTCATCTATTCTTGGTAGAGGATACTTATTCTTGATGGTAAGGTTGTTCAGTGCTCTGTAGTCGATACACATTCTCATGCTGCCATCTTTCTTCTTCACGAACAAAACAGGGGCTCCCCAAGCAGGTAGTCTTGGGCTGAATTATGTTCCTTTCAAGCATATCTTTAAGTTGAGCTTTCAACTCCTTTAATTCGCCGGTGCCATTCGTAAGGTGCTTTAGCGACTGGTGCCGCTCCCGGTATCAACTGAATTTCAAACACTATCTCTCTGTCCGGCATGTTTCCGGTAACTCTTCCGAAATACCTCGGGGTATTCCCTCACTATGGGAGTCTCCTCGAACTTAGGCTTCACTTGTTCTACGCCCACTTGCATACAACAAGTAGCCTCACAACCCTTCCGACAAGCCCCTACGCTTTAACCGATATGATCGGATGTTTCTTCTTACTCGGCTTGTATACATTCCTTGATACGTCTTGTCTCGATTTCCTGTACTTTAAAAGTCACTTTCTTCTCTTTCTGATCCAAGTGTACATAATTCTCGGATAGCCAATCTATTCCGAGGATTACATCAAAATCCGAAAAGTCCAAAATCGTAAAGTTGCTCTTACATCGATAAGGTCCGACTCGAACTTCCACTTGTGGTATCATTCTAGTTACCTTGTTACTTTCCCTAACGGCGTAGTTATCTCCAAAGTGTTTCTTAAAGGCTCAAGGTAAATCCAACTTCTTAGCTACCTTGGTTGACACAAAAGTATTTGACGCTCCGTGTCAAACAAAGCCTTGACCACTAAGTTTTCTAACATTATTGTACCTAGGATGCATATTCATTTATTTAAATATAGTTACAACATGAATAATCACGCTATAAAATATCTTAACAAAAGAATGAAACAAAACATGGTACCTGAAATAACGTCATCCTCTGGTTCCACAAAATTAGCATCCGCTGCAAAAACTCGAACCGGTCGGCTCGGGCCGCCTCTCCCGCTACCTTGGCTCGAACCACTCTTGTTTCCTCTGTTTGGACACGCTCTAGAAAAGTGTCCTTGCTCACCACAAACGTAACAACCGTTACTACTCGCACTGCACTCTCTGTATGATTTCTGTTGCACTTGGGGCAAAGTGGTGCCTTTGTTCGGGGCCTTAGCTGCTTTGTAGGAGCCGTAGTCTTCTTGGTTGCTGCCGTGGCGCCTCCTATAAGCGCCTTGACTTGTCCCAAAATTTCTCTTATTATTAACAACCACTGTAGCTCTCTTCCTGAAAGTTTCGACTTCCAAGGCTTTATTCATCAACTCTGCCATATTCCTTGCCGTGAATCCTAGCATGCCCGACTGAATCTCGTAGGCCAACCCATCCTTATAGAGGGCCATCTTTCTCTCTTCCACTTTCATCAATTCCGGATAGAACCTTCCTAACTCATTGAATTTATTAGTGTACTGGGACACTGTCAGATGATTACCTTGCTTGTGCTTCAGGAATTGACTTGCTTTATCTGCTTGAACTGTAACCGGGAAGTACTCATTATAAAACATCGTCTTGAACCCTTCCCAATCCGTTACCTTACCGTTGCTGCTTTGAACAGCATCAATCCATGCTTCTGCTGATCCCAACATAAAACTGACTGCTAGCTGTGCCATCTCTGTCTCAGGAACATGTATGTTCCTACAAGCTTTCTCGAATCCTCTTATCCATTCCTCTGCTTTAGAATGCTCCACATTACCAAAGAAGTTCTCAACTCGATTTCTCCTCAATCTTGTATACCAATCCACCGTTGGTGCTTGCTCAAAAGCCGGTCTAACTGGTGGGTGAACTGGAGGGTAACCATAAGATACATGCGGCTGATACTGCTGATGTTGAGGATAAGGTGGGATTACTTGAGGCTCATTTCGACACGGATAGTACCTCGATAAAAACCGATCTTTGTTGAGGTGCTTTGAAAACCAAAGGGTAGATGACCGGCGCCTGCTTTGGTGGTCAAAGCGTGGTGAAGGTGGTATCAGAGGGTGAGGAACATGACTCTGAGGGAGGAGGGTAAAAGACTGCTGCCGCCGCCGAGGATACACCGGAGGATAAGCACTAGATGGTGGTGGATATACATTGGTCACCTTTGGTGGTGGCGCACTAATCGGTGGAATGTCGCCTACTACGGTGACACGAATAGGTGCTTGTCCAGGCTCTCCATAAATGTAGTTATATCTTGGCGGTGGTCGGGTGGCGATTCGATGCGGCCTCGGTGACACATCTGTTGAGACCGTGGTGTAGGCGTGGGTGTATGGGGTGGTGGCGAAGACTCAAAGCGAGGCGAAGGGACGCCGCCACAAAACCACCCCTACTACAGGCACTGGGCTCTCGCCCTTGTCTAACCCCCGAGCTCACCCACGAACGCCTCTTCTTGTCGTTACCATCTTTGAAAGATCAAGAAAACCAGACGTTACTAAAGATCTAAAGAAACTTATCTTAAGGAAAGGAAGTCTAAAGAACGCTTTCTCTCGATACCAATCATAACGCCCGTTCCGGACACGAGTCCTTATCCGGAAAAAAGCGTCGCACGCGTATAAAATAAATATAAATTCATTTTATACGTAAGCCTCTACTACGTCGTATCAAAATGAAGGCAAACGGAAGCAAACTCGGGTATATAAAAAAATTTCCCAAAAAAAAAAAAAATAAAGAGTAGAAAAGAAATCTAAAGGGTAGAAATGTAAATTATTACATTTGGAAAAGTACGAAAATCCCAAAAGACAAACTACGACAAATCGTCAAAAACGGTATTCTACCTCAAAAGTACGGAAAGTACAACCAAAGAAAAGCAGAAAAGAAACATCTTGATTCTTCAACGAGCGGCGTCAAACGTCGTCGTCAAACTCTTCCTCGAGAACCTGTTCGTCTTCTCGTCCCCAAACACATAGAAAAGTATGCATTCGAGGTAAGTACAACGTACTTAGAAAGAAAGAGAAGCTATGAAAACAATCATAGTTATAACGAATAGACATTTATTTAATTAGTTGATTAAATGAGACCAACTCCATCTAGGGTTCACTTCATGCTCATCAACACGTTGTGACTAACTGTTTCTAACTTAACCTATCTATGTTACAACCGCACTCAAGGGCACTACGCGCATCCCCTCAGCAGAGTCCCTCTGTACTTAGGGTCTTTGACCTACAGAGTTCTTCTACCTTGGGAACACTCTTTTGCAACATATCAGTGGATCACACCAATACCCACGAAGTCTAGAAAAGGTAGACTCCGATAGCACGCACACCTCAAACAGAGTCCTCCGCACTTAGGGTCTTTTTGACCTACGAAGTTCTTCCACCTTCAGAGGTAGCACATGCATCGCGATTTAGCCTGGTGCCTAGCCAAGAGAGACATGTTGTTTAATCTTTTACTAGTCACATACGTTGTTTATTAAGTTATTAACTAGCCAGCCTAAGTATTTTCAAATAATCTCCCTCACACATACTACTCTCTTCCTAGACCACTAGACACGGACAAGTCCTAGCACATACACAGACATTGATGAATGCTAATTCATCAAAGCACAAGCCTATCATGTTCTTCCGACGGATCCGAACTTCAACTCCCTTTAAGAGTACATTCGGTGTTTTAACTGAACGAATCAGAAGCTCAATTCAGGCTTGTCTAAGTTATACCATGTTTAACATATCATAGTTATAGATTTTTAAGTAAGTAAAGCATGTATATATGGCTAAACAACAATTAACAATAGAAAGGAGGCAGTACAGAACTGGACGCCCGTTTAAAGACTTGGACGCCCGTTCAAGCTTTACTCGACGCTTCTTCCAAAATAGTGGACGCCTTCGTCCACCCAAAAGCGATTCAATCTCGAATGTAAAATAGCACCTTAGACGCCCGTCCAATACAACCAGGCGCTCGTCCAAGGTGGAACCTAAAGTTGGACGCCTTCGTCGAGAATACCGGACGCTCGTTCACCTGGGTTCGACCTAAACCCTAACTTCATCACCATGCGATTTCCAGATCGTAATTCAACCCAAAACCAGCAAATAATCAACACAACAACACAAAATCCCCATCTAAACGTACTATAACAATTATAGTCATTAACCAAAACAAAGATTCATATTTCTAACACCAAGACGTCTTAAAACATGATCAATTCCTTATAGCTAATGATGGAATTCATAGGATTATTGCTCTTACCTTTTGCAGCCCCAAATCGATCAAAATTGCTCAAAAATGCTACAATCCCACGTAATCGATGCCAAATTGCTGTGCTCTTTTCGCCGAGTCCAATTCTTGAATCCGTTCTGAAAACGATCAACCTTCCCTTAGCAAAAGTGAAGCACTTTCTAGCCTCTCTTCTCTCTTTCTCTCAATCGCATAAGGGAGGAATTGTTAGATTGAATTTTCGATTTTTAGGCTAGGTCTAAACATTAAAAAGGGGTCAATCTTTTCCTTAATTGCCCTTGATCACTAAAAATGAATTTTTCTTTTAATTATATATATAAAACTCGAAATTATATATATAAAACGTCCCAAACTAATTAACTCCGAATAAAAGGAAACCGAACCTAATATTTCGTCTTCGCAAAAAGACACGTCTGCCCTTTCCCGAAAATCGGAATATTACAGTTTGTAGGTTTGATGCCATGTGAATCGAACCGAGCCATGGATAATGGAGGTTCGATTGGCATAAAACATGGCAGCTCTGTTTAGAAAGGTGAGAGGTGTAAGGGGTACATAATTTGCTTTGCATTTTGGCAATCTCTCCATTTTGTTCTAAGTGTGTTTTTGTTCTAACTTTTATGTTTCCACCATTCTTAGGCTTTTGTTTATATAGAAAAGCTTGTGAAATTTCTGGTCCTTTGCATTTTATTTACCCCCACTTTGTACATAGATAGAGAGGTACTCTTATTAACTTGAAATGTTTAGACTATCTCAACAACAATCATTTATGTCGCCACCTCTAAGCTGCATCGTTTTCCGTTCTAGTTTCATCTTTTTAACATTTTATAAATTAATCTACTCCAACAAATACCCTTTATACAATCCTCTTAAAACATGTTTTTCCCTTCATCTTATATATAACAAACAAAATCATACATTGAACATCCAATATTTTTTTACTCTATTTTATCATTTCTATTTACGTTTTCATCAGGTTAGCCATCATATGAACTATTGAAAATATTTTTGTTGCTATAAATAATATAATAATAACAATAACGGTTGTTGAAGTTTTTTTTTTTTTTTTTTGATTTTTTACCTCTTCTAATACTCTTCAGAAATATCATGATAACTAGAAGAACAAATAATAATAAAAAATAAATAAAGCAACAGATGGGAAGAAAGTGAGGAAAGGAAGAAAACAAATTGTAGGAGAGAGGAAATAAATTTTGCTGAGATGGAAAACACATTCCCCACTAAAAAGAGCACTGTTCACTTTAAAAAGAGCACTGTTCACTTTATCATGCACTTGTGATTTTCGGTAATGGGTAGAGATTTTGAAGGATATAGAGTATATAAAGTGATTCATTGTAAGCATAGAATAAATGTTGTTAAAGGTGTTGTTATAGTTTACAGCATAGTATACTGTAAAATGTTGTTAAAGGTGTTGATAGAGTCCCCCGTTGGAGACAGTCTAAGCTTAGAGGCAGTTTTAGGGAATTTCGGGATACGGATTGGAGATCTATCAGATTTTCTATCTTTTAAACTTCGACTTAAACACAACAGTTTAATGATTCAATACATAAAGTATATTGTATTGTGTTATTCGTTGTGACATTAACCTGACCGATACGACCCTAACATCTTAGTTTTAGAGCTTTAATGCAATGGGCCTATACTTGTACTATGATTCAGACAAGTGCTGGTTTCATATGTTTTGATGGGAAGTTCTACCATGGAGACTCTCCTATGGAGAATAACAAGTAATGAATGAATCTGGGCCACACGTTTCATTCTCAGAATGAGGCTGTGTGGTCGTAATCATCACATGTGCTGCTACTCCCTACTGAGAAGTCTTCATGTTAGAATTTCCCTGTTTTTATTGTTGACTGTTTTTTTTTTATTCTGTTGACTGTTGACTTTGGACATATATATAAGTCCTGACTGATTGTAAAAGAAAGACAAGAGGATACAGACTCTCTCAAAGGAAAAGACATTCTATGCTGCTTGGCCAAAGGACAGACATGACAAACTCCTTTATTACAATGTGTATTATTGACCCCTTCAATGGGTAATTTTTCTAAGACACGTCCAGACAAGTGGCCTAATCTAAAATGCCACAACATATCAGTGGGGATAACCTCTGTTGCAACATTGCAAGATTTATTACCAGATTTTGGTGGAGAGTGATGAGGTAAAGACCTTTTATCAGTCTAGCTGCACCAATCCTCTGTCCATTCCTCATGTCCTGAATGACACAAGAATCTTTTTCAAACTTCACAAAGATACTATTGTTCCTAGTAAGACACCCTACTGATATCAGGTTATAAGTGAAGGTAGGTATACATAACACATTTTCAGAGTTAGGTCGTCCTTAAGTTTCACTGAACCTATGTGACTAACCACGACATCATTACCATTTGGTAAACCTACTTTGATGCCTTTAAGGCTTTAAATGAGTTTATACTCACACATAAGTCCCAAAGAGCATACTATATGATCACTTGCACCAGAATCTACTATCCAACAATTCGAGTAATTAGTATATATACCTGCACTCTCATCAAGAGGAGTGAAAGCAGCAGTTAAAGATGTCGTCTGGTTGACCATTGATGAAGTTCCGATTATCGATTAGTCCGAATTAGCTTGAGTATCTCCCGATCATCGTTCCTTGGTAAAGCCTGCAGTGCAATTGCTTGTGCCATTTGGTTCCTTTTCATTCACTTGAAACCCTGACTCTGTGCCACTTGTACCTTCTACCAAATTCACTCTTCTTTTTGACTTAAAACCTGGGGGAAAACCATGTTTCCTATAGCATGTCTCAGATGTATGCCCATGAAATCCACAATGTGCCTTCTTCCCTTGTGATTGTGTACTGCCAGAAGTTCTGACTCCTTTATTGTTATTGTAACCTCCAAAAGGTTTTTCATTCTGATTCCCAAAGGATCTCTTCTGCATCCTATTTGCAAATGCCATAGGTGCACCCTATGATGCACCGATACGTCAAATTTCAAGACGCACCCGTGTCCGATACGCCTAGGACACGGATACGCCACCGATACACCGGATACGGCTCAGGATACGTGTCGGGGCTGAATCGGAATTATCGAAAACTTCGGACACGGATGAGGATACGTATCCGGGAGGAAGATACGTTTCTCGTATACCAGGGGACTGACATTTTTCTCATATTCCACTTCCCACCCGTCAAACTGATGCGCCTCCACCTGACCAAGCCCTAACAAATCAGATCGGCCTCAATCAGACGTTCTCTCGGCGCCGTTACTCGCGCCAAAGGCCGCCATGCCTTCCGTTTTCTTTGTCAAGCCCAAGCCTATCATCGCAAGTCATTTTTTAAATACTAGAAATCTTCGCATATTCTTGTACGTGAGTTTGAGATTGAATAGAAGGTAGAACAAATGACCTTAAGTTGATTTTCCAAGCCTTTTGTTTTTCGATTTTCAAATTACGATTTTGTGCTATCTCACTTTGAATTTCATTTGCGGCTCGTAGATTGAGGTGTAGATTGGGGTATTAGAATCTTGAATAAATGTTTTTTTTTTTTGGTGGTTATAGTTTTTAATTACATTTTAATCCTTATATTTTTATTTTCATTTTGGTCCCTATATTTTTAATATTTACATTTTAACCCCGTATCCGTATCCTATATTTTTAAAATTCTCGTATCCACGTGTCCGTGTCCGCGTATCCGTGTCGACGATATACGTGTCCGTGCAACCTAGGGTGCACCATTGTTAACCTTTGCATAGACAATTTGCCTCTCCAATTTGATTGCCATCCCAAAGACAGCTTTGATTTGAGGCATAGGCGTCATAATCATGACCTGATTGCTAACTTGAGAGTATTCTTCATTCAACCCCTTCAGAAATCGTATGACCAACTCAGTCTCGAAATAATCAGTATAGACCTTGACGATAGCCTTACAATTGCAACCTGATGGACAAGAGCGCTTAGGAGCAGGTCTCAGTATGCATATCTCATCCCATATCACTTTCACTTTTGTAAAATACTCTGTCACCGACGAATCTCCTTGCTTCACGTTGTTCAATTCTTCGAGTAGGTCTGACAAACGATAAGAATCGACATTAGAGAATCGATCCTTCAGATCCTCCCAAACCTCTTGAGCGGTGTTAATCCAGAGGATGCTCCTAGCGATTGTTTTGTGAACAGAGTTGAGGATCCACGAAGTAACCATGGTATTGCACTGATTCCAAGCATCGAAGTTCCTATCTCCTTCGTCCGGCCTCGGTATAGTTCCATCGATGAATCCTACCTTGTTTTTGGTGATTAGTGCCATTCGCATCGATCTACTCCATGCGTGATAATCATTTCCCTCCAGAACGGGATGAACTAGGGTTTGGACAGTGTTTTCATTCGGATGAATGTACAAGGGGCTCGAAATCGGAATAGTTTCCAAATTCGCCATTGAAACGACTTTACGAACAACAGAAATGAGCAGATTACAAGGAAATGAATGGATTATTGCTCGATACCATGTGTGAAATGAAGAAAATGCAATTGGAAAGAAGAAAATAACTAGGGTTTTGATTTTGGGAAAAACAGGGAGAGAAACTAACAGAGTTTCCCTTCTTTTCTTATTATTTTTCTTGTCTTTCTTTTACAATCAGTCAGGACTTATATATATGTCCAAAGTCAACAGTCAACAGAATTAAAAAAAAACAGTCAACATTTATTGCCTGGTATGTCGAAACAGTAATGTGAAACAGAAAAAACATTTTACACACAAGAATTTTTTTTTTTTTGAGGAAAAAACATGTGAATATTAAAGGCAATGAATCAGAGTACTTGATGAAATGGTATTAAGCAACTCTTTCATGAAACAATTTTACAATGTAATTTATAAGATTAAAAGAAATTGAAGATAACTTACAACATTGTTTTTGGTCATGTTTAGAGATTTGAGGGAGGAGGCGAGACGACGACACCTTTCATAGGTTTGATGCCAAGTGAATCGAACCGGGCCATGAACCGGGAAAGTATCAACAACACTTTTTTTTTTTATTTAAAAAAAAGGAACGCAAGATGGAAAAACAAAGCAAGTTTGAAAGCTGCAAATTTTTTGTCTGCAACTTTTTAAAGAACCTCACCGGAAAAACAATCTCGGCCGGAGGTAATGACTCAACCTGGCTTCGATACCTAACCAATTGTAGAAACACAACACAATGTTTCAATAGGTTCAACACACACCACAAAGACACACTTTGTATTATAGAAAGCTTTGTTCTCAAGTTTTTTCATTTTGTTGATACAATTACAATCACAAACATCATCTATATATAAGGTACAATACTCACATATGAACACATGTGAATTACATTGCCAAGCTAGCATGTCTTTGGACGGTGGTGGATGGACTAAGATTTTGGGGACCCTTGTCAATATACCACTTTTAAGAAGTGGTAATTGTTGGACTACCACTCTATTTTGTTCACATGTCTACAAACTATAAAAATGCACAGGATAATTAAGAACACTAGTACACAGTACTTACTGATAAAATATTTTATTGATCGAGCATTTAATTTTGGATGAAAAACTAGTACACATGCATCTTGTTTAGGAGATACAGCACACAGTGTTGGTATGTAAAGCCATGCATTTTCACTGCGCCCTCCTGTTTCACATACGCGAATTTAATGTCATAACCCGAGCTTGATCCTCGTACTGATGATGATCATGTCCCGTGTTTTCATTCTTTTGAACATTAATAATATTTTTATGATTCTCAACTTCAGACAATACTAAAGTCTTGGCCAAAGCTCTCAACTGAAACTTCTGTATCTTTCCTGTTGAAGTCTTAGGCAATTCATCCAAGAACACCACTTTTTTCGGCACCATAAACCCCGGCATATTTCTCCGACAAAACCCAATTATATCTGCCTCTGTGGCGGTTTTCTTCAGCACTATGAATGCACAAGGGCTTTCCCCCCACCTAGGATGCGGCATTGCCACCACGGATGCTTCTAACACGGAATCATGCTTATATATCACGGTCTCAACTTCTATACTACTAATATTCTCTCCACCTGAGATTATTACATCCTTTGATCTGTCCTTAATTTCTATGTATCCATCTTCATGCATCACTCCAACGTCCCCCGTGGCAAACCATCCATCCTTCAAAGCCTTCTCAGTGGCATTTTCGTCTTTTAAGTAGCCTTTCATAATACTGCTGCCACGTATGACTATCTCCCCATCGTTTTTCCATCGCGTGGTACGCTTTCCATTGTCTTGAATCTTTCACATCCACTTCTGCTAGTGTTAACGTGCTCACGCCTTGCCGGGCTTTTAGTTGGGCCTGATGCCATTTTGGTAAGGTGTTCCATTCTGTTTGCCATTCACAAACTAGAGCTGGCCCAGTAGCTTCTGTTAGACCATAGGCATGTAATACATGAAAGCCCAACTTCTCCATCTTTTCGAGGAGTGGGGGTGGGGGAGTCGCCCCACCGGTCATAATCTGAACCGGTGGGGAGATCGACCTCATTTTTTTACATTCTTTAGGTTTGTATTCCAAAAGGAGGTTAAAAACGATAGGGGCACAACACATATGAGTTACTTTGTGTAACGAAATGTTGGTATAAATTTCTTGTGCTGTCGTGTTACGGATGCAAACATTGGTTCCACCTCTTGCTGCAACACCCCATGTGAAAGTCCATCCATTGCAATGAAACATCGGTAGGGTCCACAGATAAACAGGCTCAACCCCCATTTCCCACCCCAATATTAAACTCAGTGTACTTAAATATGCTCCCCTGTGACTATAGACCACACCTTTAGGCTCTGAAGTCGTGCCCGACGTGTAATTCAATGCAATCGGATCCCATTCATCTTCGATTTCTTCACATATGTACTCTGGATTTCCTTGATGAATTAACTGCTCGTACTCGAGCTCGTTGGGTTGGACAATATTGGTAGGTGATATCAAGTCATCAATGACAACGACCGAGGCTTGGATATGCCATGTTCTAGGTTGAGGGCATCACGGGCAAGTGACATGTACTGATAATCGACGAAGAAGATCTTGGCTTCGGAGTGTTTGAGGATGGTGGCAATGGTTCTGGCATCAAGCCTAGTGTTGATGGTGTTGAGCACTGCCCCTGCCATTGGCACTGCAAAATGCATTTCATATGTTGCTGGTATATTCGGTGCTAACACCGATACCTGCATGCACGATCATATATCACATAATATGTATAACGAAAAGATATGAAAAAAAAAGAAAAAAGTTACAACATGTGAATATTTCTGTTTCAAAACATGTGAATATTAAAGGCAATGAATCAGAGTACTTGATGAAATGGTATTAAGCAACTCTTTCATGAAACAAATATACAAATGTAATTTATAAGATTAAAAAGAAATTGAAGATAACTTACAACATTGTTTTTGGTCATGTTTAGAGATTTGAGGAGGAGGCGAGACGACGACACCTTTCATAGGTTTGATGCCAAGTGAATCGAACCGGGCCATGAATAATGGAGGTTCGATTGGCATAAAACATGGATGCTCTCTTAAGAAAAGTTACAGGACTAAGAGGAACATAATTTGCTTTGCATTTTGACAATTTGTCCATTTTGTCTACTGTTTTTATGTTTCTGTATTTTCTGTATTTCCTCTACTCTTGTGTGTTTATATAGAAAATAGTGAAATGTTTGGTCGTGATATTATACAATTCAGCTGTACTGTAGCATTTTTTTTTAATCTTCTTTTTTGCCCTGTTTGCATGTTTGCAGTAGCACTTAGCACCCTTTTTTATTTTCCTACTGTTTTATTAGCAGTTTTCTTTATTTTTTTTATACCATGTTTAAAAGTTAAACACCTCAAAACAAATTCAAGCATCTTATTATATTATTATATTATGTATTTAAAGGGACAATATTTATTACATGTTTTTGACTAAGTGTATTATACTTTGACGAATGAAATTATTTTATATCGGATTTCACCTCAAAGCAAAATCAAGCGTCTTATTATGTATTTAAAGGGACAAAAAATATTACATGTTTTTGACTAAGTGTATTATATTTTGACGAATGAAATTATTTTACTTTAGATTTTTTTTTTAATAATATATATGTATTAATTGAAAAATAAATACGAAGACCACCCCATAAAATATTCCTTGGTCTGCCACGGCTCACTGGAGAACCGAAAAGACGAATGATACATATGCTTTTTTCTAACAATAAAACCATTTTCCATTAATACGATTTTTCTTAAACGTTAATGTGAAGACTAGAAATAAAAGTTGTGGCTTATATTTTTTGATTTATGTATGTAAATAAATTTGTAAAGTAAATTGTTTTCATGTCATAGATGAGTAGCGTTAATTTTTTTTTTTTTTTTTTGTAGGAATGAATAGTGTTGTGAAACATTCCAATCTATTTTAGTATATTTGATTCCGATAATCTTATTTTAGTATATTTGATTATTTCTTCCACTATTAGTCTTATGAATCTATCGTTTGTTTACATGTGGATGTGTTGTCAGAATGGTTGATTTATTTGAAAGTCTAGATAAACTTTACATTTAAAATTATCTTGTTTTTGTTAGTGTTTCAATTGTTCTGTAAAAAAATTACAAACCAATATACGTAATGTAGATGTTCACGCGTAGACTTTATTCAGAATTAATTTTGAACTTAAATATAAGTGATATATTAAATATATTAGAAATAAACTCATAAACTCCTCAAATGGATTGACTAGGAAATAACTTCTCATAAACATAACAGACAATTCACAAATCATATCGTGATTAAACAATATTAAATCGAGGACACTACGTAATATAATTTGCCAGTAATTAATACTGAGTTGGATTATAGCCGATGAATCCATTTCGTTCGGACATTGAAGCATCAAAGCAATACTTTGTAATTAAAATTATGGAAAATTAGGGATAAGGACACAATCTGAAATATTTTTAAATAATGACAATTACATATATTTTATATAGGAGAAGGACATTGCGCATAATTTTTATAGCGAGAAGAAACGGTGAATCCCGAAAATCGGTGAATCAAAGGTGAATCCCGAAATCGGTGAATTTTCGACGGTGAATCCGAAAATTAGTGAATTTCGACGATGAATTTTGAAAATTAGTAATTTCGACGAGTGAATTTCGTCGGTGAATTTAAGCAAATGAATTTGAACACAGTGAATTTCAACGATGAATAAATAGTTTTGTCTTTATTAAAAGTTTAAAAGCTCGCCCTTCTACTCGATTGATGAAATATTTACGTTCTTCTCCTCATTTCCCTTAAAATTAAGGAGAATTAGTCTTCTCAAAAAAAAATTTAAGGTGAATTAGGGATAATGACACCTTTTTGAATATTTTGAAAGAATAACGATAAAATTCAATATACTTCTATATTTTTATGGAAAATTAGGGATAAAGGACACAATCTGAAATATTTTTAAGTATATGAGACAACTACATATTTTTTAGGGAGAAGGACGATTCAGATAATTTTTATAATGAGAATGACAAACAGTGAATCCGAAAATCGGTGAATCTTCCTAGTGAATCCCGAAATCGGTGAATTTCGACGGTGAATTTTGACAAATGAATCCGAAAATCGGTGAATCTTATAAATGAATTTTGAAAATTAGTGAATTTCGAGCGGTGAATTTTGGCGTGAATTTAAGCAATTGAATTTGAACACAAGTGAATTTCGACGGTGAATAAATAATTTTGTCGCTTTATCGCAAAAGTTTCAAAAGCTGTCCTTCTACTCAATTGATGAAATATTTCATTCTTCTCCTCATTCACTATTTTTATAGCGCGAAGAATGACAAAGTAAAAATAAAAATAAAAAAATAACATTCGCGCGTCTCTTTCCTGTAGCTGGGAACATTTTATTTTTTCTCTTTCCTCCCACATTTTCAAATCTTATATCTTTTGATTTGTAGATTCGGCGTGATAAAAATTTCACTAAATTTTTATTTTTGATCTTTCTTCGTTTTGAAACTTGGTTCGATATAATTACATCGTTTTTTGTGAGATTCACTGTCGAACTTCACACAGTGAATTTTCCTAGTGAATCCCGAAAATAGTGAATATCGATATTGAATTTCGAACAATAGTGAATTTCGATAGAGGATTTTCTGAAATCACATCGAAATATGTTGAATGTGGTCTCAAAATAAAGATCATTAAAAATTAAAAAAAATTGGTGAAAGAATTTTAAAATTTGAAGTTCAGTGTTTAAAAAAGATGAATAAGGGAGAAAGTGTGTTGTTTTTTTTTGAAAACAGGCGCCATAAAATAATTTTTAAACAAAATATAGTTTTGTCTTTTATGCAAAAATTTCAAAAAACTGTTCTATTATTTGATTGAGGAAATATATGTGTCATTCTCCCATTCCCCCTTAAAATTAATTTCTTTTTGCACACTTAACGGTTCGAGCATTAGTCTCACGCCAGAGTTGTAGCAGACCGATGCATTATTGTGCAAAATTAATTAACCATCAAATCTTAAACAAAGTTGCATAGATATAAACCGACAATTAACCAAATTTAAGCAAAGTGGTAATCAGGTGATAATGTTAGGCGTAAGCGGTCTATTCTCTTTGCTTTAAATTTCAATGCTTTCCCTTTCCAGTTTGCTTGGTAGGTATGTATCACTCATATAACATAAATGATTGAAAATAGTATGACTATGATCACACATATATATTGTAACCAAGTTAGCAAAGTGGTAATCAGGTGATAATGTTAGGCGTAAGCGGTCTATTCTCTTTGCTTTAAATTTCAATGCTTTCCCTTTCCAGTATTCGCTCCTCCACGTGGAATTATTCCATTTTAAATTTGGCGTGTGGAAAAGTCAAAGTATATTATCCCTTCAGTCGGAGAAGAGGCGTACCTCGAGACCGTGGCCGGGGAGATTCCACAAGTACTTGGACTCGAGCGCTAACCTCGGATCACCTCGAGTCGATATCGTGATCCTTGGCCGAGACCTCGGGCCCACATCCATGAGTTTTTGGACGAGGAGGCAAGGCCCGTTTAAAGGTATTTATGTCAATAGACCCGGCCGCCTACTTAATTCTAGAGGCGGAAGAAGGACATGTGCCTATAAATACATAGCTCGGGGAACTACGTAAGCTTGATTCGCGGACTTTCACACATGAGATCGTAGGCAATCAAGACACATTCTTGGACTCACCATATTATACCAAAAGCACCACCTTTTTGTTCATATCTAGTCATCTTGATCTCTTACGGCTCATCTTTAGATTATACGTGGCCTCATTTCTTTGGTCTTTGCACTATTTGGCATCGTCATTTGGCGCTAGAAGGAGGCCTTCTACCGGTGAGTTGGTAAAGAGATTGCAATGGTGCCCCAAAGAAGGAAAAACCGATTTAACAAAAAAAACTGCGCAGATCGAAGAGCACACGGATATAGATCCAGTGGGGTTCCTCATGATTCAAAAGTCCCCACTGGATCTAGACCCGCGATTCTGCAGATCCTCCAGGCCTCGGCTTTCCCCACGGTGCAAGACATGGCGGACCACTTGGCATCTTTGGATGAGGACGCCTTGAAGAAGGTGGTAGCCTCGGCATTTATAGGCAAAGGAATCTGCAACCCCCGATGAACACAGTTAGACCCTCAAAGTCGTAAGGAGATTGATAATGCTAAGGAAAAAGGCTGTTGGGGTTCAAGAGGAGTGTGATGAAAGCGCGATTGAAATCGGCGTGACTAACGCCCATAGCGCGTCTGAGCAAGAAAAGCTTGGCGGCGGTCGAGGATAGCATCCGAAAGCGAGTTCAACCGCATTGTGGGGAAAGATCAACCCTTTGAATGGCTTGAGTCGCCGTTTAGTCCCGAGATCGAAATATATCGATGCCCGAATCCTTTAAGCCGCCAAAGATGGAGCCACTATGACGGTGCTGCGGACCCCAGAGGACCATCTGTATCGATACATATCTTTGATGAGGTTGAGAACGCCAATGGCGCCATGAAGTGTCGTCGAGCTTTCGATCGTTGCTCACAGTCGAGCTCGGGAGTGGTTTCACAAGCTGCGTCCGGGTCGATCTCAGCTTTCTCTGATTGGGACAAAAATTCGGGACGCTTTCATTGGGAACAAGAAGTTCCATCTAAGTGCTACCCACCTTATGAACATCAAGCGAGGAAAAAGGAATCTACTATCGACTTCATGAGACGTTTCAACCTTGAAGCAATGAAAGTGCATAATGCCAGTGACGCGCTGCAAGTTAATGCCTTTGTAGGAGGCTTGCGGAATATGAAGCTGTATGATAAACTATCCAAGAAAATGCCAAATGATATGGATGAATGTGTGAACATAGTCCATAGATTTTGCCAAGGTGAGAAGCGGTGCGTGCGCACACCCTCTCACTTGGCCTCAACTCGACTCGAACGAACCCGAAGCCAAACCAAGGGTCAGCGGAGAGGGTCGGAACGAAGAAAGCAAGTCAACGTCTTTGATCATAGCGACTCCGATATCGATCGTTTGGGAAAGAAAGGAAATTTAAAAGACCGAGACTTTATCCCCTCAACCGATCTCGGGAGGTATTGGCAATCATGATCAAGAAGAACATCGCTAGGACACCTAAGCCGATGTCTAAAGATCCGGAGAAAAGGAAAAATACTCACAAGTATTGTGACTATCATAGAGATGTGGGACACGACACGGAGGAATGCTTTGATTTGAAGAGGATATCGGCGCTTTGTATCCAAGAGGGTCGGTTGGATGAAGTCGTCGATTGACAAAGTCGAGAAAAGGCGAACCGAAGGGCGCCGAGTACAAGAGAAAAAGCTACAGCGGAAAGAATGATCGATCTCACGTCGAGATAATCGGAATCGGCGGGAAAGGTCATCGACCCAACCAACGAGAGACAATCGCCGAGATGACCGTCAAGAAATTGAGAACCGAGATCCTCATCGAGATAATCGTGCCGGATATGGCGTTAACACGATCGTGGCGAGCATGAGTCGGATCGACCTCGATCAAGTCGACACTCATCGACAAGGCGAGAGAGTCAAAGAAGATCAGGTTGACAACGGAAGTAGATTACGGACCCAGGGCGATGTTCGAGTTCCCGCGGTCATAGCGAGGATTGGTGATCGAGGCGATAATAAGCGGAGGTCGAGTAAAAGGGTTTGTATCGACGGCGGAGCGCCGTTAATATCCTCTATTATTCAGCGTTTAGGGCCATGAGGTTGAAAGATGAAGACATTATTCCGTTATCTACTCCTCTTTTTGGGTTCACAGGCGGGCCATCACCCCTGCCGGGTCGATCAACTTGCTAACGACGGTCGGAGGCGGAGAAAAGGCGGGCGATGGAAATGACCTATGTCGTAGTTAAGGCCCGCCAGGTACAACGCGATATTAGGTCGACCGGCTTTATATGATCTCGAGCCATTATCTCGACTTTCCACAACGACATGAAGTTTCCACCTGATACGGTACCCGTGAGGTCAAGGAGGCGTTGAGGTGGCCCGGAATTGTAGTTTGGTTACGATCAAAGGAAAAGGGTTGGGCAAGTGTTAGTTGAGGAGTTGATACGAAGAAGAGGAAGATCGAAGTGGTTTTCGCCGACCCGACCGAGGAAGTTCGAGTTTGGAAGGAGGAAGAAGGTCAAGGGTCCAGATCGGGAAGTGGATGCCACACCCGACATGAAAGCCTTAGTCGACCTCCTTGTTGAGTTTCGAGGCGTTTTTGCATGGAAGGCGGATGACATGCCTGGCCTCTCGGCGGATATATTTGTGCACCAACTTAACGTCGATCCCAAAAAGAAGCGATCGGCAAAAGAAGAGAAATCTTGCACTGATAGAAAAAAGCGATAAGAAAAGAGGTCGACAAGTTACTAGCTGCGGGGATTGTGAAAGAGGTATTTTACCCGGATTGGTTAGCCAACCCGATATTAGTTAAGCCGGATCGGTGGCGAATGTGTGTCGACTTCTGAGATCTTAACAAGGCATGTCCCAAAGATTCTTACCCGCTTCCAAAGATCGACCGGTTAGTCGACTCGACCTCTGGTTTCGAGGTGTTCGGGTTCCTCGATGCTTACGAGAGGTTATTATCGAGATCTTTATGGACCCACAAGACTCGGAAAAACCGCTTTCATCACGAATTTGCGCGTTTTGCCGTTACGATGCCGTTTGGGCTTAAGAATGCGAGGGCTACTTATCAACGGGCCGTCAACAAAATTTTCAAGAGGCAGATAGGTCGGAATATGGAGGTTTATGTGGATGATTTATTGATCAAGAGCAAGTCCTTGGGGCGGTTCCTTGTCGATGTGAGAGAAGTTTTCAAAGTATTGCGGCGGCAAAAATGAAGCTCAACCCAAAGAAATGCACATTCGGAGTTCGATCGAGGAAATTTCTAGGATACATGATATCGAGAGATGGGATAAGAGCTAACCCGAGATAAAATCGAGGCCCTCAAAGCATGCCCACACCTCGGAATGTCAAAGAGGTGCAAAGGTTGGATAAAGTCGGATGGCGGCTCTCAACCGTTTTTACATCGATATCGGCGCAGAGAGCTCTACCTTTCTTCAAGATTTTGAAAAAGCTAGTCCGTTCGATGGGGACGGGGGTATCGAAGGCGTTTGGCGATTTGAAAGAATATTTATCGATTTGTTAACGCCGCCTCACCTCGAGATGGTGAGAAGCTCCTAGTCTATCTGGCAGTCTGCGAGGAAGCGGTAAGCGCTGTCTTAGTTCGGGAAGGAGACCAGGGACAAATCCCAGTCTATTTTGTCAGCAAAGCCCTACAGGGTGCAGAGATCAGATATACCCCTGCGGAGAAGTTAGCGCTGAGTTTAGTTCATGCATCGAGAAAGTTGAAACCATACTTCCAAGCACATCCTATTGTTGTGGTTACTGACCAACCGTTAAAACAAATTTTGGCGAAGCCCGAGACATCGGGTCGATTAACCAAGTGGGTTGTCGAGCTAGCGGAATACGACATAGAGTTTTACCTCGAGCGGCAATCAGGGTCAAGCTCGGCTGATTTCTTAGCGAAGGGTTGTCGATTCGGTTGGAGCAAGAAAAAGCGACCATCGAGAGGAAGCGATGGACACTTCACGTCGATGGTGCCTCGAGTAAAGAGGGGTGGAGCTGGTTTCTCGCTAGTTAGCCCGAAAGGAGAAGAGTTTCCGTATGCACCGGTTCGAGTTCAAAGCTACGAACAACGAAGCCGAATATGAGGCCTTAATCACGGGTTTAAAGCTAGCATCGAAGTTGGGGTCGAGAATCTTACGGTGTCTGGCGATTCTCAACTCGTGGTAAATCACGTGCGAGGAGAGTATGAAGCTAAAGAAGAATCAATGAAAAGCTATCTAAAGGTTGTTCGAGAGGTTAATGTCGAAATTCAAGGCGATCCTAATCGGCGGGTACCTCGAAGTGAGAACAAGCGAGCCGATCGTTATACAAACTCGCGTCAATTTCAAATCGAGAGGAAAGTTACGGTTGAGATGCTAGCAGAGCGAAGTTATGACGAAGTCGACGTGCAACACTGTGGTCCAAAGATCGACCTGGATGGACCCTATAGCATCTTGTTCTTGAAAGATGGAACCCTTCCCACCGACAAGTCTCGGGCCGGAAAATTCGACTCAAGCCTCGGATACGCTCTTTTCGATTATGTGCTTTACGAAAATCGTTTGTAACCCCTTGGATGCGATGCGTATCGGAAGAAGAGGGGGCTTATCTGCTCGAAGAGATACACCGAGGAGTCTGTGGTAATCATTGCGGAGCTCGAATGTTGGCAAGGAAGTGCAAACTGGCAGGATATTTCTGGCCGTCAATGCAAAAAGATGCGAGTCGATTGGTAATGAGTTGCAGAGCCTGTCAAGTACACGACGTGGTAACTCATCAGCAAGCACGAGAAATGAATGCCATCGAGTCTGTATGGCCGTTCGATGAATGGGGAGTCGATATAGTCGGACCTCTACCTCGAGCTCCAGGGAATTTCAAGTACGTCGTCGTTGCGGTTGATTATTTTACAAAATGGGTCGAGGCCAAGGCTCTTACTGACATCAGGGCCCAAACCATCAAAAAATTTCTGTGGGAGAATATTTTATGTAGGTTCGGAATTCCGAAGTATCTGGTCTCGGACAACGGGACTCAGTTTCTTGATGATAGAGTGCGAGAATTGGTTGAAAGAATTTAGGATCGAGCACGAGCAGCGTCGATAGCCCGACCTCGATCTAATGGGCCAGTCGGCGGACAAACAGAGCAGATCAAGTTTGGATTGAAGAAGCGGTTGGAAGATGAAGGCCGAGATTGGGCAGCTCAGTTACCCAGTATATTATGGTCATATCGTACAGCACCCAACTCAGCAACCCAAGAAACTCCTTTTGCCATGGCCTATGGATGTGAAGCTGTGATACCCGCAGAAATCGGACTAGCATCGCCTCGAGTTTTAGCTTATAATGTCGAAACTAATGCTTCCTATCTAAGAGAAGAAAAAGACAATGTCGAAGAGAAGAGGAAATGGCGGCGTGTCGGATGGCGATTATAAAGAAAGATTGCTCGATTACAACGCGAGGTGAAATACAAATATTTCCAAGTAGGAGATCTCGTATTGAGAAAAATGAAGCCCGACAAGCGGGACCCAATAGGCAAGCTCGAGCGAATTGGGAAGGACCGTATAAAATCTTGAAGGTGCACCCTAAGGGTCATATCGGTTAGGCGAGTCGGATGGAAGCACGGTCCCTCGAACTTGGCATGCCACCAACCTCAGAAAGTATTATGTTTAACTTGTTCATGACTTTTGCAGTTCTATTCTCATCCATTGTAATAGGTCGATATGACGATATGTTTCGATTCCTTTTATTAAGCATGGTTTCTTTTTCTTTTTAATTACGCAATAATCGACCGCGACATCCATTATCCGTGAAAAAAGCCAAGTCATTGACAATGCTTATATCACCTCGACACGACGAAGCTGGAGGAAATAGTGAATAAAGCCAAGTCACTGACAACGCTTATATCACTCCCGACATGCCAGTAAGCCACGATGCTAAGCAGTCGGCAAATTTAAAACAAAATAGTGAATAAAGCCAAGTCGCTGACAACGCTTGTATCACTTCCGACATGCCAGTAAGCCACGATGCTAAGCAGTCGGCAAATCCCGCGATGGATTCTTAACTCGGCTTGATCGTAAGCATCACGATGTGCCCGATCAAAAGCCGCATAATCGAATCGAGCTCTGACCAAAAAGCCAAGTCAAGCCAACAAGGCAACACAGTGCTAGGTCGACTCATACTCAAGTGTACCAAGAGTCATGAACTCTACCACACTTGAGAGGGCGGCGAGGGAATTAAGTCCGAAGGACTACACCCCATAAGGCAACATTTTCAAGGAATTAAGATCAAAAGACTACACCCTGAATAAACGATCAATAAGAAACAAAAGACATTCAGTGAAAAGCATAAAATTCAAATATAAAGATCAATGCAAAATAAAATGTCAAAGAGTTTACAAGATCGAATGGATAAAATGAAAGTTCAGACAGGTAAAATCATAAAAGTTATTACAACCAAATCGAATCGATCTGCTTAAAGTAACGAAAAGAAGAAATAGCATCGAGGCATCGGTGGTTCGAGAAGTCGAAGCGTTAGGATCGACTTGATCCCCGGACTCGGCGTTTTACGTGCCCTCGTCGCTCAAAACGGAAGTCACGTACTTCTTGTACAAAGAGCGCGCCGATCTTGAACTCAGCAAAGTATCGCCCATAACGAGGTATGGCCTCGAGATCATATAGATAAGGCTTCGCAATGGCAGACACGTCGAAGTTTGGATCGACCTCTTTAACTTGGTCGATAGCCATTGTAAATCCACCTTTCATGCCTGTGTCGCGAGCAACGTCGAGATCATCCTCGAGTTCCTTTGAGTTCAAAAAGTCACGCTTAGCGGTTTCGGCTCGAGTCGTTAACTCGTCGAGAAGAGCGGGCGATAGAACGAGCCTTGGCGCCTCGCGGTTCGGCTTTAGTCCCTTCAAGCTCCGACTTCACCTCCGCTAATTCCGATCTCAACACCGCCATCTCTCGCATCCCATCGAGATACACCTTTGAGCTTGGGATAGATCGTCTCGAGCCTTTCTCGAGATCCGACTCGATTTCACACGGCGCTCGTCTAACTTGTTTATCTTGGCCTACGCTTTCGATGTCCGTAGTCAACTTAACGATGGTTTCTTTGTGTTCCTCGGAAGCGGTGGCGGAGACACAATCTGCTGAGGCGACTTTAGGCTGCGAGTCGGTCTGCGCAAAGAAACGCCAGCGATGTCAAAAGCAGATCCAGATCACAAATTTATAAGGAAAGTAAAACTTACCGCTCGACTACTCTTCATGATAAAGTCATGCGGCTCCTCTGAGTCATGCCTTCCATCTCCGACATGCTCGCTGCGAGAAGCGCATCGGTAGAGGCGGGAGGGGCTAAGTTACGGGTCTCTTCCCGATTCCGTGCCTCACCTCCGTTGTCTTTTGGCGCTTCCGCCGACACGAGGCTCTCTTGACTTCCTCGATCGGCCGAGCCTCGTCGGGCTGGTCCCTAAGGATGTTGGACGTCGACACAGGTGTAGCAGATCGGGCTGGCCCCCTTTGATTCCCAGAAGTTGTAGCACCGGACACAGCCGTCTTCGATCCGATGCCAACCAGCGCTTGGATTTTCTTCGGGTCGGTGGTTTTGGGATCAGGCATCTTGCCCAAGGCGTCCATCTTTGAGAAATGATCCACTGCGGACAGAGAAAATTCGACGTTAGAACAACAATTAAAAATACAAAAGTGTTATGGCTCGGCGAGAATACATAAAGGTCTACATAAAAGCGAATGTCCTCGTCAAGTTCGAGAGATAGGCGCTGGACCGGCCGTCTCGATATCGGCATAGGGATCACGGTGAATGCCAGGTTTCGTGTGGCAATGTCGGGATGAACCACCTCGAGGGCTCCACACCCGTTAGGGGTGTGCGAGTCGAGTCGATCATGCGATTTCGCGCGCCTTTTGTACCAGGTGTGAATGTCGATGTCAACTAGCCCGTGCGAATAAAGAAAAATTAGGCTTCCAGTCCCGCGAGGCGAGGTCACCTTTCTCACAAATTCCGGCGTCAGGGGCGACTTACGAAATGTGTACCACCCCGCGTCCTGCAAGCTCGATAAGGCATAATATTGGCGGAAGAGTCGAGGCGAGAACTTCGACCTTGGCGATTCGACACGCCGATACAAAACCCATTACGCTCCGGACCCGTTAGGAAGCAAGTTGGGTGACCAGATCTTATAGTGTTGAAGAAGAAACGACAATTTAGGCGCGGGTCGAAGGAACCGAAGTCCTTCCTTTAATTGCGCCGTAAATGGCGCGAGAACAAAGGAGGAGGCTCACGAGCAAGCTGGCCCGACCGTGTGACACCTTAATATTCTCGGAAGAATACGAATTCCATATCTCAAAGCAGATGGCTTTGGCTTTATCTTGGCTCAAGTTTGATTTGCATCCGTCACGGACCACGACCTAGCATTACGGTCTTACGTTTGGTGGTAGGTCGAGAAGGGCCAGCGGGTCGAGGCGACGTTTCCTCTCTCTCCTCCCTCCTCGCTTTCCGCTTCTCCTTCTTCTTCTCCGATGAATCCTTCACCGGAAACAGTTGGGTGTTCAGAAACCGTCTCCTCCGTTGATTCTTCCTCTACGATTTCTACAACTTCCTCTCTATTTTGTGAATCACTAGTACTACTAGACATGGAATCGTGAAAGATACGAGAAATAAAAGGCAGAGAAAGAGTTGGAGAAATTAGAGCTTACTTGCGGTTTTTACGGTAGAACAAAAGCAAATAATAGCGATGAGAAGCTTACGTGGTTTTGGACTCTTATATGCGAGTAAATCTTGCAAGTGATTTGAAAGGGTAGGATTTTGGGCGATTATAGAAGCGTATCTTGCGCGAGAACCAAGGCTAAATTTCCACGTGGCCCAATGAGGGACGCGCCGTTTCTACACCAATTAATCTTTGGCGGTGTGGCGTCATCCTATAACCGGTTTGTATCAATTGAGGGTGACAATTTGTCTTTCCCGCTTGAAGAGACCGCGTGTCAAAAGAGTAATTCAAATTTTCGGACCGACATCGAAATCGAGGCGATCGATCTCCGATCTGGAGGGCTTATGATGATCTGAGGATTCGCTCTCCACGTGGAATTATTCCATTGGTCCGGTGGCGTGTGGAAAAGTCCAAGTATATTATCCGGCTCGAGTCGGAGAAGAGGCGTACCTCGAGACCGTGGCCCGGGGAGATTCCACAAGTACTTGGACTCGAGCGCTAACCTCGGATCACCTCGAGTCGATATCGTGATCCTTGGCCCGAGACCTCGGGCCCACATCCACTGAGTTTCTTGGACAAGGAGGCAAGGCCCGTTTAAGGGTATTTATGTCAATAGACCCGGCCGCCCTTAATTCTAGAGGCGGAAGAAGGACATGTGCCTATAAATACATAGCTCGGGGAACTACGTAAGGCTTGATTCACGGACTTTCACACATGAGATCGTAAGGCAATCCAAGACACATTCTTGGACTCAGCCATATTATACCAAAAGCACCACCTTTTTGTTCATATCTAGTCATCTTGATCTCTTACGGCTCATCTTTAGATTATACGTGGCCTCATTTTACTGGTGCTGCACTATTTGGCATCGTCAGTATGTATCACTCATATAACATAAATGATTGAAAATAGTATGACTATGATCACACATATATATTGTAACCAAGTTATTTTTTAGTATATATTTCACTTACATGAAATAATAGAATGGGACGAGGCTCATCCAGAAAAACGAAGACATTTTCTAACTAATAAATGGTCATACACATTGCCATATCGTTTGAGAAAAGAAAATGAAATAGAAACAAAACGCAGATAAGAGATCACGTCAATCATGCTAGCTTCCGACATATGAGAGACGGTTATGGCCGGGAAGGTGCTCTGTGATGGGTGAGCTCGAACTTTGACTTATAGAACATGGGTTGAAATGGCATTAGGATAAAAAAAAGGTTTCAGCATGCTTGTTTTTGCAAGAAGGGTTGTATTAAAACTCTCTAACTCTCAAAAAGTCAATCATATATCTGCCCTATTTTTACAGCAAGCATCCAAAGAATTCCAATGAATTTTGTCTTTGTCATCTGATGAGCCCCAGAAAAACTGTCTTGTGCACTTCTCCAACTCCATACAAGTTTCTTTGATAAATCGAAAGACTGCATGACATATTGAGGAGAGCATATACCACCGACTTTATTAAAATTTATTTTCTAGCAGGCGACATGAACTTCCCTTTCCAACTATTCAATTCTTATTTTTGTGTTGAGTAAACCATTCAATTTTTCTACACTCTTTCCTTAATATAGGGACAAAAACCGGTTTTGATATTCCAAATAACATAAGGGAGACACGTGTGTTTTCCAACTTCCCAGTCCAAAGGGACATGCAAGTATGCAACATAGAAGAAAGACTAGCTTTAGTTTTCTACCCCAAGAGATTTTCATAGTTAGCGGGGATGGAATTAACAGAAGCGCTGGATTTTGTAGTAGCCTCCATAAAGATCAAACTACCATCCGCTAAAATGAGATGGGTAAGCTCGCAAGGATTCTGCTTACCAAAGAATACACCACGGAAGCTATCAGAGGCTGAAGCACGTCTGAGCATCGCATAGAACCCTTCTGCACATAAAATGAAAGAAAAGGGATAAAAGGGTCTCCTCGACGAAGACCCTCACTATGTAGCACGGGGGTGGGGGTGGATGACCATTAATTAGAACTTGGTATGTTGGTGTAGAGATGCACGCCATTATGACTGAGATAATAGAATAATGTAGAGTCATTGCTTCCACGATCGCTTTTAAAAAGCCTCATTCCAATCTATTGAATGTTTTCATCATATCAAGTTTGATTGCTATATATTTGTTACGACATCTCTTTCAAGCTGCATATAATGACCCATTTTATTGTTATGCCATTATCAGTGATTAATCACACTTAATAAAAGTAAACTGGCTTGGGGAGATAACGGAGTCCATAATCTTCTTTAATATGTTAACTACATTGCGAGAAAGGTTGATAGGTTGAAAATTCGTGATCAATTTTCGCCTCTTTTACCTTAATTAAGGCAATATAAGTTTTATCGATGGGCGATATATCTAGGCATCCGAGAAGTACATATGTAATTTGTGAACCTATCACAGGCCAAAAAAATTTATAAGAAAGTAATAAGCATGTTGTAACGCCCCGTTCCTGGTCACCGAGTCCTTATCTGGAAATGGAACGTTCGGCACGTATAAAATATATAAAAAAAAAATCACTTTATACGTAAGCCTCTACTACGTCGTATCAAATGAAAGCAAACGGAAGCGAAGACTCGGGTATAAAATTTCTCCAAAAATAATCCAAGAGTAGAATACAATCTAAAGATGGAAATGTAACTTTATTACATTCAAGAGGAAAATACAAAATCCAAAAGAGATGTACGACAAGTCTCGAAAGACCAAAAGTCTACTCCAAAAGTACTAACATAGTCTAATAATGAATAACAAAATAATTAAATGATAAGTCTTCAATGAAGCGTCGTCACACGTCGTCATCGAACTCCTCCTCGTAAACATGATCAACCTGTTCGTCTTCTCACCCCCAAACACATAGAAAACATGCATTTGAGGTAAGTACAACGTACTTAATAAAAGAGAGAAGCTATGACAACAATTAAGATTTATAAAGAAAAGATATTTAATCGTTTAGTTATTTATGTGAGACCGACTCAATCTGGAGTTCATTTCACGTCCATCAACATGAATTGACTAAACGTTTCTACTTAACTTATCTGTGTTACAACCGCACTCAAGGGCACTACGCATATCCAAACTGTGGATATTCTTGGCAACATATTAGTGGATCACACCAATATCCACGGAGCCTAGAATAGGTAGACTCCGATAGTGCGCACATATCAGTGGAGTCCCTCCGTACTTAGGGATTTTGTGACCTACGGAGTTCTTCCACCTTCAGAGGTAGCACGCACATCGCGATATAGACTGGTGCCTATCCAAGAGAGACATGTTGTTTAGTCTTTTACTAGTCAAGTAAGTATTTTATTAAAGTGATTAACTGACCACCTATGTGTTTTCAACTAATCTCCCTCACCAACACTACTCTCTTCCTAGACCACTAGACATTAACAAGGCCTAGCAATTACATAGACATTGATGAATGCTAATTCATCAAAGCACAAGCCTATCATGCTCTTCCGACGGATCCGAACTTCAACTCCCTTTAAGAGTACATTCGGTGTTTTAACTGAACGAATCAGAAGCTCAATTCAGGCTTGTTTATGTTTATAAAATGTTAACATATCATAAATAAGGGTTTAAAACTGAAAGACATAGCTTAAACATCACTTATGCACAAATCGGGGCAATGCGTGTGACGATGACAAATTATGTCACCTTGAATAATCCGGGCCCTAATTGAATCTAGTGATGAACACACACAAAACCCTAATGCCTAAAAGAGTGCGGTGGTGGATTTTAGTATTTGCGGCTGAGTCTAAGACTGTATCTTAGATTGCCTACGTATCCTGTTCGGTTCCAGGAATCAAGCCTTACGTAGTTCCTGGAATGGGGTATTTATAATGACAATACTTGCCCTAACCCTAATACTAGGTCGGCTTATGTTATTGTCTCATTTACTCTTTAATGGGCCTTAACCCTTGCCCAAGCTACCGCCGTTAATGGGCCTGGATAGCTGGTGCGGACTCTGTCCTTGATGTCGATACTTCCGACCTTCGGTGATCGACTCTAGACTCGTTGTCCTACACTGCTAGCTGGTGTGGACTCTGTCCTTACGGACTCGTCGTTCCTCACTGCTCGATGTCGATAGTCGTTGTCCCGAGTACGGGAGTCGATATGTGTACCTTGGAGTTAATTCATAATGGATGACCAACCGATAGACAACACGTGAAGGGAGTGAAACCTCAGATCGTCATAAGCCCCTGGACTTTGAGAGGCGACTCCGTTGTCGAAGTCGAGTGCATCCACGTGGATAAATCTACGAGTTGGGTCGTCGCGTTTGGGCGGGCTTTTTCCCGCTTTTTCAACCCTAATCGTCTATAGCCACGTGGCGCGATATCCTGGCACACAAACGCCAGATATCCGTAAAGCGCGTCAACGCCTTGATTATCGCGATTTCAGGAGTTATAACCCCCCCCACACACTATCTACGTCTCTTCAAATCATTTGCAATCTTTTGCAAGCATAAAAGGAGAGATAGAAGTCAAGCGAGCAAATTTGCTATTTCCTCTCTCACAAACCCCAAATTTCAAACACCAAGTAAGCTCATTTTTTACGTGTTGTTTATCTTTTCTTTGATTTATCTATGTCCAGTAGTAGTACCGCCACGAGAATCCGATAGGGTAGCAAGACACCCGCCCCGTAGCCAAACTCCGGCACTGCATTACTTCGACAATTTTTTCCGGCAAGATTCCGTGAGCCCATTGAGTTCCTCCTCATGTCCCCATCAACCTAAGAAGTTAGTGACTAGGATGGATGGGAAAGGTGCCAAAGGGTGTCTCGGTACATATTTTATTTGGAATGCGACGCATTCCCCACCTTCAAAACTCGCTAGAAATTATGCGTCCAAACAATGTGTGCGCATTGCCTACAATGCGTACGCATCACTTGACCAGAACCTAAGCTACAACTCTCTGTTTGAACAATGCGTGCGCATCCTTATGAATGCTTACGCATTCAGCAACCAGAAACAAAATTAGAACATCATGTACATGAAATGCGTGCGCATTCAGCGTCCAGAAACCAAACTGCTATTCTGAAACAGGAATGCGTGCGCATTGCTAGCCAATCGTCACGCGATGCACGCTCTTGCCTAAATTCGATTTCGATCCTTAACGGTTTCTAATCCGTTTCTAACCCAATTAACATCAAATTAAGCACAGTAAAACACAGAAGTTCTTATCTAATCATAGTACCACATCTATGATCCTTGGATCAACGGAAAACACATCTTTCTAGCATCTAAAATCATAAAAACATGATCTAAACTTTACGAGTCATAACCGAAATCATAGGAAGAGTCTCTTACATATATGCAGCCAAAAACCGATCTCAACGGCAGCTTCGAAAATCTGCAGCCCTTCCAACAAAACTGATATCAAAGCGGTGCCCCTTCTCACAACGATCTCAATTCTTCTCGCCTCGATCCAAAACGATCAAGAAACGCTTGGATATTGTGGAATCTCTCTTGGCCTTTTTCTCTTCTCCTCAACGCAGAGGAGAAGCGATCAAAGTCTGATTTTGATTAATTTAGGTTATGGGGATTAATCTGTGTTAATTTCCTTAAATACCAATTCTCAATTAATCCCCTTTTCCTTAATTACCCTTAATTACCAAAAATTCAGAATTTCCTTTAATTAAATACACATAATCCGAAAATTATACATATATAATTAATACAACACTTAACTCCAATAAAAGAAAGAAATAATAATATTTCGTTTTCACAAAATGACACGTCTATCATTTCCTGAAAATCGAAATATTACACATGCTCTCTTGCACTGGAGACTTTTTACCTGGGATTTGCAATAAGGAAAGGTAAAATAATATCCTCCAAATGTCACCACTTTCATTTTTTATCAAATTGAACGGAGGGCTCTACGAGTACGATAGAGTACTACAATGCACTTCATATATATATATATATATATATATATATATATATATATATATATACTAATATATATACACCGTGCATAATGCACGGTGCATGCCCATTCTAGATTGGTATCTATCATGTTGGTGGGTATCTATCATACCCATTCCAGATAGGTATCTATCAAGTGGAGTGGAGTCTTGGGTTGAAAATCGAAGAAAGGGTATTGTGTGGGTGGTTAAATGAAGGGTATCTTGTTTTATTTAGCTTAGATACAATGATATGAATCCAACCCCCCTTCATCCCACGTTTGATATTGTAAGCCCACCCTCACACATCACTTCTCAATAAAGTAACACTTATTTTTATTGCACTTATGTAAATTATATTATTACATTACATATAGTATCTTATATAAAAGTAGTAGTAATTATAATAAAACTATGTACAGGTCACTATATGTATGGGGTGTATCTATATATAATAACTACTATTAACATTAACAAAGTCTATAAGAAACAATTTAATAATTATTTCGGTAGTTATTAAACTAACTTGTGTCAAACTTGTACGCAACCGCATAACCTATAAAAAAAACTATAGTCGAATCTTTCGGTTTTAATAATTAGATTTGTTCCCGTAAACGACGTCCGGGAAGTTTTTCCACCGACTTCTTTAAAAAACTATACAACAGCGATTGATTAATAGAGTTACACCCGACAAACGAGAGTTCGAAGACACTTAATATTTAAAAAAGTATAATGGAAAGTTCGATATAAAACAACAAAAAGAGTTAAATAATATACCGACATACGACATAAAAAATATAAAAAATCCGGTGAGTAAGTCGAAATATAAAAAAATTCAAAACAAGTGTCGCTATAAGTCGAAATAAGTGCCACTAGGGGGAAAAATTCAAAAGCGTCGCTATAAGTCAAAATATGTACCACCAAAAAAATGAAGGGACCAATCAGAGGGCGACACGTGTCAGACCCAAAACGCCCCTTAAAAATATTAAAAAAATCAAAAGCGTCGCTATAAGTCGAAATATGTACACCAGGGAAAAAAAAAAAAATTAAATTAAAGCGGGACCAATCAGGAGTCGCCACGTGGCAGTCCCACAACAAGCGCCCCTGGTTCTTTTATTTAGTCTGCTACCTAAGGCCAAAAATATAAGTCATCACAGGAGTTTGCTTGCAGGCATTAAGGAATTGGTTAAATGTCATTAATTTGAAGGTTAATGTCTAAAATACCCTCGACTATCATTAATGCAATAGTTGTTAAGTAATGAAAAGTTGTTGAATTCATAATAAATTAAGGATAAGATAGAGAAAGAGCAATAAATGTTGTATTGGTAAATGACTTATATTATAGGACAAGTAGAAAAGTGTGGGATGACTTATATTTTAGACCGGAGGTAGTATAAGGATATATATTTTTTGAGGGCACTCTCATATTTTTATTTCCTCATAAATTTATTTGGCCCAATTAAACTTCAACATAATGTCCCTCAAAAAAAAAAAAAAAAAAAAAAATATATATATATATATATATATATATATATATATATATATATATATATATATATATATATATATATATATATATATATATATACAATGCATGCTTAGTTAAATTCTAAGCAAAAGATAAAATCTGTAATTTATCTGACTTATGACATAAGGACAAAAGGAATCTACATCAACTTATAAGGACACAAATTAGATAGATAGACTCAAATACCCTTAATGATGGAAAAAAAAAAAAAAATAAAAAAAAGGGAAGAAGTGGCGTACCTGGGTGTTGTTGTTGTATTCTATTTTTTATAAAAAACAATATATTATTATGAGATGAAATTGTTGTTCTGTTTTTTTTTTTTTTTTTTATTAATTAATTTATTTATTTTCCAGGCGCTGCTGTTCAGGTTTTTTTTTTTTTTTTTAATTTTTTTAAAACCAATTTATTGACCATCGCGATACAATAACCATTCCCGATACATTGACCACCCCGATGCATTGACCATCCTGATGCATTGACCACCGCGACGCCCGATGCGATGACCATCGCAATGCAGAGACACCGCGATGAAGTGACACCGCGATGCAGAGACATCGCGATGCAGAGACACAGCGATGCAGTGACCACCCCCCGATGCAGAGACACTGCGATGCAGAGACGCCGCATTTCAAAGACACCTCGATGAAGTGACGTCATATTGTATCGATTTATGCCGTAACATCATAATGTATCAATTTATGCCGTGACGTCTTATGGTATCGATTTATGCAGTGACCACCCCCGATGCAGAGACATCACGATGTTATAACATTTGACGATGCAGAGACATCGCAATGCAGAGACACCGCGATGAAGTGACACCACATTGTAGAGACACCACGATAAAGTGACACCGCAATGCAGAGACATCACGATGTTATAACATTTGACGATGTAAAGACACCGCATTGTAGAGACACCACGATGAAATGACACCGCAATGCAGAGACTCTACGATGCAGAGACACCGCGATGAAGTGACACCGCATTACAGAGACACCGCGATGAAGTGACACCGCGATAAGAGACACCACGATGCAGAGACACCGCGATGCAGTGACCACCCCCGATGCAAAGACACCGCAATGAAGTGACACCGCATTTATGCAGTGACATCAACAATTTATGCGATGACATCGACAATTTATGCGATGGAATTCGACAATTTATGCGATGACATCGACAATTTATGCGTTGACATCGATAATTTATTTTCTTTGGGCTTGGAAAATAGTAGCTCAATCTTGGTTAAAATACTAGTAACAATTTGCTTCATCAACAATTTAAAATTAAATGCGAAATAAATGTAAGCAATGAGAATGAAGTGACATCAATGCCACTCCATTAATTCTTTAATCAGTAATGAAGTGACATCAATGTCACATCATAAATCGAAATTTTATCACTACCGTAATACATTACAATGTCAAAATTTTCGATATCATAATGTGAATATTTTCATAGCTATAAATATACATACTTGATCATAATGAACTTACGAAACTCGAATATTGTTGCAGAGTCCGGCACATGAAGCCAAAAATGACCTCATAAATCCACCAACAAGCAGAACCACAAAAGCAATGCCCAAACAACAAGGGCCAAAAACCAAAAAAACCATCAATATTTTCATCCTTTCAATCATATCTACTTTCCTTTTTGAACACCTTACTCGAAGACCGGATCCATCATCCAAGGCGAGATACCATTCATGCAGACACGACATCGACTTGTCAAAAGCAATAACGAAGCGCAAAGAAGCAAATTAGAAGTCGTATTAAGAATAATAGCAAAGAAGCGAAGATAATATTCTCGAGCCAACCAAGGTGCGGCAAAGAACATCAAGATAACTACCAAAGAACAAGCAGGCTCGAACTCACAAACATAGAATCAAGAGTCAAAACAAAGCAGCAGGGAGACCATAGAAGTTCGGTAATTTGCCACAGGAACATTAACAACAGAACAAAACCACCAGGAGAGAGGGAATTCCTCAAAATATTTTCAAAAGGCAAAACCAGCAGGAAGGAGGATCGAAACAACAGAACAAAGACATCAATCGAGAGAGACATCAGCAGCATACAAGCAACATCCATCATTCCAAAATCAGCAAAGCAGTGGGCAAACATAAGTGGCGATTTTCCGAAAAAACCGAAACAAAGCAGTTAGTGGTATCCAAGTTTCTTTGCAAAGCAGAGTCGTAGTCCTTAACCAAAACCATATCAAGAGTACATTATGCAGGCAAGACATGAACAAATTGTTTCTAGTCCTACTTACATACAATTTGTGGTCCAAGGTTGGAGGAACCATCACAATACTCAAGATCATGCCCAAATTTCTTACACAAAAGTACTGAAACTTGGTAAATCTTCATAGTAGATTGTCTGATCCAAAATCTTTCCACCAGGCAAGGAGATGGGGATCTTATTTGGCAAGGTGTCCACCAAGTTGACCTCAACCAAACATCAAGCAAAACTTACACTCTGTTTTATGTAGTGACATCAATGTCACTTCATTAATTGTCTAATGTATTCAGTGACATATACAGTGACATCAATGTCACTTCATTAGTTGTTTAATGTATGCAGTGACATCTGCAGTGACATCAATGCCATCAATCTCACTCTATCACGATCGACCCATTTAAATGCGTCGCGGTAATTTGCCGCCGCCGCTTTACTCGCCGCCGTTGATGGCCCATTAATGCCGAACATTCAACAATATTTTCAATACATATCAACTTGCTATGATAAATAGTGAATCAAATCTATTAAGTATTAAGAGCGAATAAGCATACTTGCCTTGAGATTACCGGGCATTTTGAAGCCAATGCTTCAAAGAAAATCACCAATTGTGTGGTGTAGATATATGGTAGTGGCATGTTGAAGAAGCTTGTTTTGCTCGAGATGGCTTCCAACACATCCGGGTGGCAATGACCACAAGAAAGAAATACCACAATTCCAGCAAATGCATCAAGGTAACGCTTTCCATTCTCATCAAACAAATATTGCATCTTCCCTTCAACAATATTGAGCTGTCCATACGTTAAGACATCAACAAATATGTTCCCATCTTTTCATGTGAAAATATCAATAAAGTTTCTCTTTTTATCAAAATGAGAAGAAACAATAACACATGTAATCAATTACGTCCATTTACAATTGCAGTAATTAAACAAAATTCAAGGAAATTTCGAAAAACGAATTGAAAGTTCAAATTGTTCTTTATTAAGAAATAATGGGCTTACGGGTTTTTGGTAATAATGAAAAACAGAAGGACCCAGATATTGTTTGCGCTTAAGGAGGATTTCATCTGCAGAAGGACCATTATAAGGCTTGGGTTTGTAATCAAACGGAGGAAGCTCCGGAGCAGCCGCCGAGAAGAATCTCCGGCTTTCAATTAAATTGTTGAAGAGAAGCCTGTTCTGCCTGAGCCTTTTCCCAAACAACTTCAAACCCATATTCAAGGCTTCTCCTTTCTGCTTACTAATCACTCTTTCTCACCCAGATGGAGTTGGAGATGAATTTGTTGCCACCGGTGTTGACAATCTGAGACGAGAAGCAAAACATTCTTGCAGTTGGAAGCAGGGGTTTGTAGATCGGAACAAGGGACGTTGTTGATGTGAAGGTGAGATTAGTGCAAGGGTAAATTAGTAAACTATGATATAATGTGTCCTTATGTTCAACAGATTCCTTTATGTCCCATAAATTTAATAAGATAAAAACTATACTTTTAAGTAATTAACCCAAAATTCTATTACAAACAAGACAATATAACGTGCATCCGTGTTGTTTTAAAAAAAAAAAAAAAAAAAAAAAAAAAAAAAAAGTGCATCCGTATTAAACATTTCTACTACCACTGAGAGGGGTATTTCTACTAAAGTTGTAGTAGTAGTAATACATTTTTTTTTCCGAAAGCCGATTGAAATTGAAGGGCATTGATGAAGAAACTATTTTTTCATCAAATCGAGCACTTTCTTCCAAGCCGGGCGGCTAGAAATATCAGCCCACCAAGAATTCACACTCTTCCTCTCCTTAATCAAATCCCCAACGCCGCCGTGAGTCGTCAGAAACGTGATCCCCGGCAGGTGGCACATATCAGCAATGGTGAATTCATCTCCGGCTAGATACTTGCTCCGGGACAGCCTCTGGTCGTATACATCCAGCACGTTTTGGAGCTTGTTGATGGTGTCTTGAACCAGCGAAGAATCGGTGGGTATACCCATACGTGGAAGAACCTCAATTTGAAGGACAAGTGCAACAACCAAGTCGTTGAAGTTGTGGGACTCAACTTCCAGCCATTGATCGACGGCGGCTTTCTCTCTAAAGTGGTTCCGAGGAGGTTTGGTCCCTTGTCGGCGTACTTTGCTGCATAGTATCTTACTATTGCTCTTGATTCTGTTGTTAGATTGTGACATTTGCAGTGGTTGTAACAATATATAATAATGTTATTCATAATTGGTTTTCAAGATGCAAGAAGATCCTTTCAAAAACAAAAACAAAAACAAAAATCCTGTTTTTCACCAACATGTTGAAATTGATTATCATTTTATCAGAGAAAGATATCAATCTAGATTACTAACGCCTATCCTTTGTCAAGCTTCTTCACTCCCCCAATAATCCTAGCCTTATAGATCCAAGTATTAATTGTAGAGTGAAGATCCAATACTTTGATCTCTCAGAGGACCACATCAAACACTTGTGACACAGAATCGGGTTATTCATCTAAAAGGCTATTGAATTGGTTTGTTTTAGTTTCCATGTTGTATATGTAATAAGCAAAAATGGGAAATTTAAACTCAGTTCTATAGTTGCATTTCTTGTTTTATCAAGAAATTTCCCTAGCAGTAATAAATAAGCAAGATTTAAACTGCAAATTAAAGTTATTACCAAAAAGCCTGAAATCACCATCTTCAATGACAGGAACTTGTCCAAACGGCTGCCAAAAATAAATAAACTTTGAACAATTAATACATACTAATTCATTCAATTAAAGTAAAAGTAGTCAACAACACAATATATATGATGAGAGGAGATTAATTTATATGATCACCTGAAGAAGAAGAAAATCAGGCTTCTTATGCTCGCCGGAGACAAGGTCGATATGCACTGTTTCAAATTCGACCCCCATCTCTATAAGACATACTATTACTCTTTGAGGGCAACCGGCGGTTACCGGACCATATACTTTAACAGCCATTGCTATTTTTTCCTTCTGCTAAAGCTTTAATTTAGCAACTACTGTGTCTGTGTAGTGTAGTAGTTTCACTACTTTACTATCTATAAATAAATTATAAAAGTGACTTTGTCAAATACGGCATCTAATGCTAGCCGCCAATTCTGGTTTGTTTACGTTTCATTAGAATTTATCACACAACTCATTCTTCCTTCTGTTTGGTGTTTGTATGTTGTATATATATACTCTCTCAATTTCTACTTAGGTATTTAGTGATCGAGATATCATTTGCACCACACTGAATTTACCCCTACACTACGACTATCATTCACCATTACTAGAATTGACCTTTTTAAATGTCGAATCGTGAAAATCGACCTTATATAGAAAAGTCGATATTTGCTTCAACAGATTGATTCAAAGTGATGTATGGTTGGTAGAGTGCAAGAAAAACTGGACTAACGCCGGATAGTACATACAAATCGCTGGAGCAACGCTCGGAAATTAGAAGCAACATACTACAAAAACAAGCATACAAAACAACAAAGTCGAGTAATAGACCGGGAAGATGGTGCTGAAGAGAAGAGAAAAAATTCTCCAAAGAGTTAAGGGGCGTTCAGACACATGGATATTCTATTATCTGACAAAACAACAAACACTGAAAATATAGAAACACAAAAAGACGAACAAACAAACACCATCCACGGCCACCGGAGCCACCATAAGCGACGCCAACTGTGCAACAGGTGCATAGAAACAGCGGCAGATCCGCATAAAAAAGAGCAGCCGTTGATATGAAATTACGGGCTACGTCCTTTAGTGGCACCACAACCCATAATAGAGGTAGGCAAATCTCCCACCTGATCAATCCCTAGTGCAAAAATCAACCCCATTCCCATAGCAAAATGGGACTCAACATGGCAATGAAAGGCCCACACACCTGGATTATTTGCTTGAAATCTCAATGCAGTCCACCCATAAGGATGAAGGGCCACTGTATTCTTCATTATAGGATTATCAAGATTGTAGTTTTGAGCATCTTTTGAAGGATCATATTTGCCTCTCCCATAACCCAACACCCAGAATTCATGTCCATGTAAATGCCACGGATGCGTTTCGCTATTACTTGCCGGTATGATTGTACCTGCATTCTGTAGGACAATATCCACTACATCATTATATTTGAACTGAAAAACCCCGTTTCCCGTGACAGCCGCAACGCCTATGGGAACATTATGGATATCGTAGTTAGCGAAATCATAGGTTTCCGGAGGAGGGTTTTGGTCGAAAGCGTCTAACAAATTATGCTTCAACGCGATCAAATACGGGGTTAAGGGGAGACTTAAGGAGAAGTTGTTGACAGACCATTGGACTTTCCCACCAACTTTGTTCTGTGCATTCAACAAAAGTATGACCCTGTCTGAAGTTTTAGGAGGAGGGGAGATGTGATCATGGTGTGCTTTAATGTTAAGGCTTTGTAGGATTCGATCTTCGGTGTTACTCGACAAGGGTCCTTCTGGAGGGATAGTGGATGGATTTGTAAGAGGATTTGGAGCATAATTCAAGATGGCTAAAGCACTTGAAGTCATGTTTTTATGGGCAACAACTTTTGCTACCATCCAATAATTCTTTGAAGGGTCTTGATTTGTGTTGATTACAACAGAATAAGTCTCCCCTGAGTATATGTATAGGTTCTTAACTTTGAATGGTTCCACATAGCTACCATCTGCTTCAACAACAGTCATTTCATGGCCCTGCAGTCTCACATGAAAATTAAGAATAACTAGTATTAATCTTGTTTGAAATCATTGTACGTTTTTATTGAAAATTGCAAAAAATATATATATATATATATGTACCTCAATCTCAAAGCTTAAGGATGATAGGGTTGTCAAGCTTCCGATTCTTAAACGAATAGTTTTACCAGGATTCACAGTCAGTGTATAAGGTGAACATTGAGGATTTGTCGAATCACAGAGTGCAGAATGGATTCCGGGCTTTTGGCAATCGAATTTTCCTCTTCCATTTATCAGGATTGACTGCAATTTTGTTGATAAGGACAACTTATCAACTTAATAGGGCGTTAAGGACAGACTAACAAATTATTTGGTAATAAGGACTATTTAGTTGACAGAAATTTTATTATGGCCCTAATAAAACACATTAACGATGACATAGTGTAAAATATAAATCGCCATTAATTTATATTTTTACCCTTATTATAAGGATTTTCATTGGTAATTTGGGGTAATTTGGTAAGGTTTCAATAGTTTTTGTCCTTTTATCAATTAAAATTTAATAATGTCCTAAATGCCAATTATTTTACTTTTTATGTCCTTTTGGACAACTCTCCCTTAAAATATTATATAAAAAAAATAATGCACATTTCTGTTATTTTTATATATGAGGATGCTCAGTGGTTTTATGGTGGTCCTGGACCACCATGTCATACTTGTCCACCAATGAAATGTCTTATAAAAAGGGTAAAAACGTCAATACATGAGATTTATATTTTACACGGTGGTGGCGCGTATTTATTTATCGTTTTATTGGTGGCGGATGATCACTGCTCATCATTGATCCAGGACCATAATAAAATTTCCCGAGGATGCTGGAGGTGATTTTATTATATTTAATGTGTTACAATACTGCAAAATTTCGAGATTTCGTAGTTTATTGATATCAATTTTACAGATTTATTCTATTTTATCTTTCCGTATATTCTGTAGACGTACAGATGAAAATATGTACCCTGATTCCCTGAAGAATATTTGATAAAGTAATAACACATATATTTTTGTTTATTCATTAATAGTGTTACCATAATACTATAAGATGGTAAAAACAAAACAAAAGCCCCATTTGCCGGGAAGTTTTTGTGTGGTGTGTCACTACATGTAAAGACTGTGTGCGCAAGACATTCTGAACCACACGAATTCATTCTGCATCAAACTGTGTGGTTCTGACACTACACAAAAATTTCACCATTTTGCCTCCCTAAACAAAGGTCTTAATCATCTAATTCAACCGGTTGACTTGACTGTTACCATAATATAACATGGTGGGGTAGGTGTAATGAGAATCAATGGTGAGGTTTGGCCCCATGCATTATGATGAGCAATAATACCGTCACAACAGATTGACACAACCAATCTACATAACAATTATCTATATCATTAATTATTGCGGAATCTAGATCGATGAATATAGGTTCTAAAATAATCAATGGTGTAAATTGTTGTGTCAATTTATTATGTCAATGGCCGTATCATTTCCTTGTTATGATTACGTATGCATTCCAAATTATCAACCACTTGCCTCGATCATTTTATCACGACAAAGATGTATAGCCAAAAAAAAAAAAATCCCTCCGTCCCATTTTGTTTGAGACATTTTGAAACTTTTAAAATTTAAAAAAACTAGAAAAATTATTTATTAGCTTGTCTAGTCATTAAAAACATGACTAATTTACAATTATGTTCTTCTTTTATTGTCCTTAAATTTTTTCATAACTATAGTTATGTGGCCATTTTTAGAATTTAAAAAGAAACTTTTAGTCTAAATTTAGTTATGAGACTTATTTTGAAACATCCATAAATGAAATTAGTCTCAAACAATTTGAGTCGGAAGGAGTATCAAAAGGCAGTGAAGATTTAAGATATAAACTTACATCAGGCTCCCCGATCCAAACAAACGGGTCGGACGTGAGGTCGGTGAAGTGTTCTAATGAGCTTTTATGGTAGCGTTCTGTTAGAAGGATTAATTGATCGTCTTGGTAATGAAACGGTTCAACAATTCCAGGAGGTGTTCTCACACGAATCATCCCGTAAAGCCCTTCTCCCATTTGCATCCCGTAATGTGCGTGATATAAATACGTCCCCGCCTGTGGTTTTTTTTTTTTTTTTTTTTAATAAATCAAAATGCATGAATTTAAATAAAGAAATTAATTAATGAAAAGAAATAAATAAATCATATATATGTGGCCGTGGAAGTGGGAACCTACTCTGTCTACCACAAACTCATACACAAAAGTGTCTCTTGGCTGGATTGCACATTGTGTCACTCCTTCTGTACCATCAAACCAAGGTGTGCCTGTCTGCATCAAACCAAACCAAACCAAACCAAACCAAACCAACACATAAATCAAGCTGACCAGCGACGGATTCAGAAAAGAAAAAAAGAATTTTAAAAAAAAAAAAAAAAAAAAAAAGGAAAAGAGTTGAGGAGCAAATAAATTAAAAATTAAACCTGTTTAATTCCATGCCAATGGATAGCAAGATTTTCAGTCAACAGATGGTTGTTGACTTGAACCACAACAGTATCACCTTCCACAGCTTCAATGGAAGGTCCAGGGCTCATCCCATTAATGGTAATGGCCAAAGCCTTGTAGCAATCAGAAGAAAGGTATGCATATTTTATATCCCAGATGTGCTTTACTGTGGCACCATTAACAACAGCAACAACAGTGAGAATTAGGGCTGTTAAAATTAGAACAAGCTGTTGCTGCATCTTAAGAAGCTTCATTGTTGTTGATAAGTCGGATTGCAATGAATCAATCAATAAATGCAAATAAAGATGAAGATAGATATATACACGGAAAATATCTATGAAATGGGTCCTCTCCCCATCTCTTTCTCCCTGGCCTACACGTTTTAAAACGATGCATAATTACTTTCGACTTCATTTATATTTAATCGTGATTTTTTTTTAATTATATTTTCAAAACATTATTTAATATGTTTTTTAAAATCTATCATTATTAATTAAGGGTGAAACGTAAAAACAACATTACATACTACTATTGTCTTTGTTTTTTTAGAAAAGTAGTGTTATTGTCGTTTTAATTTGATGTTAAAATCAAAACATTTTTCCCTTTAATTTTGGTTTTTTTTCACAACTACGACAATTAAATGCAACTGGAACGTGTATTACTCCCTTTATTACAAAATAATTGATGTAGTTGTCAACATAATTTGTTCCATTTTATGTGTTGCTATATATATATATATATATATATCATTTCCAATGCAAAATTTATATCATTTTACTTATTTTATCATTATTTATTACAATACTAAATATAAAAAAAAAGTTATATTAATTATATTCAATGACATTCTAGTCTCATTTTATTATAAAATTAATACATTAATTTATAATTTTAATATGCAGATTGTAGCAATTGAATCAGATAAATTGAATTAGAGGTGTACTTTAATTTACTACAACAACCAAAATTTATCACTCTTTTTTAACAACACTCCAAAAAGAATATTGAGTTTTTTTTTTTCTTTCTTTTAATTCACATTTGTATTCATAATGACATTTGCGCTATTCACTCCGAGCTTAAAAAATGTACACTCAAAAAGAAAAAAAAATAAATTCAATTGGTGGGTGAAGGAAAATGAGAGGTGTTTGTGAAGTTGTATAGAATCTTCTTATCTTCTTATTTTAGGAAAAAGGGTCCCGGTCTAATGTACCGATACTTCAATATGGTCGTCGTGTCCGACACAAGATACGATACGACATACTCCGACACCGTGTCTGACATGTGTCGGTTGATTAAATTAATATTATTTATTAAAATTTAAATATACGACACATTTCCGACTCACTGTCGATACGGCACCGACACTCCAAAACCCTTTTTTTTTATTAAAAAAAAAAGAACTTCTTTGTTTCAGTTTTCTTCAATGTAAATGTTAAAGTAAACGATTTTCATTTCTATAATAATTAAATACTACTCTCTCCGTCCTGCAATATAAGTCTTTTTAAACTTTTTATGGTGTCGCAAAATATAAGTCATTATCACATTCCAATACAATATTAAATGTTGTTTTTTCACTTTCACACTAAACAACGATATTATTAGTTACAGTCAGTAAAACAATACTAAAAATTACATTGAAATAGTAAAAGAAACTCATTTATTGGGTTTCTTAAATCATGTGAATGGTTAAAAGACCTTATATGTGGGACGGAGGAGTAGTACGTATATCAAGTTTATATGCTTTTTTTGTTGATAAACAATCATTTTTATAATTTGTAATATTCGAACGTCAATCACAATTTCTTTTAAGATCAGTATAAAGGCCAAATATCTATTCTGTATATTCATGTAGAATTTATGTAATACTTATCTTATTTTATTTAGCTTTTTTTGGGATGTTTACGAATAATTTTTTTGATAAATTGAATTATATATATATATATATATAAAGTGTCGCAAACGCTGTCGTGTCCTTAAATTTTGGAATTACCAGATATCCGGTGTCTCGTCATCGATGCGGCATGCTCGTGTCAAAGTGTCTGTGCAATTTAGGTCCCGGTACAAAATGTCTTAGCTTCAAAATGTTTTGATAATTGTTCAGAAAAAATGTTTTGATAAATGTGTCGAAATGCAGTATTCTTTCCGTTTAGAAATAACTGATGCATTTGTTAAAAAGATTTGTTTCAAAATAACTGAGACAATTACATTTTAAATGCAGCATTTATTTTATTTTTTCTACATATGCCTTATATTTATTAAGAAGTGAGAGAATAAATACAACATTACATTACTTATAGACTAAGGGTTTGTTTCTAATCATTTTAGTATTCAAATTAAAAACAATAACTCACATTTTTAATATACGTGATTTTGACAACTGTATAAATCATTTTGAAACATATGGAGTATTATCAGAGGCGGATCTACCTTCACTAAAATGAGTCTACGGACCCGTTAAAAATATGAATACTCTACATACAAAAACATATTTCAAACCCTGTAAAAATATTATTTATTTTGATAAATATTTACGGACCCGTTAAACAAAATTTATGATCCGCCATCCGATATTATACAATTGCACAAATTTACGGATCAGCCGTTCGATATTATACAATTGCACAAAATCAGTCCAACGCAGCAAGTGGCAAGTCTTGTATCCAAACTGAAAAAGAAGGAATCTCTACACTTTAACAACCACACGATGGTGACCTACCCTGCAGGAAAAATGTGCTCAAACATAGGCCAATCACAATAATATATTTTTTCCCAACGTGTGATAAGGTTTTTTTTTTTTTTTTTTTTTTTTTTTCCAGAAAGTGTCAATGTGATTTTGTAAGTAAGCATACAGTGGTTATATATATATTTTTAAATTTTATGGTGCAATGTTGTAAAAATATTGTATCAAGTGATATATATTAGAGTCTTTTATTTTTATTTTTTTTCATATAATACACTTAGACGTTGCCGGTTAAGTGTCGGGCCGGTTTTTCCATGTGGACCTGCCGGTTCTGGGTACAAAAAGGAACCGGAATCGCCGGTTTAAAATTCTAGCCGGGTCTGCCGAACCAGCGGGTTTGGCGGGTATCCAAGCCAATTCTGACGGTTCCCGAATCCACACGGTTCAGTTCACGGTTCCAAAAAAATTCAATGTTTCTTTTTAGAAAATTTGTATGACTTACGTTAAAATTAATAATAAATTATAAAGAGTTATTAAACTATATATAATATTAATTTCATAACCTATATTTAAAAAAAAAAAAAAAAAACATACGGCTCGGAAGTTATTCTAAATAATTTGTAAGGAAATTAACGCATAATGCGTAGTTTTATAATTCTTTATGTTTTATGATTAATTTGTAAGTACATTAAACGTATATTTCATATAGTGATTACGATGATTTATAATTATAATTTATTTCATATATATATATAAGAAAAAAGAGTCAAAAAGCTGACACAATAATAGATATTGAAAAATAATATATTTTGAATGTAATGAAGTACACGAATTTATTCAGAACAACTTCAAACCACTATCCAAAATATATTAGAATGGTAGATAATATTGTTAAAACACAGACGAAAAACTTGCAGTTTAAGAAACATAAAAAACAGATTCAATCTAACAGTAAATATGGCGAATTGATAAAACACAGAAAAGAAGAGAACACGATGATTTAACATGGTATCCGGCGTTGTAACGACTAATCCACGGGCAGAATATGAGATATTTTATTATGCACAAAAGGTACAAAGTTTTTCACGCTCTTGAAAAACACACACAACATTTCTTCTCAAACACACACACACACACACACACACACACACACACACACATACAACATTGATTAAGACACAAATCCCTAAACTCTAGTCGCCATAGGATCTCTGTCGGAATGTCATAAATACCCCAGATGTGGATCCCAGCTCAAACTAACTCCACCAGAAGAAAACGCACTTTTTCAGAAACTCACTTTTCCCTTGTAATCAACCAACTCAGATGTAGAACTCAGTTTTCCATGTTTCCACCAAAACTCAGTTTCTTCAAAACTCAGTTTCCACTTCACAAAACCCTTTCAGATTAGTTCCACCGGTTTTAGAGATCAAATCACAAAACTGACAAATCTCCACCTTGATTTGAACTCTCATTCAACGTCACCAGATTGCATAATTTAGATGTACTTCTACCAGATGCATTCGTCAATGCAGGATGTACTTGTTCCAGACTTCTTCACATAATCCACTCAACCGACACGCCTCCACCTGGGTTTTAAAACCGATTATAAGCTTTGAATGTTAAGCAAGTCCGCATAATAACCGAAAGTTGCTTTGTTGAATTGGTTTAGTAAGCATATTAGCATGATTTTCCTTGGTGCTGATCTTCTTCACTATAACCCTCTTCTCATTTCTTAGACAATGATATCTCACATCAATATGCTTGGTTCTCTCATGATGAACCTGATCCTTAGCTAGACAAATTGCACTCAAACTGTCACAATGAATCTCAGCTTGATCCTGATATAGCCCCAAATCACTAACTAGTCCCTTCTACCAGACACCCTCCTTGGCCGCTTCGGTAAGAGCCATATACTCAGCTTCAGTAGTTGATAAAGCCACTGTTGCCCGAAGAGTTGCTTTCCAGTGACAACTGAATTCCTCAATGTGAAAACATAACCAGTCATAGATTTTCTACTGTCCATATCACCTGCATTATCAACATCACAATATCCTATGACCAAACTCTGAGTATCATCTCCATAAATGAGACCAACATCAGTTGTACCTCTCAGGTATCTGAACATTCTTTTCACAGCTTTCCAGTGTTCCAGGTTACAATTTTTTTTTATTCATTTTTTTTGGACTAAAAGCTATTTCATTAACCATTGTCATGGTCACTTACATGGCACCGATACGGACACGTAGCAACACGACACGTGCACGAATATACGACTGATTTCACGATTTTAGTCTCAAAAATAATATTAATTCAATTTTTAAAATTCGATACGCTGTCGATACTTCCGACTATGGTGTCAACACTCCTCGACGCTCATGAACACAAATTTTCTAGTCTATTTTTTATTTCTTTTTTTTTTTCCTTAAATTTTTTTAAAAGTCATGAAAAGTTACACGTAATTTGGCAATTAAAAATTATTTTCAACCTAGATTATATTTTGATATGTAATACATTAGCTTATTTGTTTATTGTTAATGAAGGCCAAGATTCTTTGACGGATTTTATTACCACCACGGTTTTATGGATGACATCACACTTGCTTCTAACAATCAAATAATTATTTCGAGCACCATGATTAATTTTATTCAAAATAATGTTAGTGACAACGATGTTGGTTTTCGATACTAATTAACGTCGCTAGCACTGATGTTGGTTTTCGATAACAACGTCAGTGGCACTGACTTCAATTATAAACGTGTCATGGTGAAAACGTCAGTCCATTCACGTTATTATCGAAAATGAAGTCGTCAGTGACACTGACGTTCCTAGTATGCTGCCAAAAGTAAAAAAAGAAAAAAAGAAAAGCATGTGTGGTGCCGGAAGTAAATGAAAAAAAAGAGTCGATAATAATAATGTGTTGCCAATAGAAGTCACATATTCTTTTTTATAATAATGTAAATGTCGGATATCTATTTCAGATATTTAAAAACCTACCTAGCATATACGTAAATTCCTTTGAATTTTATATATATATATCATTAATATTAAATTATATTATGTAAATATTTCACATGTGTCGTTGACGTATAGTGACGAGGGTCGGACTAGCCTTCGCCACGTGTCATCTAGATATTGGTCAACCATTAAATGAAGACACAACTATAACATTAAGGGCCAGGTGCCCCACTTTAGGCCTAAGGGCAGATCCTAACCCCAGGTGGGAGATCGGCCCCGCTCTCCAGACCACCACGGGTCGACTAGGTCGCAGCAGAGCTGGGCCAGTACAGTTTGGGCCGAGGCGGCCTGGGGGGATCAACGCAGGTCGGCCAAAGCCTCCTTTATATGATAGTTAGCCCACGTGCTTATAAGATAATTATGGGAAGATCCTTTACCCATTAAGACTCTGATTTTTAATATATTCATAATTATCCCTAAAATCATAGGGATTTACATGTATTAATCCTTAGGGAAATAATATTAATAATAATATTAAATACAACTCCTTGCAAGACAAGGATTGAGATGAGACATCCTCTATATAAACAATCCTAAGGAACTACGAATGACTTGATTCCTGAAACATAACAGGATACGTAGGCAACTTGAGAGAGACTCTCAAGCTCAGTCTAAAAATCACCCAAAAAACCATCCCTCATTCATATTACCCTAGATTAAACGGCCCGGATTATTACTAGACGAGATCCAGCATCGTCAATTGGCGCTAGGAGGGTTCGAAAATCGGTAATGGATTGAGGTGGTTCGTGATCAAGTTAATGGCAAAAACGCAGTCTGATCGGTGGTTGATTGCAGGAAATTGAACCGATGAAACCAGAATTCCACCGTTGAGATTGAAGAATATGGAGGGATGAACAAACCCTCCAAATTTCGTACCGATCGGATTTAGTTTACATGCCCGATCATCGCCGGAAAGTTGCTGTTGTAACACAAACGCAACAGCCCAAAAAACGCGGTCAGATCTGAGACTTATTGCAGGAGTTTCAACCGTTGGAACAAGATTTCCACCGTTCAGATTCAAGTATAAGGAGAGAAGAACAAGTCCTCCAAATTTCATCCCGATCGGAGTTAGTTTGAGTTCCTGATCGTCGCCAAACATTTGCTGCTATATCACAAAGACATAGCAGAACCCTAATTGTCAGCAGACAAGTCGGCAGCTTTTTGCTGCCAATTGAGCCGTTGGAACAACAATTACACCGGTCAGATTCAAGAATTATGAGGCCCGAATAAGCCCTCAAAATTTTAGGCCAATCGGATTTCGTTTGATTCCCCGATAGTGGCAAAGAAGTCGCTGCAGGGCACCAAAAACACAGCAGGATTCTAGACAGCAGCTGCCAGATCGGCGGCTTATTCCCGGAGATTGAACCGTCGAAATAAATATCTCACCGTTCACATCGAAGAAGAGAGAGGGACGAACAATCCCTCCAAAATTTATGCCGATCAGAGTCCGTTCCGATGTCCGATCGTCGCCGGAAAGATGCTGATGTATCACCAAGAAAAGCTGTGAAATTTCTTCACCCAAGATCTCCAAGATCTTCATCCAAATCTCCGGAGCTCGGCCATAATGAGTTCCACCGAATGAGCTCACGCAACATGAGCTCGCCCCGTATGAGCTACCGAGCTATGCAAATATGAAATCTCCAGGTACAAACTTTTATTGGCATTTATTCCCGTTTCTACAACTTAAATGAGTAAATCTTTTATAAGACCGAGCTCGGCCTCGGCATCATATTTGGAGCTCTTTCGAGCAAATCTTTTATAAGACCGAGCTCGGCATCGGCATCATATTATATAAGACCGAGCTCGGCCTCGGCATCATATTTTATAAGACCGAGCTCGGCTCGGCATCATAGTTGGAGCTCTTTCGAGCAAATCTTTTATAAGACCGAGCTCGGCTCGGCATCATATTTGGAGCTCTTTCGAGCAAATCTTTTATAAGACCGAGCTCGGCCTCGGCATCATATTTGGAGCTCTTTCGAGCAAATCTTTTATAAGACCGAGCTCAGCCTCGCATCATATTATATAAGACCGAGCTTGGCCTCGGCATCATATTTTATAAGACCGAGCTCGGCCTCGGCATCATATTATATAAGACCGAGCTCGGCTCGGCATCATATTTGGAGCTCTTTCGAGCAAATCTTTTATAAGACCGAGCTCGGCCTCGGCATCATATTATATAAGACCAAGCTCAACCTCGGCATCATATTTTATAAGACTGAGCTCGGCTCGGAATCATATTTGGAGCTCTTTCGAGCAAATCTTTTATAAAACCGAGCTCGGCCTCGGCATCATATTATATAAGACCGAGATCGGCCTCGGCATCATATTTGGAGCTCTTTCGAGCAAATCTTTTATTAGACCGAGCTCGGCCTCGGCATCATATTATATAAGACCGGGCTCGGCCTCGGCATCATATTATATAAGACCGAGCTCGGCCTCGGCATCATATTTGGAGCTCTTTCGAGCAAATCTTTTATTAGACCGAGCTCGGCCTCGGCATCATATTATATAAGACCGGGCTCGGCCTCGGCATTATATTATATAAGACCGAGCTCGGCTCGGCATCATATTTGCAGCTCTCTCGAGCAAATCTTTTATTAGACCGAGCTCGGCCTCGGCACCATATTATATAAGACTGGGCTCGGCCTCGGCATCATATTTGGAGCTCTTTCGAGCAAATCTTTTATTAGACCGAGCTCGGCCTCGGCATCATATTATATAAGACCGGGCTCGGCCTCGGCATCATATTATATAAGACCGAGCTCGGCCTCGGCATCATATTTGGAGCTCTCTCGAGCAAATCTTTTATAAGACCGGGCTCGGCCTCTGCATCATTTTATATAAAACCGAGCTCGGCTCGGCATCATATTTGGAGCTTTTTCGAACAAATCTTTTATTAGACCGAGCTCGGCCTCGGCATCATATTATATAAGACCGAGCTCGGCCTCGGCATCATATTTGGAGCTCTTTTGAGCAAATCTTTTATTAGACCGAGCTCGGCCTCGGCATCATATTATATAAGACCGGGCTCGGCCTCGACATTATATTATATAAGACCGAGCTCGGCTCGGCATCATATTTGGAGCTCTCTCGAGCAAATCTTTTATTAGACCGAGCTCGGCCTCGGCACCATATTATATAAGACCGGGCTCGGTCTCGGCATCATATTTGGAGCTCTTTCGAGCAAATCTTTTATTAGACCGAGCTCGGCCTCGGCATCATATTATATAAGACCGAGCTCGGCCTCGGCCTCGGCATCATATTTGGAGCTCTCTCGAGCAAATCTTTTATAAGACCGGGCTCGGCCTCGGCATCATTTTATATAAAACCGAGCTCGGCTCGCATCATATTTGGAGCTCTTTCGAGCAAATATTTTATTAGACCGAGCTCGGCCTCGGCATCATATTATATAAGACCGGGCTCAGCCTCGGCATCATATTATATAAGATCGAGCTCGGCCTCGGCATCATATTTGGAGCTCTCTCGAGCAAATATTTTATAAGACCGAGCTCGGCCTCGGCATCATATTATATAAGACCGAGCTTGGCCTCGGCATCATATTTGGAGCTTTTTTGAGCAAATACCGAGCTCGGCTCAGAACCATATACGAGCTCTTCAGCGCTCCAGAACCGAGCTCTTCAGCTCTTCATATTCGAGCTCGCAACTCCATAATGGCAAGACCATTCCATGAAGTTAGCATGCCAACAACCTCTGCAAATTACGCGTCTAGGACAGGTTCCAAACTTTATTAAATTGCTTAATTTTTTCAGTTTTAATTTTGCTACTCTGTGTTATCGCACTTATATTATTTCAATAGCAAATATCTTTTTCATTATACGTGATGGCTTTGATCAAGTTTGCAAAAGTTCAAACTTCCCAAATCTGCTGGTCAGATATTTCGAACTGAGTACTGCAGGTCAGACTCAGAAAGTTTGCAAAAGGAAAACTTCCCAAGTCTGCAGGATAAATAAATTTTACTGAGGCCCGCAGGTCAGACTCAGAAAGTTTACAAAAGACAAACTAATTAAATCCGCAGGACGGACTCAATGTAATTTCTAAGTTCACAAATGATGAACTAATTAAGTCCGCGGGACGGACCAACCGAGCTCTGCAGGTCAGGCTCTAAGTTCACAAATTATGAACTAATTAAGTCCGCAGGAAGGACCAACCGAGCTCTGCAGGTCAGGCTTTAAGTTCACAAATGATGAACTAATTAAATCCGCAGGACAGACCAACCGAGTTCTGCAGGCCAGTCTCTAAGTTCCCAAAGGATGAACTTATTAAGTCCGTAGAACGGACCAACTGAGCTCTGTAGGTCAGGTTCTATAAAGTTTACAAAGGATAAACTGTTTGAATCCGCAGGATGGACATCGGAGCATCCAAAAAAAAAGCTAAGGCAAATGCTTTAAATTGAGTATACCATCCAAAAACTATTAAGTTATTGCATGGCATACTGGAGGGCTGTAAGAGCATATCAGATGAGCAAACATCCGAAAAAATTGCAAGGAAAATAACCGGAAAAAGCAAGGTAAGTTGCACAAAATTTCATATACTATAAAGTTTGTACTTATACAATTATTGATATGACCAAAAAACTAAGTCTGCGTATCAGACTTCAAAAATAATGTCTGCTGAAAGCGGACCCAAATAATAAAGTCACGCTGAAAGCAGACGCTTAAAACATTAAGTCTGCAAAGATGAGACAAGCCGAGCTCCACAAAACGGACTCCGCTCAAATCATTAAAACTGACATTTGAGCTCCGCCGGTCGGACTCAGCAAATGTATGTTAGCAAATTTTATGAAGTCCGCAGGATGGACAAAAACTTGATATCTGCAGGTCTGACTCAGTCAAAATTATTAGGTCTACAAGACAAACCAACTGAGCTCCACAGATCGGACTCAGTCAAATTTATTAAGTCTGCAAGTCAGACTCAAAACATTAAGTCCATGCTGGCGGACTCCAAAACTTTTGCTTTGTAAAGTGGACCAATTAATTATGTCCCCAGATGAGATAATCGAATCGAGCTTTGTAAGTCAGATCCAGCAAGTTGGCAATAACCAAGAGAACTTAATAAGATATTGCATATATTATAAAAACATTGTATGTTACAATTATGAAGCTTTTCTCCAAAGTCTGCAAAACAGACTCCAATACTTGAGTTCCGCAGATCGGACTCAAAAGTCAGCTCCGCAGGGCGGACCCGAAAAGTTTGCATAAGTCTGCAGGACGGACAACTTTTCTTCAAAGTCTACTGGACATACTCCAAAGTTTAAACTCCGCAAGTCGGACTCAACAAAGTTTGCAGGTCAAACTCATCGAATTGAGCTCAGCAGATCGGACACACCAAGTTTGCAGGACAAACTCGCCCAGTCAACAGGACTAACAAAAGTATGAGCTCTCTAATTCAGCCACCGTAGAGTTTGTAAGACCAAACTTAGTTTGCAAATAAACTCCAACCGAGCTCTGCAAGTCGGACTCTTCAGAAAGTAAGTCCACGGGACGGACAGAAATCCAGAGCACTGGATGTCTGGCTCAATGCGTTTGTAAAGCTGAGCTCCGCAGTTTGGACTAACTCTAAACAGCCAGTCTGCAGGTCAGACTAGCGCAAGTCCGCATGTCGGATAAATTTATCGGACTCCACACGTCGGGCTCACTAACTTTGCTAATTAAGATTCCTAAGTCCCCAAAGAGACCCGAGCTGAGCTCCACAGGTCGGGCTCGTAAAAAGAACAACGAGGCAGAAACAAAGTGCAAGTTCAAAAAAATACCTAAGAAGCATTATGGTCGAGTTACGCGGACTGCACTCAGAAAGGAAGTAAGATTCTCCACGAAGCGTTGGCTTGAGGTCGCTTGGCGAGCAGAGCGATCAAGAAGAAGAAGCGGACCGTAGAAGACACTAACAAGGAGCCACAGCACAGTGGGAAGAGTATTTAGACACAATGTCTACCCCTCCCGGGAACTCTTTCATACGAGCTTCACATGCCATACCCATGTTAGGTTTATACAAAGCCTAGTAAGGAAAACCTTCAAAGCACCATTGAACAAGCGAGACTTACCTATTTTATGGCCATAAGGCCGGTATCAGCCAATTGCTGATCGGACAATTTATTCGACGAGGGTTATGAGACTGCAAACATGTTCTCAAAAACCGTTCCACCTCAGAAGACGTGGCCACGGGTGACAGCGTCATGACAATAACTCTGCCACCTGGCAAAGTAGGTCATTGTAAAATTCTACTACAAGTTTAAATGACAGTGACCGAACAACACCTATAACAGATCCGACCTCACAACAAGTAGTTCAGTCAGATCTGGAGGGCTAATGACGAGGGTCGGACTAGCCTTCGCCACGTGTCATCTAGATATTGGCCAACCATACAATGAAGACACAACTATAACATTAAGGGCCAGGTGCCCCACTTCAGGCCTAAGGGCAGATCCTAACCTCAGGTGGGAGATCGGCCCCGCTCTCCCGACCACCACGGGTCGACTAGGTCGCAGCAGTAGGCGGCCAAGATTTGGCCGAGGCGGCCCTGGGGATCAACGCAGTCACCCAAAGCCCTTTATATGATAGTTAGCCCGCGTGCTTATAAGATAATTATGGGAAGATCCTAAGGATCCTTTACCCATTAAGACTCGATTTTAATATATCCATAATTATCCCTAAAATCATAGGGATTTATATGTATTAATCCTTAGGAAATAATATTAATAATAATATTAAATACAACTCCTTGCAGGACAAGGATTGAGATGATGAGACATCTCTATATAAAAACTCAAGGCTACGAATGAGCGATTCCGAAACATAACTTGAGGATCGTGAAAGAACAGAGAGGCTACTCTGCTCGATCTAAAAATCACCCAAAACCATCCTCATTCATATTACCTAGATTAAACGGCCCGGATCATTACTAGACGAGATCCAGCATCGTCATATAGTATCTTTAAATTATGAAACTAGTCGCATATCCGTACACGTGTCGTGTCGTGTCGTGTCGTGACGTGTCCGCATCGTTGCTACATAAGTGACTACTCCAATTGTTAAAGAAATAGTAGTAGCTTTTAGTCCCAAAAAAAAAAAAAAAAAAAAGAAGAAGAGTACATACACGCTCAAACACCAAGACAGCTTGGATTTTTTATTTATTTAAATTAACTGCCAGCTGGAATAATCCATCTCATCCGTGGGAATAATTCGAATGATTGAGTCGTTTTAACATATTTTATTTCATTTCAGGTCGAGTTAGATCTGAGTTTTTTTTTTAAGTCTCCGTGGAAAAATTCAACTTCATCCTGAGGAAAATTCCACGAGTCTATTGAATTCCCTCGGACGAAGTTGAATTTTTCCACGAACCTTTGGAATTTCCCCCAAAGTGAAATAGAATTTTTTCACGGGAACATAAAAAATGTCAGATCTGACTTGACCTAAAAAAAAATAAAGGGTATTAAAAAGATATTTCCTCGGAGGGCTACACTCTACACTAACAACCACACGATGGGGATACGAGCATATCAATAAGTGGGGACCCAACTGCGCACGAAAAACGTGTGGAAGAAAGACTATAAAAACTAAAAAGACTTGTTAAAAATTGAAACAGGTTTTCAGAAAAAAAAAAAAAAAAAAAAAAAATATATATATATATATATATATATATATATATATATATTCAGCAAGATTACACCATTTATTACTATACTAGAAATATTTATGTCACAATAAAATATAAAATGAAAAAATTAAATACCACAATAAACTTTTAAACCATTAATTTTGTATCACTTCTTTTCCCACCAAAAATCAGTTTAGAAATCCAAAATCGTGATTTTTTTTCCTCACCTGGATATATGTTATACACTGTTTATTAAGGCATGTTTGTTAAAAGATTGAACACTTATTCTTAACATATTAAATGATGGTTATATATAGAAGTGTTTGATAACATTTTACTATACAACTTAATATATTCAGATGATCTGAATTTCTATACAAAATTTTTAGATGTGGGGAAGTAGCTTAACGTTGAAAATTATGGCCAAAGCCCACTATATTTTATTTCGGCAAAATAGTTACACGTTCTGAATGTTGTTGCATGATACCTGTTTTGAATAATTCATTTAGGAAATATTAAAGACGTATAATCCTTTTCTATGATAATTATATCTTATTATATATTTTCAAGACAAAAACTGCCAATTGACCCAGAATTGGCTAATTAACCCGTTTTTTACCCACTTTCGACCCGTTCACTTCACGCATGACTCCGCCTTCTCCTTCATTCACGCCAGAAACTCCCCAAACCACCCACTACTCCTCAAATATTTCTCACTCACGTATTGTTTCTTTTCAGGCGATTTATGATATTGTAAGATACAAATACATGACCATAAAACTGCACAAAATCCGTGATGCTGCTCACAATCATTCTCGCTCAAAATCCAAAAGCTGTTAATCCGGAAACAATGTGTAATTTATCCCAATGGACAAAAATTTGCCAAAAGAAAGGTGTCACTTACTTCTTGATAAAGGTGTTAGCTTTGAACCACAAAAATGATCCAAGCAGAGCAAGTATGAGAACATGGCATAGCAAAGTGAGCAAAGGATAGTTCAAAACTTTAATAAGGTCTCGACTGTAAGGAGAGGAAGTTGTCATTTGAAAGAAAATGTTATGTTTTCTCTCCATCTTTATTTGAAGCCAATATCCCCAGCAAATGCAACTTCATAACACCATCCATCTTAGATAGAATATGATAGACCTAGCTATAATAAGAAGGTAAAAGACATAACAAAAATGAACACAAAATTTTCCGAAATTGGAAATACAAAAATTCATACCAACATTGTCGCGCATGATCCCAAAGCAATCAGAAAATATTCTAAATTCACAGCTTTCAGCTTTAGATCTAAAATTCCTGCCTAAAATCAATACACGTCCCACCAGAATTGAAAATTCCACATACGCAAACCTTAAGGATATGAAATTCCACATAATTGAAAATTATGGTGGGACGTGTATTGATTTTAGGCAGGAATTTTAGATCTAAAGCTGAAAGCTGTGAATTTAGAATATTTTCTGATTGCTTTGGGATCATGCGCGACAATGTTGGTATGAATTTTTGTATTTCCAATTTCGGAAAATTTTGTGTTCATTTTTGTTATGTCTTTTACCTTCTTATTATAGCTAGGTCTATCATATTCTATCTAAGATGGATGGTGTTATGAAGTTGCATTTGCTGGGGATATTGGCTTCAAATAAAGATGGAGAGAAAACATAACCTAATCTTTCAAATGACAACTTCCTCTCCTTACAGTCGAGACCTTATTAAAGTTTTGAACTATGCTTTGCTCACTTTGCTATGCCATGTTCTCATATTTGCTCTGCTTGGATCATTTTTGTGGTTCAAAGCTAACACCTTTATCAAGAAGTAAGTGACACCTTTCTTTTGGCAAATTTTTGTCCATTGGGATAAATTACACATTGTTTTTTAGGTATTATAATTTTTTCATGTATCCAGAATAGTTTTTTTCATGTTGATTGTAATAAATGTGTCTTTTGTCACAGGGAAAAAAAGAGAAGCCTTTTTCATCTCCTTTTGGTGGTGGATTAGTGAGTAGCTGTGATAAAGGAGGACATGAAGTTGCCCTTGATATTGTCCTTCAAGAGTTCAAGGACTCCGAAAAAGAGCACAATGATGTTTGCTCTTCTGCTGATCTTAAGCTTGATGGTGACCACACAAATGGTACAGAGGAAGTAAAGAAGAGGACAAGAGGTATATTGCTGCATTTGTTCATGTAATTCTCTAGCTACTTTTATAGATTGTTGATCCTTCCTTTGAGCTGATAAATACATTTATTGTCTTGCCTATTTTACTGCTTGCATCCTTCAAATAAATCTGTTTATTGGAATTTATATGCTGATTTGGGATGTTTTACCATGGCTTATGCTCTGTTGTACTATTGTACCTAAGATCTTAGTGAATCTTGGAGGGGAAAATATACACTGTTAGTAAGGGTAACAAAATATACCTATAGGCACAAAATATACCTATATGCTTTGTTTTGTACAAAAATTTGTGCTTCCTCTTCATTTTGATGATCTTGCATTAAAAAGGTAATACTTCAATCACAGCATTATCTTTCCTGCTACTAGAGAACATACGGTACTAAGATCCATCGGTTGATATGGGTCTTCGTCTTTTCATTGATCACTCAGTTATGAATGTGTAGAGCCACAGTGATAGTATCGTTTTCCCTTGAACAAATTCTTTGATATAATTGGAGTGTGTGCACCTTCCAACAACTGAATCATTGTTGTGCTTTTCAGGTAAATAAAATGAAGGCAGAAGAAATTGATAGATGACAAATTCAGGAATGGTACCCTGGATTCAAATCGAGTCATTTGGAGCAGAAAATGACTGGGGAATGGTACCCTGGATTCAGGAATGGTACCCTGGGGAATTTGGAGCAGAAAATGGTGGTAGATAAAGAAAAATTCCGATTCCTCAAATCAGTTTCCTTAAAAACCATTATACATGACCTCCGCCATTGTTCTATTAATTTGTTTTACGTTTGGTTTCCGTTCATATATTGTTTTATTTCATTTTGTTTCTTTGTTCTTCTTCTGCCTGCAGTCTCTCTCTCACAGATATTTGCTGGTGCATTCCCTCAAGATTATGGACCCCCAACTGGTTTTAACTTTGAAGACAATGACGATTCTGACATTCTACAGGTACATTATATATCCTTAGGGGAAGGAGTCAATATTCTCTCTTTGGGGCTGTAGTAGGTGCTAATATTTTTCTTTCATGTGTAAAAGGATGACACCGATTTGTTCGATTACAATGTCCAAAATTGAGTGATTGATTTCATTGCTGCTGCTTTGGCTCAGGTACTGCAGTTGTATTGTGCCAATTGTAGCCTATTGCAGTTCATTGGTGTTATTCCACCGCCGGTCAGTTCTCATTTTGGTTTTACCGGTTTGGACGTATGGGTGGTGAGAAAGATAATCGGATGCTACTTAGGTAAGCTTTTATTAATTCGGGTTCCGATTGTTTTTACTTCCGAAGGTGTATAATTCAGTTTTTAATTCATTTTCTCCTTAAAAAACACGCCTTTATAAGATCTATATGTTTACTAGGTTTTGTTCGCAATTCCTATCTGCTTTACCATTTTTATATGTTTACTAGGTTTTATGTCACATACAATGGTGACTTTTTTGACTAGCCATTCAAGGAAAAAAGGGCAGCACATCATGGTTTCAAAATGAATGAGGTATATGCCTTCGTGTAATTTGTTGCACCAGAGTTCATTTTATTCGGTGCCGCCTTTGAAATTTCTTGCAATCCAAGACATGTTTTCAGGGGGTGCATAGTCTTTAATTATAACCTTCTCCTATTGATGTAAATTCACTCAGTTAGGGTAGGTAGATCCATCCTGCTGATAAATTGTATTATATGCGCGCTCCTCTATATTGCATGAAAATATTTTTCATGCTCGATTGTATCGCAAGTCGACTTTCTTCTTTTCATTTTCCTGTGATGTTATTAATTTATGCTACTTTCACCATGCTTGCTGTGATACAGAAGTAATCTTTATATACAAAGAATGGAGAACAATGGTCTATTTTTTCATCTGATCATTCATTTTCAGTTACGGGTTGTAGGAGCTTGGGTTCCAGTGCGACCAGAATCAAGGGGAATGTCGAGCTAAATTTGCCTTTCATTTAGATTGCTTTGCATGGGTCAAACGTGATAGTTATCTTCCTCAAGGAAGCCAAGGCTTAATTTTTTTTTGTAACATATCAATTTCCTTTAATACTCATTTTCAAAGCTTACGTCCTTCCGTGCATCGCACGGGTTTTCTAGTGATATTAATATTCAGTACAATATTACCATTATAGACCATCTCTCATTGTTTTTATAAACATATACATACATATTTATGTACGCATATATAGATAGAGATAAATAGATATAAATGTATATACATATACTTACATATATTTTTCTGAACAAAAAAAAAATATATATATATATATATATATATATATATATATATATATATGAACACGCACATACATATATATACGTATATACATTTCGATATCAACGTCAATGATCGATATTCTACAGGTTGTGACACTTTTATACAGTAAGCGTCGGTGTCATTATGGCTTTCGTTTTTAAACAAAGAACGTCGGCCAGCATTTGGATTGTTGTTTGCTATTGAAAACCAACGTCACGTTGTGTTCATTAAAAAAAATCGTGGTATCGAAATAATCTTTTATGGTGTCGAAACTAATATGATGTCAGTAGTAAAAATGGGGGTGTCAATAGAGCCATTTATATATTTATGGGGAGTGGTTTAAAATGACAAATGAGAGAGGAAAAATAGGAATCAGGACAGTAGAAATACAAATTTGGGTGATAAGGACAATTCCACCATTAGTTACTCCAAATCCATTGTTTAGTACCCTGGAATTGACTTCAAATCCACTATTCCACTGTTTCGTTGTTTTTGATAAAAATGACCTCGAAATGATATTGAAAAATATCAAATTGGATGTCTAAATAAACATAACGGGAAAAAAAAAATGATGAAAGAATTACGATCTTTTGACGTTCAGATCAAAAGATATATTCATTTTTGTAATTAAACACTTGTTCTTTTTATCCAATAAAAAATTACATTGTCCTGTTAGTATATTTCTACTTTCAAATTGTTATTTTTAACAATCTATCTATATCTATTTATATATATGTTTTAGAAGTCTATAAAATCAATTACCCGGATTTTAGACCCAAACCCGTTCAGTGACCCGCAAATAAATAAAATATAAAATTCAAACAATTCTTTTTCATTCTAGCATTAATGTCATTAAATATCCCTACAATCCCGCCATCATTGAATATTATGCACACGATTCTTCCCAAATTAAGGAAGCATTTCAAAATTCAAATTTATCATTCTGTTAAATAAAATAAAAAACATTATCATTTCACCTCTTAAACTCCCTCCCGATTTCTCTCCGTCAAATTTGCACACAAGAAAACCGATATTACAAACCATTCTTTTTCAAACCACAGTCCTTAACAATATAGGTGTTTTACTGCCCATTTTCGAATTCTCACTGAAGCAATATTGTATTCCACCAGAAAAAATGATGATGAAAAGGAAGGTAGTGACAGCGACGATGAGAAAAATGTTGTGATTCTGATGAATGATTTGCCTTAGAAGGTTGTGCTTCCAAGGTCATGAAACACATATGATCATTCAAAGGTATATATTATACTAATTCGTTCGTTTGGGGAAATTTGATTTAATATCATAGAGAAATTTACAAGGTATATATTATACTAATAAGATTATACATTTTGAATTTATATACATCACATTACATTTATCCTAATTTCTGCATAAATAATCTATCTTTGGATTGACGTATCATTTTTGATTAATGGTTGCAGCAAAAACAAATCATTGAATATCTAGAAAATAATAATAATACTGATCACTTTTTTGTTATTTTTTCCATGGAACGATCTTTTATTAGCATTCCGTCAAAAAAGGCTCAAACATCAAATGCAATCATGTTCAAAATTAATAAATCACTTTTTTTGTTATTCGATAGACATAGTTTACATGAACATAAAAACATGGTTGTCCATCATGATGGAAATCTACATTTTTTTTTTATTGATATGATGGAAATCTACTATACAACTTCATTCAAAAATGTTGATTATTCTATAAACAGAATATATTTTTCATCCATTACAATCGCTTTCTAGATAATAGTCATTTTCACTAAAATATTTTGTTCCTTAATATTTGTTACCTTATAATGTAATACTTTTTTAGATTATTCATATTTTTATTTGAACTCAAACTTCAAAATTACCGTATTATTAATAGGAAAAGGAATTATGTTTATTCATTAAGATAAAAAAAAATATGTTTACTAAAAAACATAAAAATTACTACTACATCCGTCTAGGGGCGGCTGCAGAGATTTCTACATGGGGGTCAGAATTTTGTCAATTTTTTTCCATATATATTTGAATATCTAATTTATACATTTAATTATGAAGGCAATAGATAAAAATAGAGGTCAACACATAAAAATTAAGGGATCAATTCCACATATATATATGTGTTTATAAAAAAATTATCTATTATTTATACAAAATATTTTTTTTTTTTGTATACGACCACACCCAGGAATACTACATGTAGAGCCGCCCATGCATCCGTCCCAAAATTTATGTCCGTTTAGGTTTTTGTTTTTGTCCAAAAACATTATTTATTCATTGAATTAACTATCTTCAACAATGTATCATGTCATATGCGTTGTTAAATTTGCTTTGTTTTTTTCTTTAGTTTATCTATGACAATGAAAAATAAGGGCACAGTCGATCATATATAAAATGTGAACCTAAAATAAATCCGCTATAAGATTTTTTTAGCGGGTCGGGTAACCCATTTAATTCAATGTGTAGCCGTCCCTGTCTCCCCGTGCATGATGCACGGGTTCTTAGGCTAGTCTATATATATTTGGGAGAGGAAATAAAATCAATTTGACCCATACCCGGAAAATAACCCATTCCACCCGCTCCAAACCCGCCCAAGAAAAACACGTGCACAACATATTATAAATATCATTCAATCATCTAAACTTTTGTTTTGTAAAAACACTCATTTCTCCATGTTTTATATCTCCTCCACCTTCTAAACCCACCCACTGTAGAAAATTGAAGCTTGGAAGGAAAAACCTGAAAAAAAAAATAAGAAGATTCACAAATCAAACCTATTTTGAAAGGTTTTCTTTATTACTATTTTTATTGTTTATTTATTATTTTTTATTGTGAGTCACGTCATTCTTTTTGGATGTATGTAGTAATCCTACCTTATCGGGTTTTCTTTTAGATGGGTTGTTTGTTTTTCCATTTTTTTTTTTTGGTACTATTCTTGCATCTGCTAATTTATTTCTCTAATTACTGAATGTGTTTTGTTTGATTTTATTAATCTTGATGATTAACTGACTTTTTTGTGTTTTGCAGGCTAATTTACGGATAAGAATCCATTGCAACAGGTGCTTTCGGAAAAAAAAAAAAAAAAGAAGATTCACACATCAAACCTATTTGAAAGGTTTTCTTTATTACTATTTGTTGTTTATTTATTATTTTTATTAAGTCGTACGTCATTCTTTTTGGCTGTATGTAGTAATCATGCATTATCGGATTTCTTTTAGGTGAGTTGTTTGTTTTTCTTTGTTTTTTTGGTACTATTCTTGCATCTGCTAATTTATTATTTCTCTAATTATTGAATGTGTTTTGTTTGATTTTCTTAATCTTGATGATTAACCGAGATTTTTTGTGTTTTGCAGGCTAATTTACAGATAAGAATCCATTGCAACAGGTGCTTTCGGATTCCAACATAATCACGTATGCTTTTCGTGAACGAAAAATAATCTCATCGCTTTTACCGAGTTGTACACTTAATTTCTCATGTATGCAGTAATCATCATTTATCATATCCATAAGAAATGAAAAATATCATAGGATGTATTGTTTTCCCGGTAGCACCTTCTTCTTGGATTATTTCATGATTTCACAAACATAGCATGTATTTTCTACTATTGAAGGTGCCGGTCTAGCCATAGCAGTACACTTTATGGCTACATTTGTTTATTGTCTCATCTCTATCCGGATTCGAATTAGTAGCCGGTGTCCATAACAGATATTTTCTGAATTTGGCTACGTTTTCATATTCAATTTTTATAATTTTAACTAACAAAGATTTTATTAATTAAATAATATACGTAGATTTTATTCATTAAATAGAATGATACGCGTGATATTCTTAGGCAACTACAAAACCGGGACTTTCTATAAATAACTAAATTGATACACATAATATTCTTAAACAACCAAAAAAACCAAAGTATCTATAATTAACACCAGACAAAAAATAAAATAAAAACGTATATTTAATTAATTATAAAACGTAGCTCTTATTAATTAAATGGAATGATACGCGTGATATTCTTAGACAACCAGAAAACGAAAATTTCTATAATTAACTCTTGAAAAAATATTAAACAATACAAATCAATAAAAACCGAATGATTTATTAGATTAATAATATTATACACGTGATATTCTTAAACAACCACAAAAATGAAAGTTTCTTTAATTAGCTCCCGAGAACGAGAAAAAAAAACCCGTATATTCTATCGATTAAAAAATGCATATTTTATTAATTAAATAAATTGATGCACATAATATTCTCAGACAACCCCATAAACGGAAATTTCTATAATTAACACCATACAATAAATAAAAATAAAATGTATCTTTTAATAATAAAACACATGATTTTATTAATTAAATAAAATGATATGCGTGATATTTTTACATTACTACAAAATCGAAAATTTCTATAAATAACTCCTGAAAAAATATTAAACAAAAAATATAGCTTTAATTAATTAATAAAAAAAACGAATGATTTATTAATTTACTAATATGATACACGTGATATTCTTAAACAACCAAAAAACGGAAGTTTCGATAATTAACTCCCAAGAACGAAAAATAACCGTATCATCTACTGATAAAAAAACGCAGCTTTTATTAATTAAATAAAATAATGCGCATAATATTCTTAAACAACCACATAAACGGAAGTTTTTATAATTAACAACATACAAAATATAAAAAATAAATCGTATCTTTTACTAATAAAACACATGCTTTTATTAATTACATAAAATGATATGCGTGATATTCGTACACTACTACAAAATCAGAAATTTCTATAATTAACTCCTGACAAAATATTAAACAAAAATGTAGCTTTAATTAATTAATAAAAACGAATGATTTTATTAATTTAATAATATGATACACGTGATATTCTTAAAAAACCACAAAAACGGAATTTTTTTTAATTAACTCCCGCAAACGGGGAAATTACTGTATCTTTTATTGATTAAAAAATTGCAGCTTTTACTAATTAAATAAATTGATGCACGTAATATTCTTAAATAACCACAAAAAACGGAAGTTTCTATAATTAACACCATACAAAAAATAAAAAATAATACGTATCTTTATTAATAACACGTATGCTTTTATTAATTAAATAAAATGATATGAGTGATATTCTTGCACTACTACAAAATCAGAAATTTCTATAATTAACTCCTGACAAAATATTAAACAAAAATGTAGCTTGAATTAATTAATAAAAAACGAATGATTTATATGATACACATGATATTCTTAAAACCACAAAAGCGGAAGTTTCAATAATTAACTCTCGAGAAACGAAAAAAAAGGCGTATCTTACATATGCGCGTAATATTCTTAAACAATAGCATAAATGAAGTTTCTATAATTAACACCATACAAACATAAAAATAAAAGCGTATCCTTTATTAATAAAACATATCCTTTATTAATAAAACGTATTTTTTATTAATAAAACACATGTTTTTATTAATTACATAAAATGATATGCGTGATATTCTTACACTACTACCAAATCGGAAATTTCTATAATTAACTCTTGAAAAAAATATTAAACAAAAATGTAGTTTTAATTAATTAATAAAAAATAAATTATTTATTAATTTAATAATATTCTTAAACAACCACAAAAACATAAGTTTCTATAATTAACTCCCGCGAACGAAAAAAACCGTATCTTCTATTGATTAAAAAATTGCAGATTTTATTAATTAAATAAATTGATGCGCGTAATACATTCTTAATCAACCACGAAAACGGAAGTTTCTATAATTAACACCATATAAAAAAATAAAAAATAATACGTATCTTTTATTAATACAACGTATGATTTTATTAATTAAATAAAATGATATGCGTGATATTCTTAGAATACTACAAAAACGGAAATTTCTATAGTTAAATCCTAAACAAAATTTAGATTTAATTAATTAATAGAAAAACCGCACCTTTTATTCATTAAAAATTACGTATCTTTTATTAATTAAAGAAATATAAATTACACTTGATTCACTATCTTATTCTCATAGGTTTATAATTTTTTGATCGACGATTTACTACATTTCCGTGCGTGCCGCACGGGTTTTCAGCTAGTTAATTAATAAAAAATAAATTATTTATTAATTTAATAATATTCTTAAACAACCACAAAAACGTAAGTTTCTATAATTAACTCCCGCGAACGAAAAAAACCGTATCTTCTATTGATTAAAAAATTGCAGATTTTATTAATTAAATAAATTGATGCGCGTAATACATTCTTAATCAACCACGAAAACGGAAGTTTCTATAATTAACACCATATAAAAAAATAAAAAATAATACGTATATTTTATTAATACAACGTATGATTTTATTAATTAAATAAAATGATATGCGTGATATTCTTAGAATACTACAAAAACGGAAATTTCTATAGTTAAATCCTAAACAAAATTTAGATTTAATTAATTAATAGAAAAACCGCACCTTTTATTCATTAAAAATTACGTATCTTTTATTAATTAAAGAAATATAAATTACACTTGATTCACTATCTTATTCTCATAGGTTTATAATTTTTTGATCGACGATTTACTACATTTCCGTGTGTGCCGCACGGGTTTTCAGCTAGTAAACCCTATATTTATTATGCTCTCATGTTTTGGGTATGATAAAAGAGAAAGATTTGGCACAATCTACCAGCATAGCTAATAGCTTCTTTACTTTTAATTTTGAAATTATAGTTAGATAACTTAGATCAACGGATGAATTCGATATAGTCTATTAGTTCACCTAAGTTCAAATCTCGACTCCGACCTTGTTGTGGTTGATAGTTGTCTCAAAATTATATGTATCATGTATATCGTCTACAGCCGTTGATCAAGGAAGAATAGAGTGATCTTATAGGCAACTGCTCGCAGAGCTGGTTTCGGGACACCTTTTGCTTTCCTGGCCCTCGAAGATATGAGTACCGATTTATATGAGTTATACACTTATACTACATTCCATAAATACTTTCCACACTTGGTTCTGACACTTAAAAAAATTATTTTGAGCACCACGATTATATTTGTGTAAAATAACGTTAGAGACACTGACGTTAGTTTTCGATACCAACCGGTACTCACGTTGGTTTTCGGTAATAACGATAGTTGGACTGAAGTTATACCGATTATTGTCAAGGGTGAAAAATGAAATACATTTATGATGTCGGAAGTAAATGAAAAATAAAAGTGTCAATAATAAATACGTGATGCCGATAGGTCATTTGTATTTACGTGTAAAAATTTATGGAAAATTAGGGACAATGACACAATCTGGAATATTTTTAAGTAACATGACAACTACATATTTTTTATAGGGAGAAGGACAACTACATAATTAGCGAGAAGGACAAACAGTGAATCTCCCCAGTGAATCCGAAATCAATGAATTTCGACAGTGAATCCCGAAAATCAGTGAATTTCGACAATGAATTTTGAAAATTAGTGAATTTCGATAGTGAATTTCGGCAGTGAATTTAAACAGTGAATTTCGACAGTGAATAAATAGTTTTGTCCTTTATGCAAAAGTTTCAAAAGACTGTACTTCTTTGATGAAATATTTCTGTCATTCTCCCTCGTTCTCCCATAAACATGTCCCTCTTGTTGGAAATAAAAACATTCAGGAAGTGCTCCCTAATAATGGCCTGCGAGATGTGATGACTATTGATCTCAAACTTTGGAAGCATGTCGGTTTTCAGCAGTAAATATGTGTATTATAAATAGAGAAGAAGCGAGTTATGTGCTTTCATAAGTATTTTGACAAGACCTTTAAAGGTAAAGCTGATAGGACCTACACAATTCTTGTATGCTCAAGAAGAAGCCAATTCTGCAATGGCACAGCCACCTTCCAACTTGACTGTAGGAGAAATTGTATCAAATGTGCAAGGCTGTACCTCAATGCCTGCTGAAAAAAGAACACCAAATGTTCAGCCTATCAACAAAAAAAGTCATTGAAGAAATAGCATCTACGGTTGCTATGGATGAGAGAACCATGCTCCCAGCTGCATCTGCAAAAAGGGGAATCGTATTTGGTAATGATTTTGATGAAAACGAAGCTGTGCTCAGCTCTGATAAATCTCCATCTCCTTCCCATAACATTGTTGCCCCAAATCTTGGTCCTGAATCCAGTGAAGAAGCTGAAGAACAAGGTCAATGAGAGTCAACTTCAACAATGAATGATGTTGTGTGTTTTGAAGCCATGCCGATGCCCGTATCATATGTGTTTAAGTTTTTGTTGTTCAAACTCGTGAGGATATTTGCATATTATGGCCATTAGTTGTGCGTCTGTCAACAATTAATGGTTTTGGATAATATGTAAAATTGTTCTTTTGTGGATTGAAAAAATATGCGTACTTATTTTGCTCAAATTATTAGATCAAACATGATCACCAATGATGTAATATTTTGTTGGCTTTGTAACCTATTATGGGCACTATTGCTTTCCTAATATATGCATGGTTTTTTATCTATTGTATTACTCATCTTTAAACATATGCATGACTTAGTATCGTTTTCTTTATGATTTCAATGATGTTCTCAAATAAACTGAATATCTCTAAGATTTATGTTTACATAAAATGAGGTTTACAACTTTTTGTATATAAAATTATAGTAGAGTTTACTCAAAACGAGGGTTTTCAACTTTTTGTATATAATTGTAATAGAGTTTACTCCAAAACGGGGGTTTACAACTTTTGTATATAATTGTATAGTAGAGTATACTCAAAGCGTAGTTTCTGACTTTTGTATATAATTGTAGTAAAGTTTCATGAAAGCGGGGTTTACAACATTTTGTGTACAATTGTAGAAGAGTTTACTTAAAATAGGGATTTACAATTTCTTTTTATATAATTGTATTATAGAGTTTACTCAAAATGAGGGTTTACAACTTTTTGTATATAATTGTATTAGAGTTTACTCAAAACCGGAGTTTACAACTATTAAAGAATTATATACAAAAATTTGTAAACCCACGTTGTGGGTAAACTCTATAATACAATTATACACAAAGAAGTTGTACACAAATCTCACCTTACTTATACATACATTTAAATGTAATATATAGTTTGATTTACTTAGAACGAGCATGCCGTGCCTTGAACGGCATACTCTATCCCTAGTTGGGTATGATAAAAGAGAAAGATTTGGCACAATCTACATGCATAGCTAATAGTTTCTTTGCTTTTAATTTTGAAATTATAGTTAGATAACTTAGATCAACGGACGAATTCGATATAGTCTATTAGTCCACCTAAGCTCAAATCTCGACTCCAACCTTGTTGTGGTTGATAGTTGTCTCAAAATTATATGTATCATGTATATATCGTCTACAACCGTTGATCAAGGAAGAATAGAGTGATCTTACAGGCAACTGCTCGCGGAGCGGGTTTCGGGACACCTTTTGCTTTCCTGGCCCTCGAAGATACGAGTACCGATTTAGATGAGTTATACACTTATACTACATTCCATAAATACTTTCCACACTTGGTTCAGACACTGAAATAAAATTATTTTGAGCACCACGATTATATTTGTGTAAAATAACGTCAGAGACACTGACGTTAGTTTTCGATACCAACGTCACCGGTACTCACGTTGGTTTTCGGTAATAACGACAATTGGATTGAAGTTATAGTGATTATTGCCACGGGTGAAAAACGAAATACATTTATGATGTCGGAAGTAAATGAAAAATAAAAGTGTCAATAATAAATACATGATGCCGATAGGTTATTTGTATTGAATTGAGATCCTTTGCTGTGAAGGTTGAAACGACATCGTTTCGGCAAAAAACAGAGTCGCTCTGATGTTTTGTTTTTTTTTTTAAAATCGGAACGACGCCGTTTAACGTCACAGCACACGTGGTGGGCTCATTTCACAGCAGAGGAGGAGGAGCCGCGTCGATTTGTATTTACGTGTAAAAATTTATATATATGATGCCGAAAGTATTTTAAGCCAAAGAAAAGAAAAGAAAAGAAAAACCCTTCATATCTTCCGGTAGCAGCGGGCAGCCCCTCCGGTAAGAACCCATCGACCCTCGTCTTCAATACTCATCATTCGAGCAGGTGTTCGGAAAAGTTGTGTTAGGTGAGTTTTATTTTTATTTTTATGTATTAATGGTTCTCTTATAAACTTCTTAATTCTCCCATTAAACCAATAATTGATTATAGTGTAGAAAAATGACATCTTTATTATGATTTGAATTTTGACAACAAGATAAAAGGAAATTGGATTCAACAAATGTTTGTTTGTGGGAAATGGATGCATTGAGCGTCATTTTGTCTTGTTGTGTGTAAAGTTGTGAACAATTCAAAGTGTATTATGTTCTTCTGATTGCAAAAGTATTTGTATTCACAAAGTGCTTTGCTCGGGATCCCACTCCCCTTTAGTTTAGTTTAACTGTTTGACAGGGTGTGTCACTCGTTGTGGCTGACCCGTATATCATTATTCTTGTGCTATGTTAAGTGCTAATGTTGGGCTGGTAGTGAATCTCTCGTGAAGAAGTCATTTTTGTAGTTCCGTTTATTCCAACAAATAGTATGAATTGACGCTATTGAAAACTATCTGAGTTTAGAGGTGACCTAACACCCTTTGATTAATGGCTGAGAATGTGAGCCTTAACTATGAATTCGTGCTTTATATTTTGTTTAGGATACCAAGTGGTGCCCATTTAACTTTCTTTTTACAATTATAATTGAATCTCTTTTCCATGCCAAATGATTGATGGCAAATCGGAAACATTTAACTGCAACTCTTAGTCTCGTAGTTGTGTACTCAAATCTGAATTGCTCTTTATTTTTTCATATTTCTGCCATTACGGTTATGAAAATTGAAGTATTGTAACGTCTTAATAAACAAACTCTTTTTGGTATGTCGAAAATAGATTTCAGCCAGAGAAACGAAAGGAAGTTTCAATTGTGAACAAAAAGTAAATATAGAAAGATAATATGTTGATTATTCTACTTAGATTACTGATTTTGTCTTTAAGTATGCTAGTAGAGCGATGTTGAAGTAGTACGTACTTTGTAAATATGTTATGTGTTATGTTATTAAATTTTTTTTATAAATGGTGATGCTATAATTTTGAAATGAAGTATTTGATTACCTTTATTCATGTTTCTACAAATTTTTCAAAAATAAATAAAGCTTAGTACTTTTGGAGTTTTGAAGGAGTAAAACAAAGAGGTGTATTCTGTTAAAACTTGGGGAGGATGAAGCCGGTGGTTGGAATGGTTGTTTCAAACAAGATGCAGAAATCAGTGGTAGTGGCGGTTGATAGGCTATTCCACCACAAGCTCTACAACAGATACGTCAAACGGACCTCAAAATTCATGGCCCATGACGAAAAGAATGAATGCAATATCGGTGATCGTGTGAGTATTCCCTAACTTTTATCTGTTCCTTTTGTCTTTCGAATCCAAAATTATTCGTCTTTATTTTTCCTTTTGGTGTTACTTTTTAGTGAATGGTTAAGGAACAAAAAGTTCCAAGAACAAATCGATCAGCTCTTGTCCATATTCTTGAACCAAAATACTTCTATTTGATGTAGTAGCATTCGGGACGGATTAATCTGTTTAACCCATTCCCACTCTGCATCCACTTTCAGTCGCAAAGCATTGTATAATCTGAGCTCTTGCAGTCCCATTTCCCGCTCAATTTCAAAGGCGTGTGTTAAACTCTTACAGGATCTACTTTTCATGAATTTCTTACAATATCTTCTTGATGTTTTTCTTGTGTGTCTGTAATCTCAGCATGTTAAAGCATTTTTGAAGTCTTTGAAGAAAGAAAATGTTAGTTAGAGTATGAAAGATGAAAACTACACTTATTAGATGCATTAACTAATCTAAGTACACAGAGATGTAGTTAAATGTGTTCATCTATTTGGACCGTCTCTTGTTAGCTACTTTTTTTAATGGCTAAACATGTATATTTTGAGCTGAATTCTGAATTCTGTAGGTTCCTTACTCATATTTTGTAGTGATATATTATTGGAATAGCTACATGCATGCTATGCTTATCTTATGTCAAAAGTTTAATCTACTACTGAATAATGCGGCCAATGCTTTTCTAAGAAATAAGTAATGTTTACAGGTCAAATTGGATTCTTCCAGGCCATTGAGCAAGCGAAAACACTGGGTTGTTGCTGAAATTTTGAAAAAGGCGCGAATTTACACGCCTCCAAACAAATCAGAAGTTGTGCCTTCTCCTATTAGCTCATCCCTTGCTTGATGCTTGAATTGTGCCCTTTTACATGACATTCCTGTGTCGTTCACTTTATATTGGATCAAAGTTAATTTACTTTTAGGTAATTCTATTCCGATCTTGTTTCCAGTACTAAAATGGAAAACATTTCAGTATGTTTAGATTTTGATAAGAACGATGGTTTTGCAGATGTAATCTATGACCTTAATATGTTGGAAAAAGGGCATTGTTTGGTAGATTTGGTTGTAAGGCTGTAAATCTGGAATTTTCATATGTTTGGATGGAACTATATTTCACTTAGAAATCATGTCTATAAAGCTAGAATCTATTCATGTAATGATCTAAAACATGAATAAAATGGCTTTGAATGAACATTGAACATGACTCAATGTTATACGGTTAACTTGATATATGCAGTATGTAAAATTTTGCTATGTTGTAATCATGTCCTTAAATGTTCTAGAAATCATGTTATATGGCTGTTTACAGAATGTTATTATGAACAAAATGTTGAATATAAAAAGCATGTAATATATGATCAATATGTGTTGTTATTGGTATGTATCCACTAGTATTGAAGACCAATATTACAGTACAATCGTTGTATGAAGGTTGTATTTAATGACATACATTACAACCTCTTATATCTAACCTCTCACACACAATAAACGTATACTATATGAAAGAGAGTACAAATGAAAAAGGCTCACGATGTATGTCGACGATCTACACTACTACTACAAATGGCCACACGCGTAAAATCTACCGGTATTGTATGCAAGAGGTTGACCAGAGTGGAATAATTAGTTTAACAAGAGGTCTTCGGTTCGAAGCTACATGATGGATCTGGCCTTGTTAGGAGAGGTCATCCTCACTTTTGTTACATGATGGTACCTTAAAGGATTAGTCACAAACAATTGTCTGCGGTGTTGGCCATCAACGATATAAGTAGAAACGAAGGCAACATATTGGCAATCAGTGTCCATCTATTTTGGAGGAGGATTTTGTTGCACAGTCCATCAACTGTAATTTAAATTATAATAAATAAACTTAACAGCTATATACATATTATTTATGCTCTCATGTTTTGGGTATCATAAAAGATAGAGACTTGGCACATGCTACAGGCATAGCTAATAGCTTCTTTGCCTTATTTACATAAGCCCTTTCTGTGAAATTGTTGTAGTCATTTGCTTCTATCTCATCCAATATTTTTCTATAAAATAGCAATGCTGCCCACACCTGCCCATAACATAATAATACCACAAATTTCAAATTAGCATATGCAGAGAAACCTATGAATTTTTTATAATTATAGTTAGATCAACGGCTGTGGATGATATTGACACAACTATCGTCTACGGCCGTTGATTAGAGACGAACAGAAGAGTGTTCTTACAGGCAATCTGCTCGCGGAGCTGAGTTCGGGGACACCTTTCTCTGCATCATCATAGAATTTCCTAGCCCTTTTGATTTGTTTCTTCATAAAAACCCTCCACTTATCTGTAACTTTTCCAGCAAAAATATCCTCATCTGATAAACCTGCTTGTGCTAATTCATCTTGAGGTAGGTACACTCTTCCTCTTCTTGCACTGAACAATACGCGATAAATCATACAACAAATACTACAACATGAATGTACGCGAAAAATGAAGATCACTGTATGAATATATATATAATACTTACTCTTCTCCAACATCCCTTAGAATGTTAGTCAGCTGGTTTGCGATCCCCAAAGATAAAGCTGCATTATACACACTCTCTGTTGGTGCCTTAGATTCAGGTGCTATGCCCATTACTGGTACACTCATCAAGCCAACTGTACCAGCCACATAATAGCAGTATAGATACAGCTCATCGAAATTCTTGTATCTCGATTTCCTTAGATCCATACGCATTCCTTCTATCATGTCTCTAAATGGCTACAATAGGAAAAACCTGAATAAGAACATACTACTAAGACACTTGGGTGTAACATCTATAAACTTAGGCCTAAAAAGCGCTACTCGAGTCCATCAACTGGCTTAAAATGGTTAACCTGAACATAAAGAAGGAGAAGTAAATAAACCTGGATGTCCACAGGATACTTGGTAATGGTATCAGATAAAGCAGCATCAAGCATATCAAAAGGTTGCCCTCTGAAAACATCTTCTAGTCTTGCTTCCCACCTATCTAACGCGGTTGGATTTATGTGTGCGGCATTCGGTCCATCAACAAGCTCATCTGTCCTCCTACACCATACTAGCAAACACACACAAAAAAAAAAAACCTAACATATTTTGTCGAAATTCACAAAAATTAAGATTCCATAACTAAGCACATAAATAAAGTACAAGATAAGTGCATAAATCATACCGTATATCGCCCAGATAGCTAAACGCCTCTCAGGTGTCATGAGTTTGGTTCCTGAGAAACATATACAGAATGGCTTCAAAAGCTTAAATGGTGTCAACAAGTTGAAGCGCATAGTACTATAACAATTAGTAAAAGTAATCGAAAATCGAGGTGCTGACCCCAGTAGAATGACTTCGCATATTCAGCACATACTTCACGACACCGATCATAAGCTTCATTCAACACGTTCGTGTTTCCTGGCAAAACAATGTCACGTTTCACCTCCGAATTTTCTCTAGACCTCAGTTGCCTGTTAATCAAAGCTGCTTGCTTTAAAACCACATCATAAACCTTTTGCTCTGATGTCATCGTCATTTCTCCAGCTGGGGTAGCTATTATACTTGAGGATACGGATAATCTTCTTCCCGGGGTCTCTAATCCAGACTCTCTCAAGCAAAATGAACTCAAATCTCGAACCCCATAACGTGATCTTCGCCTTTGGTGTCTACTTTTATTAATTCTTCTATTGTGCATTAAACTTTTATCCAAAAAATGGTAACTTTCTCGAACTGGCTCCAACAACACATTGCCACTCAAAACTTCGGAACTCGGCGAAACAACCCATAGCGTACGAATAGACATGTTAACAGAATCTAAGACTTTATCTTTTCTTTGTGTACTCTGCTTTCCTTCACTAAATACAGTATGTCTTAAATAAAGTCCCACTAGAGTTTGAGTATGGATTGAACAAATCTTTTTAGCAATTCAAAGACAGAGACTTGAAGATATCTGGAACAAATAACGAAATCTTCAAAGTCAAAGCCACCTCCACAGAAACTTTAAGCAGACAGTACAGTGGCTGCTAAGATTTCTGTTCAATAAATAACACAAACAAAAGCATAAGATTCAAAATTCTGAAAACCCAATAGGGAAATGCTCAACAAGGATATTCAAGAAACATCTTCATTTACTTCATGAATATATATATATATATATATAATAATAATAATATCATGCATAATAGCTCTCTACCCCACATCAGTAAGTTAAGGGAGCTATCCATTTTTTTTGTCAAATTGAGCATAGTAATCTCACTTTACACAGTCCATATAGTCAGAACCTATCTCCAAAGTGGAAAGATTCGAACTTTTTTTTTTAATTACACGTTTCAGTAGAAAATGAATAATAATTCAACTGCAAATTCAGAGAAGAATAAAAAACGAACCTTCTTAATTAGTGAGCTCGGCCTCCAATTAGCTAATAAAAAGTCACATATATAGTATCAACATCATTGAAAATTACATTTCAAATTTAAGTAGCAACAACAAGCTTTGAGTTTGCAGAAAATTTTGGACCTTTACTGTAGCAGCTAGCTCCCTCTTCTTTCTTGTAATATCTCTAAACGGGCAAATTAATTTATAGCCATTTTGAACAACACACATTTTGTTCTTGCGTTTACATATAAAAGGTAAGAAGTTGAGTGACTCACATTCATAGTTTTGAGAATGTAAGCCAAATGAAAAAGTGCAGAAGTTATGTGTGGCTAGTACAAGGATATCTTATTATATATTTTCAATTCTCAAAGATACTGACCCGCCTTTTCCCTGACCCCTGCCTGGTCGGGTCGGATTCTTGCAACTGTCAAAAATGTCAAGGAACTCTTTTTTTTTTTTTTTTTTTTTTTTGATTTTAGGATGTGTGGTGGTCAAAATGATTTCATGTAAAATTTACTATCTTTGTGTTTGTGGTATAAGGTGAAAATCAAGAAAAAGAGAATGGCAGCTACTACTATTGCCAAAGTGACGAATACATTGACGATTCAAAAATCATCACTCTCGGGTTCTTTCTCTTGGTGATAGCTTAAAGAAACTCCCAGAATATGAAGAACAACAAACAAAGGGGGTGATTTGGGATGTTTTAGACTGCACTTGAGATGTTGTTTCTTAAGCTGCCTATATATCCAATGCTGGGATCGGAATCAAGTCTCCGTAGTTCCTTAGGGATGGTTTATATAAAAGGGCTTGTGCCCTAGAGTTAACGTGTAATGTACCAGAGATGGACTCTGATTACCGTGTTCCCTAAAGAAAAGGATTACGTTGTGTTAATCCCCTAGATTTTAGGAGATAATTATGGTATTTGAATATTTGTATTAAATGATAGAGATTGGAGCCTTTATGGCTCAAGATTCTTTCCAAAGTTAGTTGTTAATTGAGCACGTGGGAAATATAGCTAGCAGGCGAGCTCTGCGGCGACACGATTGGCCCGGCCCGAACCGCCCGACTCGTGGAGGTCGGGAGGAAGGCGGTAGGTGCAAGCTCGACTCTTATAATTGGTAAATCGAGAGGCGTAGGGTGACCGGCGAGGTTGGTCATCGGTTGGCTAGGATGTAGCGGCGCCCGACCTTAAGAGGTTGGACACGGAGTTCGAATCGCACCGGTCGGTATGAAGAGGATAAAGCGGCGGCGGACGCGCTAGTCGATTCTTGGGATGTCCGGCGCCATCTCTCTCCTTCTCTAACGTAGAGCCACTAAAGATGTGCCATGCAGGTAAGTTCAAATCCTGGCATCGTCATACCTAAATCATTTCGTTCTAAGAAACCGCAAGATATATAGCAAAAAGAGTTGATTTTTCAGTAATGTCTTTGCGTTGCGTGACCCGTAAGAACGGACGTATTAGGCTGCCGCTGCATGCCATTATGGAAAAATAATTCAATCGTCACTTTAGATCTGTTATGCATTATACGGGAAGTGTTTTTTTTTTTTTTTTTGGTAAATCCATTTGAGGAGTAAAACATGTGAATGAATCCGGACTACACAGTTTCAACTCAAATTCAAATTGTATGGTCCAGAAATATCCATGTGTGTCTACGATATAAATTGAGTGATTAGAGAAAAATTACCCACATTATACTAGAGTTTTTACACAGATTCTAGAGTTTTTTACACAGATAAAGAAAGTGGTTGAACGTTATAAATTTGAAGATTAATGTCTAAAATGCCCTTAACTAGCATTAATGTAATAGTTGTTAAATAATGAAAAGTTGTTGGATTGATAATAAATTAAAGGTAAGATAGAGAAAATTTAATAAATATTGTATTGGTAATGTAGAATGATTTATATCGTAGGACAAATCTAAAAGTGTATGAAGACTTATATTATGGGACGTAGATAGTATAATGTTAAATTTTGTCAATTTAATTTAATTGCATATCAAACTTAATTCTGATATAATGTGTTATTTCATTTCATAATGTTTCATTTCCTAGATTTAAATAGTAATTTAAGTTTCTCAACAAACAAAAAAGTAATTTAAGTATTTAACATACAATTATGACAATTTAAATTTAAATAGCAACAAGCTTTATGTTTGCAGAAATTATGAACCTTAAAAAAAACAGTACTATGTGATAACGTTATTACTGCTAACGTTATAGCTGCTTTCGCGGTATTCCACTCAATGTATCTTGGAAAGTCCGGGTGCGGCAATCATATGGTCCTTAAGCTCGACATGATGAAAGCTTTTGACAGGGTGGAGTGGGGTTTTCTTTGAGCCATTATGGAGAGAATGAGCTTTCCGGACACCATCATTTCGTCTATCATGGCTTGTATTTCTACGCCTAAGTGCAGATTCTAATCAACGGGCACCCATCTCAAAGTGGTGCATCCTACAGAGGCGGGGAGATCCTCTCGCCTTTTTGTTTATTTTATGTGCAGAGGGATTTTCATCGATGATTCAGCGGGCAGTCGATTCTAATTCTCACCATGGTGTTTTTGTTGGTAGGCAGAATTCGTGTGAGCTGACACACCTTTTATTCGCAGACGACAGTCTGCTTTTTGCAGAAGCTACACATGACTTTTGTCAAGCCATCTCTGAATTGCTAACGGAGTATGAAAGTTTATCGGGCCAAAAAATAAATTTACACAAATCATCTATAGCAGAGCAGTAAGGGCTGAGCTATCTTCTCATTTGCAAATTCCTCTCGACAGTGGTAAAAACAAATACTTGGGTCTACCCTTAATTATTGGGCGGTCGAAGAAAGAGATATTCGGGTACATGGAAGAAAGATATTACTTGGGCCTCATAACTCCTTCCACACGCCTATGGAAGAAAGATATTATTTGTGAGCTATTCAATCCTTATGAAGCAGGAAAAAACTTATCGATCCCTTTATCTCCTGGAAGACGAGAGGATAAATTAATCTGGCATTATTCTACAAATGGGATTTATTCCGTCAAAATGGGATACCTTCTGGTTTATGAACTGAAGCATAGTCCAACCACTACTACATCATCATCTTCTTCGTCATCTAGCAGCAAGATATGGCACACCTTATGGAAGCTCAAAATTAAGCCAAAAATTATCCACTTCCTTTAGAAAATTCTTCATAATGCCCTCGCTACGGGGATTGCTTTAAAAACTAGGGGAATAGGAGATGGTTTATGTCAGATATGCCATAGTCAGGAAGAGACTATGTGGCACTGCTTATTTTTATTGTGAAATTTCGCAACTTTATGCGGGATAATTACACATAGGAGATGGCGATGCCCAAAATTGACCTTACCCACGTGTCGCCTCACATCGACACAATAATAAATAAAGATAGAAAAGCCTCCATCGAGGGCGAAGCTCGGTCACCATCCTCCGACCCCCTCCAGTCGGCGTGTACTGTGATCAAACTTGCCCTGCGCCCGACCCATGGAGTCGGCTCAAGTCCCTCTCGGACCAAACCTCTTATGCATGCAAGAATACGAGCGGATACCAGCTCGGCTACCCTCCCCGACCTCCGTAGGTCGGTCCAAACACATAAGGGTTCAGCCGGTTTAGCCCGGGCCATCTAAGTCGGCCAGAGTTCATCCTCAATCATATTTCACACGTGTGTGATAATCAGATAAATATGGTAAGAATCCTCTACCATAACTACATTGATTCCAGTCAAATATCTCCACAATTATCTCCAACAATTAAAGAGATTAAATCGTAGTTATATTTTCCTTAGGGAACACGAAATCCAGGCCCAACAAGGCAAGGCCCACACCGCCTTAAGGCATAACACTCCTCTATATAAACCATCCCTAATGAACTACGAAGACTTGATTCCAATACAGGCATTGGATACGTAGGCAGCTTGAGATCCAGTTTCTCAAGTCCAGTTTAAACCATCACCAAAACACCCCCCTCTATTATCGTTTTTATGGTTCTTGAAGCTTTTTGTAGGTTGTCTTTAGGAGAAAAGCCCTGGATTTATCATCGACGATTTTTGGAATCGTCAAATGGCGCTAGAAGGAGGGCCTCATACTAACAACTGTGTTCAAGATCCAGTACCAAAAAACGCAGCAGTCAGATCGGTGGTTTATTTCCTGAGATGGAACCGTTGAAACGCAAATTCCACCGTTCAGATTGAAGACGAAGGAGGGAAGAACATGATCTCTAAATTTGGTGTTGATCGGAGACCGTTTCGATGCCCGATCGTCGCCGGAAAGTTGTTGTTGCTGCTGTATCACCAAAAAATACAGCAGCCATATCGGTGGTTTATTTCTAGAGATCAAACTGTTGAAACACAAATTCCACCGTTCAGATTGAAGACGAAGGAGGGACGAATCTCTCCAAATTTGGTGCCAATCGGAGTCCGTTTCGATGCCCGATCGTTGCCGGAAAGTTGTTGTTGATGCCGTATCACCAAAAAATACAGCAGCCAGATCGGTGGTTTATTTCCAGAGATCGAACCGTTGAAACGCAAATTCCACTGTTCCTATTGAAGAAGAAGGAGGGACGAACAAGCTCTTCAAATTTCATGCCGATCGAGTCCGTTTGATACCGGTCGTCGCGGAAAGTTGTTTATTCTTTTTTATATCACCAAAAAACGAAGCAGTCACATTGGCAGCTAATTGCCAGATATTGAACCGTTGAAAAAAGATTTCCACCGTCTATATCGAAGAAGAAGGAGGGACAAACAAGCCCTCCAACTTTCGTGCCGATCAGAGTCTGTTTCGATATCCGATCGTCGCTGGAAAGTTGCTGCAGTAACACCAAAATAAGCTGCGGGTTTTATTCCTTACTCTTCAAGATCCGAGCCGAGCTCCCCAACTCTCCAAATCCGAGATCTTATGCTACAAGCTCTTACCGGTTTTTTCTACAACTTAAATGATCGAACTATCTTATTTTTGGAACTCGCCTTCGGGCGAGCCTTCTGTAAGTCCGACTCCAAGTCGGCATCATATTTAGAGCGAGCCTTGGTCGAGACTTATAAGTCAATTTAGTTCGGCATCATATTTGGAACTCGCCTTCTTTAAGTCCGACTTTAGGTCGGCATCATATTTGGAACTTGCTTTTGGGCGAGCCTTCTATAAGACCGACTTCAGTTCGGCACCCGCAGATTATACCAATAAGCAAACGGTACGTCAATTTTACTATTATTTTATTACGCATGGTTTTTATTGATTTTACAGGACAAACACACGTGCAACTCTTTCACGCGAGAAGTCAGTCCAACCTGGCCCTGCTCGCCGTGCTTTTAAACGAGAAGTCAGCAATAGTCTGGCCCTGCTCTTCCAATACTTTTACGCAAGAAATCGATCGAAGCGGCCGGCTCGCCGCCCTATTATATGCGGGCGATCGGCGCATACGAATGCCACAACTCTACTCGCCGTCGTCACATCGGTACGGTTAACAACACCTCTGATGCACTAAGCGGTCAAGCCCGCGATAAGGACATCAAATCTATCGAGTTCTCATAGCGCATTTTAATGTAATATTGACTCGTTCTATTATTTTTTTATCAAAAGCTAAACTCAATGAAATAGTCGAAATACTTTAACTCGCCAAAATATGATACGAGCTCCGCCAAGTCGGGCTCGACAAAAAAACACGCAAAGTCTGACAAATCCGACCCAACTTTCAAAAATTTAACATACGAGGACAGCAAAACTTCTAACTCAGCTCGCCAAAACATACATACGCGCCCCCCGCGTGGGATCAAACGAACTTTCACGCTAAATTGTCTGCAGGCCAGACAAGCCGAGCTCCGCAGGGCGGACTCCACTCAAATCTCTATGGTTGACACTTGAGCTCCGCATGTCGGACTCAACATGATCAGCAGCGACCGAACTAATAAAGTCTGTGTGACAGACTCAAATAATTAATTCTACAGGCTAGACTCGAGATTAGACAAACAAACAACCAAGTATGCCATCCAAAAACAAAAGTTAATGCATGGCATACTGAGGGGCAAGACGTCCCTTGTTATAAAGCATTGAAGAGACTAAAAGTTCGGATTAAGAAAACTCATCAAGATTACATCCGAGCTCTGTAGTACGGAACCAACTTAAAACCAAATCTGCAAGACAGATTCGACCTAAGCCTCGCTCGCCGCAGGCTAAAATAAAAAACATCCTAAATAAATTAAGTGCTTAAGTATATCTCCAAAAAACAAAATCCAGAAATTCCCATTGCTAAAATATTACAATAAGTTCAAACAAAAACAAAACAAGAAAGCCCATAAGCTAAGCCGTGAGGGTCGGATTCTGTGGCTCTGAAGAAGGAGCCAAGGAAGCACCAACAGACACAATGTCCACTCTCGCCTTAGTCTTTCACACGCTCATCATAGACCCGGCTCGTCGGAATTAAGAAGATACCTCACCAGCTCAGACAACTTTATTTGGAGCTCGGACACAGCCTACCCTTTGTCTCCGCATCTAAATGGCCCGACACGGACTTCAGCTCCGCCTCTTTGACCAAAAGTTGATCCTGGAAAGCCTTTATCTCCTTGTCTTCGAGCTCGACGGTGCCCCCGAGCTCCTCTCGGGTTTGCCTCAACTCGGCAATCTTCTTCTTATTGACATTAGACTCCTTGGAGGCTTCCCCCAACCTCTGGGAAACCTCCTGACCAACTTCGTAGTACAAACTCAGCAAAGTTTGTCGGACAAGCTCATTAGGTCCCCAAGTCGGACTCGAACCAAAGTCGTGGTGGTTGAGAACTCGCTTGAAATTTCGCATGGTCGGATTTCGAAGTTTTTAAAAGCAATCTCTTATTTCTTTCGTTGTCTGCAGAGCATGACCAGTAAAACAAAAACATGACAAAACCTTTAGTATGCCATCCAAAACTGCAAGTTAATGCATGACATATTGAAGGGCAAGATAACTCTATCATTAACGAAGCACTCAACGAAAGTGCGGGTTAAATCAAGTACTTAAAAAAGTATTCGGAATAAAGTTAAGACTGAAAACTTAACGAAATACTCCTTCAAATTGCATAGTTCATAGCATATGCTTAGCGCTCTTGGCACCTAAAATGCCAGGTAGGAGGTTGACAAATTAAGTGGTGATAATAATAATGATAACAATATAATCTTATTATGGGCAAATTAACAAACACACCCGATCACTTTGAAGATAACGTTATCAAAATTGCAATGCACCGAGGAGTTCATATGTTACACGTGTCAACTCACGAATGGTTTGCTAGATTCTTGTCATGCAAAACCCCGCCATGGCCATGTACCATCGATCTAAAGTTTCTAGTAGTGGGCTCCTCCCATGAGATGATGTTGCCACATCATGTTACACGTTAAGGGAAGAAAGTGGACAAATACTAAACAATTTCCTTTTTAATTTTTCCAAGTGGGCTATCACCCAACTACAAGTCTCGTTTAATTATCATTTCAATTATTTTTGTTTTTTTAATGGGACAAATTGTTGTTAAAGGTCTCCTCCTTACGAGATAAAGGTAAGTTTATGTCTTAGCACGGTTAGTTTCATCTTTGAAACTTATGCTCGTTTAAATTGATTGAATGTAATAAAATATAATGAATCGGTTGGAATAGAATGTAATAGAATAAAATGATATTATTTTATTACTGCGTTTGATAGGAAATGAAATGTAATCGTTTCTTATTTTAGGATTTATTTTCTCATTTCATTAAAATTTATTACATTGGATTTTTATAGAATAAAAATCATCAATTTTAATTCAGTTGGAATGAGCATGTCCAATTCTTTTGTTCTTAAAATCGTCGAATTAATGGAATGGAATGAAAAAAAACGTTTCGTTTAATTCGATTCTGTAATCAAGCGCGTGTGATTAGATTATAAAATGATAGAAGTTAGATCTAAATATGATGAGTGGAATTAGAGGTGGCGGTCAGTGGCCAAATTAAAACTCTAATCATCAACCAGTCGTTTTCGCTCATAAGAAATCACAACCTGAAAACCTCTTGCTATACAAGGAAGAGATCGCGGTCTGCTGCTTGTGCCCGCGCGACGATCGTCGAAGAAGCGGTGTCGTTTCGATCAGAAGCAACAGCCGTCTTGTTGTGTATTTTTATTTTTATTTTCTGGCGCGTTGAGGCGGTGTCGTTTGGATCAGAAGCGGTGGCGTTTCGATCTGATGTCGAGTGGTATGCGAGGTGCATCGGCGGGGATCTCATCCCCTATACAAGAGTGCAAAATTGAGATGGGGAATGTATCTGGACATGTCATTGAGGTTTTGAAGAGGTTGACTAGACAGCTCACGGTAGCCAGTTACCTCATTTAGCTATTTTCTTTAACATTGATTGTCACATAATAAGTTACGTAACTTTGTTTTTCTAATTAAATGCATGTGTTGGTTCAATCATACGTGTGGAAGAACAACTCCAAGGGATGGTGATTTCAACACCAAATCAGAAATTTGGTAGGAAATGAGACTTCAATTGACATGTTTTCTTCCATCAAATTGGTGGAAGAATGAAAATCACCATCAAATTTGATGGTGGAAATGGAGCACCAGTAACTACTATTCAATTTTTTTTTTCTTTTGTGAAGAAAAAGACAATTTTGAGATGGAATAGTCTAAGAATATTTCTTTTTGGTGTAGAACTATTGAAGTTGATGGATAAAATTTAGTGTAAAAGTTATATCAAAATGAAGATTTAGTGTAAAATTTATCGGAAGCCCTTCGAGTTGCTCTAATAATTCTTACTAACATTTGATGGGCCATGTCCATATCAAAATTGTTGCATGATCCATCTTTAGTTTATGCAAGTCAAACAGTGATTTATGCCAACTTTTTGCATTTATAGATGTGAAATGTGAAATTGCTCTACAAGTGCATATACCATTTTCCCTCTACATATATTGATGTGAGCTTTCATTCTCTGAAAAAGCGTTATTCTTCACATTCTTTTTCTTGTGTTGAAAAAAGTATGGGTAATATATACTTAGTTACACTTTTTGCTTTTATTTCTTGTGGCTAAAAATAAGTATATAGCAACACTTTTTTGTTGTTGTGTGGCAAACAATAGTGTAGCAAAATAGTGTTTTTCTTGTAGTGTTTTCAAGGAAATACCTATATTATTGATATAATTCACTAATAAAAATTAGTATTATAGAGCTAACTAGTCGAAGATTACAATACTAATTAAGACTGATTCATTTACTATCATGTTCGAGGCTATTCCATTTCGAACCTTATCGTACTGAATTATTAAAAAGCAATCATCGAAAAACGAACAAGAACCACTCACAGACACAGTATTGTTGATTTCCAAAACCTTCTCACCTGTTTGTATACTCAGACTTTGAGGAGCTTGGATCTTGGGTTGAGGAATGACGATGCTGGATTTCGTCTAGTAATAATCCGGACCGTTTAATCTAGGGTAATATGAACGAGGATGGTTTTTTGGGTGATTTTAGACTGAGCTTGAGAGTCTCTCTCAAGTTGCCTACGTATCCTCTATCTTTTCGGGAATCAGTCTAAAGTGATTCGTAGGGTTGTTTATATAGGGATGATTTTATCCTTTCCTTGTCTGCAAAGAATTAGATTATTATAAATATTATTAATATTAATATTTCCTAAGGATTAATACATGTAAATCCACTATGATTTAGGGATAATTATTGGCATATTTAAATGACAAGATCAATGTCGTTATACCAATGGATTCTTTCCGTGTTCATCTAGTATTATTAAGCATGTGTGCCAAATCTGAATAAGGAAGGCTCACGGCCGACTGTGTCGAGCCCCGGGCCATCTCGACACATCTTGCATTACCCGGCCTCCATTCTTACCGAGCCGACCTGCGGTGGTAAGTAGTAGAAAGGCAGTGACCTCGCGTGAGGGTTGAGTCTACTTTCTCGGTTAAACTCAGAAGCTCTGGCGCTTTATTAGTATTAATTCTACGTATTAATTTAATGGTTAAGCGATATAAAAAGATGGCGTGGCGAGGAAAATCAGACCGCCGTCAAGGAACTCGTTGTGTCTTTATCTTCGTATCGTCGAAGTGGCCGTGGATTGATCGAACCATGCAATTTTATCACGATGAAAGCTATATGTTTCCGTCCTTTGAAGAATTCTTGAGGATATATTCACTCACCGCATGTGAAGCATACATGGGTTGGGTTTGAAAGTAGGTAGGTTTTATTTAAAGTTGATGGGCCCCACTCCTTTGTATAGGATTTATAAACACGGGAAGTTTTTACATGACCACTTCATATAAAGTGGATTGACTAACCAAAATTTTCCCTGTAAACATTTTCTTTATTGTCCTTTTCATTTATGAAACGTTTTGCAATATCTAAAGTAAATTGTTATTGTGTATCTATGATGTTCGACTAAATTAGAAAATCTTGTCTGCATTCTCCGTTGTCATACACTGTTCCGTTAAATTTATGATATATGTGAAAAAGACGAATCATATTTTATCTATTTATATACATATCATAAATTTAACGAATCGATCCACATGAAGACTCGACGGGTAAAAATTTCTCAGCCCAATGTCTTTGCTCAGAATATTGCTGTACTAGAGTACAATTTAGGGGTGGAGTGTAAATTGAATTCTCTTGGATTTGTCTTTTGTATATATAGTCTTCCATGTTTTCAGTCATCTTTATTTATCGAAATGTCTGTTTTGTTTTACTGTTTTCTTCATTGAATATATAATATTTTATTTTATTATTATTATTATTTTATTTCATCTGGACTTTAAAGTACTTTCCCAATATGGATAAGTTTTCACCGTTATGATCTTTGGGGGATAGATGATGTGGAGAAAATTCCGGTGCAAGCACCCCATATTAGAGCATGTAGTCGGATGTCTGCTATGTATAAAAAATTACAAACACTTTTGTTTGTTTATTATACACATGATATTTATCTGACGATTTGTTTTAATATGAAGTCCTATGGTAGAATTATCCGATGACATGAAGGGGCGGACTTATAGAGGGGCAATGTTAAATTTTCCGAGAAATTACTAAGATAGTCTTACTTGTTTGATACGTTATTCTGATTGATGTAATATATATTATATGTTCCTTATAAAGTGCAAAATGCATGCTTGATCTAGTAGCCTACTGTTGAAACTTGAAACTCATTACGGAATGTAATGAGTTTGAACCCCCTTCGTTTCAATTTTTTGGAAGCATTTTCTTTTTTTTTACTTAAAGTTTTCTATATTTAATTTCAGATTCTTTTTTTACCTAAAGTTTCAACTCTTCTTTTCTTAAAATTTCTTAATATTTTAAAAATATAATTGATATGATAATCCAAAAATTTGTAAACTTATTTACTCTATTAAACTTCAGATTTTTTTTATAGTCAATTATTAATATGAAAAACAATATAGTTAATATTTTTTTATAATATAAACTCACAACAACTTTTTTATATGTATAAACCCACTACAAATTTCTATATGTATCCTGGGAAATTTTTATATGTATACCCACTACAACTTTTTTTTTTATATTTGTGTTGCCTTTTGTTGTACAAATAAAAGAGGGATTAACACTCAATTTTAGTGAAGACGCAAAACTTTATATATTTGCCCCCTTGGAAAACTTTGATTACTTAATTGATTTCTCATGGTTTTTGAAGTTTTCGCAAGGCGTTCCACGTTTTAGGCTACCAGCCATTTATAATACAACTGTTATAAAATTATTATGCCATATATAAAATTATTATGCCAGGTTTATATACTATCTATATATATATGTCTCAAAATATAAATCTCTTTAGATTTTTAAATTTGTCTCAGAATTTAAGTTTATTTAGAATATCAATGGAGCATTTATAACATTTTTTACTTTTACCCTTAATTTATTATATATAAATCTATTTTTATTACTTTGCGGTAATAACAGTCAAAGGTCATTTATTTATTTTTATCAAAATTAATGACACATATCAATTTTTTAATTTGTATGGAAAAGCTGAATGAACTGATTGGAGATGAGGTAGTACTTTATAATCATATATTTTTACTCTCAATCATAATAGCTGCCAATTAACAGCATAGAAATCACGAGTCTAAGGGCAGGGCCGTCCCACCCATTAGACGGGCTAGACACTCGTCGAAGGCACACCAATAGGACGGCCTCCAAAAGACACGTTTTAATTTTAAAAAATCATGTAAGCCAAAAAAACAGAGATTAGATGATGATATTTGAAAAAAATAAATAAAAACAAATTAATAGGCTTAATAGCCCAAAAAAGCTAAAATAATCTCAAGCAACTCAGCTATAATAGAATATGTATACGTATGAATTTGGATTTTATTTCTAAATATACTAGAAATAAAATAATGAATTACTATTTTATAGTGATGTTTTGTAACTATTAATTAATTTGAATTTTATATCTAAGTGTTACAAGCACGAATACCCCGAAAATTTATGGGCCGGCCCTGTCAAAGAGTATGGTTCCTCTTCCTCCTGTTCGTTAATTTGTTCCTTGGTAGTATTTCATTTGTCAGCTTTTGCAGGGAGGAATTGTCTTTCTCGCTTGGCAAGTGCCAACACATATTTCTGTCTAAATTTTCATGTTTCTTTGTACTATATTTGATTATTTTATACTATACACATGCATGCTTGCTGAAAGTTTATAGTATTTTATTTCAAATGGTGTGGCAAATGCATTGCCTTTCGTTTTATGATGATGATACGTGCAATACATCTATTGTATCTCTAGGCATCATTATCATCAACGATTACTCTGGAACAAGTTTCAACAATTTGAAAACACTTTAATCAATAGATAAAAAAAAGATGTAGTTAAACATGCAGTGAAACGTGTATACGAGAGATGTTTTTCTCTTTGCAAAACAGTCTTAGGAAAATGTGATGTTATGTAATAATTTAAGTGATGTCGTGAGTAATTGTGTTATAGAAAGCATTTTTAATGTGTAGATAGAATCTTCCTAAATAAAACCAAGTCGTTAATCAAAACATTTGACATGCATCGACAACTCAGTCTCTTTAAATACTAAATGAGGTTAAAAATATTGTGTAGTCAAATACTAATATTTACCACCGTAATGCTTGTGAAACTCAAGTGCATTTAAGTAATAAAAAAGACGGAGATTATTTCTTTTTTATTTGATACAAAAGGGGGACTACTACCACCAAAAATAAAAACTACGATCTAGGCAACCTGACGCCTCTTATATCCTCTAATAATAAAGAAATAGTACGGTCAAGGGATCATTCAAAGAAATGAGATTTTCCTCAAAGGTATGCCCTAAACCGGCAAGACGATCATCAATGCGATTTAGATTCTACAGAATATCTTTGGATAATACACTCAAACCCTCTTCAAAAACATTCTACAGTCTTCAATGAGAAAGTCTTCTCTCGCCTCCCATTCTTCCTTTTGTAAAATGCATCTGACAGCTGACAGTCTTTAGAGATTTTCATTACGTATGTGTACTCAGAAGGAGGTTGGGCGAGACAATTTTTTTGTTTTTTATTTTTATGAATTGTAAGAATATATATATATACAATATGTAAAATGGTATATGTGTAACTTTACATTAATTTTAGGGTTTTGATGATATTATACTATAAATACGTGGCTTATGTGAATAATAGAGATCATCTTTTCCCTAATTATTTTGTATTTAACATGGTATCGGAGCCTCTCTAAGTTAGAGAGTTTTTTTCCCTTTCTCTTTTCCTCTTGTTCTTCATCACCGAGAAAAAAAATCGATCTTGTGTGTGTGATCGAAGGCGTGTTCTTCGATTCTTTTTCGGTCCACATTATCAAGGGCGTGTTCCTTGATCTTTTCTGCTGTTGTTCGCGTTGTGCTCTTCGATTGCTTTTCCGGTACGGATAGATCGCCGGCGTCTTACTTGTTTTTTTTATTTGCTATCTATTGTAGCTCATCGTTTGTTGTTGCTGCTCATCCTTTTGCAAATTTACTGTTCGTTGTTCTCTTCAAACAAAAACAAAAACAAAAAAAGGAAAAGAAAACTATGCAGTAGAAAAGTTTCACTTGTTCAACGTCTGCCTAGCTAATTTGTTATTCAAATTTGGTGTGCTGATTGTGCATCGATCTAGTCAAACTTGGTGACTTCTTCCAATTTGAGGAATTATTTGACGTACAAAAAAAAAAAATTTGTGCACAACCGAAGAACCCTGGTTGGGTTTCTTCCCTTCATCGTTATCAAGCAGTTCGTGTGGCTGCTGTACAGGGACAGACCCAGCATGCATGAGGGGGTGCATGGCCACTCAAATTTTGGTGTAAAATTACTAGTATATCCCTAAATATCTGTGTATATATATATTTTCAAACATTTTTGTAATAACTCTCCCTAGAGTTTAAGCTGGTATCTTCTTAAAAGTATTAGCAGTATAATCAGAGATTAAATCATCTAGCTGCTATATATGTTTTTTTATCCTTTTTTTTTGTTTTTAAGCTACAGTTTGTAAACTTATATTTTATTTTTTAACTACAGTGTTTGATATTTATGTTTTTAGAAAAAATTTATTTATTATCTTTAGTGAGAATTCGGTACTCCATTTGAAAAAAATTTGGATAAAATCGCTGCTGCCGTAGGCATCCGATTAAGGAGCAATTTGTGCAAGTGCTTGTGTTCTCCTTTTGGGTAGTTCGTTCACCCCGGCGTTGCCGGCAACATGGGCAGTTCTCATATGGATAATGTGCAAGATGTTGGGGAACTAGATCGTGGTAGCATTCCAACTTTGACTGATGACCAATGGGTACATGTTCTTTTTGCTCTCAACGGCTTTAATTCCACCACTGAAAAATTGTCGGGTACGTATTTTGTCAATGATTAGATTATTGATACAAGAGCATCTAATCATATGTCTGGTAATCTTGCATTGTTTGCAAATTTGAGTGATGGGTCCTCTTCTGTGGGCTTGCCTGATGGTACCAATATTACTCTTTCGAAGCAAGGCAGTGTTGTTTTAGATGGCCTAACTTTTCTCCCTCTTTGGTCGCCCTCCTTCGTATGATGCTGATCGGGTTTTCGGTTGTTTATGCTATGTGGCTAATAGGCCTCGTGTTAAGGATAAATTTGACTCGCGGTCTTGTATGTGTATTTTTGTTGGTTATCCTTTTGGTAAAAAAAGATGGCGATTATATGATCTTGCTACGCATGAATTTTTCGTGAGTCACGACGTTCAATTTATTGAGGATAAATGTCCTTTTATTGAGTCCCTGTCTGATCCCACTGTTAGGAAATCACTAGTTTAATGCAGCGGAATTTAAAATTTAATTTCCTTTTTCTAGATCGTTATTCGTTTAATGCAATAAACACGTTAAGTAGTTCGACTGTTATACATTGATGATATATAAGAACGTCGCTTTGACCGTTAACGGAGAGTAATGCAGTCATAAGCCGTCCGCGCCGGCCTCTATCATTAATCCACACGAACTCCTCGCGGAATCCTCTTGGATTCTTTATTGGAAAACTCCGGTTCTTTAGGCCGGCCTTTTTCCCCTCTACAACTCCTTTATATGATGCTCTCTATTTTACATGAAGCTATGAGCTCTTGCGATTGTGATGTCTGAAAGAGCTTGACACTCACCTCTTATTTATAGTGTAGAGGGCGCGACAGAGAGTGGAGGAGAAAGCATTTTAAATAAAATAAGGAAAATCAATTAGATTGATTTATCTCTTTTATTATAATTAATTTTGCCAATATCTTATATTGAATATAATTATCTTATTACCATAAATCTATTATTCCAAAATCAATTAATATCTTATATTAATATTATGATAATCTTATTAATTAAAATCTTGCTTGATCGAAGTGTATCTTATCTGTGATGAGGTGGCCCCGATAGTCAATAAATTGACTTAGGAATATTCTTTAATTAATATAATTTATATATAATTAATATCTTGTATTTTATTTATTCATAATAAATAAATACCAGCGTATTAATTTCCACTATAACATTTATAGTACAGAGATAAACTTTCCTTATTGGGCTATCAACTATAACCGCATTTTAATCCGACTCGATGTTCATATATGTGTGACCCGATAGGCTTCCGAATATGTTGGCCGTAAACACAAAGTGTAATTTACTAAAATGCCCTTCATGCCTAACGATTATGGGATAGCGTCAGCAGCAAACACGCGTGACCACGATCATCGGAAGAGTCAAAAGCAATGACTACTACCTTTAATGTGAAGCAGTTACCGTGTAACTTACAATCCTATCGTTGTAATAATATTCATACGATCGTATCTCGAGTGTCAATACATTAACGATCGTATCTTATAATCTGGATATCATGCTCTCTCGGGATAACACATTTACTCCCACTTTGCAAAGATTCTTGAGAGCTAGACATTCCTTATAAGAAGGTCATTTCGGATATTCGATCCCAATCATAGGATACGCGATTCTCAGACGACCAATTATGTATACTCCGCATGCTTCAATATCACACCCAATCACTATCGTATGATCGCCCCGTGGCTAGGGAAAATCTCAATAGTGTCAAAGCATGACAATCCACACCGTGATGCCATGAAGACTCGATACAAGGATAATTACACAACCGCCACATAGTGTGACACTTAATGTAAGTGGGTCGATCCCTAACGTCGTATTCTCTAATACTGCGTCCACGTGCAGATCCAAGTGTCTACGCACCGATAGACGAGATCTATCCCTACCTTACATAAGATAGAAGACATCCAATACGTCTTGAAAATGCGGTTATACTATCAATGTCCTTTTGACGATGACATAAGACTAGAGACATTTCGATACTAAACTTGTTATAGTGATTAGAGATCTCATCAACCATAATCTCTATCATGGTTTCTCTATCACAGTTTGATACTAGGGACGTTACTATATATGTACAACAAATAACATGAAGATAAACAATATATAATAACATAAGTGCTTTTATTAATCATAATAAAATTATGACATGAACTACATAGACTGTAAACGACCCGACCCGGTCGGATCCGGTCCAACCCGATTGGGTTTAGGAAACCTTTCCAACACCCACTCGTCTTCAATGGGAGGCATAGTTTAGTCAACCTATATTATGGGACGATTCAGATGATGTACCTGACATCATGACTTTGCCCGCGGAACCCGTCACTTCGGCCCCTGCCCTCCCGGATTCTAACCCCTCGTCTCCATTAAGGGGGCGTGTGGCCGAGCCAAGTTCTTCCTCGGATGGCGGGGTGCCAACAACTGAAACTTTGGGACATGGTTAGCGAGTGAAAATTCCCTCCACGAAACTTCGGGACTATGTGTAACTCATACGATAGTTCAGCAGAATGAAAATCCCCAATTACCTACAATTTCGTCTTCTCCGGGCTCATCAAGTAAACCTTTTGACATAGCTTTTTATGTTGATTATAATAATTTTTATGTTTGCCACCGGTGTTTTTTGTCCGCGGTTACCAAGGTTCGTGAGCCCGCTACTTTCTAGGAAGCTGTTCAATTACCCGAATGGCGTCGGGCCATCCAGGAAGAAATTGATGCTTTAGAACGTAATGGTACTTGGTCTTTGGAGGTTCTTCCTCCTGGTTAACATGCCATCGGTTGCGGTTGGGTATATAAAATTAAATTCACTTTCACTAGGGCCGTCGAGCGTCTTAAAGCTCGACTCGTTGTTCGTGGTAATCGGTAAGTTGAAGGAATTGATTATAATGAGACCTTCGCCCCGATGGACAAGATGGGAACTGTTGGGGTTTTCTTATCCGTTGCGGCCGCTCGCAATTTGGAATTGCACCAAATGGATGTTCATAATGCCTTCATGCACGGTGATTCAGATGAAGAAGTTTACATGCAGCTTCCTCCGGGCTATCATGTTTCCTCGCCCGACACGGTTTGCCGGCTGCGTAAATCTCTCTATGGGCTGAAATAGGCTCCTCAGCAATGGTTTGCCAAGCTCTCTGCTGCCTTGAAGACTTTCGGTTTTGTCCAATCTTATGCGGACTACTCGTTGTTTAGTTATACTCAGGATGGTGTTTCTCTACATGTTCTCGTTTAGGTCAATGATTTGATCATTGCAAGCTCTTCTCATGTTCCCATTAGTCATCAATTGGCCGATATTCTAACGAAGGCTCTCGGCAGGCAACAATTTCGTTTTCTTTTGGGCAAGTTGGGCATTTGTGATTTGCATGCTCCAACTTGAGGGGGCGTGTAAGAGTATATATGCAATAGATGTACAATATGTAAAAGGATATACATGTAACTTTACATTTTAGGGTTTTGATGATAGTGTACTATAAATACGTGGCTTATGTGAATAATAGAGATCATCTTTTTCCCAGTTATTTTGTTTTTAACATGAATCGTTTCCAGAATCAAATGGATTGTCCAGTAGAAGTTGGACTATAAACGGGACTTAAAACGTCCATTGAATGCCCAAAACTTGTTCGACTCGTTCAATAACTCTTTATTTTATTTTATTTTATTCTAGTGATTCATTCAATAACTCTATACGAGGCTTTTAAAGACGTCGCAATACATCTATCTGGTGGACCGTAATAATATTTAAAAATAGACGATTATTGGAGTGCCTATAAAGACAAATTTAGATCACCGGGATGACCGTAAAAGCCTATAATGACAATGTTTGACTCTGGACGTGGAAAATGATTAGAACTGAAAAAAAAAATTAAAATTTTGATCGAATATGAATATTTATATATGTTAATAAAAAAGATGGGGGATTGCGGGATAAGGACAACAAAAATATTTACAAAATGAATAAATAGGAAATACTCTTTTTTTTTAGTTGCAAAAAGAACAAAAAAAAAATCAGACGGAAAAAAATACCCCTTAATTAAAGGAACGCGCGCATATCACTGGTTTCTTCCATTTCCGTTTCATATCAGCTTCAGCCTTCAGGTCTTTTTTCCTTCTTCTTCTTTTTTTTCCTTGAAAAATCGTAGCTTTTGATTCTATTCTCGATCGTGAAATTTTTCACCAAAATTCATGTTTTTGCTCTTCAATTTGAACCCAAACACGATACCCTTCCGGCGTATAACCGGGTGTTTTTTCTTATAAGCGGCCAGTAACTTTTGATTTAAACATTTGATCGTCAAAATTGTTTAGCCAAAATTCATATTTTTATCTTCATTTTGAGGCCGCGTTTGATACTGCTTTCGGCGTAGTAATTGAAAGCGAATTTTATCGAAGCGTTTACACCAACACGATGAATACAAACAACGATGCTTAACAACAATAAGTAACAAGAACAAAAGCTGGCTAGTGTATTTTGTTACCAACAAAGTAACGGCTTTAGTCTATTTTTGTTCTCAACAAAGTAAAACACCAACAAATGTAGCGCTAGTCTATTTTGTTCTCAACAAAGTTCTGCACCAACAAACAACACCTTAGGTCTTTTTTTTTTCAACATTAGCAATAAACACATGTGAATACACCAACAGCATGAATAGCATGTAACACAATAACAAAGTAACTACACTAACAAAGTAACACAGCTACTCTATTTTTGTTCTCGCCGACAAAGTAACACACCAACAAAAGTAATACACCAACAAAGAAAACTTTTTTGTATTTTTGTTTTCAACAAAGTAACACACTAGTCTATTTTTATTAACACACCAACAAAGTAACGGCTAGTCTATTTTTGTTCTCAACAAAGTAAACAATGCTAGTCTATTTTATTAACACACCAACAAACAATGAACACACTAGTCTATTTTTATTCTCAACAAAGTAATAACACCAACAAAGTAAATGCTAATAGTAGTATTTTGTTCTCAACAAAGTATACACCAACAAAAATACAATAATGTGATATGATAATGATAACACAGTCACACAGTACAAACAAACAAATTGGGTTAGGAAAAGTAACAAACTTTATCATTAATTCACAAGCACAAATCTTGAAACCAATACACTAAATGCAAGTTCACCACTCTTTATTATATGTTTCAGCTCATGCTGCTATTTTTGAGGTTGAGTTGGTTTTGGGGTCTGAATTAGCTGCTGTTTCTGGATCTTCAGGAAATTCTGCTGTTGTTTTTGATCAGGCTGCTGCTATTTCTTTACATAATTCTGGACATGCTGCTCCTTTTGCTGCTATTTCTTTTGCAGTCAATGCATCTATTTTGAATTCATGTAATGATATTGTATTGGCTCTGAATCAACTTGCTAATGCTGCTAATGAACCCTTTGGAGCTGGATTGCCTGGTGCTAAGGTTACTAGTATAAATAAAATATCAATAAAAACTGGTGTTCATCGGAATCCTGTTGGGGTATTTCTTCCTGATCTTATCATTCTAAGCACGCGTCTTCTCTACAACATTAAACAAACACAATTACAGAAAATAATCATGCACTACGAGGTAAAGTTCAAAAAAAAAATTGCAAACAGAATACCCATTTTCCAGATTAGCTACAGGATATTAAAATGTTAAAGAACAATTTCCCACAAAAACTGCATGTTCATTGTTCAACTCTCAATAAAAACTAGATTTACATATTTTCGTTTCTCCTACAATTGTTTCCTGCAGTTACCTAGATGTAGCTTCTTACTAGCTTGCCATATTACCATTGCTTACAGAAAATTAAAGACCTTGTGCAACATAAAAGTTTATTAAGTTAATCGAGAAAACCGACTGAAACATGTCTAATATGTTGTTACTTGGTCATGGTAAAATAAGAAAATTAAGTAATGAACACAACAACAGCAAAACATTTAGGGCAAATCACTTCATGGTGCTAAGGTTTTGGCTAATTTTGATGTCCACCTTTGACATGCTCACTGTTGCAGCCACATGCCCAATTGTATGTGCCAAAGCCACCAGTACAATTTTAATTTGACAGCAAGAATAAAAAACAGCAAACAAACAGCAGCCGCACATTCGCAATTCGGTACCCAATCTCGGTGATTCTGCTCGGTACCAGAATCATTATTGATTCTTCTTATCGAGAAGAAGAGAAAGCAAAGTCCTTTTTGAAAATAATTGAGCACAAAAAAGAGAGAGAGTAAGAAATGGCAACAGAAGCTCTGGTTTCCTCTTCATCTCTTACAGCTTCAGCAGATGCTTTTAAACAGATTCTAGCAGCAAGATCTCTTCAAAACTACATTATTTATTGATGTCGATGTCGTCTTCTTCATCAGCAGCTCTATCATCGTCCTTTTGATTCTCAATCCGAAGAAGATCGTCCTTCATCTCCGCCACCGGTGTCGTTTGGTAAAGGTGTGGATGAATTTGATTTAATAAACAGAGTAGCTAGAATGGAATATTAGGGATTAAAAGACGGGGTAAAATAGTTCGAAGAAAAATGTTTTGTTCTTAAATCAACAAAAAAAATCAAACTGGATTAAAATTTATATACAGGATGGAAAGCGGAAAAGTAATTTAAAGCACAATATTCTCAAAAGATATTAACAATTCTAAACACCGAATCAATATATAAATCATCTAATTTTATTTTTTTTCAGATTAAATGGTAAGTGGTATTATTAAACGGGCCTTAGTTTTATACCCGTCGCAACACTTGCATGAAAAATTTCGTTTACAAAACCCAATAACTAACTAAATCTATTGAGGCTAGATCCAACATAATTGGGCCCATTATGCATTTTCGGACAGACAACAAAATAAGCCTTGTCCTATCTACAATGCAGTTCACCGGCAATGGAACCGCCGGAACCTGCAGCAAACATCGACAGCTTCCTTCAATGGGCAGCCGACCTGGGGATATCCGATTCCTCATCTTCAGAAAACCAATCCGGAGATGCCAACTGTCCATCTTCATGTCTGGGTCGCACTCTATTTGTCTCTCAATTCCCTGATTCGGGCGGGTACTTTTGGTTAAGTTGCTTTACTTATTTGTTCTTTAGATTCCCTTTTTTGTTGCTGCAAGTTTTGATTTTTATGAAGTTATAAGCAGAAGGGTTTAGCAGCAGCTCGAGATATTAGAAAGGGGAGTTAATTTTGAGAGTACCAAAAGGGCTTTGATCACAAGTGAGAGGTTGATGATGAGTGATGAAAAGCTTTGTGCTATGGTGAAAGCACAGTCATCTCTTTCCTCAACTCAGGTGCATTCTCATGTTTTGGGTTTACCCTCTTGTTTTTCTGTGTGAGTACTCAGTATCAATTTGTGCTCAAATGATCTTGTTGCAAATTGCTTGCCTTGTGTTTGTAAAATGTTGTGAGAAGACTAGAGTATTAGAAGCAGTAAATACTATGACATTACAAAATTCTACTTGGAAGCATCCACTAATGAGTACACTTAGGACTAACGTGTGCTGTTTTAATTGCCTTATATTTGTGTACAATATTCTTTCTACAACTCAAGTCATGGCCTTTAGTCAATATTAAAGGAATGAGAATTCATGTTTCTCTAAAACATACTTATGATGCAGATATTAGCTAGTGCACTGCTGAATGAAGTTAATAAAGTGAAAGAGTCTTATTGGTATCATTACTTAAAGCAGATACCACGAGCTTATCACACACTTGCAAGCTTCAGTCAGTTTGAAATACAAGCTTTTCAGGTCAGTATTTTATTTTTGTATGTTCTTAGTATTTGAAAGTTTAGGCTCTATGCTTAGAGAAATGGGGACGAGCTGATTTATGTGTAATGAAATGTAGATAAATGATGCTATATGGGCTGCAGAGAATGCTACAGAGAAGGCCAAATCAGAGTGGGAAGAAGCCAAAGTTCTATTGGTGGAACTTAAATTAAAGCCTGTACTTGTGACTTTTAAAGCATGGTTGTGGGCTGCTGCAACCGTAACGTTCTAATCCCTCTTTTTCACAATCTTTTTGACAATAGTATCGTTTAACAAAAATTGCTGAAATAAATCTTTTGTAAAATGATGCACTTGTGTTTTTTTCAATTAAAGTCGGAGTATTTGGATGACTGCAATGCCTTAAGTCCATTAAGAAATGTGAAATTGCAATTTCAGTATCTGACATTGAAAGTCGGCATTCTTGAAGATATCATCTCGCACAATGCATATGCCTTCTGATGGTGCCGGCTGTCTGTGTCCTGTGGGTGATTTCTTTAATTATGATGCACCTGGAGAGGAAAGGTGTGATCCAGAAATCGCGGGTGCCTATGGAGTTATCACTAAGAGTGAACAAAGACTTACAGATGCAGGTTATGAGGAAGATTCTGCTGCTTATTGTTTTTACGCTAGGAAAAACTACAGTGCAAAAGAGCAGGTAATATTACAATATGGTTTCCTATAATAGTATGGTTATGCAAAAGGTTAATGATTGACTGAGGAAATTTCTCTTTCTGCTGTTGAGAATCTTGTTCTTACTTTTGGCCTTGCCCTTTTTTTGTCTTGGCAACGTCGTATCGTAAAGAATGCCTTATGATTGGTTATACTCTGTCGGTTTCATGAATAGGTTCTCTTGAGCTATGGGATGTACACTAATTTGGAGCTTCTTGAACACTACGGATTTCTTTTAGATGATAATCCAAACGATAAGGCTTTTATTCCATTGGAACCCGACATGTATTCCCTGTCATCATGTTCCAAAGACTTGCAATACATTAACCATGAAGGGAAGCCATCCTTTGCTCTATGCTCTGTTTTGCGATTGTGGGCTACCCCTCCAAACAAAAGGCGATCAGTTGGACACTTAGCTTATTCCGGGCATTTGCTTTCAGCAGAAAACGAGGTTACTGTCATGGAGTGGCTAGCTAAGAAATGCCATGATGTTTTGGATAATCTGGCAACAACAATTGAACAAGACCAGTTGCTTCTCGGCCTCATGGAAACCGATAATTCGCCATTGACATGCAACGGTGAGCTTATTTCTCTACTAAAAAGTAATGGTATGACTAGTTGTATCGACTCATACATATGTAGAAAAGGTACAAGTGTGGTTTCTAGATGGAAATTAGCAGTGCTTTGGCGACTTAGGTACAAAAAAACACTTTCTGATTGTGTCACACATTGTACAGAGAGAATTAGATGTTTCAAGCTTGGGAATGGTTCAACTAATTTTTAATAGTCGAGTTAACCATCTTGCATTAATGCATTTCGGTCTCGGCTACTATGCAACATGCTGTATGCGACGACATCACGTTTTATTTTATTTTTATTTTCTTTTGCGTGATGTAACTTAATTTACCGATAAAAAAAATATATTAGGTGCATTAAAGTACATATTAGCTATGGTGTACAAAAGAAATAATCCAACGGATGTAATTTTTACACATGTTTTAACCGTGGAGATTAAAAACTCAATCATCCAGTTAAAATATTCAACTGGATTGTAGCTGCTCTCTAAAAGAATTGATCATGTGTGTTAAAGTACACATTAGTTATGGTGTATTAAAAAAATGATCTGACGCATATAATTAATTAGAGAGCGGCTACAGTCCAGTTTCTAATTGTCCATCTTTTTAATCTTTACCGTTGAAAAACATACAAATAATTATGAACGTTGGATCATTCTTTTAATACATCATAGTTAATGTGCACAATAACACACCTAATCAATCATTTAACCTGCTAAACCGGTAAACAATTTATAAAAAAAAAACAAATTAACTATAGGGCAATAAATTTTTTTTTTCTCTTTTACGTATCTGCAAGAACCGAAAAAACTCCTCCTGCTCCTGTCAAAAACAAAAAAAAAAAATTTCTTCAAAGGTTGCTCAGTGAATTCTCCTCCTCCGCTCCGGTCGCCAATCCTCCACTCCGGTCGCCAGTCAGGACGTACTTATTGCGCCTTATCACCATCATACAGCTTGAGGGCGCATTCCTTTCATCAAATTAAAGCAGGTTAGTTTTTATTTTATTTTTTTCTGTGAAACCCTAGGTAAGGTTACAGTCCTAGTTCACGTTTAAATTGTGCCAGAATGTACGGATAATTAATTGTTGCCGCAATTTCCTCTGTTGGATTTTTTTTGAACAAACCATGGCTTTGATATACATGGAAGAACAAGAATTTTGAAAAAAAAAAAAGAGGGTACAGGAAGAATAGGAATGATTTAAGAACCATTGTCTCCAATTTAGCTAATAAAGACTTAGGAATGATTTAAGAACCATGAACGCTTTTTTTTTCTGTCATCCGACTTACCATCAATTCATGGACGATTATTTTTTTGTTTTTTTTTTTAATGGGTGACCGGTTACCTGTTTGACAGGTTACAAGATTTTTTATGATACACAATAAGCTACAGTGCGTCAAATTAGTCCAACGGTTGTTATTATTTTAATATTGATCTAACGGTTAACTGAACCATCCAGGGACTGTAGTATTTTCTAATTATTTATATATATTTTCAATGATAGAGATTTAAAACCGAACCATTACTGAACTGGACCGTAGCAGCGTTCCTAAATATAATAACTAACTAAAATATTTAAGTGTCCAAACTTTTGGAAAGGATAGAGGAATCTCAATTTTTAAAATATTAGGATGATAGCATGGAATATGAGAAGGCTTAACTTTCACAGTTTTGCCCATAAAAGTAGAGCATGGAATGCATACCATCCCACATATTTCTTACAAATTTATAAAGTTGTATATTGTTGTAATTTTCTCAAATTGAATTATACTTTTATTGATGTAAAATAGTCGACAAGGAGTTGATACCTTCAATAACACACAACTTAATGCCAATATAGTTCATATAATACCGAAGGAAAATGAGAAAATTAAATATAAAAATTAAAAAAAAAAAAAAACCAAACCATAAAAATAATCCAATTGGAGAACAACATTTGAAGGATGGTCTCAAGACAAATGAGAAACCAAATAACGAACAAATTGCAAAATACATAGGGGTCAGAAACAGTCATTTACAACCTTTAATCTATACATATAATCCATAGAACCAAAACCCTGCTCTAACATACATAATCAAACATTTCTTTAGCATGTCCGTACCCTTTCAGTTGCAAGCATGCATGGACCTGCTTATGAGGTTCAACCTTTGATAGCAAAATGCCAAAATCACATCAAAAATGAAAAGAGAAGACTCAAAGAATGCATTGTTCAAATCCCAAACAAATTCACGTACTCAACACATAGTTGCTTCTAGTTCAGTACTTGATAAGTGCAAGAACTTGAAGATGTGGGCTTGACATTCATCCTATTCCTCATCAACCTACATGATTTAACGGTCACGGAGCAACAAATTTCCTCATTTCAACATGAAAACTGTCTTCATTCATCAAAGTTGCATGGACGCATAAATTAATTAATGTATGGAGATAAATTTCTGTTATCGATTAGTTGAATTGAGAGGGAAACAGATAATGCAAAAACTATGAACAACAAACCAACACGGAGCATTTAGCCAAGAAGAGCATTCGGAGTCCAACCACCACAAACTAAAAAGCATGTCAAACTTTATTGAAGAAAAAACAAAAAGGGTACTTATTAGTATCATGCGAAATTCGGAAAAATAAATAATGCCGAAGTAATATCTTTGCGAAACAATCATGACCACGATTTAAGTTTGAGTTAGAATTTTTTTTAAAAATGCTTTTTCGGACAATGAACATGTTGCCAGGTGGAACAAATTATTACCTTCGAAAGTGAAGTTATTCATGTGGAAAGCATGTCTCAAAAGAACTTCCACAAAACCGAAGCTTATTTTTCGTGGAGTTGCAGATTCTTTTTGCCCATTATGTTACAAGTTTGAGGAAACAATTAATCATCTATTGTTTGCGTGTGATGTGACCTTTTTGATTTGCTCTCATATTCTAAATTGGTGTAAGATTGCTGGGCTAAATGCGTTCTCGTTTAGCGATCTTTGCCTTGTGAAAACAGGGGCTGCGTATTCGAAATTGGCTGCAAGTTTATGGTCGGCTTTGGTGGGTGACACGGCTTGGGTAATTTGGAACCATAGAAACAAAGTCTTTCATTCTATCGTTCTAAACCCGGAATCGATTTTCAGAGAAGTACATAGACTATCCTTTACGTGGCTTTCAAATGCGAATTGTTTCAAAAAGTTATATAGGGAAGATTGGAAGCGAATCAGGATGATCACGCAAAGATCGTAAGTTAGGAGGTTGGAATTGAATCATTAGATGTAGTCATGTTGTTCTTGATCTATATTATACTTTGGAAAAAAATTGTAATATATTTTTAGCATTTTGCTGATATATGAAAGTTTTTGGCTATTTAAAAAAAAAAAAAAAAAAAAAAAAAAAACCATTGTGTATCTTTCCACTTGCTACGGAATTCTAGAAGATATATGCAAAGGAAGAATAAATCTTTTAATAAAAGTTAAAAACAAATGATGTAGAAGATATAATTGCGAATACATTAAATGAGTAAGAAAAAAACAAAATACATTTGAAATGAAGATGAAAAACGTACCTTAACACAAGAAAAAAAAATCAGGTTGCCCGCGACGGCTTTTGAACTTGAATCCTCACTCATTAAAAACAGTGGATGCTTCTACAAAAAATAAAAAAAAATGATGAACAAATAATAAGACCGGATGATGAAACGGATAAGGGATTTTTTTTTAACACAATATCAAATCACTATTCCATGATGAAACGGATAAGGGATTTTAAAATTACTCAAATTCGAATCTAATTAACCGTCTTCTTAATTATCCCATGATGTCACTTGCTTCTCCTATTATGGGCTTGACATTTTTCTTTTCTTTTCTTTTGTGTATGGTTGATTATGTTTCGGAAGAGGAGCAAGGGCCGGGGATAAATGGGAATAGGAGTTACGCTGAGTTTGGGTGAATGAGATGGAGAAATGGGAGAGGATGCAGGAGAACGTGGTTGGAATTAAGGATTTTTTTTTTTTTTAACCAAGAAATTCAAGGGAATTGCCGGAGAACATTCGCAAGTTATTTGATGCGTTAAAGAACGGGTTAAATAAAACGGAAAAAAGCGAGTCAAAGCAGAAAAGGGAAAAAATATTGTATTGGAATAACGTATTCTGTGCATTAATTAATAATTTCCCTATTATATTGTAGTATTGGAATAACGTATTCCGTGCATTAATTACTAATTTCCCTATTACTACAGATTTTTGCATGTGGGAATAAAATTTTGATTCTAGCCAACCCGTCTTATGCAAGAGGTTTTTGCACTTATTGTCGAGATTTTTTTTTAGGAAATGCTTTGCCGAGATTTTTTTTTTCTATTTCCCTGTAGAGAAAACCATTGATGTAGATTGATTCAAAATTATTTTATGTTATACTATAAAGACTATTTACTTTAGGAAACAATTGGTGTACATTGATTCAAAATATTTTGTTTTATGGCGAATAATAATATTTTAGGAAACTATCGGAATGTATAATTTCGAAATTTAAAATGTTTTTATTTTGGTAATGCCATTTTTTTCACAAACGGAACGGGTCAATTTTATAATTGGGTTAAGTCTCTTCTCTCTCCTTCTTCTCCATTTTCCCATTTTCTGTCCTTCCATGAGTATGTTAGTAAATTTTTCTTTCAATTATTTGATTGATAGGAAATACTACGGTCCGATCAATACAAAAAAACTGAATCATCCAGTTTACCGCTGGATCAATTTAAAATAATTATAATGTTGGATGCATGTGATACACCATAAGATATTGTGCACCATTTAAACTATTTTTAATCTCAAATTCATACAAAATGTTAAAACATTCATTTCCCAATTTACTTCTTTCTCGACAAACATCAAATATTTCCGTAAATATCATTCAAATCACCAGAACTTTTGATTTTTGTTTTCTTTTTGAGAATCTCAAACTTTGTTTTAAAAAAAAAAGATTGTACTTGAAAAAAAAAAGACTCACCGGCTAGAAGATGATGATTAATTGGCGAATTATCAATTATAATTGCTTGACGTGTTTGTTTGTTTGTTTTTTTTCGTCTTAGGATTCCGAAGAAGAGGTTTTTGTTTCTTTGATTTTATTAGCGAAATCTGAGAACGTGTTTTTTTTTTTTGGAACATTTTTTCTGTCAACTCTGCGTTTGTGGTTTTGTTTTTATTTATAGGGAAAAAGTGATTATTTGTTTACAGGAGAATGAATTAGGTGTGTTTAAATAGACATTTCTTATGATGTAGTAAAAAAATGAGCTAACGGATATAATTATTCATGTATGTTTTTAACTGTCAAGATTAGAAACTGGACCGTCCCTTCAAATTATGCAACTGGACCGTAGTCGCTCTCTTGTTTGATTTGCACATAATGTATTATAGGCTATTTATTTAATGTTAATTCGATTTGCACCTCATGTATTATAGGCTATTTAATTAAATGTTAATTATGACAGAAAGATGAAATTTTAAGTATTTAGTTCAACACAATAATAATAATGATAATAACGTGTTGTGTGTGTATATATATATCTTAGCGCAAACCCGTCGAAATCACGCACGATGATGTAAAACTTATAAATGGTTTTTGTATATTGTAAGTGTATACATTAAACAAAATGTTTTGATTCATTATCAAGAAAGACACAACTCCGTTTGTTTTGGCCGGAGTTTTTTTGGGCGTTTTTTTTACATCACATCACCAATCATTTCTTACAATTCTCTCACCAATCAAATCTTCAACTACAAATAAAAAATATTAAATCATCTCTCATCATTTCACTTTATCAACTTTATTACATTTTTTACCATTATTTTATTCATTATTCTACTTTATTTCACCAATCATTTCATAATCTACACCAATCATTATTCTACTTTATTTTACCCATTCAACTTTCTAATCATTACTTCAATCACTTTATCAAAAAAAACTCCAAAAAAAACTCCCAAAAAAACTCCAACCCAAAACAAACACAACCTTAATACATTGTATGTATACTGTCGTTACGATTTATTATCCCGTTTGCATTTCATGTTGTGTATACAACACAATTTCACTAAAACGTGTATTATGCCTTTGTATTACGTGTTATTTCATATTGTATATAAAAAACGTCTTCAAGTTCAACACAGTTTCAAAGTAAATTATTGATTGGAAAAAAATTATAAAAAATTGAACGAATGTTCAAGAAAGACATTTCTCTTTAACCAAAATAAAACAAAGGCATTTCTCATGAAATGTTTTTTTTTTTTAAATAGCAAACTATGTGTTATTCCAGATGGTCAATCCAAAACACAATCGAAAATCATTATAATCTGCCACCATGATATATCAGAAGGGCAAAAACACCTAAGTTTTCAGCACTTTCATACTAAAATATAACAAAATGAAAAAATATGTTACAAAACATTTCCGCAGGCTATATTCCACTTCACCAATAATTAGTCTACTACATGCTTGCTCATATGAAACATGAAGTAGTAAATCTTATATAAAAGAAACTATTAAAGTCATACTTGTCCTTTTCTTCTAGAATGTGATATTTTTGTTGAACATGAGAAAGAAAACCATGCAATAAGTTAATACATTAAAATTCTGAGTTATGTAGAAAATATCAATAAAACATGAAAAAATGACAAAACAAACATTAAGTACAGGTGTTATAAGCTAAAATGAATGCAAACCAATTAAATCATAGAATAACAATGACATTTTCAACGAACTGAATATTGTTCCATTTTTAAAAAAAAATTAATGGGAATAAAAAAAAATGTTTTATTAAAAATATTACTCCTACAATTTGGCACCACATTTATTGGAACAATTTTGGTATTGTGTAACTAATGTGGTGGTGAAGGAAAAAAAACTCACATGTAAAAAAAAGAATTTGAGTTTGATGATATTATGTAGTTAATGAAAATCAATTAAAAATACAAAAACAAAAATCATCAAAATCCTTGGTTAATTATTGTTATAAAAAACGAAAATCAATTAAAATCTTTGATTGATTATTGATTATTAAATAAAAAACCGAAAAGAAAATACAAAAAAAACAATAAAAATACTTGGTTAATTATTGATTTTTTTTTTGAAGCTAGGTTAATTATTGATATTAAAAATAAAAAAAATGAAATCTCAATTAAATTTTTTGATTGATTATTAATTAAATCCATTAAAACCTACAATACATAAAAACAAAAATGAAAATGAATATCAATGAAAAATACAAAAAAAAAAATCAATTAAAAAAAATAGATCATAAAAATATTTGATTGAGTACTGATTATTAAATTAAAAACAGTAAATAAAACATAAAAATAATCAAATTAATAACTAATAATAGATAAAACTGAATATAAAAAATGAAAAGAAAAAAGAATTGAAAAATAAGAAAAATGTAATCAATTAAAAATAAATGAATCGAACTGGACATCAAATCATTTAGATTACTTAAACAAATCTAAGGAGATGTGAAAATTACGCACCTTCAACCAAAGTGACAAAATATTGTTTCCTTGATTTTATTCAACACAGAGTATGCTTTTTTTCGAACCCTCACGTTCATCTACCACCATCCGCCCAAAATGCCGAATCTGTAAAATTAACAAAAAAACATTCAATAACATATTAAAATTCCCTCTGGCATATTTTAAAAATAATAAAATCACATCGATTGAAAGACATTTGTTAATTCAATTCAACGTAGAGAATAAAAAGATAACCGTGGAACCAAAAATCCAAAATGAAAAGGCGAAGAAAATCATACCGCAAGTCATGTGCAATCTCCACTCAGATATAAAATGTCCAGGGATGAAAATGATTAATGTGGTGATAATTGTTGTAGCAGTTGAAATTTGTTCAAAACAAAACCCACGCCTAAAAAAAAGAATTTGAGTTGGATTTTATGCTATCAGCCTTTTTCTATTTAAATTTAAAAATAAAAAAGCCACCACGAAAATTACACCCACATTTTGATATTGTGTAATTAATGTGGTGGTGAAGAAAAAATAACTCACATGTAAAAAAAAGAATTTGAGTTAGACGATATTCTGTATTTAATGAAAATCAACTAAAAATACATAAACGAAAATCATCAAAATCCTTGGTTAATTATTGTTATGAAAAAACAAAAATCAAATATAATCTTTGACTGATTATTGATTGTTAAATTAAAAAATGTAAATAAAAATACAAAGGTAAAAGCAACTGTGGTGTGACTGTGTGAAGAGGGAGATGAAACGAGGAGAAAAAAAAGAAGAAAAAAACCCACAATTTTCATTTTTGATAAAACGGTGTAGTTTTGGCTTAGAGAGAGAATTTGGACAGATAACCTAGACAGAAGAACCGAAACCTATATAACAGGAGGCGATCCCCCTCGTTTTCCAATTACATAACGCCGCCTCATTTTCCAATTACCTAACCAATTCCTCAGAAGGATGAACGCATATCCTCCGTTTGATGCTGCTGCAATTGGCGGCCGCGGAGCTGGCGGAGACGGTGCAGGTGGAGGCGCTGGTGGTCTGCCCTTTTATGGTGGTGGCGGTCGCCGCAGAGGCCGTAGAGCAGTTGGAGGCGCTGGTGCGGATGGTTCTGATGGTGCTGATGGTCTTGATGGTGATAGTTATGGTGTCCGTGGTGGCCGTGGTGCCGATGGTTCTGATGGTGCTGATGGTGATAGTTATGGTGTCCGTGGTGGCCGTGGAGGCGCGAGGCTGCTGAGAATTTTTGATGAGGTCGGAAATTTATCAATTTTTTTCCGTATCACACATATATTTGTATATTTACCTACCTGTATACGTAATAATTATAGAGATGAGATAAAAAATAAAGTGTCAACGATAAAAATAAGTGTCGATTCTACATGAGATATCGTTTATTAAAAAAATCTCCAATTGTTGTTAAAAAAAAAATTATTTTTTTAGGGTCGGCCGCACCCACAAGCTTGTGGGTGGAGCCGCCCCTGCGTGGAGGCCGTGGTGGACGTGGTGGCCGTGGTGGCCGTGGTGGACGTGGTGGCGCTGGTGGCGACGGTGGCGACGGTGGCCCCGGTGGAGATGGTGGTGCCGGTGGCGCTGGTGGTGCCTGTGTCCGTGGTGGCGTTGGTGGCCGTGGTGGCCGTGGTGGCCGTGGTGGCGCTGGTGGCATAGCTTAGTTTATTTGTAGTAGTAATTTTAGATGTACCTTTGTTTGCTTTCCTGTTTTTTTTCATGTTGTACTGCTACCATGGATTCTTGTCTTTGAGTTCAATATAAGTGATGGATTCTTATACTCACTTCAATATAAGTGATCGTTTTTGAAAAAAATAAATAACCAAAAGATGTTAGCAACTGGAAGGAAATAGAGAGGAAATTAATTTCATGGTTGGTTGTTGCGCGTACATGACTAAACTCTCTATTCATGCTACAACCGGTTTAAAAGACGACCCAATGACTAAACTCTATCCATGCTAAACTCCATCCAATTCGATGGAACCTCTGGGACCTGCAGCAAACCTTCCTTCAACGGGCAGCCGACCTGGGCATTTCCAATTCTCCATCTTCAGAAAACCAATCCGGAGATGCCAACTGTCCATCTGAAGTCGCACTCTTGTTGTTTCCCACTTCCCTGATTCCGGTTAACTTGCTTTACTTATCTGTTCTTTTGATTTCTTTTCTTGTTGCAAGTTTTGATTTTTATGAAGTTATAAGGCGAAGGGGTTTAGCAGCAGCTCGAGATATTAGAAAGGGGGAGTTAATTTTGAGAGTACCGAAAAGGGCTTTGATCACAAGTGAGTGAGAGGTTGATGATGAGTGATGAAAAGCTTTGTGCTATGGTGAAAGCACACTCTTCTCTTTCCTCAACTCAGGTGCATTCTCATGTTTTGGGCTTACCCTCTTGTTTTTCTGTCTGAGTTCACAGTATCAATTGGTGATCAAATGATCTTGTTGCAAATTGCTTGCCTTGTGTTTGTAAAATGTTGTGAGAAGACTAGAGTATATATTAGAAGCAGTAAATACTATGACATTACAAAGTTCTCCTTGGAAGCATCCACTAATGAGCACATTTAGGACTAACGTGTGCTGTTTTCCCTTATATTTGCGTACGAGATTCTTTCTACTACTCAAGTCATGGCCTGTAGTCAATATTAAAGGAATGAGAATTCATATTTCTCTAAAACATACTTTTGATGCAGATCTCCCACAATGATTGACTGAGGAAATTTCTCTTTCTGCTGTTCCGAGAATCTTGTTCTTACTTTTGGCTTTGCCCTTCAATGTCTTGGCAACGTCGTATCGTAAAATAATGCCTTATGATTGGTTATACTCTGTCGGTTTCATGACTAGGTTCTCTTGAGCTACGGGATGTACACGAATTTGGAGCTTCTTGAACACTACGGATTTCTTTTAGATGATAACCCGAACGACAAGGCTTTTCTTCCTTTGGAACCGGACATGTATTCCTTGTCTTCTTGTTCCAAAGACTTGCTATACATTAACCATGAAGGGAAGCCATCCTTTGCTCTATTCTTCGTTTTGCGATTGTGGGCTACCCCTCCAATCAAAAGGGGATCAGTTGGACACTCAGCTTATTCCGGGCATTTGCTTTCAGCAGAAAACGAGGTTACTGTCATGGAGTGGCTAGCTAAGAAATGGTGTGATGTTTTAGATAATCTGCCGACAACAATTGAACAAGACCAGTTGCTTCTCGGCCTCATGGAAACCGATAATTCACCATTGACATGCAATGGTGAGCTTATTTCTCTACTTAAAAGTAATGGTATGACTAGTTGTATTGACTCATACACATGTAGAAAAGATACAAGTGTGGTTTCTAGATGGAAACTAGCAGTGCTTTGGCGACTTAGGTAAAAAAATAAAAAAATAAAAACTTTCTGATTGTGTCACACATTGTTTCAAGCTTGCATTTCTATGTATAATAATTACGGTTTTTTCTGTTTGGATTTATATTTTAGGCAGCATAGTTGATTTTGACTTCCCTGACAAACTCAGTATGTTTTCTTACAACAACATCGATCCAACATTATAGAAAAGAAAAGTAAAAGTAAAAAAAACAAGAATGCAAATCGCAAGGTCAAGAATATAGAAAGGAAATGGAAGAACGATTTACACTTTCTGCTGCAGATTACTAAAATTATGATGATGCAATCTTACTTTTCACTGCTATAGCATTTGAAAGTAACTAGAATTATTTCACATGTCACTAGTTTACCGATTCCAGATCCCTTCCAGTGATAATCATACAGTGACATCGGTCCCTGTGAATATTTCTCTGGTCCTGCAGACATTTTACCGGTCCTGGAGATTTTTCCCTGGTCCCTGTGATTTTTAAAATTACCAAGAATTCAATTTTTTTTTATCAGGCTAGATAATAGTTTCTCCGGGACCAATCACTGTATGATGATCAACGGAGTGGTTCTCGGCTCATAGTTAACTCATAAAAAGTACAATTTTTTTTTTTTTGTTGAGGGAAATAAAAACTACAATTTAGATTCAATATCTTTAGTTACATTGAAGAAACTGAGCACATGTAGCCATTGTTCCCACCTTTTTAGCCTATGAACTGCAATGGTTTCCGGAATTAGATCATGTGAACACCTTCCATTAGTACCTGGATAGTCATACATTGCTGGTTTATTAGAGAACCGGTTTTTCGCCTTGTTTCCCATATCCAACCATTGTCCAACCAGCTTATCTTCAGGACCATAAGTGATATTAGCCGGAATTCCTGAAACTCCGATCCATTCGACAAGATCCCATGATAGTATAAAACCCATTCCTGACATGTAATGCACAAAAGGGTTCATGCTAGTGCATGGTATGACAAAGCCATAGTACATATCGCATCTCGGTAAAAGCTGGAGGGACGACGCCAACGGTGCAAGCCGTAAGAAAACATCGTCATCTGCCTTCATTACGTAGTCGTAACGCTGTGGCAAGATCTTTGTGAGGGATGAGAAGTAGGTGTAAGTTTTCCCGCTGTTCATGTTTTCGTAACAGTTTAAGATAATAATGTCGTGAAATCGCATGATTTCAAGTCCGATGAAAGTCCTTTGTTCGGGTTTAGTGAGATTACAGAAAACGAATTTCACGTCGATCTTGGCTATAGGAGAGGATTGAATGCCGTATATGAGGCGTAGGAAATGTCTCCGGTCATACGTGTCTGCACGGCTAAGGATGCCGATCAAGAGACTGAACTGTTTGGTTGAATCTTGACTTGTAGAAACTGTGAGTGGTGTAGTTACACTTAAAGGGGTTGACTTTAAGTCAATGATGAAGAAGAATGGAATAAATAAGAGAATTGCAGCAAAAGAAAGAGAGAAAAACAGAGTCAATTGTTTCTTCTGCATTCTTGCTGCGATTTTGCGTTTCAGCATTTGTGGCAGTGTAAATGGAATAAAGACATTTACTTGTTGATGATTACCATGCAAATTTCATGATTAGTTTCACTTATTTCATGTTTTTCAAATCACATTCAGTCTTGTGTAAATTCATGCTAAAAATGTGAAAAAAGGTAAAGAAACTGATCTTAATTGTGTGCTTTCTTTGAAGGCAGTTACAAAAGGCACCTTCTTGGTACTGTAATCTACAAACCAGCCCCCACCCCCCAAAAAAAAAAAAAAAAAAAAAAAAAAAAAAGAGGAACCCCAACTAAGGCGTTACATCAGCAAGCTACTATAGTTGGATCCAAAGGTGTTGAGCTGTCCCTGTTACACATGTCAGGACTAATATTGATAATGCCTTCTCCCTGCATAATGTAATTAATAATGGAATTCAAATGGTAGAATATCTTGAAACACAAAACAAGAAAAGTTTATTAGTATATCTAGTTAATACACAAAAAATGCAATACCTTAGCTATGTTTCTGAAATAAGTCGTCGTGTAATTTCCGGTTGGAAAGAAAGCTTCAATGAAGTCTGCTAAAACTAGTTGTGGCTGAGACATAGCTCCGTCATGCCAATCTTGCAGAAAGAAATTTCAAAGCAGAATCAGACAATGCAAGAGCCAATAGAATACAGAAGAGGAAAGTGTGCTAACCGAGATTGGTTGAGTTTTGGATTCTTTTATCGAATCTCCAGAGGCTTTGATTACCCAAAAAAGCAAAGCAGGTTTGATCATCCACACCGGTGTTTTCAATAAAGGTGGAGACATTGTAAGAAACCGGATCAGAAGTATATGTTTCATCAATCACTACATCTACTGTCTGTAAAGAGAATATATTCCAGAATTAGTATTCTGCCTGTCAGTAGTGTTTTAGATGAGGCAACAAAAAAACACCTTACTTTTCGTCATCAATATAGCGTTTTTCTAAAAGGGTTGTTAGCAGAAGAGATACATACACATAAAAGGGCATGTAATTCTTCCAAATCATCTGTTATGGATGTGTTGTATGTATTTTTGCTAATGGAATCATCGATATTCTCCCCTCCTGCATCCTGAACATACTGCAAGAACAAGGTTGAAGCAAACACAGAAAGGTTTCTTATAACAAAAGGCATCATTTATCGGTTAGTACCTTTAATTTGTATGTCTCTTCTGTGAAGGACCACACACCCTGTATACAACCAAAATATGTTAGCAACTTGGAAGAAAATAGAGACGAAATTTCACGGTTGTTGCGCGTACATGGCTAAACTCTATCCATGCTACAACCGGTTTAAAAGACGATGTTTTAGCAGCTGCAACTTTTGCTAGACACAAGTAATTCGCCTTTATCTGCAGAAACATGAACCAAGTTGTATAAACTTTTGTTATATATTTTTTTTTCTGAAAGAAAAAAAAAAAAGAATCCGAATTTCACCGATGTTTACTCACAGAATCATAAACTTGATTTGCTCTTATTTCCATATTAGCAAACACTCCCAGATACTTGATCCACTCTGCTCTCTGTAACCAAATGAAATAAAATTTTCAAAACCGCGATGAGATTAGAACGATGTGAAAAGAAAAAAAGAAAAAAAGATTCGCTTATTTGCTTACTTGGAGGGGAAAAACTTCACCATATGGTAAAAAAGTTGCATAATTACAGAACTGTTGTTGATTAGTATTACCAACAAAATGAGCTGAAAATTGTGAAATCTCTGTATTGTTAAGAATCTGAACCTGCCCTTCATTGCATAGTTTCAGTACACAAGGTGAAGCCACAAATCCTGTTGTTACACCTTTCAAGTTTCCCAATAACCCTAGAAGCTAGATATTAAAACACCATCAGCATCAAATGTAAAAATAAACCAACTATAGACACAAACACACATGTTACCACACACTCAATCTACCGTGACACTCAATTCGGGTTTAAGCTATGCAAAGTCGAATGTGGACCATACATTCGACGTTCCAGAGGTTTTTGAATGTCAATGTGATGCCTGAAATGTAGATCCACTGTAGGGTCTTTATGGAACCATGCATATGATAGATTCTTAAACGAGAAGTCTCTATCAGAATAGTCATCTGACGGTTTAATCCAATATATAGATACTATTGATACCAGAATCGTGTTTCAGAACCGTCTAATCATGAGACATCATACACCATATTCATGATCCAACGGTTGTGAAGATAACGGCTTCATAATGCATACTGACATAACAAAATGTTCCTTGCAAAAACTGAAAGGGCTTACTAAGAGCTTGCGGTCCTCACCTCGAAGAAAGAAACTGAAAATTTCGGCGAGAAAAAAACTAGTTATTGCAAGATCAATTTGGTTTTGACAAAAAAAGAACAGAGATTATGAACATATCTCTTAGAAATCTAGGATGATTAAATTTGTATTACCTGGAAAATTGTTATCAGTGTCAATTGAGTAGTTTGCCAGTGGTATAGGAAAGGACTTGATTCTAGGTGTGCAATACTTTGTTCTAGCTGCCATCCTTGTGTAATTCTGCAAGAAAATCATTAAAGATTCTGCAAATTTTAGCTACTACAATCGTGAAACGGATCAATGAATGAGACCGTGTTGAGCAGTATTGTAATAATAATAATACCTGCATAAGAAGATAGCTAATGCCATCTAATCCATTCTTGATAACTTTGAAAGTCTGTCCATAATACAAGTGAAATAAAGTAGCATCCATTACTGTTGAAATGTTTCCTACTTTGATACTTGGAGTAGCACCATTTGATAGACCAAAAGAACTTAAGGCATGGAAAAACACTGAGTACAACAAGAATTGTTGTAAAAAGTTTGAGAAAATGAAAGACTGTGGCTTTGATGTAAACATATTTGAAATCAAAATATATATGAAGCCACAAGTACTAGCTAGTTTTCTGACACTTTAGTTGTATCTTTAGAAGAAGGTAGGGTGATAGACACATCAAGATGGACCCTTTATTTTCAGCTTCAAATGTCTGCCATGTCCTACAAACTCTCTTGTTTGGATTGGATGGATGTTATAATAACGAGTGATTGGCGGATACAGAAAAAAATTCAGTAGATGTACACATTTACACGGTTTATGGTCTGGATGATGTAACAGTGAAACTCCTTTTTAAAAGAGAAAAATTATGGTGTAACAAGCGATTTTAGAGTTATAACAAGTGGACGGACGTGATTAATTCTCACACACCATCTCACACATAGTAGATGTGTGTATGAGTGAGTTGGATGCATCACACCCGTCCGGTTGGTATAACGTACTTTCTAATCACTGTTGTACCATAATCACCCTTCACTTAGTACATATATATATTGAGACTTGTTATGTCAGAATGATTTTATGACGGTGATAGAGTGACGATACTCAAAATTTATTAGATATTTTTGCTTCTTAATAAAGGAATGGGGCATGGTGGGTCCTATTTATAACTATGATGTATGGAATAGGTGTGTGAAAATATTGAATTTGAGGGGCAAGGTTGATGCAACTTGGCATGCATATACATTACACATAAATGCAGAAGTACACACTATCTTGGAAGGTTTTTAGTGGTTAAAAAACATCCATACACCCGTGAACTAAAAAGATATCCTATAATTTGTCATCTTCTTATTCACCTTTTTGTGATTGATTGTTGTTCTTTCTTGAATTTTCTTGTGTCTGCATTTTGCTGTTTAGCTGCAGGTAGCACCACTCACTTCACCATGTGAGTAGCACTATTGCAAGCAACTCTTAATTTGTAGTACAGATAAAGTTTAATTACTCTCAACTAACAATAATTATAGGACGAATATATATAGCACTTTTTGTATATATATTTTTGCATGTACCTAACACCTCTGTGTGTGTGTGGGGGGAGGGTGTTGATCTGTGCAATTGTCAATAGTGGGTTCTTTTGGAATTCAGAGGGCTAACATGTATGTTCAGTCAATAATGAACCCCGTGAGTTATATATATATATATATATTATATGTATGCATGTATGATAAAGTGCATTTGATACTGAATAATTCATATGTTAACTTGGACTGAAATATAACCAGATTTAAAATAAATAAAAATTGTAACATAACAATGATTGATATAATTTACTATCTAATGTATAACGATTATTTCAAATGATGCATCAAGTTGAACTATCTTTGTTTTGTTTTACTCGCCTTTAGGGCCATACATAGTTTTGGGAGTAGAAGACCGGATCATTGTTGTAATAACAATTTTGTTTTTAGGTTGAAGTGCTAGGTTTTGATTCCATAAACTAGACAAATGAGTTATAAGTAGTATATGGCTATATATTTGCTATTCTACCAAAATCATTGGATCAATAAAAAAAGAAAACATTTGTTCGGTCTTCTACTATTTTTCATAAGATTCTCGATTTTTTCTTTATGGTGATCGAGAGAGAGGCGGGGGCTCGAGTCTACCAAAATGCGTTGATCAGCTAACTCTCGCCGATCATTTCTTCCGCTTTTAAACACAAAAACAAAAAACAAAAAAATACAAAACCACGTCCATTATTTTCAATCATCATCATGTGTATACCCATCAAATCTTCCATATAATTGTCCGATCTATCTTTTCTATAAAAAAAAGTCCGATCTATGATGGTGAACCCATTCGCATCACCCGGTCATTCATCCAAACAAGCAGCCTTTCTGTTATCTTATTTTATTATTTCTTTTCCTCTAACAAATCATTTAAAAGCCACCCATCCAAAAAATAAAAAATAAAAACATCCCTACACCAACAGCATTCTATGCCTCGTTTTTTTTTTTTTTTTTTTCTTTCTTTCCGAAGGTGTCCAAATATTTTTTTAGTAGCCATTATGGGTCCCAAAAAAAAACCCTAAATAAATCTTTTTTTCCCCCTTGTTTTGGTATCCTTCCTATCTCTATTATTTTCAGGTGTGATGCAAATAAACAGCAGTTGTCAAACATTGGAGGTCAATATCACAATCATTCTTCAACCAGAATCAATCTACAAATTAATGGACTCGGAAGAAAGCAAAAAGACATACGCCGGAGTGGAGATGCCCTCCAAAATCATAACTATGGATTTCGAAAGAACCGCCGGAGTGGAGATGCCCTCCAAAATATTACAACTACGGACTCAGGAAAAACCGCATGAGTGGATATGCCCTCGAAAATCACAACTATGGACTCTGGAAGAACAACCGGAGTGGAGATGCCCTCCAAAATCACAAATATAGACTCCGAAACCGTTGGAGTGGAGATGCCCTCCAAAATCACAACAATGGACTCCGAACGAATCGTCGGAGTGGAGATGCCCACCAAATTATGCCAAGACAATTCAGCCTACAAACCCGACCTCGTTTGAGGGAGGGTATTAGAAGATACTACCTCCGGTCTAAAATATAAGTCACCGTTGACTTTGGCACGCATATTAAGGAGGCGATAACTAATGAATTTTTACACTATCATGACGAAATTACCCATTGTTTACACCGCAATAGACTGAATAAGGGCTGAGAGGTAATTTCAGTAATGATAGTGTAAAAATTCGATTCCTTATCGCCTTCTAAAATGCGTGTCAAAAGTCAACTGCGATATATTTTGACCTGAAGAGTAATATAAATCAAAGATAAAAATAAATGCCAAATAGGTTGTTGAAGATATGGTTGACCAAGCAACTAATGATGATTGATTACGTTAGATTACGAATAATCCTTGTAATAAATATTGTCTTGGTGGCTACGTAGTATATGGCGATATATTTGCTATTCTACCAAAAATCATTGGATCAATAAAAAAAAACATATGTTCAGTCTTTTATTATTTTTCATAGTATTTTGATTTTCTTCACGGCCCAATTGAGGATGATTGCTGCAACATGGGCCTAAAATATTTCTCCGTTGTTTAACTTCAGAACGATCGCCGCAACTTGGATCCATCAAGTGTTGTAATAAGAACTTTGAACTTGACTTGATCGGAGATAAATTATTGTTAGTATGGGCTTATTCACAACAATTTGTTATATGTTATATACATCCAGGAGATAGCATAGTCGTAAGGGATTTATTTGCTAAAAGGCATTTGTAGTAGAAGTCATTTACGGTGCTCTATACCTAAAATAAAGATAATAAATGAAATTTTCCCTCAAATACATCCACAACAGAAGTCTTATCCCTATCTCTATTAGAGCCGGGCGGTTCCGGGTCTCCAGCCAGGTCGGACCCGGCGGTTCCCAGGTCTAAACTGGCGGGTCCACGGGTCTACGACTCCTACCCGGTTCTAGGTTCCACCGAACCCGGCCCGGCCCGGAACCGGTGGTTCAAAGAACCGGACGGAAAACCGACGGTCGAACCGGCCCGGAGGACCCGAACCGATTTATTTATTTATTTATTTTTTTTTTCTCCAAGTTGGACCAACTTGACTCCAATGTATATTTTTCCAAAATTTTTGAATAATTTATTTTTTATTTTAAAATATCACACACTCATCACACCACAAATACATATCCATTTCATCACTTTTTACCCACAATTCTATTCTAACTCTCATATCATAACATTATCTACCATTATAATATGTTTCGGATAGTGATTTGAAGTTGTTCTGAATAAATTCGTTTACTTTTTATCACATTCGAAATATATTATTTTGCAATGTCTATCATTGTGTCTGCTTTTGGATTTTTTTTTCGAAAAGAAAATGTTACTGATGAAACTACCGTGAAAGTGAATCATTCAAAATTTAAGGCTGTTTGTAACGTTTGCGAAAAAAGTATCATTATCAGCGTGGAATCGGTCTTGGTTCTTATATGCGACATTTACGAACAAGGCATTCCGAGGAATATGAAAAATATATGCATGATGCGCGGAGACGTCGAGACGGGTAGCCGGGTAGGATGTGACTTGTAACAATGTCTACATGCACGTTATGAAAAATCGATGTAATATCAATGTTGTTTGTTGTAATGTTTTGTTGTATTAATTTAGTTTATCAATGTAACCATTACGTAGAATAATCGGTATTCATCATTTATTGTATTGTAATAAATTAATGTAATCGAAAATGGTCGTTGTAATGAATGTTAAAAGTTAATCCATGTTATTTTCTTTATTTTCTTAGCAATTCTTTTATTTAGTAAATGGCGTTGTTAATTAATATATAAAATATACCATAAAATGTTGCTTTTATCTTTTCAAAAAAATATATTGTGACACTAGTGTCACAACATACTATGGACTCCGAAACCGTCGGAGTGGAGATGCCCTTCAAAATTACAACTATGAACTCTGAAACCGTCGGAGTGGAGATGCCCTCCAAACTCACAACAATGAACTCCGAACGAATCTTCGGAGTGGAGATGCCCACCAAATTATACCAAGACAAACTCGGCCTACAAACCCGGTCTCGTTTGAGGAAGGTATTAGAAGATATAAATCAAAGATAAAAATAAACGCCAAATAGGTTGTTGAAGATATGGTTGACCAAGCAACTAATGATGATTGATCACGTACTAATGATGATTGATTACATTTCAATTACGAATAATCCTTGTAATAAATACTGTCTTGGTGGCTAAGTACTATATAGCGATATATTTGCTATCTACCAAAAATCATTGGATCAATAAGAAAAAACATTTGTTCACTCTTCTATTATTTTTCATAGTATTCTAATTTTCTTCCCGGCCCAATTGAGGACGATTGCTGCAACATGGGCCTAAAATATTCTCTGTTGTATAACTTCCGGACGATCGCCGCAACTTGGATCCATCAAGTGTTGTAATAAGAACTTTGAACTTGACTTGATCGGAGCAATATAAATTATTGTTAGTATGGGCTTATTCACAACAATATGTTATATATATCCGAGAGATAGCCTAGTAGTAAAGGATTTAATTGTTTAAGGGTATCGTTCCAATTTTATCGGATGTCCCCGCCTTCACCTTTCAATATCTGGTAGCAGGCTTAGATCTCCGCTTCCAAGCTCTTTCGTAGCTTGCATCGAGTTCGATGGTGAAGATCGATGTTCGGGATGTCGGTAGTTGACGGTGTTGGGCGGTTTTTGCGGATCTGTGGCTTTCTCTGCCCAGATCTGGTGCTGGAGGTGATGGTTCCTGGTGGAGGTCCGGCGGCGATCCGGTGGCAGTCGTCTCGTTGCGGTCTTCGTTGGCGGTTCACTGTCCCTCCCCTCTGCTGGTTCTTCGCTTCTGTTTGAGACGGGCGGCATGATTGTTCCCTATTGGATGGAGCTACTCATTGTTGTGTGGCTTACATAACACCATTAAGGCTTCGGGCTCTTAATTGGCGGTTATGGTAGTTGTTCTTTTGGTGGAGGCGTCAGTCATCTCTTACGGGCTTCGCTCTCCGCCTGGGGATGGCGGTCGATGATGATGGGGTTTGTGGCGTCTATCTTGGTCTTTGGCCTCAGTTTGCTGCTTTGTCTTGCACTTCGGCGGCGCTGCTAGCACGTTGTTAATATTATTTTAGTTGGTTTTTGTAAATGTTGTTTTAGTTCCTTGTAAGTGTTTGTCGAATAATAGGTTGACGAGAGGATCCATGTGTCTAAACGCCTTCTTACGGAATCATTCTTTCGGAAAATTTCCTTCTGTTCAGCACCCTCGATTTCGACCTATTGCTCGGCTTTGGTGTATTGTAGGTTGCTTTGTGTGCGGCTAGGCCGCGTTGTAGTGTGGGTTTTTCCGCGTTGTAAGTTCGGTTTGTCCGATTTTAATAAAGCTTTCGTATTTTGGGGAAAAACATTTGTTTAAGGGTATTTGTAGCAGAAGCCATTTACGGTGTTCTATCCTTAAAATAAAGATAATAAATGGAATTTTTTTTCAAATACCTCCACAGCAGAAGCCTCATCCCTATCCATATTTTAGGGTCAATGAACTGTGTATCCCATTTGTGGAGCACTATCCCTATTTTAAAGTAATATCTCTATTTTAATGGTTAAAGATAGTGATATGGATGCTGTTGTGAAGTGTTCTGAATTGAGATACTGTAAAATAGGGATATACAATATTTTATATTATTTTAGGAATGAAAAATAGAGCTTCTGGTGTGAATGGCTAAGACAGGTGGACTTTAAGCTTGGTGTGGAGGTTTCAACACATCTCCGATCCTTATCTCATGGATAGGAGAGTGGAGACCCTTAATATTTGGGTTCAACATTATTATTTTATTTCATTTTAAAAAAATTTATGATGACTTTTTTTTTTGAACTTGAAGTGAAATTTACAAGGAATAATATTTTTTTCAATGAAAAAGTAGCTTATCATGCATAGATAATGATTATTTTATTTTTTTTATTTTATAATAATGATAATGATATTGATAATAATAATAATAATAAACCGAAGCAATGACCAAAATATTAATAATAATAATCATCATAATCATAATAATAAGGGATAATTAAGGTTCCATCTGCACATAATTAATTTGTGAGTTTACAAGTACCTTTAAAGTATAATGAATGTAGTATCATAAATTCAGAAAATACAAGAAAAAAAATGACACTGTGTAAGTTGGCTTGAATCCAAATCCAGAAAACAAATAAAAGTTAAAAAATTGAGCTAAAAATCAAGAGAGAAAGGAACTGCATGGTGCACCCAGAAAGTGCATAGGGCTAATGTAACAGTCACACAAGTCCACATCTTGTTCTGAACACCACTTGTACCATTAATGCAACCACCTTCATGATTATTATGAGCCCCAACTTGTTTCTTGCAATCCAAGTTATCTATATGCTCATGAGCTCTTGATTTCTTTGATACCTTGTTGCTCAAGCAATTATCACAACACTTCAAACTTTTGGTTTCCATTCCATAGCAAATCCAGTAAGCATTTAGAATTGTAATGAAACTCACAACAGTTCTCATATTCGTCTTCATCGCAATCAAGATTTTGCTCGAAAACGCTGTGATTCTCGTAGAATATTCGTTTTCAGACCGGGGGATTGGATCTGGCTTAGTGATAGCAGACACATGTGTGATCATTGGGTGTAACTGAACTCTTAGGGTTTTTGAAGGCACTACTTGATGATAAAATGTATTGGCGGTTTGTCGAGTTGAGACAAGCATACCATGATTAAATTCTTTTTTCTCGTACACATCGAAGTTTGGCGAGGTAGAGAAATCGTCTACTAATATATTTGCATCATCATGTAAGAAATCTTCATTTGGATTATATACGATGAGAGAAGAATGTTTCTCTTCTGTTTCTTGTTCTTCAATTATCAACTCATTATTCTGTCTGCTGCTTTCTCCTGCATGCATTAATCACAACATCATCAGTTATGCCATGACACATTTTTGTATAGTTTTTTTTTTTTTTTTTTTTCGGAAACGAAAGGAAGGGGCGGGGATCGAACCCTGGACCTCTCACTAGTAGACTCGGAACTTGATCACATGTATGAGTTGTAGCTCACATTTTTGTATAGTTGATCATGATGTTGGACCCGTTGAACATAAAGTAGACTCATTATAATCAAGCACGTAAAAGTTTAGTGTGTCATCCGTTGTTGATATAACCGTTAGTATCGTTGAATATATCTTTATTGTCCCAATATTATCTTATAAAAGTGTCATAAAAATGTCACAATGAATATAACAATTAAATCATCTCAAAGCATCACGAGGAAGTAGTAAAAACCGCCACAATACTTAATTAGCTATAGTTTTGTTATGGCCTGTGTTGTTTGCTATGATTTGTTACGAGTCTTATGACCTTTCTAGGTCACCTCGCTGGGCTTTTTTCCCTTTTCTTTTTCTTTCTAAATTGAGAAAACGAGAAGAAGTTTTATGATATATATATATATTAGGATAAGAGATGGAGATCGATCGAACAATGATCCTTATCGGGAAGTACAATAACCTTTATCCCTAAGTCAGATGATCAATCTTAATGCTACGCTTTGTTATATTTGTTGTGACATTCGTTATGACGGTACGACTTATATCATAAAGAAGTGTTTTTTCTTAAATTAAAAGCTTCTATAAATGAAAAAGAATTAAACTATCATTGTATGTGAAGCATAACAATTGTTCAATTGTATGTATAGGGAGGGAGGGAGGGAGGGTGGGTTTTTTTTTTGAAAATGTGAAAATAAAGAAGAGGCCAACCTTGAAACTGTTGATCATGTCTTGGAAAACTTGAAAAGTTGTCGATAGGAACTGTGTTGTATTCTTCCAAGAAAGTCTGATAAAAGTAGCAACTGATTAGAGATATCATATGTTTGGAAAGTGATTTTGTGTAAGAATAAAAATTAAACATGTCACAATACTCATATTACAGAGATATTGCTTTTCTTAAAAGGTGTAAAAAACAAAAAACAAAAAATTCCAAAGCAAATTTTGACTGAACAGGGTGTAAGCAGCTATGCATGCACCAAAGTTACTAACTTACTATATACCACTGTACTGCTTCTGTTAAATACTTAAATTGGCTATATAATTTGATAATATTAATTACCCTGCAAATAATCTTTAAGATATAACAAATCACTGTTTTTATGCATGATTTTTTAAACCCTTTGAAGCTATTGATTTATATATATAATTTGTTTGAATACATTGCAACTTATGTTACTTTATACCATTGAGTGTTATTATCTTGTAATTTGAGTACAATATTTTTGGATATTTTAGTACCTGTAATATATTAAAACCATGTGTTTTCATAACAAAATATGAAAGAACTTCTGTCTGGTAGCGTGTCATGCACGTATCCAATACGTATCAGACATGGATATGTATAAGATACTTAGGTTCTACTTGGTATGGATTCTAAGTATCCAATATGTATATCTGTGTCGGATGCGTATTTTAAATATGGAACACACTACTAAACACAAGTATCCGTGCATCATTTTCAACATTCTACTGACATAGATGCAGTGTAGCAGAGAAAGACAGAACATGAGATCTGTTTACCTTCTCAAGATGTTTGTCAGACATTCCAACCCATCTCAAATTCTCAACCATTCGATCATCTTTAAAGTCTTCACTAATCCCTCCAATCTCAACGGACCTTAGATTCTGATGATCCTCCATTAAGCTATCCATATACTTAAAAGATGATGATCCCATATTATCATGATGATTAATATTTTGATTATTATCATCATTTGAAAAGAACGAAAAATCATCATTTGTAGCATAATTTCCACTACTACCCCAATTGTTTTGGTTCATCAAATCATGTGAAGCTTGTGCCACAGAAAGTATCTCTTGTACAATATCCTGTTGATGCTGCTGAATATTGCTACTACTACTTATTCCATTTATATTATAATTTGATTGGGACATTAATGTAACATCTGTGTTGTAGCATGGTTGTGTTATTTCTTGTATCTCTAATGGTGGCATTGTAAATCTATGCTGCAACCTTGCACACTCAAGTGCCATGTCAACCTGTCAATATCCAATAATGTTACATTATAAATATTCACTAAATAATAGAAAATAAAACCTTATTAAAAAAAAAGCCCTTAAAAGTATGGAGCAATATTTATTATAGGGCAATGACACCATTAGGTTTTCACCGTCAATCCGCACCGGAAACAATAGACTTTTTAAAAACCTTTCTAATTAAGTCATAGAACTGATTTTCATTCAGTCAATTATAATAATTAATTGATAGATGTAACGGCGGTTTTAAAGTTTACAATCAACTTTTAAAGTCCATCACATTGTTTTGCGGTTGTGCTACTATAATTGACATAAAAACAAACAGACGTTTCCACGACTCGACCACCCACTTAATAATAGTGGACCTACGTTTCCACGACTCTACCACCCACTTAATAATAGTGGACCTTATATCATATCATCATTGCATCCTATTCCGTATTCGATTAGTTACTCTCGACATTGAATTTGATGGTCGTTGACAAACATAAATTTTATCTCTACGGTATGTAAATTTGCAATTTAGTCTCAATAACGAAAATGTTAAGTCCCAACCCAAATTGCTCCCACTACTCCGCCTCTAATTAATACTTGTCTTTCTCCTACTGGCCCGTCCCTAGTATTTCGTGAAAGATGTAGATTGATAGTTATGTCTTGTCTTAGTGATCTACTAGTTTGTAAAGAGTGAATATTTAGATCCTTGTAATATATACAAGGTTCCTCTGATGCCTTTGAGGACTACAATCGAATCTTTAAAGACATTCACCGCCCACCTTCACCCTTGAAATTGAACCCTTGCTTCGTCCAAGTAGATCGAGAGATACCAAATTCTTGGTCATCTGTGGAACATGTCTTACATCTTTCAAGCAGGTACAAAATTTACCATCCTCGCCCTTAACTTTACTCGAGCCAATTCCCACAACTTTGCAAACCTTGTCATGGCCATATAGATTTGACCACCATCTATCTCGCCATAAGTAGAAAACCACTCTCTGCTTTGGACAAATATGGTAGGATGCTCTGTAATCAAGTATCCACACATCATTGTGGTGTGTAGAATCCTCTGCAACTAGAACTGTATCCTCATCGATTGCTCAGTAGCCAAAGCCGCTGTGTGCTGCGACTGCCTTCCCGGCGCTTCTTCTTCCTTGGACAATTGGACTTCCAATGTCCCCGCTCCTACAAGAATTACAGTAGTTTGTAAAGAGTGAATATTTTTAATTGACAGAAGTCCATATAAGGTATTAAACTCTCACTCTCAACGACAAGACTATCACTAAAATACCTTGTGTATTTACCATTCTAATCCCCATAATGAATATATGCAATAATATATATAAAGCATATATAATTAAAACAAAATAAATTATATATATTAATTACATACCCTAGAAGTTGGATATGGCGCAGCCCCATAGTTTGAAAAAGAAGGATTATTGTTAAAAGGATAAGCTTCCTCTGACAAATACTGCATCCATTTACTATCGGCAGCTTGACCACTGCTTATATTTGATGGAGAAGCATGATGTTGATGATGATGATGATGCATATTTGATGAGTCACTGCAGGCAGACGCCGGCGCGATCGGATTCGGATAGTTAGAATTATGATCGGTGGCTGCAGTGGCGGAGGAAATCGGGATCGGATAATCGAAGCTGTTTAAATCGTCAGATCTTCCTTCTGATGAAGAATATGGATGATCAATGCTTGAGGCTGATCGGTGGCTGGCTGTTGTGGCTGTTGTTTCATATTGTTCACCGATTTTTGGGGTGTTTAAACTCTTCTTGAATACTCTACATAGTGCATATGCATCCTGGAATTATTAATTTGAAAAATATGAGATACTTATTCAAGAAAAAAAAAAAAATGAGATACGGGCAGAAAAGACACATTAGTAAGAGCAGTGATAATGCTAAAACAAAACGCCACAACATTCATCGTACACAACACATTTTGAGTTATTGATTATGATATGATATATACGTATTAAATATACGAGGCCCCAACTTTTCATTATATATTTTGAATAACTTTTCATTAACATCTTTACTTTTCATTCATCATCTCACGGTGTTTATTCAATAATCCAATTTTCATAAAAACTATAAATTCGTCCTCAGATGTGTATCTGTGTCAGATATGTATCGGATACGGGACACGCTACCCGATCAAAATATCTATCCATCATAGCCCTACATAGTTATAGATCGATCATGATGAAATTGGTGGTGAGAGTAATGAAAATATAAGTTTATTCAATAATCCAAATTTCATTCTCAAGACTTAGATCATTAGATAATGAAAGTTCATCTCTTAGTACGAAATGAAGCAAGTTTCAATATGAGACAAATAACAACTTAAATAGGCCTCCCTCATGCATGCTGACCCGGATGAATATGTGCAAAACGTACGTGGATTTGACTATAATACCATGATAAAAACATAGATCCAACAACAAGAGACAACAATCTCGAAATCTAGGTTAATTATACCGTAAAGATATTCAATACTTATAAATATGGTGAATAAAACAATAGTAAATTCAAATATCGGACGGATAATAACTTAAATTAAATGTATCTTCAACTATTAAAAAATGCAATTGTGGAGGAAAGGAAAGAAAGAAGATGAAAGGTGTTTAATTAATTAATAGTGTACGTACGTACCTGCAAGCCAGAGGGATTTTCACATTCACGTTCATCTAAGCAATATTCATGCATGACCCAACCAGTTCTAGCTCCATGGGGTGCCCTCCCTCTATAATACACTAGGGTTTTCTTCATCCCAACCGCCCTCGTCTGTGAATTTACTTTTCTATCCTTCCCTGTTGCTTTCCAATACCCAGCCTTTGTTGCCCTATTTGTCCTTGATCCATTTGGGTATTTCCTGTCCTTTGGACTGAAAAAGTACCATTCAAAATCTTTGCTTGGCAATAGTGACTTCCCTGTCAATTTCAAAAGTTTTAGTATTAATTTAATTATCATTTAATTATCACACTATTGAAAAACAATTGAAATTTTTTTGAGGGAAAGGAGGTAATAATTGAACTGGACCCAGAAAAATAAAATTAAAATCAAGATGACGGAAAGAAAAAAAAAAAGCTGAACCAAAAAATCTCTAGTGCATATATATTGGGATGCTATCATTTTCTTTGATCTTTATGACTCTAATCTATTGGGATGTACACTTCTTTTACACTTTGAATATAGAAGATCAAAAGGTAACGGGACCGAGCATATCATATTTTTTTTATACATAAATGCTAGATTTACAATAAAATATCACAATCGTATGTAAAAAATATGGTGTGATCATTTATTTTGACTCTTTGTCGTATTATTAGCATATTTATAAGCATTATATCATTTTTATTCTGTTTCGTTTCCCATACTTATCCGTAACATATATATATATATATATATATAGGGAAAAGGGGCCACAAGAACAAAAAAAAATTAATAAATTTGTCTGGAAGGACAAAAGTAAAATTTTCATGATTATAAAGACAAAAATCACAATTATTACTTTAAAATGTTAATTTGCGTGTTAATGTTCTTTCATATTTACTTTATTCCACATTTATTACTTCATATTTATTCTTTTTATTCTTATTAAATTACAAAGTGTTCTTCTATCTCGATTTTTGATAATTTTGTCATTCAGATGAAATATATATATATATATATATATATATATATATATATAATAGCTATATGTTGCTAAAGTTTTTTTTTTTTGCAATAGCTATATGTTGCTAAACTTGGAACTGAAGATTTACCATAAACATTTGTTATACCTTTCTTCATGCACACTTCCAAGCAACTATTTCGTGAAAACAACTAAAATATTATTTATTAAGACTTAATTAACACAATTTTAAGCACCAAGGATATCATTTTTTTTTTTTTTGAAAAACCACCAAGGATATCATTAGTTCATATACCAGTATATATTTATGACAAAAAATTGTTAGGGATGATCGTTAATTAAGGACTTTGGACATCCATAATTTCTATTTTTCCATTGATTTTTCATTAACATGCATACAAGAAAAGAAAAAATTGTTATCCTATACATGTATATTACTTTATGATTGGTATGATACATTATAATTCAGAGGACATATATAAATTCAGTAACATCTTAACTGGTATATTTAATTTACTAGAAATAAAAATAAAAATAAAAAGGGGGAGGAGGAGGGGGTGCTAGGGGTAAAAATAGAAACACACCTGGGAGATCCCATGGTTCACATTTATAAAGATCAACCTCAGGGATGATCTCCAGTTCAATTTTTCTGCCATTGATTTTTCTTTTTAGATAGTATGCCACAAGCTCTTCGTCCGTCGGATGAAATCGAAACCCTGGTGGTAATGATACTGATGACATATATATATGTATATACTTCTCTTCTTCAAATATATGTAATTTCTGATTGAATAAACTGAAGAAATCTTCAAGAAATTTTATGACTTAGCTAGCACTCTTGTCCCAATAGGCACAAGAGTCCAGCTTTTCGAAAATTCAAGAAATAGCCAATCTGCAAAAACAAGGAGGAATTATAAATATTTGTTGTAAATATGTATATAATATTTATATACACACACACTAGATGACAACATACACAAACTTACATGAAGATTTGAGGAGGGGAGTATTGGGGGGGGGTAGAGAGCAAAAGAGAAGAGAATGATTCAGAAAGAGACAGGAAGGGAAGAGAAGAAGGGGGAATGAGAAGTTGGGACCTGAAGGGGTTTTGATAAGAGAACAAAAAGAGGAGATGGGAAAAAGTAACATTATTTAAATCATTTGGGAAAAAAAAAAAAAAAAAAAAGCATGCAAGAGGGATGCTGCCACCACCCCCATCTTAGCACTTTTTTCCTTTAAAATTGGTTTTTCACATGATACTTTAATAATCTTTCTTCTCAAGTTCCCATTACTACATTTTATTTTATTTTATTTTATTTTGTGCTTCTTTCTTCAAGTACTTTAAAAACAATTGCAATAAAGTGTTAAATAATGAATAAGTAAAATAGAAGCTATTAAATGATTTATTGGTATTTTGAAAGATATTATATTATAAGACAATACCAAAAAAATCAAAAATCCTTATATTTTGTGTCGAATGGAGTATGTATATATCAAATCATTCCTCAAGAAACTTTCAATTATGTTCTATCACGCCAATATGGCTGATCAGAAAATAAACCAAGTGCAGGCATAATTTGTTTTGAAAATACCGTCGAATCCATGAATGATACATATATTTTTTAATGATAACACTATATCATTTCAATAAAATAAAATAAAACTAATTTGCTTGTCTCCGTCAAAGATACATGCACCCAAAAGTTTACATGGAATTTTTTATCGAAGGAAAATGATATTGTTATAGTAGTTGTTGATGTAACTCAACTTTATGATACTTTTAATTATGATCTTCCTCCATTTCCCGTACTCCTAGCTATTAGTAAATTTGTATCATTTTGTGTCTCGATTTGCATAATATCATCCGAATTAAGTAAATTGTAAATAACGTGAAATTCGCCAAACTTAATACATCCTTCATAGGTTTTTGGGTCTTTATGACAAATTTTGTCTTTTCGGGTTTATGAGGGATATTCTCGTGTTGTGTTTTGCAATAACACAGGTTACCTGCGTGGAGGTGGATTTTTCTCATTTTAGATAGAGTTTTGACTTTCATTTTTGTTTGCAAACGCCAAGAAATTGTTTGGTCTACACCACGACCCTTTGGCTGTAGGTTAAGTGAAGTAGAATGCTGAACAAAACAAGGGATATGTCGTGGCAGAGGCCAAAGAGAAAGGTGGCGAATGCCAAATTTGCTGAAGCATTCTATAATGTTGAAACACGGACGAGAAACTTGCACTCGAAGAAAGATAAAACAAATGCAGTCTAATAGAAAAATAAGGCGGAAATTGATAAAACACAGAAACAAAGAGAACACGGTGATTTAACGTGGTATCCGGCGTTGTGCCGACTAATCTACGGGCAGAAAATGAGATATTTTATTATGCACAGAAGTTACAAGAATTCACACTCTTGAAACACACACGCAGCATTGATTACAACATATGGTATTTATAGACACAAATCCCTAAACCCTAGCCGTCATAGGATCTCTGTCGGATTATCATAAATGCCACAGATGTGGAACCCAGCTCAAACTGACTCCACCAAATGAAAACTCACTTTTCCAGAAACTCACTTTTCCATTGTAATCAACCAACTCAGATATAGAACTCAGCAAACTCAGTTTCCATCAAAACTCAGTTTCTCCAAAACTCAGTTTTCCCAGTTTTCTCTAAAATTCAGTTTCATTTCACAAAACTGACTTTCAAATTAGTTCCACCAGTTTTAGAAATCAAGTCACAAAACTGACATGTAATATGATTTTACACACTGTCGCATTCACTAAATCCGTGCAGAGTAAAACAATTGTTGTCTTTATTTCTTTCATACGCATTGAATGTCCAAACCAAACCACCACCACCACCACCACCACCACCACCAACCAAAGGTGGTTGTGGAGAATACCAACCCTAGCTTAGATTTTGTTATAAAAAAATAGATTTAATCATAGATCGATGCTTGTAATGCATTTTGCATTTCAAGAGTTAATGCAAGTTCTGTTCTTGGAAGTATTTTCAACTTTTATGTAGGTAATATCTTCTTCATTTATCTTTTCTTGCCATGGAATTCATTCTTGACAATTTAGATTTCATAATCATGAAAGGCTAAACCCCTAGCTTGGTGATCAAGATGATGTTAAAGAGAGATTGATATCTTTTATGGAAGATTGAGAATGTTTAGTCATATTTCAAGCACTTTGTGAGGTTATTTCTCATCATTTGTTCTTAACGTCCTTGCTGGATTGATCATTCAATACATGATTTCTCCCTCAAGAATGTGCTAATATATTTCTATATAAATTCAAGAGTGTGAGAATCTCTCCCAATACTCTCTCTCAAGTGTGGACAATCTGTCCCAACACTTGCACAATATTTATTCAAGAATGTGGGCAATCTCTCCAAACACACACCCCCCCCCTCAAGTGTGGGCAATATGTCCCAACACTTGCACAATTTTTTTTTTAAAATAATGTTCATACCAGGGTTCGATCTCATTAACTCTGACTCTGATACCATGTTAAGATTAAACACTTACCGTTCTACTAAAACCAATTGGTGTTAGTAAATGTGTTACCATATTTCCTTATACATTTTAAGATTGTGGGCAATCTCTCCAACACCCCCTCAAGTGTGAGCAATCTGTCTCAACACTTGCACAATTTTTATTTAAGAGTGTGGGCAATCTCTCCCAACACCCTTGAATAAAAATTGAGGGGGTGTTGAATAAGAAAACGGTGTGAATATTATTTTTTAAAAAATTGTGCAAGTGTTGGAATAGATTGCCCATATTTGAGGGGGGTGTTGAGAGAGATTGCCTACGCTCTTGAATAAAAATTGTGCAAGTATTGGGAAAGATTGTCACACTTGAGGGGGTGTTGGGAGATATTGCTCACACTCTTAAATGTATAAAGAAATATAGTAGCGCATTTACTACCACCAATTGGTTTTAGTACAACGGTAATCGTTTGATCTTAACACACTTTGTCAAATTTCAAGTGAAGAGATTAAGTGTGGCAAAATGGGTAATGAACCATTTAGTAAAACCGACTAGAGATGGATTTGGTTTCATAAGTGGGTTCACTAAATTAATTAGGTTAGACAACCCAATGAGTGCAATATACGTATCAACTCTTTTAGACCAAATTTAGTTGATTAGGTCAATGAGAAAATATAAGGTGGTTGAATTTCTCGCGAGAGTGAGAAATCACTAAATCGGGATGGTTGGTAAAACAATACGGAATTTCTTTCTCACTTTACATTATCTTGACTAGCTTTTTATAAATCATGATCTTAAATCATTTAGTTCGCTATTTTCAGTTGTTAATTTTTAGTTTTAAAAGATATTATAGTGTGATACCATGATTTCAACACCAACACCAAGTTTTTGTTTTACTAAGACTAAAATAACAAAAGTTGTTGGGACAGATTGTCCACACTCTTACATGATAAAGAAATAAAGTTGCAACTTTACTACCACCAATTGGTTGTAAGTAACGGTAAGCACTTGATCTTAACATGGTATCGGAGCCAGAGGTCATGAGATCGAACCCTGGTTGGACATTATTAAAAATAAAATAAAAAATGAGATTGCCCACACAGGGTGTGTTGGGTAGATTGCCCATACTTGAGGAGGGTGTTGGGTAGATTGCCCACACTCTTGAAAAAAATTGTGCAAATGTTGGACAGTTGACAATTGGTTGTAGTACAACGGTAACAAAAGCATTTGGTACTTAACCTCGATCACATCCCGGGATACGGTACTCCTCAACATTTCTAGACTACAGTTGATCTAATACACTTGCTGGTGATTTTGGATACCTAAAAAAGGCCACCCAGTTGCGTAGCAACAATTGATACAACGCTCATTCACATCATTGATTATGACGTAAAATTCATTAATTTGATACATGTACAACGTTGTAAAAGTGTGATATCGATCGTTATGTAACAATCATTATGATAATAGCACTACGTACCCTCTATCCAAACTCGAGTAGTGCTAGCGACACAATAAAATAGTAATAATAACTAATGCTTTTTTATACTCCCTCCGTCCTATAATATAAGTCCTTTTGGCTTTTTAATGGTGTCTTAAAATATAAGTCTTTCTCACAAAACAATACAATATTAAATGCATTGTTTTCATTTTCACACTAAATAATGTAATATTATTAGCCAGTCCCAGAAAACAATATAATATTTTGCATTGAAATATTAAAAACTAACTCATTTATTATATTTTTTACTACCTCCGTCCCAAAATGTAAGTTATTTTAGCTTTTTAGTTTTGTCCCAAAATTTAAGTCCATTTACAAAACCAATAAAGCATTTATTACATCTTTCTCCTTCTACCCCTCATTTATTATATACCAACCACTTTTTACTACTTTGCATTAATACCAATGAAAGATCATTTTAGTCTTTTTAATCAAAATTAATGACAAATAACAAATCTATCTAACTTTCTTAATATATGTGAAAAAAGCTTAAAAGAACTTACATTTTAGGACGGAGGTAGTATTAAACGGTATAAAATAACTAAAAGATCTTATATTATGAGACGTAGAGAGTATTTTTTAAAAGCGTATACATCATGGATCTAGCTATACATTGTAAATCCCTTTCGGCTATTCGTTGTAGACCATACTACTCTATTATCTACGGCATATATGCTTTTCTTTAGAAAAAGACTATATATGACGATACAAATGTATCTATTTTGTAGACATAACACGCAATATACAATTTTAACAATTTAGACTAATAATTTAAGTTAAGTATACTTGAAATTTTAGTGTATAAAATAAAATGAATATAAAATGAGCCACAAATCCAATGTCGCAAATTATCCCAAGCTTCAAACTCTTCCTTTCTTGGATTCCGAGCTTGCCTTGTCCACGTGGTAAGATGGGATTGATGCATTACCAACACCAACCTGTTTCTCTTGGAAAGTTTGGAAGAAATATTAAATATTGATCGACCTAATATATTTTTGTACTATTATTTATAAGGATGTATGATTGATTAATTCTGAGAGGTAATATTATTATTTGGCTCCTATAACGATCAATGGTGTAAAAGCTTACTGTGAAATTTTGTTGTGCGTATTTTATTATGTCACAAATATTTCTCTATAACTAATGATGTTAACCGTGTTAGGTTAATTGTTTTTTTAGAAAAATGTTAGGTTAATTGTTGTAAATCAATTGTTCACAACAAGTAACACTAATTACATAATTTTTTTGTTAATATAGTGTAAGACGTAGGTATTGATAATTATAAAATCCCACCATGATTAAAGATGTAAAAGTGTTTGTTATGATACAATAACGCAGTTGTTGTGACCATAAGCGTAAGGGTCTAAATGACCTAGCTAGCCAAACGGTTCATGAGCAGTTCAAGTTCAGTTCAAAAATTCGCTTGAATAATTCGGTTTGGTAAGGTTTGACATAGAATATAGGCTCAACTCGAATACTAAATGTGTCAATCTGAAGCCCTATCATGCTCGATTCATTAACTCGTGGGCACGCTCTCGGTTAAAAATATTTATGAACAAATCATGTTTAAATTGGTTTAATATATATTTATTAAAAAATATGTTTTACTTCTCTTATTTAGTAATGCTAGTTCACATGTACACAAATGAGCATAACATACACAACAGATCTCACACATCATGATAACTGATTCAAAAATGTGTTATGAGTATTTTGTTTTTAACTAAATACTTTTATAAGTTTTTGTTTAACAACACTTTTTTTTCCATTAGCATAATATTAGCTTATAATGAAAATATGAAGATTATTTTATATTCTTATATTATTTTAAATAAGGGGTCAGAGTCCATAAGGACAAGATAATATATAAAATGGTTGAGAATGACAGTTACTATATGTGTTACTACATTTTTGTCATTCTTAACCATTTTAGATTAAAACTGTCCTTCACAACCTTTAACCTTTTAAATAAAGCACAAAATTTCTTACATCAGAACAAGTTTAAGTTCAGCTCGCGTTTGAATATGCTCGTGATCGAGATCAGGTTCGATAGTCTTGTTATTAAGTTCGTGCTAGAACTCGAGTTTATAAAATTAAAAATAAATTCAATGTAATAAGCTCAATTATTTAACCCGACTCGAATCGTTTTACGTTCTTACCATAAACATATGAAAATACGATGGGCAAGGTCATCTATACGTGCATTATATATATTATAAAAACAAGTAATTAAATGAAGACTTTTTTAAATTCTTTGATATAATAACAAACTTATGACTCTGAACCACTAGATTACATTAAATTTTCACTTATCTGGTGAAACATGAGAATTGGAAATCATCATCGGTTTATAACCATTATATTATAGAACATGTAGCAGTATTTGTGTGGAAAGGAATGACGGCTTTCTTAAACTGTAAACACAAAAAAAGAATGTTCCATTCACATGCATATATATATCATCATCCAATCTTAATCATTAGCTTTTCTTCTTCTTTTTTTCCGACATATAATCGCCGTCCGTATATTCTTCTACTTGTTTCTTTCTTTTTCTTTTTGTTCTCTTTGGAATATTGTTAATCCTCCGTTTTTACATGTCGATCTAACGTGTAAGAGCTAGGGAATATATATGTTTGTTTTAAGATATTAAAATATTGGGGGAAAAAAATATTAGGAAGTTCATTAAAGATGATGCAGTTTATTGCTTACACATTGTACCACAACTGTTAAAGTGTCCCACATTTGGAACTTGTGGTTGTTTCACCCACCATATCAAGAGATGGACTTCCCTCACCTCACAACCTAGGTTTTGGGAATGAGACCTCTCTTATATGGGTTTGAGCCCAATGTTTTCACGCACAGTATCGGAGCCATCCTTTATTGTCAAGTGTTGGCCTATTTGTTGGCGCTTGTGCGCGGCCCACACTTGAGGGAGCTAAGTAAGTAGCTTTTACTAACACCAATTGATTTTAAGACAACAGTAGCGCTTTATCCTAATATGGTATCGGAGCCACCTTTATTGTGCAAGTGTTTGCGCCTATTTGTTGGCCTTGTGCGCCGGCCCACACTTGAGGGCGTGTTAAAGTGTCTCACATTGAGAACTCATGGTTGTTTTCACCCACCATATCAAGAGATGGACTTCCTCACCTCACAACCTGCAGTTTTGGGGATGATCTCTCTTATATACTGGCGCCACATGTTTTCACAACAACAATTAACACAATATATTTTTATTTCATCAGTAATTAATAATTAATAATATATTAATCGATACAAGACCATTCTAATTAATTATTTATCAAGAGTGTTATTTCAGTCGTTGTGTAACACTATTAATTGTGGTAGTATCATTACATACCTTTTTATAAGTGAATTTTAGTAAGTATACGGATGTATTTAAGCATACACTTATCATAGTATATCTGAAATTGTATATGTTCATTAATTAGAAAGGAAATAAAGATGTTATCCATAAGCCTCTAATTAAAGCAGTAATAATGTGATTAAAGATAATCTGACAGCTAAACCCTCATGACACTATACACTTTTATTTTATTTCATTTTTTATTTTGAGAGGTGACATAATGCAAAAAATGCATGTGATGCGGATCTCCAATTTTCTGGGGTGATCAATTGGCCGGGTGTGGAGGGTGGGACCACAACTGAATAAAAATCTACTTAATTCAGATATTTTTTTAACATGTAAGAGTAATATTACGGGTGTAGCTGTTTAGCGGGAAATTAGAAAATCAGGCCACTGTAGCTTTTGACATTTTTTTTCAGGTCAAATATTTTTTGACATTTTTTTTCAGGTTCTCCGTCCAAATTTAGACGATTTCGTCCAAATACAGTCAAAACCGTCCAAATTTAGATTTCTTTTCGTCCCAATCCATTCATTGACCAAAATGGACGGAATCCGTCCAAAATTCGGACGCAACGTCTAAATTGTGACCAAATACACTACTATCATGATACTTTTTGGAACGTGAAACTACTATGATTTTGTGTCCAATTGTATCCAGGTTCCTGTCATTTTGTACTTTAATTTTCATATACTACTACTAATAATAATATAATAAATGGCTGGCTGGCTGGCTGGCTCTATAGCATACTTTTCCTTTTTCATCAATCTATATATATATCTTTGGGTGCTTTTTCCCTTTTAGTGGATTGATGCTTCTTAATTAGATCCATCTATTTGTTATAGTAACTTATATATTTTAACTTCTACTTCAATTCACTTGGGATAATTTATTGTACAAGCTCTTCCACCATCAATGTTAGTTACGTTTCTCTAAGAAAATATAATGTGAATGATGTGTTAAGTCTTATCATTTAATAAGCAAACACATACAATGAAAATCCTAGTGTTTAATTTACGGGCAATTGGATCATTTTGGAGAATTCCACCTGGCGAATTGATGATTTTGTTGATTGTTTTTTAATGTGTTGTTGAGACTGTTTACGTACCCAGTACCTATGAGATCAGTCAATTAACGTGTTCTGATTTTGAGGACAATGGCCATTTATATAGGCATCTCGCATAGGGGAGTTAATGTTTGAATCCCTGGTTTCAGGGCCTATGATTGAGGGTCAATGTGATGCTGACAATCATGACTCAATTAGGCTTAAACCGAGGGATATAATCAATCAATTGGATCGCGGAATTAATGGATATTGATCGTGAAATCATGCCCATCTAGGAATGCATAACCGTTTTTCCAGATGAGAGATGACACGATCTTGTTCGTGAGAGACAAGGACGACCGAATCGTTAGGTCGGCAATTTATGTCGGATGACACGGACTCCGAAATTAGGAGGGTAAATATGGCCCGGCCCAGTTGTAATAATGACCCCGAGACTTATTTAGTCTAGGTGACGTATATATACTTTTATTTTTATGTGGATACAACGAACTAGAAATTGATGGTCGGATAAGTTAATGGACTATATTTGTATGATCGGATGGCTGGATTAAGACAACGAAAGGAGTGAATTATAACGTTTTTAATATAGAGAGAGTAACTGAAAGACAAGAGACATACTCATAAAGCGACGGTATAATCTTTTCCCATAATGAGAACAAATCGGAAACACATGCCAAAGAATCCCCCTTGTACTACTACTTTTAATTAAACTATATATATATGTGTTGGGACAGATTGCCCACACTCTTAATGTATAAGAAATAAAGTAGCGCCTTTACTGACACCAATTGGTTTTAAGTGACAATGCAAAGTCATTGATCTTAACACTTAGTAGTAGAAGCCAGAGAGGTCATGAGATCGAACCCTGGTTGAAACATTATTAAAAAAAATTGTGCAAGTGTTGGGAGAGATTACCCACACTTGAGGAGAGGTGTTGGGTAGATTCTTTAAAACCAAATTGGTGTCAAGAAAGGAGGTGTTATTTTTATTTCTTACACATTAAGAGTGTGAAGAAATCATTCTTTAACAATTAATTCATGTAGTATGAATCCACAGCCCGAAAGGATAAATAAAAAATTTCTTATCATTATATATATATATATATATATATATATATATATATATATATATATATATATATATATATATATATATATAGTCATATACTATATATTAAAGTTAAAAGCTTCTTCTTGTTGCATCTTACGTACGTTTATAGTTTTTTATTTGAATGTCAAAATTAACGTACATATGTTCCCTTAATTAATGTTGCATTTTGGAATTGGATGCTCAATTTATTTTAGTTCGTCTCGTAAATCTTTTATAAGAAATTAAACTCCTGTATTTTATGTATGTATGTATGTTCACAAAACTTTTCATTTGCACCCTCCAAATGATTATGGTTATAGAATTATATATTATCAAAGTGAATCCACTCTATATTTTTGTATTAATTAAGGTCTTCACATGCTGTTCATCAAGAAAAAAAAAAAAGGTCTTCACATGCTATTGAGTGGGGAAGGGGGCCGAAATGCCGAACTAGTGTGGTTATTTTCTGATCAATTTTGTTTCATGTCTAACGGAAATTTTACAAGTGGTTATTGACGATCAAACTTATCAAATATTTATCGAAATAAAGAAGATAATGTACATACATTAATATATTATATATTGAAAAATCAAATTTGAGTTTGATGATTAATGACCTACATTACAGCAGTGGTTTCATGCTGCTTGTTGCGTTGTGAACCGCATTCATGCGATTGAAAGTCCGAAACAAGGCAATGCCCATATTTGATTATATAAAATAATTCATAGTGATGTAGTATTGATTGTTTTGAAGGGACGGAATATTAGTAATTAATGCGTTAATAAAACATTAACGGCCTAGGCAGGGGCGGCCACATATAGTTATATAAACGGGATGAGCAGACACCGCTAAAATGATAAATTACTAAAGTTTTAGTTCGTAAAAAAAAAAACGGATGAACGGACACTAGTAAAATGTTAAATTACTTAACTTTTAGTTATAAAAAAGATTTAACACTAAATAAAAATCTTGCATCCGGCCTATAGTACATGTGATGGTTTGGATTAGCTTTAGCAGCAAATACCAAAAGATTGTTTGTTGACCGTTTTTCACTTTTTTTACTTTCATTAGGTCAAGAATATATTGCCCCACAAACCTTATATACCCCATCATATACGAGAGATTTTATAATGCAGCGGTCGTAGGAAAGTTATATCAAGTGGCATATATTATAGTTTTTTATTTTTATTTTTTTCACATAATACACTTTTATCGTGTATGAGAGATTAGAAATGAGTGTTGTAATATATGTCACTTGGTAAAATTTTCCTACAACGGTTGTATTTTATAATTTCACTTCATATACTATGAACATGTAACATATTAGAGAAAGAAAAATAATATAAAAAAAAGGGTCCATACAAGAAAAATAAATATATGAGATACACAAAAGACCTTGCTTCTAGAAAATTAATTTCCCCTCGATTTTTATTTAATAAAAACTTAAATAAAATAATTAATAAACAAGAAAAACATCAATTGCGCCAAGGGTAATGTGAATGTTCACCAAAACTTTTGTTTGTACTACAATTTAGTCTAGAAATGTTGGTGTGTCAGCAACAGTTGAATTACCATTTTAGTCTAGAAATATTGGTCTGTCAGCAAATGTTGAATTACCATCTTAGTCTAGAAATATTGGTATGTCAGCAACTCTTGAATTACCATTATCATGTTAAATTATCATCTTAGCCTAGAAATATTGGGAGAGAGAGCCTGTGTGAGTCTATAAAAAGAGAGATTAAAAAGAGAGATAGAGGCCCGTGCACTTGTAGATATAGTTTTTTTTTTATATAGAAAATTATGCTGGTCTGGGAGCGGAGTTCGAACCTAGGACCTCCTCCTCTGATACCATATTGAATTACCATCTCTCTCAATAGCTTAAGCTGGTGATGGGGAGATAGAAAATTAACATTATATCTCAATAGCAACGTATAAAAAATTGAAGGTATATTTCCAAAAAAAATTAGAATGGTATATTTCAAATTTGTTTAATTTTAAGGAAAATGATATGTACGCTACATATATTGTGTAATGCACATTCACTACCTAATTAGAAACCATTGATTAAAGTGTAGCCATTGAAATCCATGGATAGAAAATATGTAGTGATAGTGCACTACACTTTTAAATTTTACTAACATTTTTCAGATTTTTATTATGTACATATATTAACTGCAGACGATGTGTTCGGTGGTTTAGGGCCTCAAAATGCACAACTTGTCTTATTAGACCTTCTTTTGTTTTATAAAATAAATCAATCATCATTATTTCAAATAGCATTGGTAGTTCCTTTAAACAACTTTTTTTTCCCCCTCTAAAAGAAAGAAACAAGTTTTTATTATTATAAGTATAAAAAAAAGATACAAGAGTACAAAATACAATCAGAAAATACAGAATTGCATAGCTAGCAAACAACGAGGGTTGTATGTCTAACTTATTAACCAAAAGTGTTAAATATCATTACCAGTAGATACGTAAGGAAATTCTACAGTATAGAGTCTCTATTACAGAGACTTATTTTAACATATAAAAACGCTACACCTCCGTAATAGATAATCTCCGTGTTAAAATTTCACTGTAAGCAAAGTGTTTATTCAATGCCATTCATTTTTCTAAGCATACCAACAAGCCCATAAACCTTATCTTGGTCTGGGTAAGCCTTTGCAACACTTTCTTTCTTCAAACATCTTTGCATCCATGCCCAAAATTTAGGGCACTCTTGTGCAACTTTGAAACCTCCAAATTTCTCATAAGCAAAGAACCAAGAAGTGAGACCAATGGCTATAATATCAAGAAATCCAAATTCATCACCCCCAAAATAATCTTTTTCTCCGATTGCTCCCTCTAACTTGTTTAGGATGTCAATGAATCCTTTCTTAGCAACACCAAGTTCATCCTCATTTGTGCTCATCCATATTTTGGCACCCGCCTCGAACACCTACATGACGATGTAGCTTGATTTTTTAAGTGTGGAATGATACATGAATTGAACGTTTTTTTTTTATGAAATTGATTATGATACGCTATACATCTTGTGCGATAACATTATGCCATGGTGATGAATGAGTGAGATTGATATCAATCAATCTCATTATGATTGATGGTTTCCAAATATATGTAACTGAATCAAGTCGAGTCGATTTTTTTTAGGGCTTGAACTCAACTCGAGCAAGGCTCCGAATTCATCTCAAGCCCAGTCCGAGCCATTAAAAATTCAAATATTTCATTCTTCTCATAAGCTTCAATAATATTTTACTCGGTGGCTTACTAGTTGAAATCTCGCCTCATAAACTCGATTGTTTTCTTAGAATTCATCCGATCTGTATGACATATGGAAAAAATAAAGATTGAATTCATCCGATCTGTATGACATATGGAAAGATTGAGCTCGACTAGTTTAATACTCGACTCGATTAATAACTTATGATTTATATAAATTACAATTAATAATAAATATTATAAATCTAATTAATTACGTAGTTGTTTAATACAACCCAATCAAGTAGTTCGACTTGAACTTGAACTCGAAAACACTGAATTGACTTATAGCACCAATCATGACACTATGTTTATTGTGTCCGGTAATCTTTAAAACAATTAGTTAACTAAATTTAAATAGGTGAGTTCGATGATACTACATAAATACTTTTGGCGTCACATTCACATGTAAAAAAATTAAGTAAAATATGATGCTAAAATATTTGCGTGATGCCAATCAAAATCACTTTAAATAAAGCAAAGAAATGAGACCTTTTTGTCGATGAAGTCGGCCCAAAATCGAGCCCGTGATCGATCATAAGCAGAGGAAGGCAACAAGGGTTTCGAAGCCCAATACTCATCAATGTAATACACAATGTTGGTAGATTCACAAACTGGGCTGCCATTATGCAATAGTACAGGGACTTTCTGGTAAATTGGGTTGGACTCTAGTAGCAATTTAGTCTTTTCTCCAAGCAGATTTTCTTCTTCTATTTCTGTATAAGCAATGCCTTTCTCTGCTAGTGCAATTTTCACCTTAAGGCAAAATGGACTGGCCCAGAAACCAAGTAGAACAAGGTCTTCTTTTGCCATTTTTTTTCTTCTTTAGATATAAGATTGAAGATCTTTTTTTTAGCTTGAAATATTCAAGATTAGCTGATGATTTTTTTAGTGGAATTTTATGGGTTTATATAGAAATCATTTTCTTGTTTCTCCAACATTAAAATAAACTCCCAATGCAAAATTCTTATCGACAAAAGTGAGGAATTTCCCTTGTTCGCTTAAGCAATGGTGTGCTCTGGCCTAGACTATTTTGTCCCTTATGCCTACAGCTATTGTTCCAACAACAAAATAATAATTTATCAGTTAATCAAAATCCCCCATTTAGAATACTTATTGGTGATATTCTGGGTACGCTCATTTGATTTTTGGTCCAAGTTAAATAATACACACACATATATATATCCCTTCTACTTAATACAAAGACAAGGGGGGGATTTTGTGGAGCTGCCACGTGTCCCCCCCCTATTGGTTCAAGGCTTTTTTTTTTTTTTTTTTTTTTTTCCTTTTTCTTCCCTTTTTTCCCTCCCCTTTTCCTTTTTCCCCCAGGTCCTCCTGCCGGGTTCTTTTTTACCCCTTCCCCTTATTTTCCTTTCCCCTTTTTTGTTTAACAATTTCTTTAACAATTTGTGCAGGTAAATTATTTTATCGTTTTTCCCCTCTATCACGGAAACGTATTAAATATTTATTTCGCTTTTTTCCCCTTCACCCTGCTCTATAAATTATTAATGTTGTTATACTCTTTGTTATTAATAGTATGATCTTGTGTGTGTTTCTTTTTTCCACACCTTTTCCCTTTTTTATTGCATTTTTTCCCAGGGGTTGTTGGATTTTCCATGTATGTTCTTCTTTTTTTTATTGCATTCATGATATTTTTTTCCCCGTTTTTAAGCGGTGATTTTTTTCTTACGATATACAATATGATTCATGTTATCACATTTTAGACTACTTTGTTTATTCTTTCGTACTTTCCCTATGTTCTGTATTTCGTGTTCGTGGTTGTTATATTATCGCTCTTCAAAAAAAAAATTCTATGTTTTTCCCGATTGTCGGGTTTTTGTTCATTCTTTTCCCCTCGGTGTTCAATGTAATAATTAAATACAAAGTACATTAAAAACGAAACCTACCTCGAAGAAGTCGGATGTTCGCTTCGTATTGATTTTGACGTGCCTTTCGTTTGTTTTGCCTTCGTTTTTAGGGATTCGTTTGATATCGCTTTGGATTTCATTTTATGGAGAGAAGTTTACGGTTACAATTATGTTCACTTTTAAACATGCATTACGTAGCTTTATATAAATATTTTTTTTTTTCGTATTTTTCCCTTTAGTGCTTCGAGATATATTGTTATTATGTGTTTGTCAATTTCATCTTCTCCGGTTTAATAAGTTACTCGTTTTTAAATTGTGATACAGTTCTCGTGTGGGTGTCCCCCGAAATGATGAATGATGTCCCCCGTTTTCCCCTTTTATGTGCTCCTCATCCTATGTGCTCTTAACGGTTTTTCCCGATTGTTTGTCGCGTTTTGTTTATCCGGTTTTTTTTTAGTTATAATTCTTTTATCAATGATTCATCCATTCACCACATTTAAAATGATGTTTTTTTACTATATAGTGATATCATTTGTTTTCATATTTTAAAAGTAAGGTATACAAAGGATATTTGTTACACAATTTCAGCCGATTGGAATGGATAGGGGTGGGGAGTTCATCATGGCAACCATTTTGTCAAACCTTCCACTGTATAGACACACTGTATACAGACACCCACTAAACCTACCTCTTCCTCTTCTCCACCGTTCTCCTCCGTCTTCTGTCTATCAAACTTCCTCTTCTGTCGTGTCGCCGGAAGAGAAAAGTAATCCGGCTTGTCAGTCTTCTACCAACTTCGATTTTATAATGGATTTCTACATAACCACTTCGATTTCGGCCGATTCACTGACAAAGGAAATCCTTTTCCATTTGACTGAGCCTTGGTTCCATGTATCTGAATATTTGTTATAAATAAATAATCTGAATATTTTTAGTTACAATATATATGTAAAACTTCTTTTGCTTCATATCATTGACAGACATAGATTATGTAATTATGTTATAGTATAACTATTATATCAAGATTAGAATAGTTGATTCACTATCATTTGTACAAAGGGAAAAAGTAAAGCAACAAATTGTACATGCATGGGAAAAAATGAGCCTACTTTTAAACATATTTTATATATTGTCAAATACAATGATGTTGGGTAACAGGGTGGGGACGGGGGTGGGGGTTTGCAAATTACGACATATTTGAATAAAATAGAATCCCACACATATAATCATACTTAGTTTCTTTATTTATTCATTGTGTGTGTTATTTACCTATCGTAGTGTAACATTCTCTTTTATTAATTCTTTTTTTTTTAACGTCATGTATATTAATATTCTAATGTATGGTTTTTATCGATATTGTTTCTTTATGTTTTTCAACAAATAATGGTTATATTTAGCTTTTTATTTTTCTTAGATTGTTATGTTTTAATTTACAATTGGATTTTTTTATTCATACTTTGCATTATTATTTCGTTCATAAATTCTTACCATGGTTTCTGAATATTAAATTAGCTGTTATGAAAAAATAATCTAAAGCCTTTTAGTTACAATAAATGTGTATAAATCCTTTTACTCCATATTAGACATATATTATACAATTATGTTGTAAGACTAGAATAGTTGATTCATTATCATTTGTACAAATGGAAAAAATAAATAAACAAATAAATTGCACATGCATGGGTGGAAAAATGAGCCTGCTTTTGAACAAATTTGTCAAATACAATGATGTTGGCTGACAGGGTAGGGGGGTAGAGGTTTGCTATTGACGCACGCATTATCTTATATTTGAAGAAAAATAGAACTGTTGTTTACCTCTGCATTTATTACAACACAGATCTACACCTACCCCTTTCTCTTCACCGCCTGCTCCTTCCACCCTCCACCTATTTCCGGCGTCCTTGTTGGCCCTATTTTCCGGCCATCCAAAAGGTCACTGCTTCAGATTAAGTTTTCAATCAGTCATCTACAGTATGAGCCTCCTTCTACACACCACAAATCTCTACCTTCCTACTGCAATTGCAATGATTCAATCTTTGACAAAAGGGCACTGCTTCCCTATTGTAACTCAGTCTTCCCAATATATAATGAGATGTCCGATACTTGCTAATTCCATAGAAAATAAGAAACCTCCAGATTGTTGAAAAACTTCTCTTTCTACAGGTACATACGCTGTTTTTTTAGGGTTCATGCTTTCATCTATTTCCTTCATACAATATTACATGTTTGTCGGCTGACTCAAATTTGTTGTCTTACTTTGTGATTTTCTTCTTCAGTATGTGCTGATTACGATTTAGCCCTCTTCCGATCAAATGAAGCACACAACGAGATTGCTGTTCTGAAAGTACGTTTATGTGGTTTTTTATTTCAGTTATTGTTGAGTTTAATTCGTGTTTTAGAATTTGGGTTTATTTAGATAGCTATGCTGTTTCGATAGCTATATATTTTCAGCCTGATTCTCTGTCTATATGAAGAAGAAAATACCTTTGCATGTAGCCTTTCTTCATCATGTGATAAAACAAATAGGTGCTTTTAGTTCGTCTTGTAATGGCCATCTACAGTGTACAATTTATGCACTCTTTTTCTTCTGTGGCAGTTTTCAGTGTCTCTAAGGCTAGCAGGCTAATTATATTTCATTATGTTCCTCTTTACAAATGATTACCTACTGGTATTTCTGAGATATGAATATGGGAAGTTATTGTGTGGTGAGGTTTTTTGAGGTGAAGTGACAGGTGAAACGATCAGAACCACACAGTTTAAATACAGAATGAAACTGTGTGGTCCGTGTGCTGCCACACGGACCATGTCCGCATACGTCTATACCAGGGAAAAAGCACCCTATGAATATGCCTTTTACCTGACTACATAAACTATGCAGCTACCAAATTTTCTGACTAGCATCCTAGCTTCACTTATGAAAATCCCTACATATAAATTACAATGAATACCTGTGTACCAAGCTTACATGCCTGCTGGCCTTCTGTACACGTACCGCCGTCTCTGGTGATTAGTTTGCATTGAATAAATCTCACAACAATATATGTTACAGCTTACTTGTTCTTCTTTCTATTAACTAATTAAGTTCATTTTGTACTAGGATTTCAGTTATCTCTACAAATTGTTAAATTTAGTATCTCTGTAAATCATGTTTGCTTATTGGTATGGCCAATGGTCTACATATTTAACAGATTGTGTGTCATAATCTATATGTTGTTGAATTCCTTATCAGATTAAACCTACATAAATTTGAATATAAACTTTCCCTTTTTACTTGGTTTGTTTTCTGCAACAGATACTCCTCAGCTTTAAAGAGAAAGGTTTCATTCACATATTCTATGTTTGTTGAATTTCTTATCAGGCTTTGTAGCTGTTTCATTTGGATTCTGCATATCAAAACATCATTCAGTTTCAGGTATAATTTATGCACCTTTTTTTTGTCTCTATAAATTGTTACATTCATCATCTTTGTAAACCATGTGTGCTTATTAGTAGGTACATTAGTCTACATATTTAAGGGGCTATACGTAATATTGTGTATGTAATGCCTGTGCTTTTCTTCATCATATGGTTATCTATTCATTGATTTCTTGATTACAGACATGTTTTCTTTTCCTATATGTGCTGCTTCTTTCAAGTCTCCTTAATCATATACTTGTTAGACATGCAGTTCATGATTTCCAGCCTTTGTAGTCTTTCTATCACAATGGTCTTTTGCCGGTACACACTTGCCGGTACACACTTGCCGGTACACACTTGCTACCTTTGTAGTCTTCAGTTTGCTTGTTTAGTAGTCTTTTGTTTGCTGGCTTTGTAGTCTTTCTATCACCTAGCTTTTCGTACATCGATGTGTACAGGTAAAACTGATTTGTGTTTCAGATCCTTTAATTATGTCATCTGTCAATGTCTGGTCCTCTCACAATCATACAGTCAGCATATGCTTCTTTTATTTTCCTTTACTTCACACTATACACACAACAAATATGTTTTTCTACGCTTTTGGAATCTACTTACCTAGCTAATGTTTTTCCCAGGTAGTTTACAAGAAGGTATTGTGGTTTCTCTGCTTTGCGCATAAGGAAATTGCTTCAGGTCAGTGTAGTTAGGGGATCTACTGTAAACCTCAATAGTTAGGGGATCTATTGCAAACCCCGTAGTTACGGGATCTACGGAAAATCCCAAATTCTTTGAGGTTTTTTGCTTTTGGGGTTGATTTTTTTTGAACCTCATTGATGCATGTGTGATTTTCGTTGCATTGAATGCTCTGTGGTTAAAAAAGAAATGTCTAAAAACCTTTTGCATCATTTTGCTTACATGTTTAGTACCTTTTCTCTTTAGTTTCTTGTAGATTAGTAAGCCTAACTTGATGTTTATGATGTAAGGTTTTACATTCTGGTATGGCTTAATCTGATTTGCCTTCTGTGTACAAGGACACATTAAAAATAAGGTTAAGGAATAAACTCAAACACTTCAGGAAATGAACATAAAGGTTGTGGTGTAATTTGTGGAACCTTGACATGAGCTTTCTTTTAATTTGTGACAGTGTTTCTGTTGCCATACGTTATCTCAAAATTGACTACATAGTCTTGTTTTTAGTTTGATTTATCTATCTATGTTTGTCTATAGTTTAATGTCTGGGTATTCTAATAACTAATACAAAGACAGCGTTTACGTTTAAAATGTAATGTTTGATTACTCAGCAACAAGGGTAACCACGTAATCAAGTTTAAATAAAGACTGAAGTATACAAATTTATTATCTTACCAGACAGTGACTTTGGTATATTCTTTACAGCTATCGAGTCAAACATCAGATCACCTGAAATTGACAAGCTGCTCCCCTTCACAGGCAATCAACTAAGACTTGCTGCTGCTGAGGTTTGTTTACAGTTAATACTTTACTACACATTTACATAATACTCTTTTACTCATTTCACAACTCATTTACTTAATGTACCCCATTCAGGGTAAACCGTTGACAAAGCAAGTAGATGCTGCCATCGAAAAGAAACATGTTATCTGCTTCATGAAGTACTATGATCAGAACTATCGAGGCATCGGGCAACGTTGCTACCCCTTAGTGAAAATTTACACTGAAACTGAAGTCCATGAATATGAACTGGCGCAGCAGTCAAGTGCACTTGCCGCAAGTTTTTCCGAGAGCTTACACTGCCGCTCACATTGGATCGTCATCGTCGCCTCAAAGATGTGCCTGGAAAACCACAACAAGCGGTGAACTTCTTTGCAAATCTTTCTGAAGAGCTTACACCTGCTGCTGGCATCGAATCGCCATTGTCTGCACCCCAGCCTGTTCCTGAAAAGCAACTCTTCACACCAACCATAAAAACAGTGCTTGCAGAAATTGGCGGGATAGCTGCATCTGCATCCACACAACTGCATGAACAGATTGGAGCCAAACGAGCACTAGCCTTTGAACCTCTTGAAACTGATGAGGACACAAGCCCACCAACAACCCAAGATACACATGACCCGCCTCCTCCATCAACAACTGTTTCTCCTTCCCAACAACAGAGCACCGATCCAGCAGAAACCACACCAACAAAGAAGGCTAGGAGCAAAGACAAGAAGGTCTGACATCTTTGATTCTGAGTACCAAAGGCAAAGAAACTTTGGAAGATATCTATAAATAATGAACTACTCTACTATGGCTAACAGCGACATATTACATCATTAAGAATCAATATCTGATGAATCTTAATGATTAATAATATGTAGCTTCTTTTGGTTTGTACTTAACTACTTCAACTATGGGCTAAGTCTTTTGGAAAGCCAACATTACGCATTGTGTTGCGTTATCTATGTCCTTATAGTGGATGTTTTGTACTAAAGTAACAACTTAACCATTGTATGATATCCATGTATGTTATGTATTACCGCCTTCCTTCCTACTTAAAATCGTTTGTCGCTTTAGATGCCCTGGAATGGCATTAGATCGTGTTCTTGCACGCCTTTTACCACTAGTCTTTATATATAATAAAGGAGCAAGGCGCTTTGAGGAAGCTTTTGGTCTTGCCACGTGTCGGGCCTGATTGGTCCCGACATTTTTTTTTTTTTTTTTTTTTTTTTTTGGTGGTACATATTTCGACTTATAGCGACTGTTTTTTTCCCCATGGTAGTACGCATTTCGACTTATAGCGACGTTTTGAATTTTTTTTTTTTTATTTTTCTCTCACTTCTCCTACCCACTAACTTTTCACCAACTTTTCACCTATACATACATATATATGTATCTATATATATATTGTCTTTTATTTTCTTCTCACCTCCTTCGATCTTTTGACGCTTTCGGGTATTTTTATCCGATTTCTTTCTTATTGTATTACATTATATCGTTTCGTATATTTTGATTTTATTTCATTGTAGATTTTTATTATAAATATCGACTTTCGTGACATTTTATTTTTATTTCGTTCGTTACATTATACAAGGATATATTTATGCTTCTTTCCCCTCGATTCTAACGTATTTTTTTTTCCGGTCGTTGCATTATACAAGGAGTACTTTGTTAGTATTTCGTCTTCGGTTTATAACGTGTTTTCATGGTGTTTTTCTTTCCTCGACGTCGTTTGTTTTATATTGTTCGAAAATGATTTTCGTACATTGTATCGGATAATTTTTCTTTTCCTTTTCCGTTTATACCCGCTATTATTTACGAACAACGTTTATTAAAATGTTTGGTTCTTATCAAAAAAAAAAAAATTGTTTCGGTTTATAACGCGTTCTTGTGAGATAGCGCTTTTGAAATGTCTCGGTTTTAACGTGTTCTCGTAAAAAAAAATTTACAGGATGTTTTCACTCTTTACCGTATAGTATAATCAAATGTTTCCGTTTTCGGTTTTATTTTCTCTTTTCGAAATAATATTTTTATGGGAGTTTCATAAATAATTTAACCTTTCAAAAAAGGTCATAAAAAAAATTAGTGTGTTGTTATTGTTGTTATAGTTTATCAAAACTTTATTATACTCTCATTGTATTTACCGATGGTTTCTATTTTTTTAAATGTCGTTATCGATTCATATAGTTTTTTTTAGAAAATCAATGTTCCGTGTAGTATGTCGTTTACTTCGGAGTGGCCTTTTCCTAATTGATTTGTTATCGACTCGTATAGTTTATTTTTAGAAAATCAATGTACCGTGTAGTATCCTTATATCCTTATTCAACAACTTAAAGAAGGATCGATTCTTTGGGATCCTTCCTTTCTTCAAACGGAAGGAACATGTTTAGAATCGTTTTTCATGTACGTTTCGTTTCTTTATCACTTCATGTTTTACGTATTCGTTTCGTAGTTCTTTCAAATTTGGCCTTGTTTGTGTATGTTTCCGGTCATAATTATATTGTGCTTGAAAAATGTTATTTATAATTTTATATATGTATGTTTTTTAGTTGTGTTTTTATCGTTACTTTTAATTGTTGATTCTTATATTTTATGTGTCGTATTTTCCGCGTTTTTTTAAATGTCTTCGATATGTCGTATGTCGGTATATTATTTAACTATTTTTGTTATCGAACTTTCCATTATACTTTTTTAAATATTAAGTGTCTTCGAACTCTCGTTTGTCGGGTGTAACTCTATTAATCAATCGCTGTTGTATAGTTTTTTAAGAAAGTCGGTGGAAAAACTTCCCGGACGTTGTTTACGGGTACAAATCTAATTATTAAAACCGAAAGATTCGACTATAGTTTTTTTTTTATAGGTTATGCGACTGCGTACAAGTTTGACAAAAGTTAGTTTAATAACTACCGAAATAATTATTAAATTGTTTCTTATAGACTTTGTTAATGTTAATAGTAGTTATTATATATAGATACACCCCATACATATAGCGACATGTACATAATTTTATTATAGTTACTACTACTTTTATATAAGATACTATATGTAATGTAATAATATAATTTACATAAACACAGTAAAAATAGGTGTTACTTTATTGGGAAGTGGTGTGTGAGGGGTGGACTTACAATATCAAACGTGGGATGAAGGGGGGTGGGGGGTTGAATTCATATCATTGTATCTAGGCTAAATAAACACTACCCCTTCATTTAACCACCCACACAATACCCCTTCGATTTCCAACCCAATACCCACTCCACTTGAGAGATACCAATCTGAAATGGGCATGATAGATACCCACAAAATGATAGATACCAATCTGGAATGGGCATGCACCGTGCATTATGCACGGTGTAACGAGACTAGTATATATATATATTGTAAGGGTACTTTAGTCCTTCTAGTAGATGGTGATGTAGCAGTGCCACCTGTCCAATCTTATCCTAGATTTTGTTATTATGGAGGTGATATATGTATTGTACTAAGACCCTATGCTTAATCAATGAATTCAGCTTTTTCATCTATCCATTTTCTCTAACTTGGTATTAGAGCCAAGTATTCCGGCACCGGACAAACATCTACTCTGGTAACTTCCGGAACACCACCAGCTTCTACCATTGCCTTCGGTGATTTCACAATCAGAAGCAATGTCAGTACCTTCTTCCCTTCGTCCTTAACTTCACTACGTCCAATCTACTCCAACTTGCCACCAATCCCGTCCATACTCAATTCAGCACCACCAATTTCATCTCCAGCTCTACTTTCAACTCCATCTCTTCCTCCTGCAACAAACACTTTTTTGGGTGGAAGTCTGAATCAAACTTGTACCGTCAGATCGATCCACTATTTGATATGGAGATCCATTGTCTTGCCCATCATCAGGGGCCATAGACTTGAAGGTTTTGTGTTTGGAACTAGATCTGCACCTTCTCGATTACTTCCATCGTTGACCGGAGCTGCAATTGGAGAAACTCCAAATCCAGCTTATGACACCTGGTTTACCACTGACCAACTTCTGGTGGGATGGCTGATGGCCTCCATGACAGAATCTGCTCTGTTAGAGCTGGTAGGATGTGAGACTTCTCATGATGTTTGGAGAACCCTGGAAGTACTGTTCAACAACAAATCAGAAGCCAGAATGCTTGAGTATATAGAAGCACTCACCAAAACAGAGAAAGGAGCCAAGAACATGATGGACTATCTTGCTCTTATGAAGTCGTATTCAGATGGCCTCACTGCTGCAGGTTATCCAATCTCCAAAGCAGAGTTAATTTTAGCCACTCGTGGTGGCCTAGGCAAGGATTATGAATCTGTTGTCGTCAATATCACTTCAAGAATTGGGAGTCTCACTTGGCAAGAAGTCCAGTCTCAACTAATAACTCATGAGTGACTTCTTGCAAGGTTCAATCCAGTCCAGAATGTTGATCTGCACAACCCTACTGCAAATATGGCTGTTAGCAGACCCAACTACAGACCTTCTACTAGGGATTCTGGACATGGAAGAGGAAGTGGTGGTCGTGGAAGAGGCAGGAACAACAGAGGTGGTGAATCTCAGGCTAATGGTAGAGGATGATACTCTAATGGTGGCAATAGATCTACTTGTCAAGTGTGTACCAGAGCAGGACATACTGGTGTGGAGTGTTACTACAGATATAACTCCAACTACAATGGCACAAGTCAAAATCCCATCTCCACAAAGCCGCAAGGATAGCACAACTTCAACAATCACACCCAACCTGTTGCTTACTATGTATCATCTGAAAGTGTTAGTGATGCCAGTTGGTATGCTGATAGTGGAGCATCCAACCACATCACTTCAGATCTGAATAGCCACCAATTAAGCCAAGGGTATGAAGGTGGTGATGGTCTCACAGTTGGCAATGGTGAGTCCTTACCTATAAAGCATATTGGTCAATCATATATTGGTAGTGATACTGTCTGTTTGAACCTTAAATATGTGTTACATGTTTCTAATATTGCAAAGAATCATGTCAGTGTGTGTAAGCTTACTAATGACAATAATGTTTATATGGAATTTCACTCTGATTTTTGACTGTGAAGGACAACACTACAGGGAAAACACTGGTGGAAGGAGTGCTTAGAGATGGCTTGTACAAACTGCAGGATCCAAGTGTCACACTCCAAAACTCTCTTCAATCCAAAAGGCCTAGTGTCAAGTCTTTCTCTCAGTCAGATTGTAATAAATTCAGTTGTCTAACAGCTGCTGTCAATCCTAGTAAGTCTAGTAGTGTTGTCATGTTATGGCATAGGAGGTTGGGACAACCTCCTTTAGTGTTTTGAAATCTGCCTTAAATGGTTGTAATGTCACTATTAATAAAAGTCTTGATTTATGTGAAGCTTGTCATCTTGGCAAACAGCATGCTTTCCTTATAGTAACTCTATTACTGAAACTACCTCTGTTCTTGAACTTGTGCACACAGACCTTTGAGGACCAGCACATGTCCCATCCACACAAGGCTATCACTACTATATAAGCTTTCTTGATGAATAAACTAGATTTGTCTGGACCTATCCTCTAATTCATAAATCTGATGCACTTAAAACCTTTATTCAGTTCAAAACAATGGTGGAAAAACAATTTAATTGTCACATTAAATGCTTACAATCTGACTGGGGTGGGGAGAATTCATAAGCTTTGACACTTATTTAAAAGATCACGGAGTCAATTTCAGACATCCTTGCCCTTATGCACATGGGTTGCCAAAACAAAACTGTACATTTAGAGGGCATGCACTTGCCAAAGTGGCATTCCCCATACCAATCGGGGTTAGTCGGCAACGGCTCAACCACCACTAACGGTTCCCCGATGCCGGCTCCAGCAAGTCCGGCCCTCCTAAGATAAGGTTCACCAACATCTAAAAGAAGCCTCCATTTAAAGGCTTGGGTTTGCTCAAAATAAAGCAACTCCGCCATCGACGGTTCGTAACCACTCAACCGACTGATTATAATGAACGACATCACAACCCGGACTACCCCCAGGCTAATGTCGCAGGGCATCACCTTCAGTTCATTCATAAACTTAATGAAAAATGGATTAAAGTGCGGCATGAGCCCGGCAACTAAGTGGTCGTAATGTAACCACAGATAATCTTCATCTTCTCGGCCACAAGTCCGCGACACATTCGTCGCGCCCATACTGGCAAACCGGCTTTAATTCATTCCACGTGCCTCGGATTGGTAATCCTCTGGAATGTCAAAGGCGGTCAGTGCCGAGGTATAATCAACCCGATCTCCAAATTCCCTCCATCGAATTATCAAATTGCTATCGGCTCGCTTTTGTTCCGCCAGCTCCATCTCGACAGCAATTGACCTCTTTTTAGGTGGCCTTTTCTTCTTCTCAGGATCATCCGATACGGCCGTTTTCTTAGACGCTCTGGCTTTCCTAGACGTCGATTGTTTCTCGGACACTCTGGTCCTCTTCGATACCTGCGCGGTTTACACGGCTTCCTTGAGCTTCACGCTGTGACTGTCGGCCATGGGGTCACCACCTTTTGAACCCGATTGATAAGATAGCTCAGCGACGCCTGATCTTGATCTTCATACTCGACCTCTCTCCCGGTGGCACCCTCGCCGATTACTGCAACCTCCTCCTCATCTTCTTCCTCAGTGCCCGAGTCAGATTCGACCCCGACGGCCTCTTCTTCACGTATTTCCTCTGCGTCACTCGAGCTGACCTCCTCCATGCTAACCTCTTCAGAACCATAGCCGGCAGCGGCCCAGGTCTCTTCATCTGACCGTGACAAGGTGTGCTATGAAGACATTCTGGAAAAGAAACAGGGCGATGGATCAGTATAATCACCCAGACATGGAAATCAGGCCGAAGTGAGAGTAATCACATCCTGACACCTCGCCCCTCCATTTTCCTTAAACAAACTACCCAGAAAATACCCCCAAAACAACCCAGAAAGGCATTAAGCAAAACCAAACCTTCAAATAAACTCAAGCAACGATTTGGGCATTTATACATTGATGGGTTTCTCAAAAAAGGGGTACAGGGCGTATGGAAGCATAAAAAGAATGAGCTTGTAATTCCCAAACCAGAGAAATCCTAATTTTTACCTACCATATTACGGACAGAAAATACCCGAACGAACAGTATAAACGCCCTTACGATCATAGTGCCAAATCCGCCGATCCGGGTGCTCACCTGGGGCAATAGTGGTGCCAAAAATAGCATCAGACTCCCATGGGCGAAACAATTGCTGGAACCGTTGTACATCCCATGCCCTAGAGTTGGGAATAAGCAAATCTGAGACCTTAGAATCCGCTGGAATGTCGTGTCCTGCAAAAGGAATACGGAACGAAGGCTGACGACTAGTCCATGCATGGCGACTAGTCCATGCATCATGAAAAACATAAACCGATTCGCCATCTCCCACACTCCATCTCAGCCCACTAAGTAAAGGATCTCGTCCCTCTAAAATACTGTGCCAGAGAAATGACGGTCGAATCCCCAATCTTGCTGCGAGAATAGTGTTGTCCTCAAAGTACTTCGTATGCAAAACTTGTGCCGCCAGCGAGCCCGGGCTGCGAAAAATCCTCCATGATTGCTTCGCCAACAAATCCAGATTGAAACATTCCAAATCACGAAACCCCAGACCCCCCAGATTCTTTGGTAAATAACAAGCCTCCCAGTTCTTCCAATGAATCCGACGCTTAGTCTCAGTGCCTCCCCAAAAGAAACCACGAATCAGCTGCTCAAGTTCCCGAATCAGAGTAGTAGGAACCTTAAAACACTGCATAATGAAGGTAGGAATAGCCTGGAGGCCCGACTTGATAAACACTTCCTTGCATGCGGCCGAGAGCAACTTGTCCTTCCAACCAGCCACTTTTTTCCGAATTTTATCTCTCAAGAACGCAAACACCTGACGTTTATTTCTCCTAATCTTATACGGTAGCCCTAAATACTTACCAGAGCCATCACCCAAGGGAATTTGCAGCAGCTCCGACACCCCCTCACGCACCTCCACCGAGACTCCTTCAGAGAAGTATACACTGGATTTATGAAAGTTGATAGCCTGACCAGATAAAGCGCCATACCTATCAAACAACTCCACCAAAGCCTCCAAAGCCCCATCCAGCAATTCAAAGAACACCATACAATCATCCGCAAATAACAAATGAGAAATAGAAACCGCTACCTCTCTGCCAAAACGGATGCTCCGAAGCACACCTCTGTGTACATAGTCATTAAGCAAAGCCGTAAATCCCTCAGCACAAATGATGAAGAGAAAAGGCGACACTGGATATCCTTGCCGAATCCCACGAGTAGGCACAATTCTACGACTGGGCTTCCCATTAATCAGAACCCGATAGGAAACAGACGTCACACATCTCCGCACCAGATCTATGAAGGGCACCGGAAACGCCATACGCTCCATAACTCTCCAAAGATACCGCCATTCAACCCGATCAAAAGCCTTGGCCATATCCAACTTCAACGCAGCATGACCATCACATCCCTGAGCACCCGCCTGCAAAGAATGAAAAGCTTCGAAGGCAACAATTGCATTGTCCGTAATGAGGCGGCCTGAGACAAACGCACTCTGAGTCTCTGAAATCACATCACCAATCACCCCTTTTAGACGATTAATTATCACCCGAGAAATAAGCTTGTAAATTGAATTACATAAAGCAATCGGGCGAAACTCAGTCATAACGGTGAGAGAAGTAACCTTTGGGATCAATGAAATATATGTATCATTCAGCAAACCTAGGTGTTAAGGGTGAATTTATATGTTTTATAGGGTTATATTTTGTGATGTTTTCCCCTTTTATTTGTATCATTTGCATAATAATTGGTCTTTATATTAAAATATTGAGCAAACGATATTTCTAACGGCTTAATCGCAATATCGATTTATTTATGTGATTTCATGGTTGAAATATGATTATTTGAATATTACTACAGTTTGCGATGTTTTCCATGCGTTATAGGTATGTGTATCGTGCTCAAATGATGATCAAAAGAGATAAATTTCGAGCTATAAGGATTGAAGGAAGAGATAATGATCAAGTGGAGTAAAGGAAAAAAGAGATAAATATGAAGAAATCACCTTCAAGTCGTGTTGGACGAAGCGTCCATACTCCGCCCGCAGTGGGACGGGCGTTTGATAAGCGAGACGGGCGCCCCGAGGAGCGATTTTGATATCTGAGAGTTTGGACGCTATCTCGAACGGGCGCGCCTGGGCGATCAGGTTATACGGGCGGGCGTTCAGGATAGCGGACGAGCGTCCGTCGGCCGACTTAGTGAAACCGACTTCGAAATCTATAAATAAGCGGCTGCTTCTCAACCTAAGGAGAGACAATTCGACATCACAAAAACCCTAAACCCTAGGGACGGCTAAGGCTGCGTTTTTACTTCTTTTTTCTCTCACTTTTATGCAACTTTAAATTAGATTAGATTAGAGCCGTCTTTATGTTCTTTTCCTGCAAAACTGTGTTGCTAAGGATGCTCAGGAGCTAAAGCTTCAATCAAACGAGAATTGTGAAGCCATCAACTTGGATTGATTTTATTTCGATTATACTTGTGAGTTATTTATCCAAGGTTGTTTCTTATTTATGTTTTATCTCGTTTAATTGCGTTTATATCGGAAGATTTGCATGTATGATTATGTTTATGTTTGATGGAAGTCATGATAAACCTTTAGATCACCATAGATAAGAATAGTCCTTAGATTTATAATAACGGAAGTTAGTAAGTCTAATCACTAGATTTGAATGTAAAAGTTGACACCTTTGATCTTAAAGCGCGTTAATCTAGCATTGGAAGATACTAGGTTAATAGATGAATTGCCTAAGGAATTAGGGTTCATGTTTAGGTAAGGTGAATCACAACCTAGATAAATACCGCATATAATCGAAATAGGAGATCAATACTGTTAGGAAATCTACGCGGGAACGCAGCGGAATTCAAAAATTTGATTTCCTTTTACCCAAGATCGACTTCGTTTAAGCAATAAACAAACGAGTTAGTAGACGGTGGTTACCTTGGTTGATCTAAAAGATCGACGCTTTGACCGTCTAAGGAGAGTAGTTCCGCATAGAGCCGCCCAAGTGTTCGGCCTCTACCGCTAGTCCACACGAACGACCCGCCGAATCCCATCATGGATTGCTATTGGAAAACTCCGGTTGCTAGACCGGCCTTTTTCCCTCTCTCCAACTCTACATAGGATGCTCTCTATTTTACACAAGAACTATTAGCTTCTTGGAATTATGATGTCTGCAAAAGAGCTTGACACCCACACTATATTTATAGTGTATATGGCGCCCCAAATATGAGTGGAGAGAAGAAAATATTTTCCCAATAAAATAAGGAAAATATAATTGATTGATTTATCTCATTTATTATAATATCTCATATTAAATAAATCTAGGATTTTGTCAATATCTTATATTGAATATTCCTAAGATATTGTCAATATCTAATATTATTATCTTTATTTTATTACCATAAATCAATTTACACACGCATGTGTGTATATATCACATATATATTTATTACACATATAAATCTATAAATATATTTTGGAAACAACTAAGCACATGCACATCCAATGTGCATCACACGCTGAAGCACAAATATATATATATATATATATATATTAATATCTAATATTAATATATGGTAACACCATTAATTAAATTGCACAATCCAAGTGTATCTTATACACTCCAAAATTGCGCCACCTTTAGCCAATAAATTGGCATCTGGAATATTCTTTAATTAATATAATATTATTAATATCTTGTATTTAATTTATTCATAATAAATAAATACCACCATATTAATTTACCACTATAACCTTTATAGTCTCGAGATAAACTTTCCTTATTTGGTTATCATCTATAACCACATTTTAATCCGCTAGATGTTCTTATGTGTGTGACCCGATAGGCTTCGAATATGTTGGCCATAGACACAAAGCGCAAATTACGAAAATGCCCTTCATGCCTAACGATCACGGGATAGCGTCAGCAACACACACCGTGACCCCAATCATCGGAAGAGTCAAATGCAATGACTACTACCTTTCATGTGAAAAGCGATTACCGTGTAACTTACAATCCTATCATTGTAATAATATCCATACGGTCGTTAGTCGAAGTGTCAAAACATCAACGACCGTATCTTATAATCTGGATATCATGCTCTCTCGAAGTAACTCGTTTACTCCCACTTTGCAAAGATTCACGAGAGTAAGACATTCCTTATAAGAAGGCCATTTCGGATATTCGATCCCAATCATAGGATACGCGATTCCCGGACGACCAATCATGTATACTCCGCGATGCTTCAAAGATCATACCCAATCACTACCGCATGATCGCCCGTGGCTGGGGAAACCTCAATAGTGTCAAAGCATGACAATCCACACCGTGATGCCCGAAGACTCGGTCTTAAGGATAATTACACAACCGCCACATAGTGTGACACTTATCCGTGTAAGTGGGTCGATCCCTAACGTCACGATTCTCTAATACACGCCCACGCATACCCAAGTGTCTCTACACTTCGATAGACGAGATCTATCCTCGCCTTTAAAGACAGAAGACATCTAATACGTGCTAGATCTGTTTTATACTATCAATGCCCTGTTTAATAGTACATCACCTAGAGACATTTAAGTATCAAACTTATTAAAGTGATTAGAGATCTCATCAACCATAATCGCCTATCATGGTTTCTCTCTATCACGTTTAATACTAAGGACGTTATCATATAACAATTCATAATTGGTTCTTTAAAAGAACATATGTATGACAACTGAAAAGCCATTTAATATATGTATAAACATAAAGAAATAGTAGAAATGATCCGACCCGGTCGGATCCGGTCCAACCCGATTGGGTTTAGGACACTATTTCAACAATTCATCCATGATGGGATTCCGGCGGGCTGTTCGTGTGGACTAGCGGTAGAGGCCGAACACTTGGGCGGCTCTATGCAGAACTACTCTCCTTAGACGGTCAAAGCGTCGATCTTTTAGATCAACCAAGGTAACCACCGTCTACTAACTCGTTTGTTTATTGCTTAAACGAAGTCGATCTTGGGTAAAAGGAAATCAAAATTTTGAATTCCGCTGCGTTCCCGCGTAGATTTCCTAACAGTGGTATCAGAGAGAGCTTCGAGCTTAAGCAATAAGCATGTTATTGAGCGTAGTTAATTTTATCGTTTAAATCACGTAATTAAAAGATGAAAGATTTTTGATTCGCAAATCGATACACGAAAAGAAAAAAAAAAAGGAAAAAAGAAGGGGGGCGGCTTATGGGGTGCTCGGCCGATCGGCGGCGGCACCCTACCGGAAATTGCGGCGGCGGCGGCGGCACCCCTTTGGGGCGGTCGACGTCGGCTGGTGCATCTTTTGATGGATCCCTGAATTTTGTTTTGTGTATTTTGTGTTTCATTATTGTTCATAGTTGTGATTGGTAATTCGTTTTTTGTTTAGTTGTGTCATGTGGCTAACCAATGGTACAAATAGTTTGGGTCATTGGGATGCCACATGGCATTAAAGTAATAATGGCCTTTCCAAACTTTGTTTGGAATAGGCTCAGCCTTTCCAAATATTTGATTTGGGAAAAGGCGCAGCTTTGCAAGCCACTTCCAAAATTTTGATTTTGGAAAGTGGCTGTGCCTAAACTAAAATTATTTGGCCTTTCCAAATATTTGATTTGGAATAAGCGCAGCCCTTTTCAAATACTTGATTTGTAAAAGCGCCAGCTTAAGCCACTTCCAAAATTTTGATTTTGGAAAGTGGTCGAGCTAAGCCAAATTTGGTTTAGAAACCAAAGCATCCTTTTGATTACGAATCAAAAGGAAAGAAACAAAAGAGAAATAATTTTAATTTTGATTTAATTTTGGAATAGTTCTAATTAATTAAAATTAAAATTAAAATCGGTTTAAAATTAATCGTTAATTTTATTTCGATTAAAATCATTTAATTAATTAAATGTTAATTAGTTAATTGATTGGATAAAATTATTTAATAGATTAAATGTTAATTGATTAATTAAGACGCGAGTAGTTAATTTTTAATTTTATCTTTTTCATAAGATTTTATTGTATGGATTAGATATAGTAGATGTAATATGATTATATGGACCCCGATTGATCGTGGACTCACCAATAGGATAGATGTGAATGATTTAAATTTTCTCGTTGGTTTTAAAATTGTCTAGGCCGTTATATGAAGAACGTGACCTAGTTTATTTTTTTGCATTTGTCCCATTCCCGTTAGCTCCCCCCGTGTGCGGCGGGTGTATTTATTTTATTAGATAGAATTAAATGTAACAAGAATGGCAGAAGAAGATGAAGACCAAAGAAAGATTTAAAATAAAGATCCCGTTGGAGAATGGGCATTAAAGATCCTATTGGCGGTTTGCATTACCCTTAGATTGTGACCAGCGGTTTAAATCGGTTTGTATTCGAAACCGCACCTAGGAAGAGTCCATGATCATACCGGTTACTTTACGCATTTATTTATTTTGTGCTTGTATTTATTTTATATGATACGATAGATGCATGACTAGGCACGATCTAGATAAATGTGTAGGATGTATGTCTATAGAGATAGATATATTTGATGAGACCGTAATTAAAATTAATTAAGTGAATTAATTTACGTAAATACTTCCACGACAAAAATCAAGTCTAAAATTGTCTCCCAATATTATAGCGACGGTGAAGAGCCCTTGTTCGGATCCAATCGATCGCCTCGTCGGGAGTTGACCTACCTCGGGTATATCGTCGTTATTGAGATATGATCGTATGAGATCTCGCGAATATTGGGTTATGACTTGACTAGAGTATTGCGGTGATTGGCCCTCGTCAGGGCCGTCTTATTCTAGAGGCAAGGGGTTGACTACCACATAAAGATGTGAATTGTCAAAGAGTTGACTAGTCAACCACCAAGAGTCACATAGAGATGTGATTGGTAAGAGTTACATACCTTTCGAATTATTCCGGTTGATCGGCCTCGCGTCGGGAATCGGGTAACGAGATGGGATCTTGGCCACTAAAGAATTTTGAAAGATTCTTGAAAGTCAATTGGGAGTAGTTGACTAGTGGGAGCAAAATCATAAATCAAAAGACCATTTTTGATTTTGCGTGTATAAACAACAACACTCTTTTATTTTCATTTTTATGTTGTAGTTTTAGCAAACTTTATATTTATATTTTATTCTCGATTAGTAAAACCAAATTATGACTGTTAATTTTGAGAAACGTTCTCAAATATGGTTGAGTAATTTTAATCCTTTTAAAATAAGCAATGACATGAGCCATCCCGTTATAGTAGTTAGAGACAAGGAGATTACATAATTGATGCAGTGCTCCGAGACTTTAAGCTCATGATATGATTAAACCATTTGAAATAAGTTTCAAGGAATTAGTCATATATTGGATACGATCCAAGATGATCATTCAGTCATACGATGACAATTAATTCAAACGTTGGATAAGAATGACCACATCTAATTTTGGAAAGGTTGTTTTCAAAATTGTAAGATTTAAGTATCGACTTAATTCTAGCATTTGCTTAAAGGTTAATTAAATAGTCAATGTTTTGAATACGATTCAAAAGGTTAAATAAACTATTTAATAAACTTTAGATTTTCTTTATGAAAGGAAATTGAGGACATGGCTCTTGTGATCTTTCTTAAGTCTTATGAAGACTACAATAAGAAACATTTTTCAAGTGCTTAAAGGATTGAAAGAAAGATAGGGCATGTGCTTAAATAGAGAACTCATCGAAGCCTCTATTCTAAGCAAGTCTGTTGAGATAAATCTATCTAAGTTCAAGTCAACTCTAAGATATATGATATCTTACGAGTGTGATTAAATTAGAAGGATTGAATACTGAGATATGGAAGGTGAAACAAGCGTTGTAACACTTACCATATCTCGAATCTAGTAAAGCGATAAGGAACTAAATAAATGTTATTATGTTCGGTTCTTATGAAGAACATACTTTCGATTATTTGTTAGGATTTAGTAGACATATTCAATTGTAAAGAATAAATGTTATTCCGATAAAGTTGGAAGGTCACTTTGAATCTAACATACTAGATTGTTGTCACTATATAGTTGATATATGTGATGAGATCTCAACTAAATATTTGTATCATTTGTTATCCTTAATATTTGTGGTTACTCTACAGACATAGTCTCTCAGAAGAAGCGTGTAATTAAACGTCATTTCGATGATGTTGAACCATGTGATTATGAATCGTGTGGGTTATACGTATCTTATCTAAAGATGACTAAAATACCCTTTTTTCGAAATGGTTATAAAATCTAGAAAAATTGTCTAAAGCCTAAACATACCGATGTTCGTTGGCTTATGACAATTAATGCCACAAATGATTGTTTATTAGTCTCTACGACTATTTTTAGAAATAGTCAAGTGTACTCAGTGAAGTGCATATTCGGAAAGCCCGAAAAGTTCGAGCTAGAAATGCAGTGTGAGATTGATGAGCTACTTAGGAATTAATCTTCAATTGGATTGAAGTAATTAATACGAAGGGTGTTTAAGTCGTCGAAAATGAATAAGATTCTCCTTGAAGGATACCATCTTTGGGATACTTAATTAGATTGTGTTCCCAAAATGGAAACAACACTTTATATGATAAAGGTGTGACACAAGCCATGCGAAGTATCCCTTACCCGTTTCGGGATAGTGCCCTTATACTTAACCTAGTTCCAAAGAATAAAGGTTGAATAAATTCCATATTAGATATGGAAGAAGATAATGTCGAATCTATCTTAACCGATGATTTGAAGTTGTCATAGGCAAAGTCAGAAAAGCTTGGAGCCTAGTACGACATATGCAACTTTGTGGAATATCTTAGCTAGCACGCTAGATATTATTTACTTGTCCGTGGAGCAAAATGTTTGTCTCCAAACATGCTGTCTTCTAGAGGAAGTGTTTCTTCCAAGAGAAACAGTGGGAGTAAATCAGATCTCAAAGAGTTTGAGAACCACAAAGATATATATTCACCCAAGGGAACGTGAGCAGACGCCATATAGCGATGAGGTGTAGATCACTGCTCAGTGCACACAAAAGTTCTGTAAGTCTGTAGATAACCTCAAGCCTCGAAAGAAGGGTGCGCAGAATGCGTTCATCTTGAAGAATGAATATCTCACGACTCATGAAAGAATGTTTAAAAGGCAAGGTTGAGAGTTATGGCCAGGAGCCATAATATCTGAATTAGATTCCATCAGTGACAACCAGGTTATGAACCTAGTCTGTCTTACCTAAGGGGAGTGTCCCTGGAAGGCTGACATGGATAGTAATCTGATTACCATAAGGCTATAGTGACGGCTGAAGGGTATGAGGTGTAAACCTTGTAATTATCTTTATGCTGCCAGCTGTGCCCAGTTCTATTCAGATAATGCTTGTTATAACTTCGTATCATGACTATATGATAGTGTTGAAGACGTTGGGCAAACAACCCGATGTTCATAGACGATAACATGATATGTAAGCCCATGAGATCCATTTATGGACTCAAACAAGTTTCTCTAGACGATTTCTTTGTTTGATAATCAAAGGAGTTTGATTTAGTCAAAAGAAGGATATGCCCAATGTGCAAGATGGATAGTGGGAGCGTGTTACGATTTTTGAGTAAGGTATTAGATATCTCTCTTAGGAATCATCTCCCCATATCACAGTCAATTAATGTTTGGTAATTCAAGGTCTTTACGAAAGCACTTGGATTAGTAGTTCTTATTTTATAAATAAGAATCTATAGTGATAGATTGCTGTTAGATTATAGTTTACCTATATAGATGTGATGCTAAAAGAAGTTTAGCATAGGTCGCGTAAGGAGATACTGCTAGCCAGTGTTCTCAAGATCTATCTATGTTAGGACGTTCGTCCTAATGATAAGGTGGATGATGATGGAAGGTTTCCTTCGCTACTGCAATAGAAACCATCTTAAGAATAATGCCGGATGTTCATAGTGCATGAATAGTCATGAGCAAGTATGAAAGTAAATCTGGTGAATGTCGAGAATATCCTTAAACTAGTTAAGGAAGAATTCCTGGTTTATCGAAACTTGGAGTTAGATAAATAAAGTTATACAGACGTATATCCTGAGTCTTATGAAGGCGAGTGGGAGCTACAGTCTGGGTTTGCAGTCACTTTGAATAAGTGATACAGTGAGCTGGAAATGTTCTTAGCGATGGGTCATTTGTAAATTCTACAACTAGGCAAAACACAGTAGTGCCTTAGAGGCGGCGAGAGCGATACATGGATCAGAAGGTTCATTCTTGAACACAATGGTTCTTCCACCTTTTTATATAGGCGATATAGTAAGTGGATTCATTGCTTGAAGCAAGGACCAGGGTCTCGTCAGAGATTCGTGTGAGTGTTGAGGCGGTTCCCTTGACTTGGTCATTTGGAACGTGATATGAAGATAGTCTGAGTCCCCATGGATAGCGATCCGTTTATGGCTAGGGCTAGTTGCGAGTATTGCATGAGATTCTTGTGTTTCAACTTGGTCTTGTGTGTGCGAGTGATTGGTTTTAGGCCAAGTGGGAGATTGTTGAAATAGTGTCCTAAACCCAATCGGGTTGGACCGGATCCGACCGGGTCGGATCATTTCTACTATTTCTTTATGTTTATACATATATTAAATGGCTTTTCAGTTGTCATACATATGTTCTTTTAAAGAACCAATTATGAATTGTTATATGATAACGTCCTTAGTATTAAACTGTGATAGAGAAACCATGATAGGCGATTATGGTTGATGAGATCTCTAATCACTTTAATAAGTTTGATACTTAAATGTCTCTAGCCGATGTACTATTAAACAGGCATTGATAGTATAAGCAGACTAGCACGTATTAGATGTCTTCTGTCTTTAGGGCGGTGGATAGATCTCGTCTATCGAAGTGTAGAGACACTTGGGTATGCGTGGACGTGTATTAGAGAATGCGTGACGTTAGATCGACTCCACTTACACGGATAAGTGTCACACTATGTGGCGGTTGTGTAATTATCCTTAAGACCGAGTCTTCATGGCATCACGGTGTGGATTGTCATGCTTTGACACTATTGAGGTTTCCACAGCCACGGGGCGATCATGCGGTAGTGATTGGGTATGATCATTGAAGCATCGCGGAGTATACATGATTGGTCGTCCGGGAATCGCGTATCCTATGATTGGGATCGAATATCCGAAATGGCCTTCTTATAAGGAATGTCTTACTCTCGTGAATCTTTGCAAAGTGGGAGTAAACGAGTTACTTGAGAGAGCATGATATCCAGATTATAAGATACGGTCGTTGATGTTTTGACACTCGACTAACGACCGTATGGATATTATTACGATAGGATTGTAAGTTACACTGCAATAGCTGTTTCACATGAAAGGTAGTAGTCATTGCATTTGACTCTTCCGATGATTGGGGGTCACGGTGTGTTGCTAGACGCTATCCGTGATCGTTAGGCATGAAGGGCATTTTAAGTAATTTGCGCTTTGTGTCTATGGCCAACATATTCGGAAGCCTATCAGTCACACACATAAGAACATCTAGCCGGATTAAAATGTGGTTATAGATGATAACCAAATAAGGAAAGTTTATCTCGAGACTATAAAGGTTATAGTGGTAAATTAATATGGTGGTATTTATTTATTATGAATAAATTAAATACAAGATATTAATAATATTATATTAATTAAAGAATATTCCGGATGCCAATTTATTGGCTAAAGGTGGTAGCGCAATTTGGAGTGTATAAGATACACTTGGATTGTCAAGAATTTAATTAATAGTGTTACTATATATTAATATTAGATATTAATATATATATATATATATATATTTGTGCTTCAGCGTGTGATGCACATTGGATGTGCATGTGCTTAGTTGTTTCCAAAATATATTTATAGATTTATATGTGTAATAAATATATATGATATATATGCACATGTAAATTGATTTATGGTAATAAAATAAAGATAGTAATATTAGATATTGACAATATCTTAGGAATATTCAATATAAGATATTGACAAAATCCTAGATTTATTTAATATGAGATATTATAATAAATGAGATAAATCAATCAATTATATTTTCCTTATTTTATTGGGAAAATGTTTCTTCTCCTCCACTCATATTTGGGCGCCATATACACTATAAATATAGTGTGGGTGTCAAGCTCTTTTCTTGCATCATAATTCCAAGAGCTAATAGTTCTTGTGTAAAATAGAGAGCATCCTATAGAGAGTTGAGAGAGAGGGAAAAAGGCCGGTCTGAAGAACCGGAGTTTTCCAATAAAGCAATCCATGATGGGATTCCGTGCGGGTGTTCGTGTGGACTAGCGGTAGAGGCCGAACACTTGGGCGGCTCTATGCAGAACTACTCTCCCAGACGGTCAAAGCGTCGATCTTTTAGATCAACCAAGGTAACCACCGTCTACTAACTCGTTTGTTTATTGCTTAAACGAAGTCGATCTTGGGTAAAAGGAAATCAAATTTTGAATTCGGCTGCGTTCTCGCGTAGATTTCTAACAAATACATGTTGGTAGGTGGATCAATCCTCGCTTGCCTTTTATAATTTGATTTTAAATCCTTGCAACTCGGGTCTTGTTTTGCTTATTTAATTTCCTTTTGCAATTGGTTTAGTTTAGTTAATAAGTTCGTTACCCGTATCCTTCCTAGCATTGGTGTTCGGCCTCTGTCTAGTTTTATTTTACGCAATCTTTGTTTAGATTAGTCCACTTTGTTTAGTGTAGTTCGTGACATAGTTAGTTAAAACAAAAGCTAGGATTAACAACGATCTAGTTCCTCGTAAGATCGACCGGCATAGCCTCTATACTACGATCCTTGCACTTGAGGTTAACCGGTTTTATTACTTGTTTATTTCGTATTAATAAAATCCGTGACAAAGTTTTGGCGCCGTTGCCGGGAACCGGACGGTTGCCTAGTTTTTATTTTGTTTTGTTTTTCGCTTTTCTCGTTTGTTTTTCTTTTCTTTCTTTCTTCTTTCCTGTGTTTATTTCGTTTCAATTTCCTGTTTTAGTTGATAAACGTTTTGGTGATTAGGATATTAGGGTTTTAAATTTAGGGTTTAGGATATTAAGGTTTTAAATTTTCGCTTACATTCTTGCTTTTTCCGCATCCTGGACGAGCGTCTAAGAAATTGACCGCCCGTCCACTGCAAAAAAATTTCAAACCTGTATCAAATTCTCATCTTAGACGAGCGTCCCTAGATTGTGGACGCCCGTCTAAAATTTCTGAATACTGCAGACGAGCGTTTGGACCTCCAAACGCCCGTCCGATCCAAATGCAGGAGGACGCTCGTCCAAATATTTGGACGCCTGTCCTCGACCCCTTTTTTCTCAAATAATCTTGTTTTTAACTTTCTTTTAGGCTTTCAATTTCTTAGTTTAGGTTTAGTCCTTAGTTTTAGATTTCTTAGACTTGTTTTTGGTCCGGTTTATGCAAACCCGAGTCATAAAGGACCGTTGATATACACCCCGACCCGAGCAAAGCATAGTTCGCCAAGCAAAGCGGATTCTCCGTTCTGCGGTTTTGAAGACAGAACCGAGCAAGACCTCGAGAACGGTTAGCCGAGGAAATCATCGATTTTGTAGTAATGGCTGCTAACAATCAACGAACGTTGGCAGACTACGCCATGCCTGGCACAGTCAAGGTCAACCCTGCGATTATTATCTCTGCCATTGCTGCTCAGAACTTTGAGCTTAAGCCGGGACTCATCCAGATGATGCAGCATGCATCGATCTTTCACGGGTACCAATCTGAGAACCCGCATACTCATTTACATACATTTCTGGAGATATGCGATACCACTCGCATCCAGGGAGTAAGTGAAGATGCGGTGAAGTTAAAACTATTCCCGTTTTCCTTAAAGGGAGAGGCTAAAGAGTGGTACAGCTCTCTCCCAGCTGAATCTATCACAACCTGGGCAGAACTCGAACAAGAGTTCTTAAGTCAGTACTTCCCGCCTTCGAAGACTGCCCAGTGTCTGAATGAGATCTTTACCTTCTACCAGAAGGAGAATGAATCCTTCTTCGAATGTTGGAAGAGGTTCAAATCTCTTCTAAGAAAATGCCCCCACCATGGCTTGCCTAAGGAAAGGCAAGTCAACACGTTCTTCGGTGGAGTGACCGAGCTTACTAAAGGCATGGTCAACAGCTCTTCCGGTGGGGCTTTCCTAAAAAGACACTGATGAAGGATGGGCCTTTGTTTGAAGACATTGCCAAATATAACTATGCCCCATCCTATCAGGCCATCCAAGCGCCTCCTCCCAAGGTGGAAGAAGTAAACGTCCAAAGTCGATTGCCATCTTTCGCAAAGCGAGATGGCAAGTCCTCAAGTTCCAAACTCGATTAATCAGACTCTTCGCGTTTCCGCAGAACCTCGTGTTACAGTATTGCGTAAAATTGTTTGTCGGTGGTCACATGTTTGGCCAATGTCACTTTCAGCCCCCCTCTGTTCATCAAGTCAACGTTGTTCATAACAATGGACAGTATCATCAAACCACCTGCCAAGTATGCGATGATCCGGGGCACACTGCTCACTTCTGTCCCATGATTGGACAGAATGCAGAAGTGAATGCTTTTTCTGGCCAGTCCAATCCAAGGTTCAATAACCAATTCTCTGGCCAGAATAATTCTCAAAATCAGGGCTTCGGCCAGAATCCGAGCTTTAATCAGAATCCAAACTTCAACAGAACCTGGGTTCAATCGTAAACAGAACTCAAACTTTTCAAGTAATACTCGAGAGGTTCAATCGAGTTGGCCCGCCAATTCCAACTCTCAATTTCGAGAATCGGCCCGACCCACCATACCCTCAAAATCCCCAAAACTCTCAAGGCCCTCCCACCCAACAATCTCGCGGCTAAGTTGGAGGAGCAAAGCAAAAGTATTCAACTTCTAATGAATACGAATAAGAGCCTTGAGAGGCAAATAGAAGGCAACCTGGCCGAGCGATTAGTTTCAAGACCCCCGGGACATCCGCCTAGTTTTACGGAGAAGAACCCAAAGGCGGTCAAGTTGCTCAGGCCGATTTAAGCAACGACCAATGTAATCGACCTCGTGCCAAAGAATGCAATACGGAAAAGAGGAGGCCGGTGCAATGAGTTTGAGAAGTGGCACTTTCGGTGAGTGGTCCCCTCGGCTTCCAGGAAACCACCAGCCCCTCTCCCGCCATGATAAGGCAGGAGGGAAGTTGAGCAACCACTATCCCCTATCCTGCAAAGCATACTCGGGTGGTGATCCCGAGAGATGAAAGAGTTGGAATACCTCGGCATTGAACCCCGAGAAAAGAAGATTCAGTTGAGAGTCGGTGGGTGATCCACGACCAATAAGGCGTCGAGAAAAAGTTGTGAGGTGGAAAGATCTGGAAGACAAGGCCGTAAGTGCATCCTCAAAGAAAGTATTTTCCGAGAGTGACCTTAAAAGCTTCCATTTCCACCAAGGACGGGCAACATCCTCACGAGTGAAGATAAGAAATATGAAAAGGTGCTTAACCTTTTGAAAAATACTCGAGTAAATCTGCCATTATCCGAGGTCTTGGTCGAGATGCCTAAGTATACAAAATTCATCAAGGATGTCGTGTCTTGAAAAAGAAATTAGCAGGCATGGAAAGGCAACTTGGTGAGGATTGTTCCTTGATAAATCATCAAGACTTACCAACCAAGAGGGTGACCAGGCAAATTTGTGCTCACATTGCGGATGGGAGGCTTAGTCTTCCCAAATTCTTTATGTGACTGGGTGCATCCATCACTGATGCCGTTATGCTGCTTGCAATCACTTGGTTTACAAGATCTTCTAGAGCCCACCACCATGAACCTTCGGATTCACGACAGATCTTCCAAGAAAGCTTGGGGATCTGAAAGACATATTAGTTCAAGTTGTGAGTTTACCTTCCCCGCTTGACTGAGTACGTCTTAGATATGGAGAAAGGTGCAAATGTTCCTCTGATTCTTGGAAGACCGTTCCTTTCTACAGCTAGAGCCCTCATCGATTGTGATGGTGGGCATGTGACCATTCGAGTTGGTGACCAGGAGGTGAGTTATAGTGTCTCTAAATCTATCAATGTACCTTCTGGATCTTCAACCGGTTGTTCCATTGAGGAGACGCCTGATGACTTCAATGACTTCATGGATACGCAAGTCTTGGCTGTAGAATCAGAATATGAGCGACTAATTGATAATCTGAATAATCATGGTGTGGTCAATCTAGATCAGTTAGCGGCTGAGTTTGAGGATGAGCTAAGAGAAGAAGCCTTGGCAGTAGGACCACTAAGTAAGCTCAGCGATGTTGAGTTGAAGAGTGGCGATCTTAAATCAAGTCTAGAGGATCCTCCCGTAGATTTGGTACTGAAGCCGTTGCCTAAACATCTAAAGTATGTGTTTTTAAGAGAAGGTGACAAGCTTCCTTTGATCATCTCTGCCAAGCTATCTCGTATAGAAGAGCTTAAATTGTTAAACGTTCTGCGCAAAAATGAAAAAGCCTTTGGATGGCAGGTGGGAGATATCCGAGGGATATCTCCCGACATCTGTATGCACAAGATCAAGATTGAGGAGGGTGCAAAACGAGTTAGACAACCTCAGAGAAGGCTCAACCCTCACATGCAAGAGGTAGTCAAGAAGGAGATCATTAAACTTCTAGATATGGGTATCATTTACGCCATTGCTGACAGCGAGTGGGTTTCCCCGACTCAAGTAGTTCCCAAAAGGGTGGAATTACTATTGAGAAGAACGAGAAGGAGAAGAGATAGCATTAAGGCTCGTTCAAAGGCTATAGAGTCAGTATTGACTACAGAAAACTCAATGAGGTCACGATGAAAGATCATTTCCCCCTTCCCTTCATTGACCAGATGCTTGAGCGTCTGGCGGGACACGCATTCTACTGCTTCCTGGATGGATATTCAGGATACTTCCAGGTACCCATCGATCCTATTGACCAAGAGAAGACTACTTTCACTTGCCCTTATGGGACATTCGCCACAAAGCGGATGCCATTTAGTCTCTGTAATGCCCGGCCACCTTCCAAAGGTGTATGATGGCAATCTTTTGACGGGCTAGTTGAAAAATGTATGGAGATTTTTATGGATGATTTCTCGGTCTTTGGTCAATCCTTCGACGATTGCCTCGATAATCTTGATCAGGTGTTGTCTAGATGTGTGGAAAAGGACTTAGTGCTCAATTGGGAAAAATGCCATTTCATGGTAGATGAAGGCATAGTTCTTGGCCACAAAGTGTCAGCCAAAGGTATAGAAGTAGATAGGGCCAAGGTTGAAGCTATTGAGAAGATGAGTTATCCCAAGAATGTTCGGGAGGTCCGAAGTTTTCGGACATGTCGGTTTTATGGCGGTTCATCCAGGACTTTTCAAAGATTGCCAAGCCCCTGTCTATTCTACTTAAAGAAAAGCGTTACTTTTGATTTTGATGAGAGTTGCAGGCATGCGTTTGAGGAGCTCAAAATCGCCTCGATCTCCGCTCCAATACTTATATCGGATGGAACACGCCCTTTGAGCTTATGTGTGATGCCTCTAATTACGCAGTTGGTGCAGTTTTAGGACAAAAGCTCGATGGAAAGTTCCAGACTATCTACTATGCCAGTCACACACTGAACCCTTCTCAAGTTAACTATACCACTACTGAAAAGGAACTTTTGGCCGTAGTTTTGCTATGGACAAGTTCCGTGAGTTACTTGTTAGGAGCTCAAGTGATTGTGTGGGTGATCACACGCCGCCATGCGGTATCTAATGACAAAGAAAGAGGCTAAACCGCGACTGCTGCGTTGGATACTGACCCTCCAAGAGTTTGACGTTCAAATTAAAGATAAAAAGGGCAGTGAAAACGTAGTGGCGGATCACGTTTCTAGGATGTTAAGCGAGGAAAAGGGTGATCCTGATGACATAGATCTTTACTTTCCTCTAGAAAACATCATGTTGATAGATGGCTGCGCTCCAGACGTCCCTTGGTACTCCTCCATTGTAAACTACCTTCATGCCCGTTATATCGATCCTGAAATGTCTTATCAAGAGAAGAAGAAGTTCTTCTCTGATATGAAGTCTTTCGTTTGGGATGAACCTTACCTCTTCAAAATCTGTAAAGATGGTTTGCTAAGAAGGTGTGTTCACGAATCGAGCAACGCGATATAATCGAAAGCAATGCCATAGTGGACCCACTGGTGGTCACTTTGGTCCTTGGAAAACGGTTGCGAAGATCTTCCAGTCCGGTTTCTACTAGCCACGATCTTTAAGGACACGGAAGCTTTCTGCAAAGCTTGCGATAGGTGCCAAAGAACCGGTACTCTAACAAGGCGATTCGACATGCCACTGAAACTCATTCTTGAATGCGAAGTCTTTGATGTATGGGGGATTGACTTTATGGGTCCGTTCCCATCTTCCTGTGGGAATAAATACATCTTAGTCTCCGTAGACTATGTATCGAAATGGGTGGAGGCAATAGCCACTCCTCGCAATGATCATAAAACGGTCATGAATTTTCTAAAGAAGAACATCTTTGTGAGGTTTGGATGTCCACGTGCCTTGATCAGTGATGAAGGGACACACTTTTGCAACCGACCTCTGGAAAAAGTCCTCGAGAAGTATGGTGTTCGCCATAAAATCGGCACACCATATCATCCGATGACTAGTGGTCAGGTTGAGCGAAGCAACCAGAGCTTGAAGAAGATCCTGGAGAAAACAGTGAACAGTCATAGAAAGGATTTGAGTCTAAAGTTGGATGATGTACTATGGGCATATCGAATCGCTATATAAGACCCCCATGGGTACATCACCCTACCGAGATGGTTTACGGTAAATCGTGCCACTTGCCGGTTGAGTTAGAGCACGAGCTTATTGGGCTACGAAGTTTCTTAACCGACTCCCAATCTGTGGCAAACACCCACGCGCGCAGCAGATGTAATGAGTTGGACGAGTTTAGGCTTGAGGCTTCACGAAAGTGCCAGGATCGATGAAGGCGAGGATGAAACTCCTTCATGACGCAAAGATCAAGCAGAGAGAATTTCAAGTTGGAGAGCAAGTGTTACTTTACAATTCCAGGTTACATCTGTTCCCTGGGAAGTTGAGGACACGTTGGTCCGGCCCCTTCGAAATTCTCCAAATCATTCCTGGAGGCGTACTAGAACTTCGTGGTTATAGTGGCGACCCGTTTCGAGTGAATGGCCAAAGGTGCAAGCATTATATCGGTGAACCTAAGGATAAGCCTTTGATTGTTAAATTCCTCGATATTCTCGGGTGTGGTGCTAGGAAGTTGAAGATTCGACTGAATCTTCACTCAACCTGCGCTGAGAAGAAGTCATGTAGTGGTCCTTCGAAGAAGTTCTATTTGGGAGTTGGGATATGGAAGAGTATTGGAAGGAGGCGTTTCTGAAGTGTCATCGAAGCTTGAAGACCAAGAGGTCAACCATGGGAAGTTTAACCGTGTTTGGAAAGCACTACAAGATCTAACCCATGTGTTAGAGTGTTTGTTCTGCGCCACAATCCTCGATCGTAACTTAAACGAGGTAATGGTGGCGCGAAAAGTCAAATGGCCTGATCCGGGCTGAGCTTCAAATGTGTCGAGCTAACGACAATAACCATTAGCGCTACTAGGAGGCATCCTAGATATCCCTTCTTATATTAGTTTCTTTCTGTAGTTATTTTTCCTTGTTCTAGTTGTTTTAATATTATTAGGATTGTGTTGTTTTTGTCAGTCAGCCGTCCTAGGCTTATAAAGGGTCGAAGTGTTGTTTTGCTTACAATTTCCTCTTCTCTTTATCTCTATCACTTTTGCGCGATATGATATAATCCCTTGTATCCCCCGAGGTATTTCTTTGTTTTTCAAGTGTGCAGGATATTTTCGATAGCGATTGTGAGCTTTAGGCGATTTCGGTTTTACGGTGGATGGTCCACGATCTCATCGATTTCCTCAAGCATTTCTGGATCTGGACCATGGCCACTTCCAGACTTGCCACTTTCGAACTACAATCAGCTAAGTACTTTCTTTCCTTTTTACTTTCTGCACAACATGAGGACATGTTGCATTTTTAAGTGTGGGGGAGGGGATAGTTCGATTTGTACCTATGCGTATACGTTTGTTTAATACGTTAGTTTGTTTTTTTTATGCAAAATGAGCTAAAATTTTCAAAATTTTCCGACGCTTTTGCCTTTGTTTGGTCTCGAGTGGGCAATTCAATCAAGTTCGTTGTTTTATAGTCATCTATGCGATATTTCATATACTTGATAAGTTAGTTGTTTCACGACACTACTTTTCACGAGCCATAGTGACGATGAGCTATTTTATAAAGCTATACCCGTTTTGGATTAGTGACTTTTGATTTTCTTATAAGTCATGTGCTTAGTGCTACGTATATATCTCGCGAATTATGATCGTTTGTATTTAGTTCAGTATGATATAATTGTGAATATCTAGAAGTTTGAATGTGATAAGTAAGCGTAACTAATGTCAAAATGAAAAAGGGTTGAATTAGTAGTGAATTAATTGGGTGTGTCAATAAAGCTAGTCGATGATTAGAGTGAGGTAGGGTGTACCACGTATGTCCTATTCCACCATGATGACTAAAAGCTCACGGCGAGTTAGAAAATTTGCCTTATGATTGGAGTAAGGTAGGGATTATCTCGAAATGTCATATTACGCTATGAGGGCAATAGCTCATTCTAATGTGTGTTTAAAGTGAATAATCAAATCAACTTATGAGAAATGTGTTATGAATTGAATATAAGACTAAGTTATCGTCTATCTTATCCCCAAAGTATAAAGCGAAGGATATGTTGTAGGGATTATCCTCTCGAGTATTTCGAGAAAGGCCCTAGATTCATTCGATCATCTTTTTAGGGATATGTCACGTTTGTAGGGTACATTTATGAGTGTCATTTATTACTATTCTACGAGGGGTATTAGCTAGTTTTACTTGAGTTCTGAAGTTTGGATGTAGTGGAAGTTCTACATGGCTATGCACACTGCGTGGGTGAACTTCTAAGTTGTTGAATGTATGTTATATTTGTTGAGATGTCTATACTATCTCGAGCCTAATTTTCGTTTTGTTTTGCTCAAGGACGAGCAAAAGCTAAGTGTGGGGAGTTGTTAAGGGTGAAATTATATGTTTTATAGGGTTATATTTTGTGATGTTTTCCCTTTTATTTGTATCATTTGCATAATAATTGGTCTTTATATTAAAATATTGAGCAAACGATATTTCTAACGGCTTAATCGCAATATCGATTTATTTATGTGATTTCATGGTTGAAATATGATTATTTGAATATTACTACAGTTTGCGATGTTTTCCATGCGTTATAGGTATGTGTATCGTGCTCAAATGATGATCAAAAGAGATAAATTTCGAGCTATAAGGATTGAAGGAAGAGATAATGATCAAGTGGAGTAAAGGAAAAAAGAGATAAATATGAAGAAATCACCTTCAAGTCATGTTGGACGAGCGTCCATACTCCGCCCGAGTGGACGGGCGTTTGATAAGCGAGGCGGGCGCCCCGAGGAGCGATTGATATCTGAGAGAGTTTGGACGCTTATCTCGAACGGGCGTCTGGCGATCTAGGGTTATACGGACGGGCGTTCGAGGATAGCGGACGGCGTCCGTCGGCCGACTTAGTGAAACCGACTTGAAATCTATAAATAAGCGGTCGCTTCTCAACCTAAGGAGAGACAATTCGACATCACAAAAACCCTAAACCCCAGGGGACGGCTAAGGCTGCGTTTTTACTTCTTTTTTCTCTCACTTTTATGCAACTTTAAATTAGATTAGATTAGAGCCGTCTTTATGTTCTTTTCCTGCAAAACTGTGTTGCTAAGGATGCTCAGGAGCTAAAGCTTCAATCAAACGAGAATTGTGAAGCCATCAACTTGGATTGATTTCTGTATTTCGATTATACTGTGAGTTATTTATCCAAGGTTGTTTCTTATTTATGTTTTATCTCGTTTAATTGCGTTTATATCGGAAGATTTTTGCATGTATGATTATGTTTATGTTTGATGGAAGTCATGATAAACCTTTAGATCACCATAGATAAGAATAGTCCTTAGATTTATAATAACGGAAGTTAGTAAGTCTAATCACTAGATTTGAATGTAAAAGTTGACACCTTTGATCTTAAAACGCGTTAATCTAGCATTGGAAGATACTAGGTTAATAGATGAATTGCCTAAGGAATTAGGGTTCATGTTTAGGTAAGGTGAATCACAACCTAGATAAATACCGCATATAATCGAAATAGAGATCAATACATGTTGGTAGGTGGATCAATCCTCGTTTGCCTTTTATAATTTGATTTTAAATCCTTGCAACTCGGGTCTTGTTTTGCTTATTTAATTTCCTTTTTGCAATTGGTTTAGTTTAGTTAATAAGTTCGTTACCCGTATCCTTCCTAGCATTGGTGTTCACCTCTGTCTAGTTTTATTTTTCTGCAATCTTTGTTTAGATTAGTCCCTTTGTTTAGTGTAGTTCGTGACATAGTTAGTTAAAACAAAAGCTAGGATTAACAACAGTCTAGTTCCCCGTAAGATCGACCCGGCATAGCCTCTATACTACGATCCTTGCACTTGAGGTTAACCGGTTTTATTACTTGTTTATTTCGTATTAATAAAATCCGTGACACTAGGGGAGCACCATTATTCAAAACATCCAACACCACTCAATATGGAGAAATCCTAATTTTTACCTACCATATTACGGACAGATCAACTTACCAACCACTTTTCAGATCAACTCCAGTTGACATAGGACATGAAACTGGTTTTAGATGCTCCATCTTTAATTTGTTAATCAACTGTGAGGCATATTGAGTCTGTGTAAGATATAGCCAGAAAATAATGGTGCTCCCCTAGGTTTGCTGAATGATACATATATTTCATTGATCCCAAAGGTTACTTCTCCCACCGTTATGACTGAGTTTCGCCCGATTGCTTTATGTAATTCGATCTACAAGCTTATTTCTCGGGTGATAATTAATCGTCTAAAAGGGGTGATTGGTGATGTGATTTCAGAGACTCAGAGTGCGTTTGTCTCAGGCCGTCTCATTACGGACAATGCAATTGTTGCCTTTGAAGCTTTTCATTCTTTGCAGGCGGGTGCTCAGGGATGTGATGGTCATGCTGCGTTGAAGTTGGATATGGCCAAGGCTTTTGATCGGGTTGAATGGCGGTATCTTTGAAGAGTTATGGAGCGTATGGCGTTTCCGGTGCCCTTCATAGATCTGGTGCGGAGATGTGTGACGTCTGTTTCCTATCGGGTTCTGATTAATGGGAAGCCCAGTCGTAGAATTGTGCCTACTCGTGGGATTCGGCAAGGAGATCCATTGTCTCCTTTTCTCTTCATCATTTGTGCTGAGGGATTTACGGCTTTGCTTAATGACTATGTACACAGAGGTGTGCTTCGGGGCATCCGTTTTGGCAGAGAGGTAGCGGTTTCTATTTCTCATTTGTTATTTGCGGATGATTGTATGGTGTTCTTTGAATTGCTGGATGGGGCTGTGGAGGCTTTGGTGGAGTTGTTTGATAGGTATGGCGCTTTATCTGGTCAGGCTATCAACTTTCATAAATCCAGTCTATACTTCTCTGAAGGAGTCTCGGTGGAGGTGCGTGAGGCGGTGTCGGAGCTGCTGCAAATTCCCTTGGGTGATGGCTCTGGTAAGTATTTGGGGTTACCGTATAAGATTGGGAAAAATAAACGTCAGGTGTTTGCATTCTTGAGAGATAAAATTCAGAAAAAAGTGGCTGGTTGGAAGGACAAGTTGCTCTCGCCCGCAGGCAAGGAACTGTTTATCAAGTCAGCCCTCCAGGCTATTCCTACCTTCATTTTGTAGTGTTTTAAGGTTCCTACTACTCTGATTCGGGAACTTGAGCAGCTGATTCGTGGTTTCTTTTAGGGAGACATTGAGACTAAGCGTCGGATTCATTGGAAGAACTGGGAGGCTTGTTGTTTACCAAAGAATCCGGGGGGTCTGGGGTTTCGTGATTTGGAATGTTTCAATCTGGATTTGTTGGCGAAGCAATCAAGGAGGATTTTTCGCACCAGGCTTCTTTGGCGGCACAAGTTTTGCATCACGAAGTACTTTGAGGACAAAGACTATTATTCTCAAAGCAAGATTGGGGACTCGACCATCATTTCTCTGGCGCAGTATTTTAGAGGGACGAGATCTTTTACTTAGTGGGCTGAGATGGAGGGTGGGAGATGGCGAATCGGTTTACGTTTTTCATGATGCATGGACTAGTCGCTAGCCTTCGTTCCGTATTCCTTTTGCAGGACACGACATTCCAGCGGATTCTAAGGTCTCAGATTTGCTTATTCCCAACTCTAGGGCGTGGGATGTACAACAGGTCCAGTAATTATTTCGCCCATGGGAGTCTGATGCTATTTTGGGCACCACTATTGCCCCAGGTGAGCACCCGGATCGGCGGATTTGGCACTAATTAAAACAATCTCAAAATTGTTTCTACTAAAAACAATCTCGAACTTGTGTTTTTATTAAATAGAACGATCTCGAATCGAACTATACTGATTATTGAACAAATCGTTTGAGAATTCCCGTATGATTACTCAAAATATTCGTGAGTATCTTAGACGATCACTCCACGAAAATTCAGCTCCGTTTATAACTCTGTTTTGTAACATAAAACGAGCCTTCGATTCGTAAACAACAGTTTACTGTTCGTTTTCAACTCTGTCAATGAACCAGAATTATTCTATCCTCGGCTCACCGATACAGAAACACGAATTAGTCTTAAGATTGTTGCACAATATTGGGGCACAATCTGATTTCATTGACTAGAATACAATTACAATAAAAATGAAAACATAACTTAATCGAATTACAATTGCAAAATGAAAACGAATTCAGAAGATAAAGTGAACTGAGCCCTGTGTTGAACCCAGTTTCCTTAAGACTAATTCGTCCCCTCACCTTCGAGTGATTGGAGTTTCAACGGAACGTTAGTCTCCCAGGATAGAACGGTTAGCAGCGACAAGATGCACCACACGCTTCAATTTGCTTAAGAACTTTGTTGCTTGAACTCTCTAGTTTCATAAGAAAGGGTAGAAGAAACAGATTTCCAGGTTATCTGAATTGTCTCTTTGCTGATGAAGAAAAGCTGCATTATATATAGGCTCTAGTAGAGGAGAGTAGCAAAAACTGATGGAATATGGAATGAACAGCCTAAGCTCGAATTGATTGTCATTAGTGTCAGCATTATGTTAGAACTGGAAAAGCCAAAATCCTCAGCTTTTATTCACGCCTTTATGTTGGATAGGAACAGTCTCAGCAGCATCATTCAAGAGCATTCAGTATTGGAAAAAATAAAATAAAGATTTTATTTGCAAAACCAAGCCTTATCGTGTACGCAGGACACGCGGGCATGCACAAGCCCAAGGGTAAACCAAGGTGAAATCCGGATTGGATTTGCACCCCCCCTGCGCGCGCGAGATTGTGTATAATGTTGGTTTCTTATTCCAACTACACTAAAACAACATCATATAAATATTGACTTTTTTCCTTTCTTCCAACCAATGTGGGAGAAATAGCTTCTTCCCATTTTTCCTTTCCATAACACTTTCCATTCACACATTTAAGCCCAATAGGCCAATATGATATACCATTTAAAATATTCCATTTTAACCATCAATTTTTCAACAATTATTGCTGAAATTTTGTTGACATGGTCTATAATAGCCATATGTATACAAATCTAATCAAAAAGGGACTATCTTAATATTCTGATGAGTTACCTTGCTTTTATACATGAACTTCGATGTCGCATTACTAAATGCATTACTAAGTACGCCTTATCGAACCAATTGATGACGGTCAAGTTATAAAAATAACTCGATACCTAAATAACCAACTAGCAGGAGAACTATGTTCAATCGTAGTATAGCTAGATAGAGTCGAGGTCGATCCCACAGAGACTCGGCTTAAACAAGTACAACGTTATTAAACTAAAAATAGATTAAAGGGCGGTCTACGACCAACTATAACGTAGAGATAAACGTTGACACAATAGAAAACACAGAAACTAACAATACGACACAAATACTAAAACACTTATTTTTAAGGTTTTATAAGACTAACAAACGGTATTGATTACGCTAGTAATAATTACTCCCTCATATATGTATATCTAAGCCGAGACAGAAAAGACATTAAGGTTGATTATATTTTGGCCACGGGAGTCATCCCCAAAATTGGATCTAATTCGTGAACGGGTAAAAGATCCCTATGCTTAATTACGAATCCTTCCTTGGACAGGATAGAGCATCATATAACAAGCATGCTATACCAAACTAGGGATGCCGATCTAAAATCGTCACCTCGTCTAGGCAACCACCGTGGACGGGTTGGCACACCTCCTAAACGATCGGCTAACTAATGTCCTAGTAACATGACAATTTTCACAATAATCATATTAATTTACGAGAACGATGTAACAAATTAGCCAGATCTATTACATGTTTATCTGAAAAACAGAAAGCACGACGTAGCCGAAGTCGTTCACAGAAAATTACTAGAATCTTGATGGCTAGATCTAACCATATAGACCATGGTAGATCTAGACCGGTGACTCTAGAATTTTCTCGTAAAACGCCTTCGTACGGCTTAGATCTACATGAATATGGGTTTGTTAATTAACTACATCACGAAATCAATAAACAAACGACTACTCCATAACAAAATAAAATAGATCTACGAATAAAAACGACATATTTGGATAGACATTACCCTCATAGACGGAAGGTCCTCCGATCCTTCAATGCAATCTCTAATCGATGAATCCATCGCCTCCGTGATGAATAAACATAATATAAAATACGAAGAACTATATTGATAAACTAAAAGTATTGTAATATTGTGTTTCTAGAGTGTGTCTAATAAAATTCGTGGCTGCTCCTTTATATAGAGGCTTAGGCCGACCTAAAGATAGATTTGAAAACCCTAAAAGTGTAGAGATAACTCCGAGTAGATCCTCGAGTTTTGGTCAACTCGCTCCCAGCGAATCCTCAGCTCGCTGCCAGCGAGCCTGCTTGCTTCTGATTGGCTCGCTGGCTTTTCTTGTTCCTTACTCCACTTTTCGTGCTGCTTCGGTATTTATCTTTAATGCAATCCGATTCTGCCTTGATTTATCTTGAGATTTACTTCCTCCGTTAGTAGATATCCTCCGATTCATCATAATCTATAAAATCAATATTTATCACACAGTAAATCATATTTAAATAATAAAAACAGATAAATACCAAATTACATCCTATAAATCACATAACATTAAATAATCAATATAAACATGTGATTTAATATAAAATATATATTATTGAGCTCGATTTAATGACAACGTTGATGACCTTTACAGGTATAATTTGACCGTCATCACCAATCATTGAATATATATGACACCTGTGGAAATATGACACCTTCGACATTAGAACATGAATATTTATGTTCAGTCGAGTTGTTGCTTGAGTTCAAATCAATGGAAAATACCTATCAAAATGATATTTCACGAATAACCATCTTTCTGCCGATGCTTTGCAAATCATCCTATGTTTCTTTCCATAAATAGATTGAATTCAACATTACATAATATGGTTGACAATTAAGGGACTTTGTTTAGACAACACAGTGACAACTAATTGGGTTTCTCTGTAACAGGATGTCCGAACAGATTCGATTCGTTTACTCCTTTCACACCAATGACTCAATACACCTTTCTGTGATCCGGTAAACTTCGGGCTGCACCGTACTAGAAGACGGTGTAAGGATGGCCTCTTACCTCTGGTAGGGACGATCCGGAAACAGTCTCGGCCGTCTTGGCGAGGACGTCAGTCCCTTATAAAGGGGAGAGAATGTAAAGTCTCACATCGGAAAGTAGTAAAATGCTCACCCTCATATAAGTGTGAGACATAAATGTCTTGTCAACTCGGGTTAGCCTTTTTAGACCAAACGAGAACGGCGATCTAAACAGTTCACCGGACCATTTATAACTCATTTAGCGCTACCATTTACGGGGTTTGGGGGCGTTACATATATATCATTTGTAGACTTGAAATATTAATCAAAGTAGAAATATAATAAAATTAATAAAACTATATAGAAAAAATTTCGTTGTAACGAGGCATATGTATTTTTCTATATTATATTGTTATATGTAAAGACGAACTTTAAATCATTTCAAATTTTCATATCATATATACATCGTTACTGAACAGTCTAATCATTTTCAGCACTTAACCAATTCAGTTACTTAATACGTTAAGTCTTTTGATTTCAGACTTCAGATTTCAGATTTAACAAACGGCCTTTTAGTATCCTATTACAAATGATAAATTATAAATAAATAAATAAAATCAAATCAAATCAACATATAAGCGGTAGAATCAGTAGTTTCCGGATCCGCACCTTCGGCAGTCGGGCTGAAATTAGATGAACGGCCCAAAATAAGGCCTTTGGAGTACTTGGGCTTATACATATCTTGTATTGTGTCTTTTACGGCAATTAGGCTCATGTCTTGTATTGACCCGGCAATTAGGCTCATGTCATTAGTCTTAAAATGATCAACTAAACTTATAAAATTCATTATTTCTCAAATCTTACTAACTTTTCTTTCTACTTTCTAATGTGGCATATTACATCAACCAAAAATATAATGCATTTGGAAGTTTATCAAAGAGGTAAACAAGAAATAGAAGACGAAATCTCAAGTTTTAAATACGGGCAATCAAGTGAAGTTTACACCGTTTCGGAATGGAGTCAGGATCCCTTTTGCGATTCCTCTCGCAAGAGTTACAGTAAACTTACTTTGTGTTTGTATTGAAAATAGGTTTATTTTACGTTTTATACATTTAAATACACAAAATAAATATACTTTACAGTTAGTAAACTTATTTTACATATCATTTTCCGCAGAGACTCACATGTGATCTGGATCATATTGGAATGGACTTAATCTCAAATTTCAAACCATAACAAACACGTGGAGCTAAAAGCAAATAAACAATAAAATAACTAACTTTATTTAAAACATGTATACGACGTAGTTCTAAGAGCGGATCCAACATGAAGAGGGTGGGGCATATGCCCCTACTAAACTTTCGAATTCATTTTTTTTTATCAATACGACTTAATTTTAGTTAGAAAAATACACATACCATTCGTGACTTTTGGAACCGTCACCGCCTATAAAAAAATTGGTGTATACAACAAAGTCCAACAATTACATGAATGATCTATGTATGTTCAATAGATTTGGATCAAAGGAAAAAGAATAAAATAGACAAAATGAATAGCTGGTACATGCAAACTCATATAGATTTAGTAAGTACATAGAACGATTTTTTTTTTTTTTTTGTTGCTAAAGATCATAAAAAATATATACTTCATGTCGTTTTTCTACTATTTGTCAAAGCTGATCTCGAGAATATTTGAACTAGGTTGCAGAGCTGCTCTCAAGAGCTAACAATGATCGTGTGCTGCGCCACGCCAAAATCTACTTAGTTTTAAATGTAATAAAAGTGTATTTTAAATCAATTTTTATTTTTACTCGAACTAAAAAACCAATAATACCCAAATGTATAGCCGAATTCTGTGAAATAAAGTCTAATCAAATGCGTTACATTCTTATAACGTTCATCAACATAGTATATCTAAAAAATAATTATGATATATTATTTTTTTCATAGGGTTGAGGACCCTAATTCTTTTCGGCGGTTGTCATTATTTTAGAATAGTCGTCAGTATAGTAATTTTATTTTTATTTTGGATTTGTTTGTGTTTTTATGGACTACTTACTTTATAGTATATCTCATTTACTGTCTTTATTTTGTCCATTGGATTTTTTAATTTGGACTCAAAAGGAATCCAATATCGACTAAACATTTGATGTTTTTGAGATTTTATCTTGTGAATTTTATTTTTACTTTATTTAGTTGTATAATATTGTTTTTATTGAATGACATGGAATCACCGAGATCGGTGTATGTTCTAATTCCCTCCACTCTTCTCCATGCCGCCATCCTTCAAGCAAGTAGGGTGGTTGAGGCTTAGATGAGGCAATAAACGTTATGATCATGATGGTGGTGGTGGTGGTGGTGGTGGTGGGGAAGAGTTTGGGGTTTGGGATATATTTCATAAATCGAAGGGTCACCGGTTCGTTTCTCATTGAGATGCCATGTTGAAAAATTTCTTGACTATCCCTTACACCTGGTAAGAGTCACACTCTGCAGGCACGACTCAGACCGAATTAATCTCCGAATTAGTCGGGTCAGTTGGTCCCGGATACCGGGAGCTTTAAAAAAATAAATTCTCATGTGTGATTTTATAAGTAAATGATAGTAGGTCAAAATAACAAATATGGTGTTAGGTGTGTAAATTTCAAATGTATATGTTAAAACACAGCCGAGAAACTTGCAGTTTAAGAAAGACTAAAGCATAAGCAATGCAAACATAAATTATGGCGAAAAATGATAAAACACAAAAACAAAGAGAACATAGTGATTTAACGTGGTTTCCGGCGTTGTGTCGACTACTCCACGGACAGAAAAGAAGATATTTTACTATGCATAAAGTTACAAGGATTTTCACACACTTGTGAAAGACACTCATTGCATTGATTACAACATTGATATTTATAGACAAAATTCCCTAAACCCTAGCCGCCATAAGATCTTTGTCGGAACTGTCATAAATACCCCAGATGTGGACCCCAGCTCCAGCTGTTATTCACTAGATGAAATTCAGTTCAAAACTGACTTTCCCAGACTTGTAATCAACTGCTCATATGCGGAACTCAGATGTACTCAGCAATAACTCAGCTGACAAAACTAAAAGTTGACTTCAGAAGAAACTCAGTTTGCACTTCACCGAAACTGAATGCACATAATTGAATACACTTACTAAGTTGACCATCATTCTCAGCTCAGTTTCACAGATTAGCTCCACTAGTTTATTCATCAGTTTTAGAGATCAAGTCACTTTAATTGACAAATCTCCACCTTGACTTGAACTCCCATTCACAGTCAATCAGATTGCATAATCAGATGTGTTTGTGCCAGGATGTACTTGTATCAGACTTCTCCACAGAATCCACTCAGCTGGTCTGCTCTCAACTGAGTATCCAGTTTTTAGTTTATAAGCTTTGAATATTCAGCAAATCCAGACACAACCGAAACTTGCTCTGCTGAATTGGTTTCATGAACAAATCAGCAGGATTATCCTTGGTGTTGATCTTCTTCACTACAACCCTCTTCTCATTTCTGAGAAAATGATATCTCACATTAATATGCTTGGTTGTCTCATGATGAACTTGATCCTTAGCTCAACAAATCGCACTCAAACTGTCACAATAAATCTCACCTTGATGTAGTCCCAAATCACTGACTAGACCCTTCAACCAGATTGCTTCCTTGGCTGCTTCAGTAAGAGCCATATAATCAGCTTTAGTAGTTGATAAAGCTACTGTTTCTTGAAAAGTTGCTTTCCAGCTGACAACTGAATTCCCCAACGTGAAAACATGCCCAGTTATTGATTTTCTACTGTCCACATCACCTGCATAATCAGCATCTCAGTACCCTGTGATCAGTTCTTGAGTATCACCTCCATAAATGAGACCAACATCAGATGTACCTCTAAGGTACCTAAACATTCTTTTCACATATTTCCAGTGTTCCTTTCCAGGTTGAGCCATAAAACTGCTGACAACACTGACTGCCTAAGCCATATCAGGCCTAGTGCATACCATGACATACATCAGACTGCCAACTGCACTAGCATAGGGAACTCATGACATGTACTCCTTCTATTCTACTGACTGTGAAGTAAAAATGACAAATGAACATTTGATGCCAGCTGACATGCAAAACTTTGACAAAGTCTTCTATATATAGCCCTGCTGAGATAAAAACAGTTTCTTCTGACTTCTATCTCTCCAGATCTTCATCCCCAAAATTTTCTTGGCTGCACCCAAATCTTTCATTTCAAACTCAAAGACTGCGAGAAGGTCTTTAGATTGAGACATCGAACATCGACTTCTTCCTTGCAATTTTATCAAAGATGTCATCCACATATAACACAAGATAGATGTATGATCCATCTTTCAACTAACTGTTGTAAACACAGCAGTCATAAGGACTTCTGTTGTAACCCAATTGGATCATGTAATTGTCAAACCTTTTATACCACTGTCTAGGAGCCTACTTCAGTCCATACAAGGACTTCTTTAATTCATTGCCAGGAATTTGGAATCCTTCTGGCTGAGTCATGTATATCTCTTTATCGAGCTCTCCATGTAGAAATGTTGTCTTCACATCTAACTGGTCAAGTTCTTGGTCCTGTTGTCCCATCATTGCTAGTAACACTCTGATTGAAGTATTTCTGACTACTGGTGAATATCTCATCAAAGTCCACCCTTTTTTTTGACTGAACCCTCTTGCAACCAAACGTGCCTTATTCTTAACTCCTTCTGCCTCAGTTATCCCTTCATTCTTCTTGAAGATCCATTTGCATGTAACAACTCTCCTATCAATTGGATGTTTAACTAGATCCCAAGTCTGATTCTTCAGTAATGACTCCATTTTATCTCCCATGACAGCAAGCCATTGAGATGCTTCAGAACATGTCACTCCTTCCCTGTAAGTAGAAGGTTCAAAACCATCCACTTCTTTTGTAACTTGAAGTGCATATCCAACCATATCATCAAAGCCATACCTCTTAGGAGGTACCCAACATTGGATCTTCTAGCTCTGCTGACAGCTATACTCTGTTGACCTATGTGCTCAGTTTGACACTCAACTGACATTTGCTAAGCTGACTGGCTTGGACTCAGTTCCGGTTTAGCAACCAGATCAAATGAAAACTGACTTGGATCAGTTGATTGTTGCATTTCAACTGACTCCACCTGAAACTCCACATTGTTGTCAGTTTTCTCGATTTTAGCACTGGTTTCAGTTTCAGGAGTCCTTCTTACTGATGAACTGAGCATAAAATTTTCATCGAAAACAACATCTCTGCTGAGAATAAATCTATTCTCTGCTGATGACCAAATTCTATACCCCTTAACTCCACCACCATACCCCACAAACACTCATTTCTTGGCTCTTGGATCCAGCTTCCCTTCACTCACATGATAGTAAACTGTGCTTCCATAAACCCTTAGAACTGAATAGTCCGTAGGCTTCCTGACCACATCTCAACTGGTGTTTTGAGACTGATCCCTGTGTGAGGACTCATGTTGATTAAGTAGCGAGTTGTGCTTACAGCCTTTGCCCAAAATTTCCTTGACAAACCAGCATGAGAGAGCATACATTCTGCTCTCTCCAGAAGAGTTTGATTTAGCCTCTCAGCTACCCCATTCTGTTGAGGAGTATTCATAATTGTATGATGTCTTCCAATACCCTTATTTTTGCAAAACTCATCAAACTTAGTCCAGCAGAATTCCAGACCATTATTTGTACAAATCCTCTTGATCTTTTCCCCACTGATTTTCAGTTAGAGCCTTCCATTGCCTGAAGCCCTTGAATACCTCACTTTTGTGTTTCATCTTCACCACCCAAGTCATCCTTGAATAGTCATCTATGAATGACACAAATTATCTGTGACCACCCAATGACTCCACCTTTGATGGCCCCCAACAATCAGAATGAATGTAATCAAGTGATGACTTTATATTGTGTACCATTTTTGAGAACTTGCCCCTATGAAGCTTTCCAAACACACAATGCTCACAAAAGTCCATATGCTTGACCATACACTCCCCAAGAAGGTCTTTCTGAGAAAGAACCTGCATCCCCTTTTCACCCATGTGACCCAGTCTCATTTGCCACAATTTTGTGAGTTGTGACTGATAAATCTCAACAAATGCCACAGCAGCAGAACCAGCAACAACTGACCCTTGTAGTATATACAAGATTCCTTTCTTGACTCTCTTAAGAACCAAAATTGAGTTTTTATAGACACTCAGCACTCCACTTTCACCCTTGAAACTAAATCCCTTGATGTCTAAAGAACAAAGAGATATCAAGTTTTTGGTCATCTGTGGAACATGTCTAACTTCACTCAGTTTATAGAATCTTCCATCCTCTGTCCTCAACTGAACTGAGCCAATCCCAACTACCTTGCAGACCTTGATGTTTGCCATAGATATATGACCACCATCTATCTGCTGATAACTTGAGAACCACTGTGGGCAAATATGAAAGGATTCTCCAGAGTCCAGAATCCACACATCAGTTTGATGTGCTGACTCTCCTACCATTAGAACCATATCCTCATCTGAGTCATGCTCAGCTTCCACAGCAGCTATGCCAGACCTGTTCTTCTGTTGTTTCTTCCTCATTGGACAATTGGTCTTCCAATGTTCAAGCTCCTTACAATAATTGCAAACATCTATGGATTTAGAGTCTTTGGACCTTGTCTTCTTGGAGTTTTTCTTTCTAGACTGCCCATGCTCTTTTCCTTTCATTGCACATCGACTACTAGTCCAAAGACTTTGATTGTCTGCCCCAGCTACCTTATGTCTCAACTCCCTGACATGCAAAGCTGACCTCACATCCTCCAAAGCCACTGTATCCTTTCCAACTATGAAGAACTGCACAAAATTCTCATAGGAAGCTGGTAATGAAACCAACAAAATCAAGGCAGCATCCTCATCCTCAATCTTAACATCATATTCCTAAGATCAAGTAATATTGTGTTCAGTTGATCAAGGTGATCTCTCAGCTGAGTCCCTTCATGCATCTTTAGGCTGAATAGCCTCTGCTTCAACAGCAAATTGTTGGTCAATGACTTAGTCATATACAGGCTTTCAAGCTTAGACTAACTTGGCAACGATGTCTTCCTCAGCAACTTATGTGATAACATCATCAGACAAGCACAATATGATGGTTGAATGTGCTTTCTCCTCCAAACTGGCATAATCTGGATGACTGGCATCCCCTTTATCAGATAAAAGAGTCCACAATCCTTGTTGCTTTAACAAGGCCCGCATCTTGATTTGCCACAAACTGAAATTGTTCCTCCCTATAAATTTATCAATCTTTACATTCATTGCTGACATCCTTCTTGTTAAAGAACAAACCTTTGATCACAAAATCCTAGCACCGGTCACCGGTCTTGGTGAAGATCAACTGTTGGGAACATTTTATTTGTTTTGATGATGGCTACACTAGCTGTTATAGCAAGCCTGAAATAATTTAGATATATTTGTATAAGACTTTACTTAGAGTCTGACATGTTGTATAAGTTCAGTCAGACAAGCATTGTACTAGACTGGTATGATGGCTCAGTGGAAGATTGAAGATAAGCTAAATGAAGGCAGCCTAGTACCGGTAGAGTAAAGTGAAGACTTATGGACTGAATTATATCCAGGGAAGTCTGTGATGACCTTGGATAAGTCTAAGACAAATTACAAGTGATGAAATCTATTCATTCAATATGGTGTACACTGATCTCACCCAAATCAAGGATCAATGAAGTACAAGCATACTTAAACATTGAATATCAATGTGGAAAGAAAAATAGCAAACCGGCTAAGTAAAAGACCTACCAGCTGACTATCAAAAATAACGGTGAAGAGAATCTCAACAGCAAAGGTACAAACTATAAGCAAATACACTATACTGGTCAAGCAATAGGCAAGTTAATGAACAAGCAAGTGAAGCATGATATCTGCATTTGATTCTGAACGTGGAAAATAAGGAAATCAAGCAATTAATACAGAATCAATCAAGGACGGATTTTATGAAGAACGTTTGAAGAAAATCCAGATCACTGAAATTAAGGAGAATAAATTCAAGGAAGAATCAAGGATTAAATCAAGAATTATTTTCAGCATTAAATAGCCGACGGACGAATTTTCAAATCAAGGAGATCACGGCTATAAATAGAAGGCATTGAAAGAAAAAAAAAAAAAGATATACACGAATATACAAAAGTGCAGAAACGCTGTCAATTTCAAAAGCCTTCTATCTGAACTTAAAAAGACATATCTAGAGATCAACTCAGAATTCAGAACTACAAAGCTACATCAAGCACTGCGATTGATCAACCTTTTGTGAATCTTATTCACACCCATCTGAAACAATTGAATCAGATCATCTTAGAAAGAATTGCAACCCTTTGTGATAGCTGCTGAAGGATTTGTTCTCCAAGGAGCAGTGTTGAAGACTGAGTCACTAAAGCTTTTGTAGCCAGGGAGTGATAGTCTTGAAGATTGTGAAGCTTGTGTAGCCAGGGACAATCACACTATTGTATTGGTGAAAGTCAATAGTGAATTCCACCAATAATCACATGAGAATAGTGGATTAAGGGATTACACGACCCTGAACCACTATAAACCTCTGTGTTCATTTACTTACTACACTTTAATTTACAACATTTCTTTACTTCACTTTATTCATACTTTGTGTGTGCATAATCTACTTTGAAACAATTTTTAAGAAGGGACTTATCCGCTGCCCAAAAGCTTTTAAACAAGAAAAAGTTTTTTGAAAACTCCAATATAGTCATTCACCCCCTTCTGACTATATTCTCACCCTTCTCTGGGACCAACATCAACTCCGTTCAACCTACAAACTCCTGGATCCACGAACCTCGCTCCGATACCACTTTGTTAAAACACAGACGAGAAACTTGCAGTTTAAGAAAAACTAAAACAGAAGCAATGCAAACATAAAGTATGGCGAAAAATGATAAAAACACATAAACAAAGAGGACACGGTGATTTAACGTGGTTTCCGGCGTTGCGCCGACTACTCCACGGACAGAAAAGAAGATATTTTATTATGCATAAAGTTATAAGGATTTTCACACACTTGTGAAAGACACCCATTGCATTCATTACAACATTGATATTTATAGACAATATTCCCTAAACCCTAGCCGCCATAAGATCTTTGTTGGAACTGCTATAAATACCCCAGATGTGGACCCCAGCTCCAGCTGTTTACCACTAGACGAACTCAGCTCAAAACTGACTCTCCCAGACTTGTAATCAACTGTTCAGATGCGGAACTCAGATGTACTAAGCAATAACTCAGCTGACAAAACTGAAACCTGACTTCAGAAGAAACTCAGTTTGCACTTCACCGAAACTGATTTTCACAGAACTGAATACACTTACTAAGCTGACCATCATTCTCGGCTCAGTTTCACAGATTAGCTCCATCAGTTTATTCATCAAATTTAGGGATCAAATCACTTTAATTGACATTATACAATGCCACAAGTAAGATTTACTCTGGTGTCAATATGACATATTAAGATCAAGCGCTTACCGTTGTACTAAAACCAATTGATGCTAGTAAATGTGCTACTATATTTCCTTATATTACGCCCCCTCAAGTGTGGGCACTTGGTTTTTTTGTTTGTTTTTAATTATGCTAGAAGCGGGGTTTGAACTCATGATCTTCTACTCTGATACATATCAACATTTAGAATAATCGTATTTCATTGATTCAACCGAACGGAGAGAGTACAAATATATAGGGTTCACTGACTTAGTCAATAAGTCACTACAAGATAAATATGACAATAATAATATTTAAAGTAAATATAATATTCAAACTATATTATCCTCGACATGACACTACTTTGTTTTATATGAATTATTGATCAAATGACAAAATAAAAAACATTTTTTTTGAAGGGTAAACAACATTATCAAATGTCATAATGTAGTGTCATCGTAACGAATGCGTGTTTAGTGTATAAATAACGGCAGGGCCGGCCCTGGCATATGTTGGGCTTAAGGTCAAAACTCCGAATTGGGCATTTTAGTTGAAGTCGTTTTTTTTTTTTTTTGAAAAACATACTTATCGCGTTTTTAACATCCGTAAATACAAAATTCAATTTATTGATAGCCTCAAAACATATCTACAAAGTAGTCTTTTTGGCCAAGTAAAAAAAAAATTGGGACATTTTGTTTGATATTTTTTTCATAAATATTTTTTGTAATCTCTTGCATATGAGTTGCCGAACGAAATAATGTTATCGCAACGAAGCGTAGAGAGAGTTCATTCGCAGGGGTCGAGGGGTAGCGCTAACTCGTGGGGGTCGGGGCAACGCCCAAACCTAAATCATCACACGACATCGATTCATGAAGGGAGTAAAAAAATTGGGCATTTATAAAAAAAAAAAATTTAACATATTATATTAGGTTGGATCGGATTGAATCTACACATAATTTTTTTTCTTTTAACGAACCGTTGGGCCATTCCGACACCGTTGGGCTTAAGACCGCGGTCTCTCTGGCCTCACTATAGGGCCGGCCCTGAATAACGGGGTCTTAACATATATGGTGTCAATAGCCAATAGGTGAAGGATTTCCCATGGTGATGGGTAACTGGGTAAGAAAGTAATTTTAAGTTAATCCCTCAAATCTTGAAAATGTACTACGGAGGACTAGTGCTGTTAACGAGCCGAGTCGAGCCGAGTAGCTGAAGTTCAAGCTCGAGCTCGTTTGTAATCGTGCTCGTTCGAGCTCGCTCGTTAACACAAACGAGCCTAAAAAGACGTTCGAGCGCGGCTCGATAAGTATGAAAAATGTTCGAGCTCGAGCTCGATATCAAGCTCGCGAACAAGCTGGAACTCGAGCTCGGCTAGTTCAATAGTATTTTTTTCGATCTTGGCTTGTTCAATAGTAATTTTTTTCGAGCTCGGCTCGTTCAACTACTAACTCTATGTGTAAAATGTTAATGTGTATATATTATTTATATATATTACCTAAGTCATGAACACTAACTGGCGTTCACGGAAGATAGCCGTGTTCATTTCGTTTAAGTAAACGAACAGAGAATCGAGAACTTCGTTTTAAGAACAAACGTGAGAATCGCCTTTCGCCGATATATTAACGAACGAATAATTTAAACGAGTTTGAAGCCAGTTTTTGTTTCACTTAACGCTTTGGTTCGTTTAACAGCCCTACGGAGGACTGATTGTTTTGTGTTGAAACACAGGGTCATATGGTCATTTCATTTTGGTTTCAGTGTAGATATCGAACATGATTGAAACATAAAAACATTTTAGGAAAACTTTGGTTGATGCTGGGACCTTTTCAAGATTTTAGATAAGATATGCTCCCATCAATTTGTTTCATTGGGGCGGCCCCAGGGGGAACGGGGGGGGGGGAGGGGGGTTTGAGTGGGGAGTTGGGGTGTGTTTAGATTTTCGGATTTTAACTGGTTCTCATGGATCTTCAACTTATATGAATGTTACCTAACTTGGACACTTTTTTTTGGAACAAAATAAAAAGAGTCAAACTTGCTCTCTAACGAGTATACTCAACTGGAATGGAGTTATATATATATATATATATATATATATATATATACACACACACACACCATTGATCAAGGGCGGACCTAGCCTTATAAGGGGTGCATGGATCCTACTTAAATTTCCGGACAAATTACTAATATATCCTTATAATAATATTTAAACTGCATATATATATATTATTTCAGATAATCTCTAATGTAATTAACAATTTAATTTAACTGGTTAGAAGCATTCTCTGCTCAGTTTTTTTTTATACTTTTTTTTTTCTAGAAATTTAGTTCCCACTGAAAAAAAAAAAATCTAGGACCGCCACTGCATAGATCTTTGATCCAGTGGTGGAGTCACATACATCAAGTGGGACACGTGTCTTAACACAATATATTGAATTTTTTATACTAATACGATATAATTACACTTTTAAACGATATATATGTATTGAACCCATTCAGAAATTGTCATTGGTTGGAGCTTTTAACTGTATTGTGTATTTAAAAAAATTCTTAAATTTTGATGTCTCGACAATAAAAAAAGACACGCAAATATTTTCCCAAACAAGACCATTTAAACACACACGGGCTTCCTCAGCATCGGAAAGACCCCAGCAATAACAATAAGATTGAACTCCTGTCCAAAAGGTCTCTGACCAATCATTCTTAGAGCATCCATAATGGGTGGTTTTTATGTGGTGTCTTCACAACGTGCGGAGACACACACACTTTTATTATGTCTTTAAACTGTGTGGTTCTGATCGTTTCACTTATTACTTCATTTCAAAATCCGTCACCACACAAGTATTTAAAGAAAACCAGAATACTAGCAGAAATATAAAGACTGAAGTGGTGTTTTATTGATTGATCAAAATGTTACACTGAGAGAAAGTGATTATTCAAACAATAATAAAATAAAGATAAACTCCTATCAAAACCTAATATGAATTTAAAACAAATTATAAATCTTTTATTTAAACTAGACTTTTATCTATAATAATTTTATCTTTTTTTGACATTCTTCCATATTTTGTCTTCTATCACCTCCTCAAACGGCGGGTTTGGGCCGAGTTTGTCTTGGCATGATTTGGAAAGATCTCCACTCCGGTGCTTTTCCGAGTCCATAGTTGTGGTATTTTGGATAAGATCTCCACTCCGACGATTCTGTCGGAGTCATATAATGATGATTTTGAGTAAGATCTCCACTCCGGTGATTTTCCGAGTCCATAGTTGTTGTATTTATTTTATTTTTTTTTGTTGTTGAGCGATCTCCACTCGACGGTTCTTTCTGAGCCTATAGTTGTGATTTTTTGGAGGATCTCCACCCTGGATGGTCTTCCGAGGTCCATAGTGTTGTTGTTTTGGAGGCGTCCACTCCCACGGCGTCCGGAGTCCAACAAAGCTTGAATTTTTTTTGTTTTTTGTTTTTTTTTTTTGGTTGTTGTTGTAGTAGATGATATCAGCCTCCAAATGCAATTACTCCGATGAATCTGTATTTTTCTCAATCTTACCTGAAAGAAGACATAGATGAATGCTAAAAAAAATAAAGATACTACGATAAGAAATTTCCTTTTTCTTTTTTTTTTTTTTTTTTTTTTTTTTTTTTGTTGTTGTTGTTGTTGTGATCCATAATGGACCAAGATCCTCTCAAGAACTTAAGCAGAAAGTTAGTGCTTTTACATATAATGAACTAAACTACGTAGTTTTGGAAAAAAGTTAATCAATTTAGATGTTTTACACTTTTGGGGTGTGTGGTTGGATCATGCATACTTGAGAGAATATTTCCTCAAGTTACTTGAGAGGATCCTATTCCGATCCATAATGACTAATAAAGAAAATTGGACTCCATAAAACAATATAAAATACGAGGCATAGGGGTATACAATGCTACTGGTATATATAAGGCCAATCTAGACGGGAATTTTTTTTTTTTTTTTTTTCCTTCAGATTTTGGGTGTTAAGGATGAAAACACATGTTTATTTGGGTGAAAGTTAAAGAAGCTGCCGTGATTTGGTGGAAAAAAAAGGGAATGGATTTGGCTGGTGATCAATGGTTTTAATATATGGCCGGGAAGAAAGAAACTGGACTGATCAGCAATGATTACGGGAAATTTTAATAATAGGAAGAAGAATCAGGCGAGGTTACTCAACGTTAAGAGATTCGAACCCCGCCCCGCCTCCGATATCTGTAAAAGAAACCGTAATACTAGCAGAAATATAAAGACTGAAGTGGTGTTTTATTGATTGATCAAAATGTTACACTGAGAGAAAGTGATTATTCAAACAATAATAAAATAAAGATAAACTCCTATCAAAACCTAATATGAATTTAAAACAAATTATAAATCTTTTATTTAAACTAGACTTTATCTATAACAATTTTATCTCCTTTTTTTTTTTTTTTTTGACATTCTTCCATATTTTTGTCTTCTATCAGTATTTCCCTCCACAATGGGTTTGGTGTTTACATTGTCACTTTGCATCAAAAGCAACAAAAATATCCTATTTGGCATCACAATGCCATCCCTTTTCACATTGTATTTTACAATGGTTCAAAATGAACATTCTATTTTTTACCCCAGATTTCCAACAAGTTTATTTTCCCCACCAAATTTAACCATCAATAAAAAAAACTACCCACAAATCCCTTTATCATACAAGTGAACAAATTCATACAAAAAAAGAAAAAGAAAACATAGTTTAAGGTTCTTATCAAAATTAAAGGGAAAAAAATAATTTGTGACCGAGTTACAAATATTTCAATCTAGTATTCTTTACAATTTCCAGATGTAAATTAAACAACACCAGAAAATTTATGCAAACCATACAAATTTCAGTCCTAATACAAAAAGCCCCAAATCTTACATAAAAAATTAGCAGGAAATTGCAGGGCTCTAACCCATCTTCTCGACATCATATTTGTCGATTAACAACACAAAACTGAGAAAATAATCACATTCTAAGAAATTTAAAGAATTGATGATATATACAACCAATAATTAAAAACACAAACTTTGTTTATTAAAAAAGAAAAATATTCCACAGAAGCCACATTACCTAAATTTCTTGCTAATTTGACAAGGAACACTTGCAGTCGTTAGAATTCGCTAGAAGCAGAAAAAGGCCGCAGGAATTAGATCAGAGTGAAGAAATAATTTGACATGGGAAGAGATTTTGAAGAAGCAAAATAGTAGAATTGGGATGAATAATTGGGATTAAAGGAAAAAAATGTTTTCAAGATGGGTTGATTTTTTAGTTTTTTTTTAATTAATTTTGGTCAGGAACATGAAAGTGGACAGGTCTCGACCGGTTTCCCATCGTCACTATTTACATTGTCACTTTTTGTGTCATTGCAACTTTTCTTTTTAAATCCCATGGGGTAATGTCAAAAAAGTAAAATTTACATTGTGACTTTATGAGCCAACTGTGGGTGCTCTAGGATTAGTGAATAATGTGAATGAATGGTTCAGTAAATTTAGTCTGTTTTTAAACCTTTTGGTTGAAAGATATTGTTTCATACGGAATTCGATCTCCCACACTTCAGTTAGGATAGGTTGTCGCTACAAAACCTAAGCTTTTTGACCACGGAGTTAATAATTATGGCTCATCATGTGTTTGGTTCGACCGGTTTAGAAAGTTCGTGATCGAATTAAGGGCTATAATTTGCACCCAAATCAAACCAAAAAGATGTCAACCCAATGATTTGGTTTAAGCCGGTTTCAGTTTTGGATTTTGTTTAACAGTCCCGATCTTAAAAATAAAAAATAAAAAAATGTACTAGTTTAGTTCGGGGTATTTGATTAATATAAACTAAAAAATCTAATCAAAAGATCTTCGGCCACTCGCTCCCATTTTAGTAGTTACTCTAATACTCCCTCCGTTCCAAATTATCTGATATAGTTGTTAAAATCACACATACTAAGAAATTGAGTTAATACATTGATTTTAACAAGAAATGACTAAAAATCATTGGATATAATTAATGCGGGATTCTTGTTTATCTATCCTATTGCAAAATATTGCATTGGAAATATAACAGTTTCATATAAAATAGAACAAATGATTTTGACAACTGCCTCAAATAAATTGAAACAAAAAAAATATAGTACAGTAGGAATGTAAAATATAGTTCGTTGTGGTAGAACCGTTTGTGTCGTATTCTTACTCTATATTATATACTTCCCTTTACCGTCCTCTTTGCACTTTATTAGTTGAAAAGTTCTGGGTGCCCAATTTTTTATTCTTATTTTTAATATTTTCGTCCTTTAAAATCGGTGGAATAAACTTGCATGTGGCCAGGAAATTTATTCAATCATACTACATGTCTTAAAATATAAATCCGTTTAATTTAGATTTGTGTCCATTGATATAACCAATTTGGCATTTATTATATTTTTTATCATTTTATCCTTCATTTATTAGATGCTCACACATTTTTTTATTACTTTGCATTAATAACGGTTAAATGTCATTTTAGTTTTTTTCATAAAATTAATGACACATAATCAATTTAACCAAGTTTCTTAATCTGTATTAAAAAACTCAAACGGATTTACATTTTGGAACGAAGGTATCTATTTGTTCAAAACCATTAATTAGCCGATTGTCTATGGTCCCAAAGGTCATAGCTTCATTTTTTTGTATGGTTCTTCATATTTGAAAATATCAAATGCGTACAAGGTGCATTAGTCTAGTGATAAACTAGACTATAATATGATATTGAGAACAATGTTCGAATTCCATTAGGGACGAAAAAAAAAAATTTATCAAATGCACAGATATTTATACCATAAATTATAATATTGTCGTCGTAAAATAATATGTGGTGTAAACGACTACGTAGATGTAATAATATATTAAATCACAATATATCAAGACACCATATACACACACAAAAATTATTTCCCTCAATTTCATCTATATTACAATTAATCATCAATACTCCAAAAGTTGCCGTGGTGGTCATTGTTTTAGTGATTTCTAATTTGACGCAAAGCTTTACTCTTTCACTATTTCACGTACCTGTCAATTTGCAATATTATATTATTAAATAAAACAAGATAATGATCATTTTCTGCGTAAAAAAAGAAAAATAATAAAACAAGATAATGGCTATATTATTTTGAAGGGGCAACATTAAACTATATTTGAGTGACCCCAACGGGGGGATTTATCCCCCCTCTAAAACTAATATATATGAAAGAATTTATCTTAAGTTCACAAATATTTCCCAACCTAACACTCTATCTTTAAATAAAACTAAGGCTCACCCTAAATACGGGAAGGTCTCATAACGTGAACATAAGTGAAGACCATTTATCTTTCTTTTATTCAATAAATTAATTTCACACATCAATATCACTTATATAATAATGCGTTATGTATCGAAGAATGACACAAGACAACCTGAAGATATCACAACGGTGATATACATCATTGAAAAAAAAATTATATATACTATTTTTTCATAAAAAAATTAATCTGTCCAAATATTTATTTTTATTTGAACTCTTTTGTGCACGGATACAACATCTTTTTTTTTTTTACCGTTGTGCGACGTATTCAAATATCACTGTAAAGATAAAATATTTTTAAAAGGATGATGTATAAGTTCTTATTGGAGTGAATTATTTTTTGGATGTTGAAAAAATGTAACTGAAACGAAAAACGATGTGTTTAAAAGATGTAATTGGATGTAACCATCGGGATCACTCTTAATATCGACATCCCACCGAACCTAGAAAGACAAGACGTTTAGCATAAAAAGCATTGACGAAGCAAGTAGAATTCCATTATATATCAATTAATTAATCATAAAGTAGCTTTTCTAATTCTAGTAATAGAAATAGATAATATATTGTAAAACATTAGTGTTTTTTTCTTTCATTTTCTTTTAATAACTTATCATCATTTTGTTCGAATTTATGCCTAATCACAACAAAGTACATCTTTGTCCTAATACGTAGTCTTGTCATTAGACCGTTCAGATATTGTGAATGCTACTCAAATGAATTTTTCTAGACATGGTTTTTCTTTTTTTTTTTTTTTTACAGGAGGGACGAAGCGTGGCTACTTAATGGCTTTATTTATTGGGAGTGAGATTTGAACATGGGACCTTCCCACCTGAGCGCCAGGTAAATCCAAAACATTAACCAATTTGGGAGAATACTTGCTCTTCTAGACATGGTTTATCCTTTTCATTTATTGAAATAAATGGTTTTTATTTTACATGATTTATCCTTTTCATTTACTGAAACAAATGATTTACGAGTTTTGGTGGTCTTTTTCATTAGGCTTAACTATCTTTGCTAGTATTTTAATTCATGAAGTACTTTGGTCTACATATATTATTGCTTGTTTGTTTCGTATTTATGAAATAAAATAGATTTACTTTTATTACGATTTAATATTTGGCGTGATTATCGTTATAAATTTTATTTGGCGTGATTATAAGGAATTGGAATATAATGAAATTATGTTCCAATACAATGAAAATATACGATTGATTTCCATTATCTCCGGAAATGGATCGAAATAGATTGAATTGAATAAAAATTGACATAACATGTGAGTTGTAGATAAAACTGATGTAGGGTAAGATTGGAGATGGGTGAGTAGGGTGAGGTAGGGTGGGTGGTGGAGTGGGTTGGGATAAGGTAAGGTGGGTGGGGTAGTGTCAGCTTTGGTGACTTGATCTCTAAATGATGAAATATATGGGGGAACTAATCTGGAAAACTGAGACTAAGAATGATGGTCAATTCAGTTAAGTATATTTAGTTCTGTGAAAATCAGTTTGATTAAGTGCAACTGAGTTTCTTCTGAAAACAGCAGTCAGTTTTTGTATGAAAATGTTGTAATCAATGCAATGTGTCATTAAGAGTGTTGTTCACACACTTGTGAAAACTTGTAATTCTGTGCATAATAAAATATCTTTTTTTCTGTCCGTGGAGTAGTAAGCACAACGCCGGAAACCACGTTAAATTAATGTGTTCTCTTTATTTCTGTGTTTTATCATTTCCTCTATACTTTATGTTTGCATTGCTATCTGTTATTTTTCTATTTCTTAAACTGCAAGTCTCTTCTGTGTGAGGTAAGGTGGGTGGGGTAGGGTATGTTTAGGTATGGTAGTATGTGGTAAGATATGGTAAGGTGGGTCGGGTTATGTAAGGTAAGGTGGGTGTTGGCTTGGGGTGGGTGATGAGAAGGGTATGTTTAGGTATGGTAGGGTGGTGCATGGATAGGGTAGGGTGTGGTACGCTAAGGTAGCATAAGGTAGGATGGGGTGGTGAATATAGTGGGTAGGCTAGGGAAAGGTAAAGTAGGTAGGTGGTGAGGTAGTTTAGGGTGGTAGGGTTGGATATAGTAGGGTAGGTGGAGAGGAAGGGTGGTCAAAGGGATTTTCATCTCATTAGAATAAAATTTCATTTCATTCTAGTACTTTATAAACAAACACAAACATTGTAATGAAATGAAAATCATTCAATTTCATTCAATTCATGCGTAACAAGTATGTCATAAAGGTTTTTGTTTATATGAGAGCATAAAGACGAACACTAAACTAAATTAACAATGTAGAATTGAGTCTCACTTACTTAACAACATCATTTACCATATGGACTAAAGAAGTTGCTATTCCAGGCGCATAACTCAATGGTAAAAAAAATAGGTGTGTTGTTAAAGAAATTCAAATTTAACCATGAAGAACTTGAATCAAGAAATTCAAAAATAAGAAAACGGGAAAACGTAAAATGAAGAAGAAAGCAAAATTTTATTCATTAATCAAAAATTGAGTTTACAGAGCTTCGATTACACATATATATTATAATACTCAAGCTAATTTCTAAGAAAAGCAGTTACAACTAACTAAACATACAAAACTACCTTCAACCGTTTTCGGTTGAAGGTGTTTGTGAAAATGCCTCAATGAAGGTTACAAGAGCTTTGCTAATGATGCATCTTTGTGTGTTGCTATTGATGCTTCAATCTAGCATTCATTTCACCCCCTCAAGCTGGACTATGATTAAAAAAGATGGTAGAAATAGATAGTTTGGGCGGAATGCGATGGAACACAGGTCTATCCAATGCCTTAGTGAGAATATCTGCTAGTTGGTTATGAGTTGTGACAGATAAAAGTTTAACTAGGCCGGATTGCACTTTTTCCCTTACTACATGGCAATCAATCTCTATATGTTTTGTTCTCTCATGGAAAACTGAGTTGTGGGCAATGTGCATTGCACTCTGACTATCACAGAACAAAGGAATGAGGGTAGAAACTGATACTTGTAAATCCTGGAGTATATAAAAAGCCATTGTAACTCACAAACACCTAATGCGATGACTCTATATTCAACTTCTGCTAACGGCAGGCTGTTTTTTAGACTTTTATGAGGCCAAGGTTGTGCCTAAAAACATACAATAACCTTTTATGGATCTCCTTGTATCATGACAACCTCCCCAATCTGAATTAATAAATAATGTGAGCTTAAGTTCGTTATTTGCTAGGAAGAAAATTCCCTGAGCTAGTGTCAATTTGATGTACCTAAGTAATCTATTGGCAGCTTGTAAATGATAGATCGTAGGGACAGCCAAAAATTGACTTAATTGATGTACATCAAAGAAAAATGTCTAGTCTAGAAATAGTTAAGAATAGAAGTTTGACAATTCAACTTTTATATATGGTGTTGTCAGGTGATGTTCTGAATCACCATTCTACAAATGAACTTTGCTTTACATTGGGATCTTGGCTGGTTTGAGACCTGAGAATCCATATTCCTTAAGTAGATTGAGTGCATACTTCCTTAGGCAGACCTATATACCTTTGTTAGATCTTGCAACTTCTAGACCTAAGAAATACTTGAGCTCCCATTAGTCTATAATCTAGAACAGATCATGTAAGTAGAACTTTAATTCAGAAATGATGGCCATAACATCACTTGCTAAAACCATGTCATCTACACAGATAAGTGCAGCAATGAAAGAGGTTGGAGCCTTTTTGTAAAAAGGTTGTAATCATGTTTACTTTTTTGATATCCCAAATTATGCAATGCTTCTGTCAATTTACAGTTCCACTGCCTAATTGCTTGTTTTAGGCATATAGGGACTTGACAAGTTTGCGAACCTTCTTTTTTGGAGCTTCAAAACCTCCGTGGCAACCTCATATATACTTCTTCTGTCAATTCACCATGTAAAAAAGTATTATTTACATCAAGTTGATGCAAATGATAGCCTTTTGCATCTGCTAATGCAAGTAAAACCCTGACTATATTCATTTTTTTGCTACTGGGGAGAAGGTTTCCTCATAGTCTATACCATAGGTTTGGGTATACCCCTTTGCAACAAGCCTGACCTTATATCTCTCAACAGGTCCGTCAGCCTTATACTTGACCTTGTATACCCATTTACACCTAATAAGTTTTTTGTCTGGTGGTAAATCCACTATTTTCCAAGTATTGGTGCTAACCAATGCATCAATTTTTTTTGCATGGTTTCCTGCTATTCCTTCTTTTGAACAGCGTGATTATAAGTTGTAGGTTCTAGAATTTTGCCCACTGCCATGACATATGACTTGTATTTGTTAGAGATCTAATGAAAACTGATAGCAGAATCTAGAGGATAAGATGTAGTTTGAGATATCTGATTGCATATGTATTGATTTTGGGAAAAACGGTGTCTTATTTTCTCTGGTAGACCTTCTAACATTGACTGGATTAGATTGAACATTGGAGGTGTCAGACCCAAAAGCAGACTGTTGAGATGATGATCATAAGATCATTCCTTAGATGATGATCATAAGATCATTCCTCATACTGAGTATGGACATTTGACTGATTAGCATCATTGTGTCATGCCAAAGCAGGAACATAAGACTGAGGAAAAATAGAATTATCAGAAATGTAAGGCACATGAAAAGATCAATTGTTTTGTGATGGTGTATTATGCAGTGTAAGATAAGGGAAATGACGTTCTTGAAAAAAAAATATATTTCTAGAAACAAAAACTTCCTATATGGACATAAATATAAGTGCAGGGGCGGATCCAGCTTACCTAGGGGGGTCACGTGACCCCACTCAAATTCTAAAAATAAAAAATAAAAATTTTAGTATTAAAACTATGTAGTTTTGTTGTTAAAAAGTGTCATTTTATCAATAAAAATTGGTGTTTTAGACTTCGGTCACCCCACTGGAATTTTTTTTGGATAAAAGATGTAGTTTTAGACTCCGGTGACACCACTGAAATATATTCCTGAATCCGCCACTGTATAAGCGTGTGTCCCTTCTGGTGATCAGCATGTCCCAGATAGGCCCAGGTTCTTTCCCTGGCATCAAATTTTGTCCTTGCAATAGGTAAAGTGGAAGAAAACTTAAGGCACCCAAAAACCTTCAAAATTTCATAGTTAGGTTCTTTCTAATAAAGTACAAAGAAGGGATTTTTATTATCAAGAACAGGTGTAGGTAGTGGTGTTCATGAACCGAGCCGAGCCGAACATCTATGGTTCGAGTTCGTTCATTTGTCAAACGAACATATAATCGTGTTCGAGTTCGGCTCGATAACATGAACATAATGTTCGAGTTCGAGCTCGAGCTCGGCTCGTGAAATAAAATTTATATAAAAGCTCAAATATGATTAATTTAACTAAAAAACACACCTAAAAATTCCATAATTATAATACTAACATCAAATAATATACATATGTCCATCATCAATACATACATTTTTAAACTAAACATATATATATATATATATATATATATATATATATATATATATATATATATATATATATATAGGAGTTCATGAACAATATTGAACGTTGAACGCGAACATGTTCGAGTTCGTTCGTTAATTAAACGGGCACTCAAATATGTTCAAGCTCGGTTCGATAGCATAAACGAACAAACATAAATGAGCTTTAACGAGCCGAGCTCGAATATGTTCGTGAACAGTTCGGTTCACTTAACAGCACTAGGTGTAGGCAACATGTTAATCAGTTTGACACCATGTAATACACATATCCCCACAAATTCAAAGGTAAATGAGATTTAAATTTCAATGCCCTAGCAACATTCATCATATGTTGATGTTTCCTTTCCACAACACCATTTTGTTGTGGAGTATCTACACAACTTGTTTCATGAATGATACATTTTTCATCATAGAACTCAGAATATCTGAATTATTGGCCATTATCAGACCTAATAAATTTTACAGATTTGTTAAACTGATTCAAGGCATAGAAACAGAATGCAGATATGACACTTCTCGCCCTCAAAACATAAACCCATGTATATCTACTAAAATCATCTACAATTGTTAGAAAATAAGACCGTCCATGGATAGACTGATGCAAATAAGGGCCCCAGATATCCATGTGTACCAAGTCAAAAACATAATCAACTGAAGAAGAACTTAAATGAAAAGGAAACTTCTTTTGTTTGGCTAAAGGGCACACATAGCATACAGAATTTTTAGGTACTTGAATCTGATTACAAGTATTATCATTAAAATTACTAGGTAGATGGCCTCATCCGTAGTACCACAACATGTCTTCTTCATTCTTATCTGACAATGGAACTTGTGTGCAGGCATTCAAAGCAGCATGAATAGTACAATCTGATTTGAGCACATATAAACCCCTATCTTTCTCAACTGATCCAATCATCTTCCCATTGAACTTGTCTTGCATCAAGCACTTATTAGCAAAAAATACAACAGGGATACTGAAATTATTAGTGAGCCTATTGATAGAGATTCAGTTATACTTAAAACCAGGCACACAAAGAACATGAGACAGAGCAAGTGATCATTTATCTTGACTTGCCTTACAAAAGTGATAGGAATATTTTGACCATTAGGTAGAGTGACTGTGACTCCATTAACTGGTTTTTTAATAATAAAAAGATTACTATCATATATAATATGGCATGTGGCACCTGAATCCACAATCCGACAATTGTCAGACAAACCTTGAACCTCAGTGGGACCTGGTTTGAAGTTTGTAGTAAAGGCAGTCACTTGATTCACAGAGGGATGATTGGAATCTCCTTTGTTTGCCTCAATCAACCTCATCAATTGAGGTACTTGATCCTGCAACTGACTGATTTGAGATTGCTGATTTGATGCTGGTACTGTGATGCATTCAGAATCTGTAACCATTTCTTGAGTTTCTTCTTGATTAACCATATTAAATCTTGATTTGGACCTGGTGGATAGCCATGCTTTTTGTAGCATTTATCCACTATGTGACCATTAAATCCATAGGAGGAACATTGAACCTTCTTGGTGGTAGTACTAGATCTATTACTAAAAGAATGCACAAATTGATTAGGGTACCTGTAGATTGTTGCCCATATCTGTTCTGCCCCTATACTTGATTAACAAAAATCATAGACTCTGACCCTTAAGGATGCCCCAAAGGCATATTGTACTTGTTTTTCAAACATAACACCCATAGCAAAAGCTTGTTTCAAATTTGGCAATGGTGTTAACAAGAAAACTTGAGACCTCACATGAGCAAAACTATCATTAAGGCCTTTCATAAACCTAATCACATGATCTGCTTCAATATAGGTATTCATCTTGGAACTAATGTGTCAGACACAAGGCTTACCACACTCACAAGTTGGAAGAGGTTTTAAGATTTCAATTTCATCCCATTTTACTTTTAGTTTTGTAAAATATGATGTTATTGACAAGTTTCCTTGTTTAATCAGACTCACTTCCTCCACAAGATCTGATACTCTAAAGTAATCAACATTAGAAAACTTGTCTTCCAGATCCAACAAAACACCTCTAGCCGTTTTCATCCACATAACACTTTGCCCAAAATCCGGTATGACAGACTTTATAATCCAAGTAAGAACAGTAGTGTTACATTGACTCCACACTCTAGACAACTCATCATTTATATCTGGTTTTTCTATAGTTCCATCAATAAATCCCAACTTATTCTTGGTTTCAAGCATCATAGTCATAGATCTTGCCCAAGAATGATAATTATTACCTTCTAACAATGGAGAAATTGGAACTACACTAGGATTCTCATTAGGATGCAAGTAAAATTGACTACAAGTACTAATTACAAGACCAGTGCCTTCTAATTCCAAAGCATTTCCTCCAGCAACAGTTGTACCAGCTCGATTTGCAGCAGCCTTAACTGGAAATCTTCAAGAAAAGCAGAAATGAAACTTCAAGAACAAAACGCAGAACTCTCTCAAGGTTCTGTATGAACCAGTATTGTGATGCTATTGAGATCGTGCAGCTTAAAATTGCTTTGAAACCATGAAGAAATTCAAGTTTAACCATGAAGAACTTGAATTAAGAAATTCAAAAATAAGAAAATCGGGAAAACGTAAAATGAAGAAGAAAGTAGAATTTTATTCATTAATCAAAAATTGAGTTTACAGAGCTTCGATTACACATATATAGTATAATGCTCAAGATAATTCCTAAGAAAAGCAATTACAACTAACTAAACTAACAAAACTACATTCAACCGTTTTCGGTTGAAGGTGTTTGTGAAAAACCTCAATGAAGGCTACAACCGCTTTGCTAATGCTGCATCTTTGTGTGTTGCTGATCCTTGCATGTTGCTGCTGATGCTTCAATCCAGCATTCATTTCAGTTGTAGTGGTAGCTTTTCCTTTGAGCTGATGTTGGCAGTTCGATACATGTATCGACTTTTGTCAGCAAAAAAGTGTAAAGACAACCTTTGTTGGACCTGAGATTTACACAATTCACGAAAATCTAACAATAGGGCAGTTGAGACTCAACATTTTTTTTTTGATTAAAGAAAGTGATACCCAAGAGCAGCTTGAGTTAAGAATTGTCGAATTTATATTTTTGTTAAAGTTAGATATCCAATAAATTTTTTATTTTTAAAAACAAAATTTTCTTTACTTGTAAACAGGGGCATTCCTTATGTTTAGAGAGGGCACGGTGCAAGAATAAAACAAAGGCATTTTAAGTGACATAATATATGTTGTTAGTTGTTATTGCTTTGTGATCTCTATTATCCTTTATTGTCTTGTTTATAGTTATTCACCATGTTTTTTCTGAAATAAAGTTTGCTAGAAAAAAAAAATAAACGGAGGCCCTGAGCCATGCTTGTGGGCAGTGGCAGCATACATTGGAGAGACGACAAAAGGTAGGTTAAATTGTGGAGGCATTTTTTAAGCGCATCAGATGAGCAGGGAAAAAATTCGGGAAAGAAGATGTCAATGATAGGGTTTTTCCTTTCGAAACATTATTTCATAAAAGTTTTAATGATAAATTTATACATCATTACAATAGAAAAGTAAAAAAAAACCGTAAATTGTTTTTGGCAAAAATCAATTTCAGCCATTTCATACAAACTTTGCACTATTACAACACATGTACTGTGGGCCCTTATATCGTAGGCCATGGGCGGTCACCCATCTCGCCCACCCATGGCCGGACCGGCTTGTAAATCTGTTAGTTATAACGTAAGAGGCTACTGAAAGCTTGGAATTAATATAAAAATATTTAACCTTGTTAATATGATAAATGAAATATATATAATAATAATAATAGAGAATTGGGGATAAGGACATGTTTTGGAATATTTTTGAGTAACAGGATAACACACATTTTTTATTAGAAGAAAGACAACTTTTATATTTTTTATAACCTACAAAACCAAAAAATTAAAATTAAAAAAATCGACGCCATGCGTCCTGTTCCAGTTTTTTTTTTGTTTTTTTTTTTTTTTTTTTCTCTCCGATTTTTAAATGCTCATATCTTTTGATCTAGAGATCCAAACGCGATAAAAATTTCACTGGATTTTTTATTTTTGGATGCTCTTCGTTTTGAGACTTGGTTCGATATAATTACATCGTTTTTCATGAGATTCACTGTCGAAATTCACACAGTGGATCTTCCCGGTGAATCCCGAAAATCATTGAATATCGATAATGAATTTCGTACAATAGTGAATTTCGACAGCGGATTTTCTGTGATCACGTCGGAATATGTTGAATGTGGTATCAAAATAAAGAGCATGAAAAAATAAAAAATTTGGTGAAAGAATTTTTAAATTTGGAGTTATAGATTGATAGATATAAGTGTTTAAAAAATGGATGAAAGAGAAAGTGTGTTTTTTTTTTTTTTTTTGCAAATGCGCTAGAAAAATTTTAATTTTTTTCCTTTATGCAAAATTTTCAAAAACCTATCATTCTCCCTAATTGATAAAATTTTTGTGTCCTTCTACCTCATTACCCCTAATAAAAAATACTAGTACCTCGTTTCCAGAAAACTTCGTTGCATTTGTCAAATAATAATTATTATTATAAAAAAAATTCTCTTTCTCAAAGAAAAAAATTCTTCTCTTTTTCTCTGAAAAAGGTGATGGAAGGAGTGATTTTAGAGTGATATCGTGATTAATCTATCTCACACCTACACACATCTACTATGTATGAGAAAGTGTGTGAGAATTAATCATAACCCTCCACTTGATATCATTCTAAAATCACACATAATTCTCTTTTTCTCCCCCACCATAACTTTTCGGGAAATGGTATTTGTAATACACATTTGTGTAATGCATTTTCACTACATATTGTAGTGTCATGGATTAAGATGATGTTAAATTTATTATGATGAGTCTTCACAAAATAAATAGTGTTGATTTGTTGTATAAAATGTTGTGGTAAAAAATATAATGAATGTATCACTACTTTATTGCCGTGCTTTAAATACGGGTAATTCTTCCCTAGAATAAACTTGTGGCCACGAAAGGAAATGCAACAATTCTATCTCCTTGTCCAAATTCTCTTTGCCAATTGTATGTGGTCCTCCAAACTCGTTGCCTTCACATTATCGCTTCCTTTATTTTAAAAGCTTTTTTTTATGTAATACGTCCGTCTCAAAATATAAATCCGTTTAGATCTTTTTATAAAAATTAAAAAGTGATTAAGTATCATTAACTTTAATTGCAAAAGTCTAAAATAACATTGACACTTAGGGGTAAAAGAAAGAAAATGTATTGAATGCTTTATTAGAAATTAAAATGCACTCATATTATAGGACAAATTCAAAAGGTTAAACAGACTTATATTTTGGGAGGAAAATAGTACTCATTCCTTGTGCATAGAAATTGTACCAAAATTTGGGTTATTAAAATGAAGGATAAATGTGGAAAAAATTAATACATGTTGCATCGGTATTGTACAGTTAAATAAAAACAAAGCAAATTATCAAAAGTGACGGTTTAAAAAAAAAGGGAGTACTCTTTATTTTGATTTGATAATAATAATAATATATATATATATATATATATATATATATATATATATATATATATATATATATATATATATATATATCTATATCTATATATATAGAAAGGATGATTTAAATAGATTCACAGGATTTCGCTCCAAACCCGTAAAATAACCCAGAAATAAAAACACCCACTAAAACACCTAACAAATTACTGTTCATAATCTACAATTTTACAAAATAAAAGTATATATCTGCTATAAAATATAAATAATAAAAAAACCACCTGTAACCAAAACAAATAAAACACCCGCTCTAAATAACACACCTAACAAATTACCGTTCATAAGGAGCCCATGTATATACAATGTTATCAGATAAATATCTCGCAGCACTCTAAAAGATATCTGCGATAAAACGAAAAAAAAATTAAAAACAGAAAAAACAGCTGTAAATCCCGTGAACTAAAAAAAAAAAATAAAAACAGAAAAAACTAGCGTTCCGTAAATCCCGTTCCGTAACCATTTCAAAACCGATATCTTCTCATCCCTCCCGTTAAAAAAAAAAAAAAAAAAACCTACTATCCTTAAAATTTTCAAATTCCAAACTAACTGGATCATCCACGATAAATGAAAGCTGAAATCTCAACAACATCCAATCTGGCTGAAATCTCAACACACCCGGGTGCTCGGTTGTAATCTTTTTAACCCATATATTCACAATTATCATTTCCAATCAATTAATGATTCTAATATTTCCTTTCTGATCGCTGGGTAGTAGGTAAGAGCTGTTTTGTGCAGAATGGCTACAGTAGAATCTCACCGGCTCCGGTACAGGTATTATGAAATCACATGGTAAGGTTTTTTTTTTTTTTTTCCAATTTCCTGCGAGAATTTGTTGTATTTGATTATGTTCACATACATTGCTTTTCTACTTTACTGCCTTTTCATTTTCTTTCGTTGACTATGATCGGCGACATTTTGCTATTTTTATCTTTTCTGTTGCTTTACACAGGTTTAGCTTTATGTGAGGTGATACCTGGATCAATTGATGATGAAAATATTTTCTTTGTGATGGTTAGGTGAGAGCTTTTTTAGTGGAAAGCCTACTGAAGAATCTCTCACATGCTCCAGTATGGGTAGTATGAATTTACATTGGTAAGGGTTTTTATTTTAGAGAATTTGTTGTATTAGATCGCTGCATTGCTCTTAGACTACTAGAGAAAATTTATGTTCACATATATATTTCCTTTCTATGCCACCTTCTTCTTTTCCTTCTCTGACTCTGTTTGGTATCATTTTGCCGTCTTGATTTTTTCTGTTGCTTTAAACATGTTTGGCTTCATGTGTGTGAAACATAAAGTTTTCCATTTAATGTTTGTTTTGAGATTTTCCATTTTGGATGATACAAAAAGGTTTTTTGGATTATATGGCCGGGCATGTTCTTCTTGCCTTTATGTTAGTTTTAGGCCCAAATTGGTTTTTCTAATAAGTTTATCGGTATATGTGTGATCAGTGAAGTCGAAGTTGAAGTAGTTCTTCATTAGAACATGATTAAATTCTGAATTTCAAATTTTCAGTTGAGTTCATGGATGCTATTTTAGTACATGGATTTAATATTGGTAATATATGTCTCTCTAACATTTGGTTGTAAGTACATGCTTTCATCTGTATTTAATTCACTTGGTTTTAGTACTCTAATATCTATCATGTGATTCCCTTAATATGGGCGTGTTGTTTTGGTTTTTGAAATATTTTTAGTGAAATATTTCGTTGGATGCAGATTGGTGCTACTGCTTATACATGGCGATCAGGTTGTTTTGGTAGGTCGGTTAAGGTAATCATCAATTCAGTACACGTAAGGTATATTCTTTTAACGTATGCATACAAAGTTTTTCTCATTAAAGTGATTTGAGAGACATATTATGGATATGCCATTATCGATTGAACTCGATAAGGCTGGTACGTACTGCTGTAAATTCTGCTGTAAGGCTCTTCTATTTAATTTTTGGTTTAATTTTCCTTCACACATATAGAACCTTTTAGCCTGTGTCAATGAATTTAAGATGAATTATTGTGGATACATCTGACAATTTTGATCAGCGAGATAATAAAAGTAAAACGTGGATGCAAGTAAAATAATCGATTTGGATGATGAAGAACGGTTGCTTCCACCTCCAAAAGTAGTTACGAGTTCGACACTATTCGAAGATTACTCTCTTATAAAGAAGCTAATGTGGTGGTGACATGCATTCTTCCCACTAATACCACCCTAAACTATTTTATCCTACGATTGTTATAAGTATATCTTATGTACTAATTGACATGCATTCTATTCTCATATTATTTGCCTCTTTCATTTTGTAAAGCTTTTATGGTGAAACAAAGTAAATATATGCAGTTAAAATATATTACACTTCATATAACTGTTATTTCATAAAATTTTAATTGTGCGCTTCAAGTGGTAAGAGATCTAGAAACAAGTTTCCAACGGAAGGTTTTGTGCTTTGTAGGGGATTTAAGACTCCGGATGCAGTTCCAATGCTTGGAATCCGCCGTTGAATGTCACGTCTCCCGACAATTTTCATGCTATAGTTGTATCTCATTGTGTGTGTGTTTTCTTTTATAGTATTTCATTGTGTTTTGTTATGCACAGGTTTTCATTCGATATAAACTTTTTATTATTTATTTTTATTGAGTCATTAGTTTCTTTCATAAATTATGGCATTGACATGTATAATGCACCGGCAATATAAAACAAACACAATAGTATGACTTAGAATAATCATAATTTATGCAATGTGAACTTTTTTTTTGTTAGATACCCCATGTAATTTTTGTTAAAGAATTAGTAATTCATCTTTCGAATAATCATGTAATATAACATGATAGGTATGACAAAAATAATTGTGCTAAGCACCTGGTTGGATGGGTAAGACGGTCAACACACAACCCTACCAACACACTTCTGATTGCAAATGCAAGGGTGATTCAAATATCAGATTTCAAATACGTGCCTAATGTAATGTCTTTTTTAAAAGAAAGATTAATTGTTATTCTGTTTTTTTGTATCTATTCAATCTCACTAATCTAGCATAACTAACAATTTGACATGACAGGTGAAATATTTTCGCATAGTGGGTGTTATTGAAAGTATAAATATTGATAACATGTTCCACGAGTCGTGCGAGGAATGTAAAATGGAGGTGCATGACTGCAATGGAAATAACGTGTGTTTTACATGCAATGACATTGTCCCCTCCGTCGTGAGGTAAATAACCATTTTCTACTCTTATTTATTACACTATATTATAACAATATTTATTACAAACTCTTTTTTTTTTATGTAGATATCATGTTCAAACACGATAATGAGCGAATCGGTCCGTTGACAATGTGCTTGATGGTGGAGGGTGAGTTTCTTCTCCACTCGACACCTTCGTCCTACGGAAAAATATGAAAACGGTGATTTAAGCAGCTTTTTCATCAAATTACATTTCAAATTATAAGTCTATTTTTAGAAAAGGTAAAATTAAAAATCTATATGGATGATAGGACGATGGACATCGACGTTTCGAGCAACGAATTCAAAGATTATTGGGAACCTCATACACATTCGTTCTACACGCTCCAACAACGTCAGATTCTACGGACCCACCAGAAACTGCATTTGTGCTGAATGGGGTGAGGCCTATGCTCATGCTTTCAAACGCATTCAAGAAAAAAACCGTACAAAACACATTATACCTTTTTAACTCATTACAATGCCTCAACTGTTAATTTCAGGTTGTGCTTTAATTTGAATAGCTTGGCGGATGCTGACAAGATTAAACATTGTTATTGTTTCATTTACGTTTTGTTTTGGAAACATATGAACAAGACAAGATGTTTCATTTTTCTTTTTATCGTCGCTTAATGATTGCAGTGTGTCACAATTTTCATTATGTTATCTTTTTAATTTATATAATCTAAACGTCCCGTGCATGTGCACGGGTTATTGGCTAGTATATATATATAGTAGAACTAGTAAGGTAGGTGTCGAGGGATTGGGACAACCGGATTATCTAATATAGTGTCAGAACGGTTATAACAGAATGACTGATATATTATATTTGTATGTTTTTGAGTATAGTAGAATATATCATGATCAACAGTAAGTCATATATTATGGTAAAAAGTATAAAAATATGATGTGTTGCTCGTTCTAAGACAAACTGTTGTGGTAATAACGTTTATTTGAACATAAATTTCTTGTGTTTGTCCATATGCCATCTCCTCTGGAAAAAAAAAAAAAAAAACGGAAAAAAAAATCCACTTCCTAATAAAGTTGATTTTGCATGAGATTTCATTAAATTAAGTTGTAGTATTGTAGTTTATAGTTTAGCGAACAATTAAAAGGGTACATGTGAAATCTTTCACCTATTTGTAATGGCGTTTTATCTTTTCAAAATATCTTCTTTTTTTTCATTTTCTTTTCAAGTTTTAAAGGCTTTCTTTGGTTTTAAGAAGGAGAAAACCAACTTATGAAGTTCCGAAAAGTTTATATAAAGGCTCAAGGAAACCCTAGAAAATAAACCGTAAGCGATAAGTGCGTTAAGTCGGGTCGCAACCATACCAGCAGTCCTCGTGGCCGTGAAATAAGTGCTTCCTAGCAATTGTTAATCATTTTATATGTTCGTCATGCTGACATTAGTGCGGATTCGGAAGTTGATCGAGTTCAGTATGAAATTATGGTTCTAGAATCCTCTTCAAAACATACTTGTAGAATTGAAGAATAAGCGGTCTATCAGTAGGTTCAATTCATCTATAAGGTTATGAGGTCTTCTATGAAATAAAATTCGTTTTCGTTTTGAAGTTGTTGTTTTAAACTGTTTTTTCGGAAATTCGTGCAAATTGAATATAATTATGTGTTTAGAATACTTGTCGGGATATGTGAAGCAGGAAGTCGAGCATGAGGGTTGGTCAATTCACAACCACGACTATTGCCCTCATGGCCGCGATCTGGATGACTATTCTGGGATCGATTTTTGTCTATTCAGTGTCTATACATATGTATTTATGCACTATTGTATGTTTTTGGAATTATTGTACAAAGTATTTATGAATTGTATGTTAGGGAGTTGGGCTAGGAGAAATAACTTGTTATGGCCTTTTCATTGTCATGTAGGTGATGACGCTTAAAATAGTTTATCCTACGACATCAATATTCTATCCATTATGAGCTAAAAATAGTTGCTTCGACCTATAAATATGAACAATTTAAGCTGAATATCATATGTCGGGTTCGTGAGTTGAGTAATTTGCACTTAACGTTTATTTTCCCTATTTCGATATTATTTCGTGCGTTTTTTGATTATTTTCAAGAAACGAGATATTGGGCTGAGCATTGTGGACGAATCTTGAGTGGACTGAATGAAAGGATTGAGCCTAGGGTATTCCAGAACCTTCCAAGCTTAGTCGGCAGAAAGAAAAGGACGAAAATACCCCCGGTTTATCGGGGTATACCACCGGGTTACCGAGGGTCCATATGCTTCCGAAACGCGTTTTCTTAGACGAGGGGTAGATCTAGGTGTTTCTAAGCGGATTATGTAGCTATAAATAAGAGGCTTCGCCTCAGAATTCAATGTAAACAAATTACAAGACAAATACTATGCAATAAAAAGTTCATTGTTCTTATTTTATTTATTTTATGAGTTCTGGTCGAGGAGACGATGGAGTCGCCGCTTAGGGAGAGATCTGAAGGAGATCTACACTCGTCTTCGGGGGTATGGTTTTCTGTCTTTTCCAATATATAGATCTATCGTTGTTCTACTTGACTAGTATGTGTTAATTGCTTATTTAGTTTAATTATGTAGTAGTTAGTTTATTTTACCCCATGTGTTATAGATCGAATTCGTTGGTGAAGAAATCATGAAATAATGGTTGCGTTCTTCAGATTTGCGACGGCCTATATCGCTAGATCTGAATACCTAGTAAATTACTAGTTCATGATAATCGGTGCCAGCTACGTTGATCGACAGATTTAATTTACATGTTGGTAGCCTGATCAACTATTTGCATGTCATCGTAAATTAGCATGAAGTACTGATAGTGAAGTGTTAATTAGGACTTTGTCTTGATGAACCCTAGGAAAGTGCTAATCAATGTCGATAGCTGCCTAGGCGGGTTAGCGGTATGGGTTAACGCTCAATACCGGCAACTATGGGCATGTTTGGTAGGGAGAAAAATAGAGAGAAAAGAAAAGATTTAATTCTTTTCTAAAGTTATATATGTTTGGTTAACTAAGAAAAGAAAAATCTATTTTCTCAAGTTGACTTAATTTCTAAAAATCCTATTCTTTTCCTCAATTTTAATTCTCACCCTATCCCAAAGAAAAGTTTAGTGAGAATAGAAAAGTTTTTTTTCTTCCAACATTTTTTCTTAACCATGTTTCCTATTTGTCTTTTCCATAATCGTTTTTTTAATATGAATTGCTTGAATTTATTTTTATTGTTAGCATTAGACACAATATTTTATTTATTTAATTACGATTCGTATATTTTAATTTTTATCTACAACAAAATTTTTATCGTTTTATATTTATTTTTTTAAGAATGTGAGGTAGAAATTTTTTATAATAGTTAGCAAAAATTACCTCAAATGCAATTTAGTTAAAAATTGATAATTTTTTTATTGAGAGAGTTAATATATTTTTTTACAATATTTTTTTACGACAATACAATTTGAATAAGCGAGAAAATATCGTAAATGTTTTCTTATCTTAGTTGTTTTCTCTCTACCAAACAACATACGTGAGAATCGAGCTTATTCTCAAAATCTTTTCTCTGCATAACCAAACAGATACAGAGAAACTGTTCTTTTCTTTTCTCAGCTTTTCTTTTCTCATGTCTATTCTCAACACTTTTCTTTTCTTAACTTTTTGGGTACCAAACGTGCCCTATAGTTCTTTATGCGTATGGGCTATTACGAACAAATTAAGGAGGGTAGCTTGCGTATAGATTATCTACTACCATGGTCGGAGTAGATAGTGTTAGGAGTTATACCCGTAGCTGACAATGAATTAAAATTTACCAACGGGGAGGGTTGTTGCATGTGTGGGGAAATAACTAATTACTCATAATTGTACTAATACCTTAGACTCTTGTTTGCTCCGTGTGAACTAGCGTAGTCTTGTTCATTTGTGGCACCAAATTTACTTCCGTCTAGATTACAGTTGGTCGTAGACCGTTGTCGTGACAAGCTCAATCTTGATAATTTGAAGTTCTTACGAGTCTCTGTGGGGTCGACCTTGACTCGCCAATACTCTACTACGATAGACCTAGTCCTATTGCTCGTAAGTGCTTTGCACGCGATCAGTTGGATAGAAAATATGGATTGAACATGAACATATGTGCTATTTAAGCTCTTATGCACCTTCCGTGTTTACCGGATAGTCCTGGTAAAGTACAATTAACTCGCAATGTATTACAAGAATACTGTGATCTAAGAATCATGTTGGATGTATGACTAGTTGGATTATCTTTGTTGCACCTCAATGTATTACAAGAAAACCATGATTTTACGCGTCACGTGAGATATTGGCTAGTCATATAATCCAAGTTGCACCAGACCCTCATGATAGGCTGTAAGCATGTGTTGTACCATTGAATATCTCGTTGTGCCTATAAGATGTTACAAGTAACCATGAAAAGAACATGAAACATGCTAAGTATGAAAGTTAAGTAACTTAACAAGTATATGTGCCAGATAAAAACACAGTAGCTAGTTGAATATGTTTTATCCACTATTAGAAAGTATGTTTTTAAAGTAGTTTATACTATCTATCTTTTAAACTATTTTGCAAACCGGGTGAAGTATATTCGTGTCATATTTTTCGGCTTATAACAAATATTAATCTCTTTATTTGATCTTCAACTCCTTACCAAACATCTAGCTAGTGCTCACTCATTTCTTTTGGAATGAGAAGATATGTAGGTACCCGAAAAGTTTGATGGTGAGCAAGCTTATGATGGATTTATGCAATAGTTGTTTCCTTTTTTATTTATTAAGGAAAACATGTTTCTATTCCGGTTAATGTGGAATAGGGGCATGCCCATGATGGAAGAAAGGCATTTGTGGTTATTGCAAAAGTGGAGTTGTATTGAGTGTGTTTTCACGAGAACGTTTGAGGGTCCGTCCCCCTTAGTCATTGCATGTTTCATTTCTTCCGCGTCTTTTTGTTATTTTCGGATACAAACTCGATATCCAAATGTTACACTTCAACCAAAAGAAATCAGCAACTCGTTAATGTTGACATGTGATAATCACGTAAGGAACATCATCCACCTAGTTAGCAAATGTGAGATGTCAATTTGAAAAACTTGGTATTGGAAAAAAATGAAAAGATAAACAATCCTTTAAATACGGTGTTTTTGGTACATTAATTACATAAGTTTACTACATTTTTCACAACTCGCTTTAAACATATGTGATTGTGTGAGGACTTAGAGCCATCAATGATTTTACATTTTAATCAATGGTGATAGGGTGATAAATTGTTCAGTACATTTTATAGCAACCACAATCCGTTTTCATATGATTGGTTTCTTTTTTGGTTGAATTGTTGTTCTCACTCTGTTTATTTAATTCTTCTGATTATGGTTAAGTTTTCCTTTAATTGGATTTTATCATCGTTAAATGGCATTCATTTATGTCTCATTAGTTTAGTCGTTGAATACATACATGCATATATACTAACCAAAACCCTATGCTATGCACGGGAGATAATGTAATGAAAGAAATTTAAACATCATAATTTCATAAGATTTTTATAGTAATCAATCATAGAATATAGAAAGCAATTTAATTTGTTGGATAAAAAACATTAATCACAGGAGTTTGAAATTGTCACAAAAAGCACACACAAAAATTGTAAGATGTACAGATAATGCTGCCATCCAAGATGGGTAATGAGAAAGAGGATAAAAAAGTGAAGACATATAGTAACAATGTAACCCGAGTGAAAAACCTTTGTATTGTGCATTGCTATATACAAAGTAAATGTGATAACATAGTCAATGTGCATAGAGATAATTAATAAAATTAATCTTGACACACATGTGCCTAAATGGCTGAATAACTATATAATGAGAAATTGTCCACAAAAAAAGAAAAGAAAAAAAAAAAAGACCATATTATATATGAAACTTTTATACAGACAATGGTTGTAAAAATGTTGTCTGCAGTAAGCAAGCATACATTAAAGCCTCTCATTTTTACTCTCTTTCACATAATACACTTTTATCGTATGTGAGAGGTTAGAAATAAATGGTTGTAATGTATGCCACTACACAACATCATCTTCAACTGGGTTGTATTATAAAATTTGTCATTATATATAGTCGCTTGACAACGATGGATACAATATGGAAACTATATAATCTAATGAGCTGTGACGATAGCTTAGCTCATCATTGACTCTTCTTCTGAAAATTCTCATCAAGTGTTCTTCATATATATTTGACGTGCACTCATTGTCAACTTATTTATCATTCACCCAAAAAATCAACTTAATTAGCACAAATTAATACTACAATGTTGCAACGTATTAGACGATAACTTATATTTAATTATTTGTGTATTTACGTTTATAGCGCGTGGTACCATTATATAAACTCATCGTTGTAATGGTTTGTGTTAATTCAATGACAAATACATTGTTATTCAACTAATCTATCGCCAGTATCGAAATTATCGATCTCCCAAAACCTTTTCTCTGCTAAACCTAGTGCCGCGACCGCCGCCTTCTTCACCACGGCTGCGATGGCAACCTCTCCCCACCACCGATTCTTCTTCTTCTACCATCACGGCTGCGACCTCTCTCTCCACCGTCTCATCTGTCGTTGCATTGAACCCAGCCGTCAATGCACCGATCAAGCTTGATGACAAAAATTTCACCGCCTGGAAGCTGCAGATGACCACCTTGCTCACCGGTCATGGTCTCATTGGGTACATCACCGGCGATACTCCCAAGCCGGTTCTTTGTCCTCACAAGCGCCCAGCAGTATTTGTTTAATCCCGCACATCTGCTATGGGTTCAACAGGATGCTCTAATCCATCACCTTATTCTTGGTTCGGTTGACAAAAATTACATTGCTTCCATTCAGCACACGCATGATTCGAAGCAAGCTTGGGACACTCTCCTCGATACATATGGGAAACAGAGTAAGGGGCGTACTAGGTATCTCAGAATGCGCTTGAATTCAATCTCGAAAGGTACGATGTCGATTTCTCAATATTTTACTGCCATAAAAAATGTTGCGGATGACTTGGCTGCATTGGATTCAAAAGTGCCTGATGATGAATTGGTTGAGATAATTTTAAAAAATCTTGGCAGTGATTATGCGAACCTTGTAAGTGTTATTCGTGCACGTGCGATTTATACTATTTCGCCGCCATTGTTACATGAAAAACTGTTAATGCATGAAGTGTCTCTTGCCCAAAGTCAGTCTGCTACATCCCCTGCGTACACTGCATTCCCTGCCTCTCACTACCCACGTCCTATGCCTGTTTCACCCTATCCCCCGTATCCCCAAGTCCTCGGCCCTCCCCACCATTGATGCCTCACGCACCCACCACCAATCCTGACATCCTCGGCCACCCCAACCTTTCTCCACTCGGTCCAAAACCACCACCTCTCGCGCTTCAAAAGGTTATCGGGGCTTTGTCAACTCTGTGGCATCCAGGCCACGTTGCAACTCGTTGCACCACTTACACTCACTATACCAATCTTCCCCGTCCCACTCGCAGCCGGTGCTCTCGGCCTCCTCTATCATCCACTCCTTATGCTCATGTTGCTCAACCTTCCATCCCTAGTGCTCATGTGCCATACCACCGTCTGCATACTCCATGGATGCTTGATAGTGGTGCCTCTCACCACATGACACAAGAGCTCACCGCTCTCTCTTCACTCCCTTATCAATGCACGGATCGTATAGTCATTGGTGATGGTAGCTCCTTGGCTATCACTCACATTGGCTCTACCTCTCTTTCTTCCTTTAAATTAAATCATGTCCTTTGTGTTCCTTCTCTTTCTCGTAATTTGCTTTCAGTTCAAAAATTTTGTAGTGACAATTCTGTATCTATTGAATTCTTACCTGACTCGTTTTTGGTGAAGGATTTGAGGACGGGCAAATGCCTCCACCAGGGACAAGTCAGTGATGGAGCCTATCTGTGGTCTTCAACAGCTCTTTTCGCCTTCTCTGCGTCCAAAGCCTCTGCTGCTACCTGGCATCGTCGCTGCGGCCATCCTGCTTTTCCTGTCATTCAAAATCTCGCCAAAAATAATTTTTTAGAATTATCTTCTGTTTCTTCTACTTATTGTGATTCCTGTCTTTGTAATAAAAGCCACCGGCTCCCCTTTTCTGATTCGATGTTATGTACTGTTAAACCTTTGGAGGTCATTTATTCAGATGTTTGGACATCCTCTGTTTATTCAGTTGATGATTTCAAGTATTATGTTTTATTTGTTGATCATTTTACTCGGTTCATGTGGATATACCCGTTAGCTTGTAAATCCGATGTTTATGCCACCTTTGTCAAATTCAAAAATATGTCGAAAAATTGCTGATACTTTATCAAAACTCTTTACTCGACAATGGAACCGAGTATATCAAAGCTGCGTCCATTCCGCTTCGACCATGGCATCTCTCACTTCACATCTCCCACCTACACGCCTCAAAGACAATGGTATCTCTCGAACGGGCGTCATCTCGCACATTCTCGAAACCGCCTCGACCCTCCTAGCTCATGCCTCCATGCCGATCACCCATCGGTCCTATCGCGGTCGGTCAAATTGTCTACCTCATCAATCGAATGCCCACAAAAATCTTGACATGCTCTCACCTCATCTTAAACTCTTCTCGGCCCTCCTAATTATTCAAAACTTCGAGTCTTTGGTTGTCTGTGTTACCCATGGCTTAAACCATATAATAATCACAAACTTGAGTCTTCCTCTAAACCTTGTGTTTTCCTTGGCTACTCACTCACACAAAGTGCCTACCTTTGCTATGATTTATCTGCATCCCGTATGTATACATCCCGTGATGTTCGTTTTGTGGAGGATATTTTTCCGTTTGCTACCGTACCTACCGACCCCTCTCTCCCTTCCCTGACTGCTCTATTGCCTCCTGAGTCCTACGAACCCACTGATGTTCCAGTCAATCACTTTCCCTTCATGAAAACCCCCCAACCCGAGGCCACCCCTGTCCAACCCGAGAGTTCTACTCTCAACCCGAACGCTCCTCTTCGTCTCCATCTCCCCGCTTCTCCACCGATGTCTCCGGCGGTGATTCCACCGCTCTCTCTGCTTCTACCTCTACCTCCCCTCCACCTCCTCCCCCACCACATCCTATGACTACCCGCTCTCGAAACCAAATATACAAGCCTCGTACGATCTTCACCCTCCAAGCTCAGTTACAAAACCGCTACCTTGAAACAGAACCCTCTACCCTCAAGCAGGCCTTGCAGTGCCCGCAGTGGTGTGTTGCGATGTCTGGCGAATATAGTGCGCTTCGCCGCAATGATACGTGGTCCTTGGTTCCACCGTCCCTCGGACTTGAATGTTGTTGGTGTAAATGGGTGTTCGAGGATTAAGCGCAAACCGGATGGTTCGATTGATAAGTACAAGGCTCGGCTAGTTGCCAAAGGGTTTACCCAACGGCCTGGTTTGGATTATTTTGAGACCTTTAGTCTGTCGTTAAGCCTGTTACGATTCGCCTTGTTCTTAGCATTGCGGTTTCCATGGGTTGGTGCCTTCGTCAGCTCGATGTCAATAATGCCTTTCTGCAGGGGACACTAGCTGAAGATGTCTACATGTGTCAACCGCCTGGGTTTGAGGATGCTACAAAACCCACGTTTGTGTGTAAGTTCGCGCAAGGCGATTTATGGCCTCAAGCAGGCACCTCGTGCCTGGTATCATGAGCTTAAAAATTTTGTTCTTACCATGGGTTTTGTTAATTCGTGGTGATCCGTCATTTGTTTATTTGTCGACGTCAACGGTATTACTATGCTCTTGGTATATGTCGATGATATTATTGTCACAGGTAGCTCTGCTGAGCAGGTTCAGAGTATCATTGATCAGCTTGGGTCTAGGTTCTCTATTAAGGATCTAGGTCCCTTATCGTATTTTTTGGGTGTTGAAGTTACACATTCTGCTCTGGGCATGCTCCTCACGCAGACCAAGTACACTCGCGACTTACTGTCTCAGGTCCATATGGAGGAATCCAAGCCAGTTTCCACACTTATGCCTGCTGATGCCTTTTCTGGTGACCCTGTTGTCTCTCCAGCTTTTTCAGACCCTACTCAGTATCGCCAGATTCTGGGGGCTTTACAGTATTTATGTTTTACACGGCTTGATATTCAGTTCGCTGTTAACAAGCTAGCTCAGTTTATGCATGCCCCGACCGAGTACCATTGGATGTTAGTCAAGCGTGTGTTGCGTTACTTGTCTGGCACCACCACCACGGGTTTACAGTTATATCGGGATTCACCGTTGGCTCTGCATGCTTTCTCTGATTCGGATTGGGGGAATAAGGAAGCTGGTTATACTTCCACCTCTGCTTATATAGTCTTCTTGGGTAGGAATGCGATTTCTTGGAGCTCCAAGAAGCAAAACTCAGTCTCTCGTTCGTCCACCGAAGCAGAATACAGATGTGTTGCTGACACGGCGGCAGAGATTGCTTGGCTGACCTATCTGCTTGCAGATCTCGGTTTCTCGGTTCGTTCTACACCAATGATTTTTTGTGATAATTTAGGTGCCCTTCGACTAAGCGCCAATCCAGTGTTTCACTCACGAATGAAGCATGTTGCTATCGATTATCACTTCATTCGTGAGCATGTTGAGCGAGGACTTGTTCGTGTTGCTCGGGTAGCTACTGCTGATCAGTTGGCTGATGTTCTCACCAAGCCACTGTCACGTTTATCTTTTTCTACTTTTATTTCCAAGCTTGGCCTTCAAGCGGCCGCCAAAACGAGGGCGTATTAGACAATAACTTATATTTAATTATTTGTGTATTTACGTTTATAGCCTTGTGGCTCGCTATATAAACTCATTGTAATGGTTTGTGTTAATTCAATGACAAATACATTGTTATTCAACTAATCTATCACAACGTATCAAAAACAGAAACAAAAAATGAAAAACTAAACTGCACAAAGCCACTACAACTTCCTTTAAATTGTTAAAGGTACTAACATTCTACGCAAAGCTAGCTACTTATGTAACATGCATCTCGCTGAAAATAACTGACAAATTGCATAAGCAAAACAAATGAAAAGCCACGCAAATTGTATATTTAAATGTTCTATTCCGTTAAGAATAGCTACGCAAATTGTATATTTATCAATACAACGGTATACTTGCTAATAATAGAAGTCATTTGGAGATAAAAGTTAGAATTATTTCTTCCTCGCATCTTATTCCATTCCATATACCAACTAAAAGAAAATTCTTATCAGCTTATATCAATTTATAAACGTTGACGAATATAAAATGGAGGAAATACTACGGTCCAGTCAGTACAAAAAAACTGGACAGTCTAGTTTATTGTTAGATCAATATTAAAATAATAGCAACCGTTGGATTGATTTGACGCATTACTAGTTATTGTTTACCATAAAAAATATTTTAACATGTCACAACAATCCCAATCTTCACTCTCAACCCGCTGGCTTTTCATATACAAACGCAGATGATCACCTTCGTCCGCCGTCCACCGTCCACCGCTTGTCCCCTCTTCACCATTTCTCCGGCTCAAAGTCTACTCCAACTTCTCCATGCATTTTCCATTAAAATACATTAAAATGGATTTGCTTCCAACCTTACGTGTGCTGCAATCTTAATTTTTCTATTTTCCTTTTTTTCCTATCAAATTCTACAACTTTAAAGCTCCAACAATGGAGATGATATTGATCTAGTTATTGATTATTTTGTGAATTTAAAAATCCATCGTTACTTGTCAATCACCATTTCTAACGTTTTTCCCTACCTCACAGGTAAAATACCCCATCCAACAATTTATTTTTTCCATTTTTTTATTCTCGAAAATTTATTTGCGGGAGTTAGGAGAGAAGATGAAAAATTTGTGTATAATAATGAGGAGGTCGAACTACTAGATAAATTATTGAGAGGTTATATTTGTCCACACAAAATTCTTATTAATAAGTAGCCCTGGGAGCAATTATTTTGTTGTGGCAATACTGGTTTAGGAGGTTAAATGATTGATTGTGTGTTATTGTACCACATTAATTATGGTGTAATAAAAAAATGGTTTAGGAGGTTAAATGATTGATTGTATGTTATTGTACCACATTAATTATGGTGTAATAAAAAATTATTGAGAGGTTATATTTGTCCACACAAAATTCTTATTAATAAGTAGCCCTGGGAGCAATTATTTTGTTGTGGCAATACCGATTTAGGAGGTTAAATGATTGATTGTGTGTTATTGTACCACATTAATTATGGTGTAATAAAAAAATGATTGATTGTGTGTTATTGTACCACATTAATTATGGTGTAATAAAAAAATAATCCAACGTCCGTAATTATCTATATGTTTCTTCAACGGCAGAAATTAAAAAACTGGACAATTAGAAACCTGACTTTGTTGTTTCATTAAAAAGAGATTCATTTTCCTTAATTGTCGGGTTTCTTTTTTCAATAAGAAATTTACTTGACATGAAGTAAGTAATATGTTTTTTTTTTTTTTTCCATCTGAGTTAAGTAAAAGAAATTTTTTTTTTTTTTTGTTTGTTTTTTTGATTTTGATATCAATGGGATGATTTTTTTCATCTGAGTTAAGCAAAAAAGAAAGATTATTTGAATCTTGTTTGGGATAAATCGGTGAAAAAAGAAGATAGATAGCAAATGGTAATAGAAGCTTTAAAATGACTCAAAAAAAAAATGTTGAAGGGAGAGATGATTTAGAAACAATAATATAATCAAATACCTCTGTAAGTTTCAATTATGTAAACTTGTTGAATCACTTCTTCAATGTCTTTAAGCACAAACCTGAAAATCAACAAACATTCACTTACTTAGAATAAATCCAACAATATTAAGAAAATCGTAATCATACGGTACTAATGAACGAAAAAAGCAACAAAAGAAGAAGGAAAAAAAAAATTTACCATTGCAATATTGGTAACTTTTCATTAACAAAATGAAGGAGAAAAAACCAAAAAAACAAAAATGAAGTCTTTCTCAATAGCATTAGGAGACTACTTAGATTTGATGAAAAAACAAGATTTTTTGTCGTATTTATTATTTGACTTTGGTTGATTAGTGTTTGATGCAACCATTTAGAAGAATTTTCAAGATGAATGAGGTTTATCAGGTTTGAAATTTAAATGTAAATTAAAGGGAATTTTATTCAATAATATTTTGCCAAAATTTCCAATAAATAGATAAATAGATAACAACAATTGAAATTTAAATGCATGTTGCGATAATCAGAACACTTTCACCGTAATTTAAACAATAAGTTAAATGTAGTATGGATCAGTGTTTCTTGTGGTTGTATATCAATGTGTTATCAAAAATATCGAAGGTCTTTTTTTTAAATTTTTTTTTTTTTGGGTTCATAGCAAGATATTGTGGTCAGTCCGTAGAGTGAAAAGAAAGAAAGAAAATATAAGGTTGTAAAACAAAAAGATACCAGAAAGATTTCATCATTTGATTCAATTAAGATTTTTGGGAAGATTTTATTTTATTTAAAAGAAAATTGATTGTGAGATGATTATGGCGATTCTGGTAAGCAAGATTCTGAGAAAAACATGGAAAAGCGGGTATGGACCGGGCAATAGGGCAATTTACAGGTAATTTTAGTTTTGCTTTCAAATATATATACTACTAGTATGAAATGCACGGGAATGTTATGCAGGAAAAAATAGGGATGAGGCATACGTTATTGTTATGTTTGTTATTATTATTATGATTATTATTATTATTTTATTGCTATGTTTGTTGAAAATATTATTATTAATATTATTATTATTTTTGCTACTAAATGTCGATTCATGTGCAGATTGTGATAAGAGACTTGACAGCTGCCGGTCTACTTTCATTACCATACATTAAATTAAACCTCCAGCCTCTTTTATTTACCCTTACCCGGCCCTTTGGCCCATCTACACAAACCCTACATAATATAACTTTATATATCCAAGCCTCTTTTTCTATAAACAAAATGGAAAATTAGGGATAAGGACACAATCTGAAATATTTTTAAGTAACAGGACAACTACATATTTTTTATAGAGAGAAGGACAACTGCATAATTTTTATAGCGAGAAGGACAAACAGTGAATCCCGAAAATCGGTGAATCTCCCAGGTGAATCCCGAAATCGGTGAATTTCAACAAATGAATTTCGACGGTGAATCCCGAAAATTAGTGAATTTCGACGATGAATTTTGAAAATTAGTGAATTTTTACGATTGAATTTCATCAATGAATTTAAGCAGTGAATTTGAACACAAGTGAATTTCGACAATGAATAAATAGTTTTGTTCTTTATGCAAAAGTTTCAAAAAACTGTCATTCTACTCAATTGATGAATTATTATTGTCCTTCTCCCTCATTCCCCCTAAACAAAAACCCTTTTTCTTATCTCCTAGACTACTACCGCCCCTCACCCTTATTATCTATTCCCTACAACTTTGTAGAAATACACCTCATTAATCCTACCTCCACCCTCCACCCTCCACCTAAACCGTCCTGATCTCTCCCCACTCCCCAATATCTTCCACCTTTCCATTATCTTCTATTTTAGGGTCTCTTTCTCCTTAATTGCTCTCTGCAATTTGAACAGCCTTCTAATTTCGACTTTCCTCTTTCCTCTTGCCGAGAAACCATCTCTGGTTTCAATAAAAATCTTATTCTTTCATCCCCAAAATAGCTCTCTAAGGGCACTCCCAGCAGAGGCCCCAAATTTTATCCTTAAAATAATATAAAGTAATACATATTCCTATTTTACAACATCTCAATTCAAAAACCTCCACAACAGCATCCCTATCTTTATCCCTATAACATTTCAAATAATATTAAATAATACATATTCTACCTCACAACCTTATTTATACACATTAAATATTTATTATTTCACTCCAGCAGCATCACTATCCCTATCCCTATAATTTTTAATAATTAAATATGTTTAGGGCATGAATAGCAGAAATTGGAAAATCAGGTCGTGTCAGACCTGACACTTGAAAATCAGGTTGTGCCTTTTCTGACATGAAAAATATGGTAAACGTAGACATTGTTACGTTTAAACGTAGAAATATCTACGTTTAAACGTAAGGAAATGTAAAACACATAACCAGGTGCAAAAGATCTTTCCCTACGTTTAAACGTAGGTAATTTACGTTTAAACGTAGATTTTTGAACGTTTAAACGTAAGTATATTCAAAAATAGTTTTTTAGATTTATCCACCTATAAAAGTAATAAAACCTACGTTTGGACGTAGATAATATACGTTTGGACGTAGATTATCTACGTTTGGACGTAGTTTTTCTACGTTTAATTTGATTATCTATGTAGATTATAATTTGATTGAACATCAACGTCAATCTTTTTTATTTATTATGTTGTATAGTGTGTTTGAGATTATTGAAAGTGACATAATTGTTAGGATGTTAATGGCATAATTTTTAAAATAACTTAATTATATGGCATAATACAAATAATTTAATCATAATTTGTAAAAACAACTACACAATACGATGATGCTTAAATAAACTAAGGGTGATCGTTAAATAATATCACTAATGTTTAGTAATCATCACGTTAAACACGACGTGATTTTCTATACGTTGATCAATGACTTCAAAGTCGCATTCATCTCCGCATTTAGGTCATTGTCCGTAATGAAATCATACTGACCCGCTTAAACGAACTTTACGGGAGTTGACCATGAAAACAATTCTAGCGGAGCCATGATTCCCCTGTGGCAATTCTCGGTTCCACGGTCTTGTCTCGCAACATGTCGTTTGCTCTAGCAAATGCCTTTGGAATATTCTACAATTCACAAACAAAATTAAATCATCGTTTTAAAAAATAAAAATAAAAATAAAAACAATATAGCAAGTAAAATTCTCACCACGTAATAACAAGCATGTGAAAAAACCCAGTTTGCCGTTGTCGTCTCAAAATGGGGATTTGGGTTAACAAAGACTGCATCATCATCTTCTTCACTCTCGGACTCCCGAACACGGGATTTTGGTTACTAGGACTGCATCATCTTCTTCATTCTCGGCCTCGTAAAAATTCTTCTCACAATAAGTGTGATCCAAAACAATAGTTTTGAAAGTGAAATTCCCACATGTTCAAACACAATAAACTCCTCTCATTCAAGTAATGAGACGCCACATACTCCTCCCAACCTTCCCCAAAGAAACGAAGATTTTCATTGTTCGTGGCTCCAACCCTCACCTCCCATGTCCCTAATCGGCTTATTAGAACGGCCCTATCCCAGTTCCTCAGTGTGTCGTTCGCCTATTAACGATATCTTTGAGGTAGTGTCTATGAAAAATAAACATATCATGTGTAAGAATAACATAATACAAGCGATATAAAATCGGTGTTAATTAATAATGACATACCGGACTTGTTTATAAACCGGCACCAAGAACTTTAAAGAAACGATCATTATCCATTGCTTAAGTGTGGATTATAAATTGAAAGCGATGCTTGCTTTATTTGAGTATTTGAATCAGAAGAAAGAAGAACTTCAAAGATGAAAGGGTTAGAAAATTGTGATGAACCTGAAACGTAGGAGCAATAATTGGCATATAACACACCTAAACGTATAAGAGCAATAAATTGCATTTAACACGACCAAACGTATAAGAGCAAAACCTACGCCCAAACGTAGATTTCTACGCCCCAACGTAGGTTTACTTACGTTACTGATTAGACTAAAAAAGCTGTTTTGAATTTCCTCACGTTTAAGCGTAGGTTTGTCTACGTTTTACCGTGAGGTTTCCTACGTTCAAGCGTAAGTAATATTACGTTTAAGCGTAAGTAACCTACGTTTAAGCGTAGGGTATTTCAATAATTAGGAAGTTACAATAAGCGTCTCTTTCTCGCGTTTAAACGAGGTTGGAACGCATTTATCTCACGCTAGGCGTAATTTTTTGCACGTTTACTAAGCAATTATCTACGTTTGGAAGTGGTAGATGGCAATTATTGTTCTTTGTAAGATACTTGTTCAATATACACCACATTAACGAGCTATTTTTCTCATTCCTTCAAACTCTTTCATGTTAATATAAATTTTCTCACGACTTCTTCATCTTTCAAATACATTTCTTCATCATTCAAGTGCTCAAATGGGTAAGTTTTTGCTATGTAATTTGTCTTAATTCAAGTGCTCAATGTGATTATGTTATACACCTACGAAATGTTTGTTTCTAGTAAATTTGTTTATGTAATTTTATACATTTAAGTATTGTGTTATTGTTTAGGGTTTAATTAGTGTTATTGTTTAGGGTTTAATTACTAGGTGTAGTGTAAGTAATGATATGTATTTAACCTAAATGTGTGTTTTAAGTAGTGATTATGTTATTTATATTGTAGTAATGATATGTAATTATCGAAATGTGTGTTTTATGTAGTGATTATGTTTTATTTATATTGTAGTAATGATATGTATTTAACCGAAATGTGTGTTTTAAGTAGGTTGTTTATGATAGTGTGTTTGAGTCTTTGGTATTGTTCGATTGTAGTAAACTTTGGTATTGTTGATTTGGTATTATAGTTTTGAGAATTTGGGACATTTGTTGTTGGTAGTAATGGATATGTCCATATTGATGGTTTGATCGTCCATCGAGTCTTGTTCTACCTAAAATGGTAGATCTTGAAAATGGCTCTGTTGGTACAGAGACCATTGTCATTGGAAAAAGGATCACATTTACAATTAGAGTGAAAGTTTTTTTTTTTTTTTTTTTTTTTGAAATATGAAAGTTGTTTTTAAGTTGATAATGATTGAGTTGATAATGACTTGAATTTTTTTTTTTTTTTGTTTGTTTATAATGTATAATCGCAACACTATGATTGTTGTCTCGTTCAACGGAGAATTTACGTATACGATCCTATCTATAACCGTGGAATCATGTAAATGGATCGATGTTCTCGTTATTTGCCCCAAAGAGAATAGGATTGAATGCGTTATTGGATAAAATGCATTCGAGGCTTGGTATTGATCGGTCTCGATTCAAAGCTCAACCTAAAAGCGTTGTTTACTTACGGTAGTGTGGGAAATATACCACCGATGATATCTTAGGCAGCGAGACCTTAAATGGTTACATCAAGCGGCTATGAGAGTAAGAATGTAATTTTTTGTGTGAATGCTACACCAGTGGAGGCAAACAATGAACCGATAAATGAGGAGGATGATGGCATTGATTTAAATGATGAGGATGATGGCATTGATTTAAATGAAGATTGCAATGCCCCGGATGATAACAATACTCCGGATTACAGTATTGGAAATTTCCCTTCTCCGGTACAAGAACTTGCCACATATCCAAATTTTAATCCGTTCGAGCAACAATATGGATGTAGTGGGTAATACAAACAAATAAATTTATCGCATATCATAATACAAACAAATAAATTTATCGCATAAAAAATTTGACAATGATATAATTTTTTACCTGATCTCTGGATAACAACGCTTGCATCATCCCTTCGATTCAAGAAGTATCGCCCCATGCTCATTCGACGCCGAGCCACCTGGCGAATTTCCTCCTTAAGCTCATTCAACCCACTATCAATCCTTCTCCTCGAGCTCTATAAAGGCCAGCCTTCTTCTCTCTTCATCGATTGGTCATCTTCATCCTCACAGCATCCGAACGAAGGAAGTGCAAATGCACGCGCCGTGAAGAAGAGGCATGGTAATGAGCGGGATTAAGTAGGAGGTGTTGAAGCAGGGGTGATCGTTGTTGTGTAGCATGGGGTGATCTGCTGTGTAGCAGTCCTCGGCTGGCTGTGTAGCAGTCGTGGATCGGCTGTGTAGCAGTCGTGGATCAGCTGTGTGTAGCAGTCGTGATCGCTGCTTCAGAGTGGAGGACGTGCAATAGCGCAGGCGATTGATCACACGTGGCGGCTCGTTAATCTCGGCATCCACCATGCCCCTACCTAGCATCAATCGCCTATCGCCTTCCTTGCGATCGGATACCCTATCACACGACTGCAAACAATGTATATTACATTACAATTAAGAATAACAAAATGTTTACGATAACCGGATATAATTAAAAGACAATAACAATGTTTATTAAGCTTATTACCTTATACGCGCGCGCTAATCCTTTCCGCTCGCGGAGGGGTAGTTTTGCAACTCCATCTCAACATCCGAGGAGCTGCATTAGGATCTCTAAGGGTGGTGGCAATCGAAACATACGTTCGCTCGGCGTAGAGACCGCAGATCTCTAAGTCTGAAGCATTATCCTTACGCTCGAGACGTAGAGACACGCATTTCTACGCCCAAACGCATAATGCATCCTTCATACGCCCAAACGTATGAAACTTCATACAAAAACCCAAAAACCCTTCTTAAACCCGGAAAAAGACAAATCATACAATCACAATCAATGGATCAAGGACCACCACAAACTATATATTCGAAATCATGCACATATTATAGTGAAATCAAGCACATACTAAATTTAAAAGCTTCGGACATACTATAAAAGAATATTAGGAAAATACATACCTTTTCGCTTTCAACCGCCATTGCACTAGAGAGATTGTGAAATTCGACTTCAAAAGCACTCTGAAACTTTCTTGCAAAAATCGCACCAAAAATCGCCAATCGCCAATGAGAATTTGAAATGGGATAGAAAGAAGGAAGATAAAAGGGAAATGCATGAATTTGAACCGTTTAACCGTAACAAACTCTACGTTTAAACGTAGGAAACCTACGTTTAAACGTAGAGTTTGTTACGTTTAAACGTAGCTAATTTCAAAATATCCCAGTTGACTTTCCCTACGTTTAAACATAGGTCTTCTACGTTTAGACGTAGATATCCTTACGTTTAAGCGTAGAAAACCCACGTTTAAACGCAGGTGCGTCAACCGCAATGTTTTGTAAGACTTAAACTTATCTACGTTTAAACGCAGAGAACCCTACGTTTTAACGTAAGGATCTCTACGTTTACCATAATTTTCATGTCAGAAAAGGCACAACCTGATTTTCAAGTGTCAGATCTGACACGACCTGATTTTCCAATTTCTGCATGAATAGTGCATCCAAACAAGTATCCCTAAAAATAAATAAGGATAGGGCCTCTGCTGTGGAAGGTATTTTAGGGTAAACTCTATTTTTTTTATCTTCATTTTAGGGATAGGGCACCATATAGGGCTTCTACTGGGAGTGCCCTAATAAAGCTGATGTTGTGAATGCGAAAAGATGAAGAAAATCTCGGTTCTTGGAATGAAGAAAGCTCTGTTCTTCGTCTCTGTTGCTCTGCAACTCGGATATCATCTTTTTGTGGTCTCTGACCACCCTTGAAGTCTTTTTGGTGCTGAATTCTTTTCTAGGCCTACTTAAATACATCTGATGGCATCAACCCGTGAGCCTGCAAAATTCAGGGAAGTCTCCTTTTTCATTTTCGATTCTCACTTGGCTTTCGTTTCTCTGTTAATCCATCTGTAAAGCTTTAATATTTTGTCGTCGTCTGATAATCTGAGTAAAATCTATTCTTGGATCTACTATTAATCGTAAATACATGCTTTAGTGCAGCTAATCGTTCATTGTAAGCTATGTTTTTGGGTGTGTGTAATGCTTAATCGACTTTTAGATCTAATTTTATGCCGAAATGTTTTTGTTAATTAATCACTTACTTGATTGCAGCCAAAAACCAGATTCAAAGCCTCTGAAAATCTGCTGCACTTCCCACCAACTGATATCCAAACGGTGCTCTCCTCACAACTGTTCCAAATCTCTCGTCCGATCTGAAAACGATTAAGCTTTCCTTCAGTTAATTGGAGAACTCTTCTAACCCTTTTCTCTTCTCAAAATTGCTTGAGAAGGAGGCACAAGTCGCTTTCGATTAGTGTTTAGGTTTAGGGAATTATCTGTGTAAATTTTTCGTAAATACAATTCCCAATTAAACCCCTTTTCCATAATTGCCCTTAATTACCAAATAATCAGATTTCCTTAATTATATATACATATAACTCGAAAATCATGTATAAAATAATTAATAAAATACTTAACTCCAATAAAAGAAAAGCAATAATAATATTTCGTTTTCGCAAAATGACACGTCTGCCCTTTCCCGAAAATCGGAATATTACACCATGATGATGAAATTTTTGCAACCATTCTATTAATGCAGGAACACGATATACACGTTTCCAACTGCTATTTGAGCATAACCAAACTGAATGAAATTAAAGAATCTTTTTGTAGAATGATTTTTGTAATTTTTTTGTTGGGGAAATGAATGATTGTTGCTACAGACCCCTATTGCCAAATTTAGTACCATGAAATCGCAAAACCAAAGGCTAAAGGTATGTATATTTGAAAGAAAAAAAAAAATCAATACTGAATGTACTAATGTTCATCCACCTCAAAATAGATCCGTGGGGACAACTAATATACATAACATAAAATTAGAAGGAAAAATCAATTGAGAAATGTTATGACACGTTAAGATCAACTCTTTTCTGACATGTATATGTACCTTATATTTATAAGAAAGAAACTTTCGCAAGAATACTAAATAAGAAACAAACTTTCGCTAATACGCTATATAAACTTATCTCCCTATTTATATTCAACAAAGCTCTTCGACCTTCCTTAATATAAAAGACTTGTTTTCATTAGAATAGTATGCCTGGTGTGATGACCTTTGATTAGTTTCCTCACGATAAATTAAATAATACATAACAAATACTTGAAAGAAAAAGTGGAGTAAGTAAAGAGACAAAAATTAGAGAGAATAGTACTAACACTTCTTCTTAATCCCGGATTCTTTACCAATCACCTTATGCATTCCCGAGGCGTCCCAATATACCCCATCTTTACAAATTAATTCGACCTGAAGATCAAAGCATAACACAAATTATAACCTTCAAAATGAGTAAAACAGAATATACAAAGATCAACCTGCTGCTTGTGTGCTTGTGACACTTGTGATTGGATTCCTTCAAAAATAAATAAAACAAAAGCTAAATAGTTGGAGAAGGAAAATTAGAGTATTTGACTCAGAAAAATTTGATAGAGTAGAACAACACCAATCCCCTTGGCCTCCCGATAACCTCCTATCGTCTCAACTTCGGCCTGCAACAAAATAATAAATAAATATAAAAATAAAAAAAAAAAAAAAATTGGCATGCAAAAACAAAACACTACTAACTGCAGGGAAAAAAAAAACCATAACATAAATTGGAATCTGAAAGTAGGATATAAAGATCAGCCCGCCCAAATGATGAAATTCATAGCAACTGATCCCTCTGCTAATGCTATTGAGGTGAACGTTTTACAATATGAAATCCAAATCCAATAGACCATCATTGTTGAATCACTTTTTATGCAAGCTGTTAAAAGTGATATAAGGAAATATAGTAGCGCATTTACTAACACCAAAGACAACTGCAAAGATTTGATATAAGGAGCAGGAGAGTCGTGGGATCAATCCTTTGCAACCAACATTGTTTCCCCATTATAGCTGCAGTGTTGGCGCTCTTTGTTGGGCCTTGTGTGCCTTTATATGCGCTTTTGTGTGCCATGTTGGTTTAGTCCCCCACTGTGGCGTGTTAAAAGTGATATAAGCGAAATATAGTAGCGCTACTAATACAAGATAACTGTAGTCATTGATGATCTACAAGCAATGACGGAGCATCTGAATTACCAACAAATGTTCAACAAATACATATAACATCCAGCAAATCATAAGCTATATATGAAAAACGTAATTAAGTAATAATAGACAATCCAAGAATATAGATGTCAAGGAAAAAAAAGAAATCTATCATGGAGGATTATGTTATTTAGCAGTGCTTTTCCATCCGAAGAAAATGGAGACTGGAACGTGGGATTAAGGGAAAATGGAGACTGGGCGAAGAAAAGAGTTGCAGGTAAGGGATAGTGGGGGAGTTGGAGCAGAGATTGGGAGGTATACATACAATCAGGGGCGTATTTGTTCAAATTTAGGCTCGTGACCAAATATTATTTTAGACCATTCTGAAAAATGGTTAACCAAAAAAATATATTGTTTTTGCCTCTAGCAAAAATCGAATCATGATTACTTATCAAGTTATACTTGACTGCTTACCATTAGAGCAATACCTTATTTATTTTAAAAAATATAATATATATATTATTGAGTTAAAATTTCACAGGCTTTTAAATTCATAGATTTTGAGGGCTGAGTAATCTTCCTCGCCTCAACATATTGTATGCAGGCCCTTGCATACAATATCTTACAAACTAATTAATTATATTATATAGTTTCGATTAACATCGTTCATAAAATCTTAGAAACAATGCACCGGGCAGTCCTTTCGGTAGAACTCCTTTTTATTATTATTATTATTAAAAAAGAAAATTAACTCACAAGGCAGTGGTGGAAAATCAAGAGGCGGTGAGCGGTGTTGACGTGGCGAAAAAGTGCAAGAAAAGGCAAAAAGCCACTGGGCCCACACCTGAAAGCGGGTCGCTCTTTGCAATCAAAAGAAAACGGAAAAGAAAGTAACAGATCATCACCCCTTGTCCTTATTGCTATCACACAGACGCACCCTTGCCTTCATCCGAAATTCTTTACCCGTACTTCTTCTCTCGTGTGTAATTTTCTGTTGGATATGCGAATATGCCTAAGAAGACAAATTAGTACTTTTTCTTTTTGTTTTTTTTTTTTTAATCGTAGAGAGAAAAATTATATAAATTAAAAAAAATAACTAATGTCCAAAATATACTATTGAAAATATATTTTTTTATTGGAAATGTAAATATTTTATTGTTAGATAAGTTTTTAGTATTGAAAATACATTTTTTTTTATTGAACATGTAAATACTTTCTTGACAAGAGTGAAAAAAAAATAATGTATTAAAAATATAAAATGACAGATAAATAAAAACAAAACAAATTTTAAAATATGACAAATAAAAAAAACCGGAGAAAGTATTTATCTTCTTAAGCATATATCACACATCCAACAGACGGTATACACAAGAACTCTGTGAATAATAATTTCTTCCCTTAATTTTCCTTTTCTCCACCCACCACCCCCAAGACGGCTAGACCCCACACATAATATAAAGACTTTTTTGACACCACAATCTTTCTTTATTCTTATCCATAACTTACACGGCTGACCACATCTTTCTCCTCCTCCTACTCTTCTTCATTTTTATTTTTAATAAACACTTTTTCTTAAAAGGCCGTAGATATTTTATCCCTTTGGATATGTGGATATTTTTTCCTTGGCGGTTTCACTTTTGCTTTAATCACACTATTTATATTATATATGGGCTGAAATTTCAGGAAAAAAATCGATTTTGCTAACTCGAAATTTGTTTTCGAGAGTCAGGTTTTAAGTATAAATTTGTCTTTAAAAAAAATCAAATTTTATTATGGGGACTCAAAAAGTAGTTTAGTTGTTATACCATTAATAGTGCTTCTTACTTATATGTTTCTGAATTTAATTGGTTTATGGACAAGAGTAAATCGGCTTATATGTTGTTAATTATTACTGACTATTTATCAACCATTATTTGCTATGTAAGTTTTATAATAATATAATCTTTCGTCAGTTCGTCCTATGAAATATATCATTCTTTATTTTCTGAAAGTTTTAAAATATTCTTAAATAATTATTGGTTTTCCTTTCAAAAAAAAAAAAATTAATTATTGGTAGCTGTCTTAAGAAACATGTTAAAACCATCGTCTTTATAGTTTATTAAAGTTAGCATGCTAACACATTTTATGTTTGCTATCATATTTCGTTAGTTATATCCATATGAATAAAAGCAATTTTGTTAGCCAAGGAATCATATTTAATTGTTTGTAAAAATATTCAATTTAAATTCAAACATCATCTTTATTATCAATATTAATTTATATGTTTTCCTGATTTAATAGTAAAATAAGTACCCTTATTATGAATTAATATGAACTTAAAAAGAAATTAAATTAAGCTCATTATGTTTGTACATTGATGATATTTTTATTTATTATTTATTATCATACATAATTTGTCAAATAACCACTCAATTTCTTTGTATACTGTTTGAAAAAGTGTTAAACAGTAATAATCAATTTTTAGCAGAGATTATTTAACTCCAAATATGCTGTTCTATCCACTAGATGTTTGACAAGCAGGGCAAAATGCTTTACACTTTACACTTTTCAATATATATACACACACACACATTAATCTTTTCTTTTTTTTGTGAAAAATGTCAATTTGCATTAATCAAATACATAATAATATCAATTATTGACATAGATATCTACATCAGAGCCATGTAGAGACACAGGACACAGAAAAAAAGATACATTGGCAAAGCAAGTAGGATTCTATTGTCATGAAAGTGGCTTTTCTAGTCAAGATATTATTAAGTAGATGTTTTGAAAATACACTCAATTCTTATTTATTTGTTTCTTCTTTTTTATAACTTATCCTCAGATTGTTCCTAATCACAATGAAGTTTGCCATTATTTAAATATTAAACTCTTCTTTAGATAGTATGCACAGAAATATATGGATAAAGGTCATAAATTTGTAATTAAAGTTATACATTATAAATTAATAAGTGTCAATACATATAATAATAAAACATCAATATTTAAAAATTAACGAGCCAATCACATGTATTTCTTTGAAGAGATCGGCCGCCTCACCCCTCCTCAAGGTCGAGCCATCCCTGATGGTTTGAGATATCTTGATTCAAAATTAGTCATTTCAAAGATTGTTTAGTGACCTATGTGATACATTATTCAGAGTTAGAAAATCTTGTAATCATTTATGATAAAAATGATGTCCTTAACTTGTAGGGACCTTAGAAATACCATCAAGAAAATGATTCGTTGTACATGATTTAATACAAAGCCAAGGTAAGAGGGGAGATTATAAAAAAAATAAAATCATCCATGATTTTAAACCTTTTCTTTGTATAATTATTATTGCTTTATATTGATACGAGTTTATGAATAAAACAACATGTCAAGGAAAGAAATGGAATGGTCGTTCATGGTTAAATACTAGAATGTTGTTAAGAGCGTTGCCCGGGGTGAGAGCCAATTGCATGTTCCATCATTCTAAGCATATTTTCCTCTCAAGTATAACTCATCTAGCTCATATTCAGATGTTCCGGAAATCTGGATATTTTAGTTGAATCAGTTGTACTTATATGACCTTCGTTATATTGTGGGAGTTATATGCGGTATGTGTGGTTAGATGTGCATAATACATGTCATTACAAAGCCCGGAAGACGGGGTTTGCGAAAGACGAGAAGTTGATCAAGTGAAGAGGAAGAGAGAATTAAGAAGAGGGAGAATGAAGAAATTTGCCCAAATGATCCATGCGGACGCACCCAAACACAAATGGACGGATCCATAATTTTTTTTTTAATGGGGTTGTCGGACCGTAAATCTATATTTTTTATTTAAAAATTTGTTTCGGTGTGGTAATTGGAATCTAAAACTACAATTTTTTTTACAACAATACGACATTTTTTAATGTTAGATTCTCATCCTTATAGTGGAATTCCGTGGAATCAAAACTAAAATCTTTGTTTTTCATGGGATTCATTCCATAGGTATGAAATTCTATTTTAGTTAATTTTTATGTTTTAATGCTTCATCTTTCTTTAATTGAAACAGTTTCATGTTCAATTAATATGAGTAGCTAATCAATTAGTAATAGTTAGAATCCTCTTGAATGATTGGCATTTGATTGAATCGCATACTAGTTACTTAGTTGTTTTTCATATGAAATTATTGTGTGGTGAGGAAGACGAATATTTAACAGAAAGAAGATAATTTTGTATTATGATAGATTCAGTTAATAGATTTGGTGTAGTACAAGTGTATATAGCAAGACTACCACCTCATACACATACAAAGACATAAATACCCCTACACTCATATATTATTACTTTCCAACTCCCATTCTCAAACTAGATGTCCTACGGACAACATTTAGTTTGGTTCTGAAAGTGTTGAACTGACTGAAAGGAAAAGCTTTAGTTAGAGCATCTGCAATTTGAGCTTCAGATGGTATGTAGCTCACATACAACTCTTTGTTTTGGATTCTGTCTCTGATAAAGTGAACATGTACTTCAATATGCTTTGTTCTAGCATGGTAGACTGGATTTTGTGCAAGAGAAGCAGCTCCCAAACTGTCACACCAAGCAATAGGAGTCTTGGACATACTGATCTTCATCTCTTTTAATAACTGACCGATCCAGGCCAATTCCGCAGACAGATTTGCTAGAGACCTGTATTCTGACTCAGTACTGGATCTTGACACCACAACTTGCTTCTTAGAACACCAAGAAATTAAGGAGGGACCAAGAAAAACACAGTAACCTGTTACTGATTTCCTGTCTAAGGGGTAGCAGGCCCAATCAGCATCAGAAAATCCCTGTAGATGCACTGAACCACCAGATGGAAAGAATAAACTATAATGCAACGTCCCTTCACATACCTAAGTAATTTCTTCAGTGCACCCCAATGTTCCACAATTTGAGCCTTCATAAATTGACTTAAATAGTTCACATGATATGTTAAATCTGGTCTAGTAGAAGTAAGAAACTGCAAGCCTCCAATGGCACTTCTGTACACAAGAGGATTTTTCATAAGTTCTCCTTGACCTGGGCTTAAGTGACTTCCAACTGTCATAGGAATGCTGCAGGGTTTGATGTTCTCCATGTTCAGTCTCTTTAATAGCTGACCATCATAATGTTCTTGAGATAAGGTTAAACATGTAGCATCTCTAAAGGCCTGCATCCCTAGGAAGTGAGAGATAGGTCCCAAATCTTTCAAGGCAAACATAGAGTTCATCATTTGTATGAACTTTTGAATCAAGGGATCTGAAATGCCAGTAACCAGAATATCATCTACATAGATTAGAACATACAACCTCTGACTTCCTGTTTGTAACACAAACAATGAGTTGTCTGCCCTAGACTATGTAAATCCCCTAAGTATCATTTGAGACCTGAGGGCAGCAAACCAGGCCCTAGGGGCTTGTTTAAGACCATACAAGGCCTTTTTGAGCTTGCACACAAACTGCAGTTTCCCAGGTTCTTCAAACCCTTTAGGTTGTGGAATATATATATATCCTCATCAATTGGTCCATTCAGGAAGGCATTATTAATATCAACTTGCCTGATGGACCATTTGAACATAACTGCAACAGAAAGAACAACCCTTATGGTAAAAGCTTTTGCAACTGGACTAAAGGTCTCTGTAAAATCCACCTCATACTTCTGCAAATACCCTTTAGCAACCAATCTAGCTTTATGTTTTAGAATAGTGCCATCATGTCTTAGTTTTAATTTAAAAACCCATATGTTCCCTACTAAATTATGACCTGCTGTTGTTGGAACCAAATCCCAAGTGTGGTTTTGCTTTAGTGCTTGAAACTCTTCCACCATGGCCTGTTTCCACTGTGGACTATTTAAGGCCTCAGATACTCTAACAGGTTCAGAAAGGTGAGCAAGGATATTAGATTGAGTAATGGATGAGTGATAAGCTTTAGGCTTGAAGATCCCACTTTTGGATCGTGTCTGCATGGGGTGGCCTGCAGGTTTATGAGGTACAGGATTTGGATCATGACTTTCATGAATGGGAAAGGAAGAACTACTCTCAGTTCCATGATCTGAAGTTTGAGGAAAATCATGATAGGAAGCAGGAGAGGACCTAGGATCAAGACTGGAGGACTGGTTGACATCAATATTCCACTCATGAGAATCACATAGCACATGGGTGGCACTGAGAGACTGTCCTGAGGGTGTGACAGGAGATGTGGTAATGTTTTGGTTTTCTAAAGGTTGAGAGACAACACTGCCAGGATCACAATCACCAGGATTAGGAACAAGAAGGTTGAAAGGTAAGTGAAAGGTGTAAACCAAGTTAGGATCAACCAAAACAGCTCTGTGAGGACCTTGAATAAAACCATCTTTGAAAGGAAATTCTGACTCATTAAAGACAACATCCCTACTGATGTACATTCTGCCAGACTGGTCCAGACACTTGTATCCCTTGTGTTTAGGACTTAACCCTAAATTGACACATTTGACAGAATGATAACTAAACTTGTGATTGTTGTAGGGTCTAAGGTTGGGATAGCAAGCACAACCAAATACTTTGTATTTGGTGTAGTCAGGTTTGTCTTTTGAGATAATTTGGGAAGGTGGCTGATTGTTTAACACATGAGTGGGAAGGTCATTGATGATCTGGACAACATGTTCAAAACTATTCCACCGGTAATTAAGGGGCATGGAAGACTGAACAAGGAGAGTTAATCCCATTTCAACAATATGTATGTGCTTTCTCTCAGCTCTACCATGTTGGCCATGAGCATGAGGACAAGGATGTCTAAAGACAATGCCATTTTCTTTCAAGTAGGGTTCAAACACTCTGTATTCCCCCCTCCAAGTCTAACTGAATGCATTTGATAGTAGTTTGAAACTTATTTTCAACAAATTTTTTAAATTCAAGAAAGGCACATAGAGCATCAGACTTGTGCTTCAAAGGGTAAATCCATGTGTACCTAGAATGGTCATCGACAAAGAGAATATAGTATTGGTACCCTAGAGTGGCTGTAACAGGTGCAAGACAACATAAACCAGCATAAATAACATCAAGAATGGACTTGGCATGAAAATCAGACTTATTATAAGGCAGAGAATGCATCTTTCCAAACTGACAGGCTTCACAAAAGGACAAACCGTCATTAAAAACAACATCACAGGAATTCAAAACATTTTCAACACAAATTTAGAGGGGTGACCAAGTCTTTTGTGCCAAACATCAATGTTTTGGTCTAAAGCAGAAGAACAAATAAAAGCATTACAAGGATAGTTATGCTGGATATACAGAAACCCGAATCCGGATCCGATCTATAATTGGATCGTCAGATCTGATTCACAGCATTGATCGAGACGCTCGATCATGCACAGCGGAAGCTACGATTAAATTCGCATGCGATAATACCACGATTTGATTATCATAAACAATTAATACAAATATAAGGAGGTTGAATATTTACCTAAACGGAGAGGAAGAAACAGTCGACCATAGGGAGAAGCCGCAGTCTTCCGGAGTGTATCTCCTAGCGACGACTAGTGGACGTCGATCCTCGCCGTAGAACCTCCTCGAATATGCCCAAGAAAAACCCCTTCTCTTTATGACTAGAACAAGAAACTAATTTTCTCTTCTTTTAATTGCAAAGTGGCGAAATTTGTGTGTGTTTTTGTGCTAGGAGGAACTCTCTTTATATAAAAAAATAACTAGTCAAGAGAGTTATCATTTTCACATTACAATTACCTATTCCGACAAGGAAAAGATATTTGTCAAGAGATAACAATAAAAAATCAATCTCTTATTTTTTCCATTAATTATCCAACAAATAGATAATTACTCCCTCCGTCTCACTTTGTTTGGGACTTTTGGGAACTCATAAAAAATAAGGAGACATCATTTAATGTCTTGTCTACTCATTAAAAACATAGCTCAATTACAATTACATCCTTTTGTGTTCTTCTACATTTTTCAATAAATTGTTATATGAGGTCATTTTAGACATTTAAGAGACAAATTTAATTCTAAACATTAGAAGTGGGGCTAATTTTGGGACATCCCAAAAAGGAATAAGTCCCAAACAAAGTGAGACGGAGGGAGTAATTAATTACACATATGACATAATCTAGGAAAATTTCTTTTCCTAATTTATCACATAATGGGGCGCCACTTACAAGCCATTATCTTAATAGAAAGTGTCTTTTCTGTTTTACATATTATTTACCAAATAAATAATATTGCATATTCATTAAATAGACCAGCTATTTATTTTATTCTCGAGGTTCCATAAAACGAGAAAAACTCGCGTGTTAGGAAACAACCCGGGGACCATGGACCTGTAACCAGTAGCTACAATAAATTGAATAAAATATTCATCGAACATAATATTTCTACTCAACTCATTAATTCCGGAATTACGCCACCATAAATCCAAAACTGAACTCTACCGATTACAGATATAACTTATTCTCAAAACGCCGAGTCGAGCCGATAAGTATCCATTGATATAATCATTACATATAAACTAACCCTCCATAGACTATCCGTAATGAATCGGGATTATTTCCGTAAACCTTCTTCAATATCTCTTATCCTTATTTACCATTAACCTACTAGTGATCAATTAGTTCATAACCAATACGAACTCCGCGGATCGATCAGTTTCTAGGATTAACAAATAAGGGGATTGTCTTTCTACTTCCCGCAGGAAGGAATGGATTCCATATTTGTGAGACACACACTTCTCAGTCATTCCAGAATAGTGCTAACGTGAAAGTGATTCGGACCGCGCCACTTAGCGATCCTTAGCGAACACATCAAACCCTATCCCGAAACCAGTAGGAGTATGCAATCACTTCGGGATTAAGGTTAATCCATGTATGATCATCTTGTGATTCAATAAAATTTCTCAATCACGGAATTATATGAGAAATTCAGATTAAATCGGTCCAGTCATATATGACTACATCATATATAAATGCCCACTTAGATAACCAATATCGACGGTCCGGATAAGACGGTCACACCATAAAGTGTTCTGGGCGCATTAATGGTGGTTTAATCAATAGACCTCATACTTTGATTAAGTTCACCACGGACTAACAATTCAAGTGTATCACCATAAACTTAATCCCCGCGTGTGATACGCACTAAGTTATATGGCTACATATGATACAACTTGGGGTTTCGGTAGTGTATTACTTATAAGCACGAAGCAAATAATAGGATGAGAATAAATCTGTCATTAATTATAAAAACAATTAGATAAATTGTCTTTCAGGCGTTACTTCCAACAATCTCCCACTTGCCCATATAGACAAGCAACAATTGTCTTTCGGGCACACTATATCTAACAAGTTTTTGTGCTGGGACAACTGCTTGGAGTGAAAGGAGATCTGGGAGCTGGAATTACTGGAACTGGACAGAATTGGAATCTGGTAGAGGCCATGTCTAAGAACTCCTACTTGCAGCAGGGTCTTGGTTTCCTTGTCCTTGACATAACAACATTTATTGTCAAATTCAATAATCACAGGATAATCATTAGTTAACTGGGACACACTAATAAGATTTTTGGTCATGCTAAGGACATTGTAAAGAGTTTTTGAGTTGAAGTGGTGTGCTAGAGTGTGTAGAAAGAGTGCAGGAACCAATGTGCTTTATAAGAAGTTGCTCACCATTCCAAACAGTAAGACTATCTGATCCTATATAGTCCCCAGTGAGATGCATATTGTTCATGTCAGTGGTGATATGATTTGTTGCTCCACTATCCATATACCAAGCTGAATCCACAGTGCTCAGAGGTGTGGCCACAAGGGCTTGCTTGGAGGCATTGTTGGAACTAGGAGGCACAAAATCCTCTTCAAATATATGCCAGCAGGCTGTTACTATGTGTCCAGTTTTTCCACATAGTTGACATACAGGCATGTTGGATGAACCATTGTTGCTGTTGAAGTTTCTTCCACCCCATCTTCCTTTGTTGTTCCTACCACCTCCTCCTCTATTGGTGGTTTGAGAAGAATTCGTAGGCCTGTGACCAGTGTTAGGTCTAGAGCTGGACCTATTTGCAAAATGAGCAGAAGGACTTCCATGAAAGTCACCCGGAATACCACCATTGAATCTAGCTAACAATCTTTCATGAGTTAATAGCTGAGACTGAATCTCCTGCCAATTCATTGTACCTACCCTAGCAGTCAAGTTTACTATGGAAGCCTCACACTCTTTGTCCAAACCAACCAAAGTAGCCAAGATTAACTCTGATTTGACACTGGATATCCTGCAGCAGCCAAATTATCAGCATAGGACTTCATCTGTGACAGATAATCAGCCATGGTTTTGTTTCCCTTAGTAGCTATAGACATGGCACTTTTATATTCCAACATCCTTGATTCTGCCTGATTGTTGAATATCTCAAGGGTAACCCGAATTTCTCTTGCACCAGTACATCCGTACACCTCTTGAAGAGCTTGCTCTGTCATAGAGCTCATCAACCAGCCAATCAAAAGTTGACCAGTGATACTCCATTCTTCCGGAGTCTGTGGTCTCTGAAATGGGGATGGAGACAAGAATGCAGATCCTGACCTGAGCTGTTGATCATCGACAAGAACATGACTCTCAAGTCTATGTCCTCTAATAATTGGTAGAATGTGGACCTCCAAAGAAGATAGTTGGATCTATCCAGCTTGACATTACAAGTCTGACTTAAATTTCCAAAAAAAGGCAAGTTGGACAAAGGATTCATACCTAGAGATCCAAGATTTGGAGCTGGTGGCATAAACGAGTATCCGGGTGTGAACATTCCAACAGTGACCTGAGTACTTGTTGGTGACGAAGAGACTTCTGGAGCTATGAAGGAGATGACAGCTGCAGATGCAGCAGATGCGGAGGAAGACATAGCTGAGGTGGCGGAGCTCATAGCGGAACTATCTACGTTGGCATAGCCTTGGCTCTGCTACCAAGGCGAATATTTAACAGAAAGAGGATAATTTTGTATTATGACAGATTCAGTTAATAGGTTTGGTGTAGTACAAGTGTATATAGCAAGACTACCACCTCATACACATACAAAGACATAAATACCCTTACACTCATACATTATTACTTTCCAACTGAGGGAATTTGAGGTGAAGTGACGGGTGAAACGATCAGAACCACACAGTTTAAATACAGAATAAAACTGTGTGGTCTGGGAAGTACCACACGATGTGGAGACACCACACAATAACTTTCCGTTTTACATTCATGATATTTGATCTTATTAATGCTTCCATGTATCGAGCTAATTCATGCATGATCTAATACGTAATATTGAGACGTAATTGCAAGAATTGGAATATCATGAGCACCTAATAAACGTGAGCACCTAATAAAGGATTTTTTTTTGTTTTTGTTTGTCTGTTATAGTTTTGAAACTCAATTAAAAGTAGCTGAACAAGCAAAACCAATACAATTAGATTAAAATGCAACTTTTTAGTTTTGTGTGCATAAACAAATTCTTTATATTTTTATTTTGTTTATGTATTTTGCTTTTCTTCAAACGATTCATGACCTATTTCGTGAAGCTACCATTTTACTTTTATTTTAATAAGGAAGCGATTGGAGAACAACATGTAAGCCCCTCTTTTTATAAGGAATTATCGGACACAACAAATGCAACGCAACCGCAACATATGTCAGCGTAAATTTTTGATTATATATGTATTATGTATAAAAATATAAAATCTTACAACTATATATCGTAAAAATCATAAATCAAGATTGATGTATATATGTATAAAAAATATACAATTTGAACTATATCGTGGCACAAATTGTTACTCCACACGTCTTAAATTATAAGTCATTTTTACAACATTCCTACTAGAATCCATATTTTTCATCCCTTAGCAATGTATATCTCTGTTTTCAAAAAAAAAAGCAATGTATATCTCTATTTTACACTCACTTTATACAACATAAATCTCCAACATCTCTATATTTTTTCAATTACTATAAAGTTATACATATTTAACGTTACATTTTTTTATCTTTACATACTAAATGTTATTAATTCACTCCAACAACATCTCTATTCTTATATCTATATTTGTTTATAATACAGCATAACATTTGAATAATGCATCATCAAATATTGAAATACACTATTAACCATAATAATAAAGTACAATAAACAATTTTTGAATTGTTAATAATTTAGAAATAATGCAATAAATGTTATTTAAAATAAAATTAAAAAAAGGAGTAATGCCAAAAGACATGACACGTGGAGATATATACCGACAAAAAGTGCACTAGCTTTGGCCTACATCTCAAGTGGGCGAAATGGACCTGAATTTTCAGCCACAAGATTTTTTTTATTGTTCCGTTCGTAAAAATTTAAATCAATAAACAAATAAAGAAAATACCAAATTTTCAACCAAAGTGATGTTTCGGCCCCACAAGTGGTCTAACTTTACCCTATACTCTTAATTATATGTTTATTAGTACTATAGTAGTACTTAATATTCATTTGAAAATGCTTAATACTGAGAAAAAATATATCAAACAATATTATTTTATTATTGACATGTCGGTACACTTCATTTATAATATAGTTTACTCATAAAGTGAAGATTCAATAATAAATCCATAACTTTTTAATGAATAAAGTTTTTTTTTTTATTTTTTTTTTATTTTAGGAAGAATAAAGTTTTCTTAAAATTGTAGTAATAATCTTTTCAAACAAATTTTTTTTTTTTTTTTGTTAGTAATAGTTATCCTTTAAAATTTCACTACTGATGTTTGCAGTTGGCTGAAACAGACAGCCACGTGTTTAAGGGCTATCTTTAAACGAGAGCCACAAGATTCCATGTATTTCTCGGTCCTTATTTCTATTTTTGAAAAATATAAAACCCCCAAAAAAATTAATTTCATTTTCGTTTTTATTATCAAAAATGACGTGGCACTATTCTCCGTCCTTTCGTTCCCTTTTTCCCCTTCCCCACCTCTCAAAAAGTTCATTCATTTTTATTCGACTCACAACTTCTCAGTTTCTTCTAGCGTCATCTGGCCTTTAACTCTTCACTTTTTCTCATCAAAATCCCACTTATATTTTCTTCTGGTTGCTACTTTTTCTCCTTGACTCTTGGTTTTCACCCACAATTTTAGATCAAGATTGAGTTTTTATGGCAACCCTGTTGCTTAATTTTACCAGTTATCCCTTTTCTTTGCAAACCCTTTTGTGAAAGCATCAGAACTCCTGTGAAAAACTTATTTTGGATCTGGGTTTTTGAAAATATCTGTTTTCTAAGCTCAAATCAAGATATTCTTGAAAGCTGTGTGGTAGAAGACGTCAAAGATTTGATTTTGAATAGTCATATTGAAGTTTGGGGGCTATCTCTTAGGTTGCTGTGAAAAGGGTAGCTGTGTGGCTCTATTTTCAGTCGATGAATTTTTTTTTAGGTTCTGGTAGTTTGGAGCTGGATGTTTCTTATGAATGAAAAAGCTTCAAATTAGTGGATCCAGAAATTGTGTATGATTGATGTGTTGGCCTCAAATTGAAGTAGCTCACGTCTTTTTTCACCTGATTGGATAATTTATTGTTCCCTGAGAGAATTCGGTGTTAAGTCTTGATTTTTTTAAGTGTTTGAGGATAAAGAAGTGACAGAGATCTGAAGATTGAATGGATTCTGCAATTATGGATTCAGAGGTACCCTCTTAACTTAAGTCCTATGTTTGACTCTTTTTTAGGCTGTCTTAGTTGATTACAGATGTTTTGTAGTATTTTTGGCCTTTAATTTTGTTTCTTTTTTGTTTTGGCCGTAGAGCAGGGGATTTTTGAGCCGAGTAACCAATTGAGAAAGACATGATAAGCTTGTATAGAGAATTAATTATTAATGATAATGATAGATCTGAAAATATGATCTCTCCTTCGGTCATTAATGGCAGTTATTAATTGGCCAGTACTGTGGTAACACAATTACAGAACAGATAAATCTTTACTGAAGTTAGTTAAGTTTATGATTATATATGCTTCAATTCACTCTATATAGATTTGTGAAAGGATATATGCATATTTTCCATGTTTGCATCAGTTTCCTCATTGACATTATTTCTTATACAGTAATTTTTTTCACATGGTTGTATTTATTAAAGCTTTCTGTATGTGTTGTTTCCTTTGTTGAAAGTACAATACTTTAAGAGAAGTTATCTTGTACTCCATTTTTCAGTTCCTTATAATTTCTCTTCCATTTTAAATACAGGATTTAATTAGAAGCACTGGCTCTGATTCTATGCTTCCTATCAGTAAGCAATTCTCATTGCATTCGGATGTTCCGTCATCTAAGAACATCCATTTGAACAATCAGTTTCAAACTGCAGATGAATTTTCTCCAAAGGTGTGTAGTTTTTGACAATTGGTAGTAATATAACAGTTTGATCTTTTCGAACTTTGAAAACATTCTTTTTCGGTTCTTGAAATAGGCTAGGAAGCCGTACACTATTACAAAACAAAGAGAGAGGTGGACTGAAGAAGAGCATGGAAAGTTCCTTGATGCTTTAAAACTGTATGGCCGGGCATGGAAGCGAATAGAAGGTGAATAATTTGATTTTTACGATGAATTGTTTATGTTGCTTTTTTACATAATGTAATCTGAAGCTTTTTGAATGCTATGCAGACCATGTTGGTACTAAAACCGCTGTTCAGATTAGAAGCCATGCCCAAAAATTTTTCTCCAAGGTTTTTACTGCTCTTATATTGCTATTGATTGCCTCCCATGTGCTGATATCTTCTAGAGATTCGAATTAGTGTATTACTAATAGCATGCCATTATTGTTATCTCTCCCTCCTTCCCCCCACCCCCCACCCCAACCAACATTAATGTTGATGTTGTTTTTTTGGATGGTTAGGTAACACGCGAGCCTAATAATGAAGATTCAAGTTCAACAAAGCCGATTGAAATTCCTCCTCCTCGGCCTAAAAGAAAGCCTTTGCATCCGTATCCTCGCAAGATGGTGAGTTTACTGAATATAGGGAATCGAATGACTGAGAAACCGACAGGCTCTATGGCCCCAGAAATGCTTCTTGCTGTGGAAGCAAACAAATCTCCTACTTCTGTATTATCAGCTGATTGTTTAGACATGCCAGTCATGACGGATTCTGATAATCAAGATCGTTGTCGTTCACCTGTTTCATCGGTTGAAGGTGTTGACTCTGTCGGCACTGTTCTCTCTGGGATGCCAAATATGTCACCCAAGGTGGAAGCTTTTTCAGCAAGCAACCAAACAAATGTGCATCATAGTCAGAAGGAGCAATCTTATTTGGTAATTCCATTGCTCTCATGCCTACATTTCTAGTTTCCTAAACGTATATGGGGATAAAAACACTTTTGATCCCCTTATTTCACAATTTTTGCACTTATATCTTCAGTGCTTCATCTTGGCATTTTTACCCCTCATCTATGCAGTTTTCTTACATTTCTAGTCCCTTTTTGCCATGTGTCAAGTCTTTATTGGTTGAAGTATGTCATACCTTCAATGTGTTGTTGTCTTGTTGAAGACATGGCAATTTGGACTAAAAATGTGAAAAGAAAATGAATGGATGAGGGGTGAAAGTGCCAAGATGAAACATTGAGAACTTGCAATGAAAGGGACCATATGTGTCTTAACCCCTCGAAAAAAATATATGTGGTTGTAGTTATAGTTTTGACATGATGACTAAGTCTTGTTTTTCTTCGTACAAGCAGAAACCTGAATTGCTCCCCCAAGATAACAGCTTTATGGAAGAAAGTTCAGTTGAAGTGTCATCGACACAAAGCTTGAAGCTTTTCGGAAAGACGTTGATAGTTACTGATTCATCATGTAACAGGTCGTCTTTGCTTTCTGGGGATAATAAAAGGCGTCATTTGGATCCCTGTGATGCTAGAATATCGTCTTCCCCAATTGCGTTCAATTCCGTTGAGCATGCAATAGGTGATTATCTCGATGCATCCTTGTGTGCTCATTCTTCTGGGTCCCCTGCTATTCAATATCCCTTGCCACATGGTTTGAGCACGAATTACTTGAATTCGATGTCATGGTGGGCATGTCAAGGAGGTCCATTCTTGAATTTGGGGAAAATTCACAGCCCTGTTCCAATTAAGGCACAGGCATTTCATGATTGCAAAGACGTACAAAACACAGAAACAAATCAGCAGGGATCTTCCAGCGCCGGTGCTGAATCCGACTACTTTTCAGATGCGAAAAGCAACAATCTTGCAAAGCATCAAGGCTATGATTTTGGACTTGGAGAAAAGTTCAGCACCCCTAAAGCAGGCGTATTAACCGAGAAGAAGGCCAGCTCCTTCAAGTGCAGCAACACAAAGGGGTTTGTGCCGTATAAAAGATGTTTAGCAGATAGAGATGCCCAATCACCAATTAACTACGAAAAGAGAGAAGAACAGCGAATTCGGCTCTGCTTGTAGCTCCAGTGAATCTTCTCAGTTATTTTTTTTGGCTATCCTTCTTTTTTCTGCTGCTTAATTCTTCAGATGATTGCATCAGAAGTTTTTCTGGGATAAGCCTCTCAGTCACATAATCAATCTAAATAAGCACTTTTCAGCACCTCTATGCTTTTACATTCACAGATTGATGGATTCAAAGTGTGAATTTTTGTGAAGTATGACAAATTCCTGGATGAATCGATAAGATAGTGCTAGAGAAGTTGGTCTGGATGGATAGCTGTGGAGTAGACCCTGCTGTTTAGTTTCCTTTGCTTTGTCACCTTCTACATTGTATCAAATCCCTTTTTAATGCTGTTGCTGGGTTATAGATTTTGCTATGTAATTTCCGTCTCCGACTAGTAATGTCTGATCAACATTTTTGGTCTGTATCCCCTATTCAATGTATAGTAATTTGGCAGATTTTGATCAAATAATAACATAAATGGATGCTGATTTTGAAGCCTTTTTTTTTTTTTTTTTTCTTACGCTACTTACCTCGAAGATTATCATTGCAACATAATATGGGTCCTTATCTGTAAAGATGGAAGTTTTTCTGCACTAAATTGGAATAAAGAGCATAAAGGGGACCTTCCCCTAGCACCAAAAGATGATGTTCTGAAATCTGACCTGCTTTCATGGTCTTTGAGCCATCATAGTGTTGCTAAGCCCTCGAATCACCTGCAAAAAAAATCCTTTACCAGAACACAGTGGTTGTCATTGGAAGCGGCTACACCCGTTTGAGGGATCAAAGCGCCATAGTTCATTTAGTATTGGCCGAGAATCCATGAAAGAGAGGATAGTCGGTCCATTTGATTTGAGAAATTGAGGTCTACGATAATGTGTAGCATACAATCTGTAAAACGGTTTCACAAAATTTAATGACAACGTTATTCGTTGTTGTCTCTGCAATCAATCCACCGCATCCTCAGTAAGTTAATAAGTTAGTAAATGAACAACAACCATCACCTTTTGTACACACGACACGAGTGACCTAATTATCTCGTGCAATATGCTCCGTGTGAAAAATGGGTCAATTTATTACAGTGCAGCAAATTCCTTTCTTAAGCGGATGCTACACCGAAAGTAGCCGGCTAGCTACGGTGCATCATACGTTCAACTAGTCTTCCATAATCCTGTTATGACGATCACAGTTTATGATCCTCCTACAATTTGGACCATTTATTATTAAGAACTCTTGAATTACCGGTACTATGACACATATCCCTTTTGATATGGCTTCATCTATCTCCATTTGATCTTCCACATCGACATCCATCTATTCATGTGATTGCCGTATTTCCCCTAACAAACGACTAAAATTGCTCAAATTGCCCACAGCGACTAAGATATTGTTACCGGTACCATAGTCGATCTACTCGATGCACACACTTCGGGTAAATTTCGACTATACAGAGGCCGAAACCGTTTTCAACCCCTTCAGAATCGAATTTTGCATATAAATTCGACAGGTCGAATTTGTCGAAACTGTTTTCAACTCATCTAGACTAGAATTTTATGTATAATATATGTCTTTGGAAAGAGTGAATTTCGCTGTGATGCCTTAGCGGTAGATTGAACGCACGCGCTGCCGATTAACACATTCTTGAGTTCTTTTATCCCACATTCTTCTCTATCTGCAAATCCTGTGCTCGTTTTCATTGTAAGAGCATTTGAGATGATCAAATACATCACAATGTCATTTTACTCCAACAGACTCAAAATTATCCTACATTGCATTAGTATCTTTCTCTTTATCACATTGTCAATTACAACGGTAAAAAAATAAAACAACTTCTTTTTTCAAACTACAAAATGTTAACCAAATATACCACAAAAACTAAAATTTAAACCTAATATACTGATGTTTTTAAACATGCGATTGTTTTACAAAACTCCTAGAATGTACCAATTCCAAAAAATATATATAAACGGTAAAAAAAATTAATCAATGATGAATTGTTTTTTTCTATCATATATATATATATATATATATATATATATATATATATATATATATATATATATATATATATATATATATATATATATTTGCATGAAAAAAAGACCTGTACTTATGGGACAACCGTCCCGCTAAAAAACCACAGTATAGTAAAAAGAAGGTACAGGTGATTCTAATCCACGATTAATATACAGTGCGTACGATACAAAATTGATACAATTTAATACGAAATACGTTCCTAAAAAAAATACTAAATACTAAATCGATTTAATATACCAAAGTATGTAATCCTTTTAATTATATATAATACGAAATCAATTCGTTAATTTCTTTTTTTGAGAAGAATTTTTTTGTATTAACCCACCATTCATATATATATTGGATTAAGATTATGTATATCATACGGATCAAAGGAACTCCTCCCTTCACAAAAAAAAACATATGGAAAAAAAAGGTACTTTAAATTTTTTTTATAGACTTTGTAAGAAAAAAAATACTTGATCCACTTTTTTTTTATTTTTAAATCATCTATATTAATATTTTCGAGTGATTAACTGTCAATTTAACAGAGTTATAAAATAAAATAACTTTTATTCACACTTCCAATTGAATGGTATAAGGTGTAATCGAGCCGAGTCGAGTCGATACTCTCTAGGGCTCGAGCTCGACTCGATTGAAAAAGTCCGGGCTCGAAACTCGGCTCGAGCTCGATCGAGCCATAAAAAAACAAGATCGAATTCGACTCGTTAAGTACTCAATATAACTCGACTCGGCTTGTAAGCTCGATTATTTTTCTAGAATTCATTTAATTTTTAACGAAATATGGTAAAATTGAGCTCGACTCGTCTAATACTCGACTCGAATAATATTTTTTAGTTATGAAAAATAATATTTATAATAAATAATTATCTAAATAATTATTTAATCAAGCTCGATTAAGCTCGCGAGCTACTCGATTACTACATTTTAAAACTCGAGCTCGGCTCGGTTAATTATTCGAGTAGCTCGACTAGAGCTCGAACTCGAAAAATACCGAATCGAGTTGATCTCTATTGCGAGTCGAGTACGAGTAGCTCACGAGTAGCCCAGCTCATTTATAGCCCTAGATATAATACAGTATATATAGTTACAAGAGTCTGTAGTCAAGGGAGTATTTACGGTAACGGAATCATTTACAATTAATGCAATAAATGAGTTTATACTATAGTATATTTACACACGTTTTGCACATGTTTATTGTGCTAATACCACCCCTCAAGTTGGATGAGGGAGGATACCTGATTTGCTTCGTTGTTGTTGAAAAACCGTGCGAGGCAAAGACTTGGTTAAACAGTCAGCAAGTTGATCTTGAGCATTAACATGAGCAACATGCAAGAAGCCACGTTGTACCTGATCACGAATAAAACGGTAGTCTATCGCAACATGCTTCATACGAGAGTGAAACACAGGATTAGCACAAAATTGCGTGGTGCCCAGGTTGTCACAATAGATGACCGGAGTTTGTTTGGGAGGAAAGCCAAGATCACGAAGAAGAAAAGTAACCCAATTAAGCTCTGCGATAGTCGAGGCCACGAGCGATATTCACCTCTCGGAGGACCCACAGAAGCGTAATGCGCTTGGAGCTCCGTGAGATAGCATTGCGACCAATATAAACAATATAAGCTCCGGTGAGCGAATAATCATCTCTCTATTACCACCGGTCTGATCGAAAAAGCATGAAAAATCATAGGTGAGTCGAATATGGTGAGACCAAGATCCAATGTCGACCAAATACCGCAATATACGCTTGGCATGATCCCAATGTACATCTGTAGGGGCATGCATAAACTGAGACATCTTATTGACAGCAAAGGCAATATCCGGCCGAGTAAAAATCAAATACTGAAGGCTGCCAATAACCATGCGATATTGAGAAGGATCAGCCAGAGGAGTGCCAGACTTAGCAGTGAGCCCAGAAATATCAGCAGGCAGAGGAGTGGTGACCGAATTAGCACGATCCATGTGAAGTTTAGCCAACAATTCAGTGGCATATCTTTTCTGAGACAAGATACACCCAACATAATTGTAAATTACCTCAATGCCGAAAAAATAAGAGAGAGAGAACCCAAGTCCTTAAGAGCAAAGCAACGACCCAATAGAGCTATGAAGGTCTCAAGTGCCTTGGAATTATTCCCTGTAAAAATAAGATCATCCACATATACCAAGATATAAATTATAATGCCACCAGAATTATAAATAAATAGTGATGAATCAGTATCCGCATTCCGAAACCGACTCGCCAAAGAAAACCCTCGAGCTCATCATACCAAGCTCGAGGTGTGCATTTCAAACCATAAATCGCTTACGCAATTTGAAAACATGAGTAGGATGATCCGAATTAACAAACCCAGACGGCTGAGCTAAGTAAACATCTTCCTGTAAATGACCCTGTAGAAAAGCATTATTAATATCAAGCTGCCGCAGAGGCCACCCATGCGAAAGAGCCAAAGTGAGCACAAGACGAACAGTAGTAGGTTTAACCACAGGGCTGAATGTCTCAAAGTAATCAACACCAGGGCGTTGAACGAACCTTTTAGCCACAAGACGAGCCTTGTAGCGATCAATAGAGCCATCTGGATTACGCTTAATACGAAAAATCCACTTGGAACCAATGATATTATAGTGATGATAAGGGGGAATGATGACAGTTAAAATATACCTAGTTATGTCATCAATTCTAACCTTAAATCGGAGTTAATTGTATATATTTCATATTTAATCTCGTGTTTATATTTATTATTTAATGATAAGTGATTATTAATATGATAATTGGTATTTAGCTATTTTTATTATAAAAGAGCAATTAATTGGGTGATAAATGCTGATTTTGCAGATCATGATAAATCGGGAAGATAATTATCATGCAATCAGGGAGATCTCAAGATAAAAGAGAAGAAAATCGGAGCATTGAAGAAAAGATCAATCAGATCAATTCAAAAGCATGGAGTGGGGAACAAGTCAGACGAACCGAAGTGAAAACGCGTGAAGAAGAAGGCTCGGTCGACCGAGCCATGCCATTCGGTCGACCGAGCGTATAGGTTCGGTCACCCGAGCCTAATGTGATCAATGCATGTCAATCTTCTGGGTTCTCCCTATGTCGGCTACAACTCCTATATAAACAGCAGCCACGATGTTGAGAACACACACCACTAAACACAAAACAATTCATACAATTTTAGATTTTGAGTTTTAGTTTTATTTTCTTTATGTTCGTTCATTGTGGATTCGTCGGATTCTCCGATTAGGGAGCGCATTAAAGAGTGGGAGTCACTCTCGTCTTCGAGGGTATGACTATTCAATTATGCAATCTTTATTTGAAGATCTGATATATTTTATTATGGAGTAGTTTTATTTGTATTGATTGCGTGATGTAGATTAATTTACGAACCCATGTGTTTAGGTTAGAAACGTTAAGAAGTAATCATGATTTGTACCAACACAGAACTGTGTTCGGTCGACCAAGACGTGTCATTCGGTCGCCCGAATGCGGTCGTTCGGTCGACCGAGTGTGGCAATGTGTAGGGCAATATTATGATCGGCTTCGACTACGTCAGATTCTCTGATTTGGAATTAAAACGAGTAATTAAACCTGATCAACTTAATTATTTGTCATCATAATTTAACATGAAACCCAAAAAGTGATTGTTACTTAGGATATAGATTGAATCGGCATCTAAGAAGTACGCCTTACCCTAGGAATGTTGCTTAGATGAGGTTACGGTTTATACCGGCATCCTTAGTTTCGTAATTGTGTCAGAAGTTATATGAGATGGAGGCATTAAAAGGCGAAGTCGCGTAATGGAGACACGATGATTTAGAGGGTCTAACCGGAGCTAAATCTACCTTAGGGGATGACTCCTGTAGTCATAATAATTAATCTTCATCCTAATTCACATGGGGGAGTTATAATCTACTAGCGTAATTGATGAGAGAAAAATACACCCACTAAAATATTGGTCCCCGGCAACGGCGCCAATTTTTTTGATGAGCGAAAAATTCACCCACTAAAAATACATTTATAAAGACTGCGAATCGTGGGTAAACCAACTCTCTGGCAGCAGAGTACCTGTGTCGATTGCTAGGATAGCTACTGAGAGTACGAGGTCGTCCCAAGAGAAATGTGGTTGTGAGTACCAAAGTTTAACGTGATTCTTAGTCTAAGCGATCAAAGTTTTAAGTGGATTGTTTATACTAATGCGAAAAATAAATTTTAACTAACGAGATTAACTAGGTGATTAAAAAGCATAGCCGAGCCATGATCCAACAAAGTTATTTCCCCACAAGAAAAACTTGATAAGGAGTGTGTTTAAACCAACCTACCTTTCCACAAGATTTTAACGACATCCACGGGTGCCAACTCCAATTCGGTGTTAAGATCGAACAACTCTCACTAACACCCTATGTGAAGTTAATTAATTTTCCCTTTAGAAAACCGATTAACCTAACATGATTACGCTCTTTGAGTCGCTCGAACAACGATGACAAACCTCTGTATTGGAAGCGATCCTAACAACTAGGCCGATCTACATAGCGATCCTAAAACCCCTTTTCCCACATCTCACCGCAAAATGCATTTATAGGTTCGATGTGTGTGACAGTGGACTAGATGATCAATCTAATTCAAAGACGTTTAGAATAAGTTTTAGGACATGGATTAATCATTAAAACATTATATTACGTGCTACACAACTCCCATCTCGTCTCCCGAAGGTCAATTTTACCCGTTTTCACATAATTCGCTATGTTTAGTTTAACTACTCATATTAACGAAAATAACAAAGAAAATAACAAAACGAAAGAAAACAAAGCGAAAAAAGATAACTACAATATATAGATATACGTATAGATATATATATATATATATATAGATATATATATATAATATAACGTATATATATATATTTATACTAATTGCATAAAATAAAAGAAAGCAATAAAAAGCGAAAGCGAAATTATATTAAAATTATAACTAGTCGGGTTATTACACCGACATTATAACGACATATATATCTAATTTAGGCCCCCCCATAATTAAAAGAAAGAAAAGATGAAGGAGAAGAGGGGCGAAATGGGAGAAGAGAGGGGCGATCGATCTGCTTGCTGATGGCCTCCTATTTATAGAAATTGTTCAAGGCCGGACCAGTCCGGGTAAGGGCCGGACCAGTCCGGTACAATGATTATGTCCACCAATTTGATCACTCAGCATGTGCAGCGGTTATAATATATATATATAATTATATATTAAACTTCTAAAATTCATATCTCGAGTTGTAGGCCTCCAATGATTATGATTCAAACGTCAAAATTAAGCTCTCGGAAAATTCTTCAACTTTCATGAAGGACACTTCTTCAGAAAACGTCGTTTTGATGAGCCATTCCCATTACGTGTCGTTTTGCGACATTTTCCCTAATACAAATCAATTAGCCACTTGACCACCATTTGAGTTGTAGAAGTCCGATTGACTTGATTCAAAATCCATTGGAAAGATTTCTTGAAGATATACAACTTTCATGAAGGATTCTTCTTCAGAAGATGTCGTTTTGATGAGCCATTCGTATGTCGTGTCGTTTTCGGGATTTTTACTATTACGAATCGATTAGCCACTTGGTCATAACTTGAGTTGTAGACCTCCAATTAACATGATTCAAAATGCGTTGGAAAGCTCTATCAAAGATCTACAACTTTCATTAAGGCCACTTCTTCAGAAAATTCCGTTTTAATGGGCCATTGGTTCGTCGAAGATATAAATCGTTAGTGACACTACTGAACCACCGATCCACTTGACCTTTAAGGCATGGCACACTCTTATATCCCTAAAAACACCTCTTTTAGGCCTCAAAACGTGTGTCGTTACTCGGGATTTTGGTTAACCTATAATTGCGCAATAAACCACCAAAATACCAAACGTAAATCCGACACACGACACACCGTTACTAAACCGGTACAAAACTATAAAACACGCTAAAAATACGATATTTTATATAATAACTACTACTAACATATTTAGATGAAACATAGGAATTAATGACTCGAACTGATATAAAAATACTCAAAATGATATCAGAAACGGGTTGAAAAGTTATAAAAATAACGGTGAATTTTTCCGTTATCAGTAATCAATACCATTTGTTTAGATAATATCAGCCGTATTATCCATGTTTTAGTAGTCTTTAGTCTGTCTTTGTGTCTTGTGGTTGTCACTATTTTATTTATTGCATTTAAGTTGGTCGTAGACCGCCCTTCCAATTTAGTTCTAAGAAGATAAAAGTTGTGTTTTAGTTGTGCCGAGTCTCTGTGGGATCGACCTCGACTCTATCTAGCTATACTACAATTGAACCTAGTTCTCTTGCTAGTGTGTTAGTAGGCATCGAGTTAATAGTTTAACTTGACCTCCATCAGGGAACTAGTTCCCAGGTGTCATTACGCATTAAAGCGTCATATTCCTCTTGCATAGCAGTTTTCCACTTGGGATTTTTTAGGGCTTGAGTGATAGTGGTAGGTTCAGTTTCAAAAGAGGAAAGTTGAGTATGATGGTTGAGTTTCTGAATGGGTTTACGAATATTATTTTGAGCCCGAGTACGCATGAGGTGAGTGGGAGGAGGATGCGAAGGTGGAGAAGGAGGCGGTGAAGCCGAGGAGGGGGTGGGCGGGGTTGGTGGTGGGGAAGAATCCGGAATTGGGGAAGAATCCGGAGGGGGGAAGGGGGAGAAGAAGATGCGGGCAGGTGAACAGGATAAGGAGTGGGAATCCAATCCGAGGTAGGTGGGGTGAAGGTAGGAGGAGATATAACGGGATTGGCAAAGGGAAAAATAGACTCCACAAATTTAACATGACGTGAGACATAGATGTGAGAGGTAGTAGGCATGTTGCTCTAGAGCATAGCCTAGGAAAACACATGGTTTGTAGCGAGGTTGCAACTTATGATCGGTGTAAGGGCGGAGCCAAGAATAACAGAGGCAGCCAAAGACACGAAGTTTGGTATAGTTCGGGGACGTACGGAAGATAGACTCATAAGGAGAGCGTATTTTAAGAGTGGGAGTAGGCATGCGATTAATCAAGTAAACCGCAGTGGAAAAAGCATAGGGCCAGTATGTGTTTGGAATGGATGCATGAGTGAGGAGAGCAAGACCTGTTTCAACAATATGCATATGCCTGCGTTCAGAGAAGCCATTATGTTCCGGAGTGTGAGGTGGGGTGGTGAAAAAAGAGATTCCATGTGTAGAAAAAAAAAATCACGAAGAGAAATAAATTCGCCTCCATTATCTGAATATCGCACTTTAATAGGTTGATCAAAATATTTTTCAACGATGGAGCGGAAGCGGATAAATGTTGAGTGAACATCAGATTTACGAGTCAAAGGGTAAAACCATACATAGCGAGTGAAATGATCAACAAAAATCACATAGTATTTAAAACCATTCACAGAAAACACAGGAGATGTCCAAACATCACTAAAAATGATTTCAAAGTGGGCGGAGGGGCGTAAGGTAGTAGATCGCCAAAAGATAGTTTATGGCTTTTACTTTCTAAGCACGCAGAACAACGCGAGAAGGAAGAAACTGTCGAGTCTAAATTATAGTTGCGTAAAGTGGTAGATAAAATCGGGTTGGCAGGATGACCCAAACAATGATGCCATTCCTGAGAGGTGGCTTTTGTGGAGGCAAAGGCAACTAAATGTTGAGACGTCCATTCATAGAGCCCATTTTTAACTGGACCACGGAGTAGGGGTTGATTATGTCTTAGGTCTTTTACAACAAATTCAGAAGGTAAGAATTCAACAGAAAGATTATTGGCTTGACATAACTGAGAGACATAAAGTAAGTTACGAGACATGCTAGGAGCACACAAAACATTACGTAAGGGACGAGATTGTGCAGGGGAAATAGGGTGTAAAGTACTGCCAGTATGAGAAATAGAGAGACCATTACCATCACCAACTATAATATCAGTGAGACGAGATATTCCGAATATCCGGAGTCACATGGTGCGAAGCCCCACTGTCAAGAATCCATTTGGATGTAGACGAATCGAGCTGAGCCGAGTTGCCAGGTGGAGCGGCTAAGTGAGCGTGTGGCCTATCCGAACGAGCCGAGCTTTGGCCAACTGAGTGAGCATGAAATAGTGTGCAAGTGCGAGCCGAGTGTCCAGGCATATAACATAATTGACATGTACCGAGATAAGGACGTCGAGGGCGGGAACGTTTACCATGATTAATGCGTGGTTTATTAAAATTAAAATTCGAATTGCTGCTGCTGTGTTCAGAAATGGCAGCGTTGCTTCTAAATTGGTGAGAGGAGGAGCTGCCGTTGTCTTTGATAAACGCGGTCTTTGGTCGATAAAGGCATTTGGAGGAGCCGGTCTTGATAAATGCATTTCTTGGGTGATAAGTCTTCTTTGTCGGAGGCGTAGTGACCGGAAGAGCTCTGTCCGGAGGAGCTGTTCGGATTGTGCAATTGCGGCGGAGATGAGAGTGGCGGCGAGGTGGCTGAGCATTGCGGCAGAGATTCCGAGTACTGCTTATATGGCCGCTGAAATGCCAAGGTGGCTGTTAAGGAGCTGATCGGAGAAGGAGACTGCCGGAAGTCGGCCATTAACGCCGGTGGGGAGGATGAAAATTTTAGGGTTTTGGCCGTGTAGGTGGTGGCACCGTAAAACAAAATCGGGATTTTTTAGAGCTTTGATACCATAACAGAGTTATAAAATAAAATAACTTTTATTCACACTTCCAATTGAATGGTATAATACAGTATATATAGTTACAAGAGTCTATAGTCAAGGAAGTATTTACGGTAACGGAATCATCTACAATTAATGCAATAAATGAGTTTATACTATAGATATTTACACACGTTTTGCACATGTTTATTGTGCTAATACAATTGACCAGCAAAATGCCAATTGACCCGACCCATACCCGGTTTTCAGCCCTTTAACAACCCACGACCTAAAAAAACAAAAAACAAAAACTCTGCGCTACTCCCCCACTATCCCTAACCTCCAACATCCACTACCCCATTCTTTTTCCACACATAACCAACAACTACCACCATCTTCTTTTTCCCCTCCCCCTTCGCCCCCTCCCCCATAAATCAGCCCTGAATTTTCAACTCACTTAGCATCACCATGGTCTGCACTCATTTTTATGAATTAGCCGATTATTTCTCGCGCCCTATTTGTTTTTTAGGTAGAATGATTGTTCTTGATTGATCGATTAATCTTTCGTTTATTGTTTTTGCTGTAGAATCAGGTAAAGAGTAAGACGGTGGCGGCAATTTCGTTGGTAGTGTTAGCTTTCGATGTCACCGACCCACCGGCTCACCGCCCAACTTCCAGATCTTCTCCTCTCTCTCTGTTCACAGATCTCCGGTCACCTCAACCCTCCCTGTATTTTCTTTCGGTGCTAACGTCTCCTCTCTCTCTGTTCACAGATCGCCGGTCACCTCAACCCTCCCTGTATTTTCTTTCGGTGCTAATGAAGACACGAAGATGAGAGTTTGTCTGAGAAAGAAGCAAGAGACTACAAAACAGATGGAGGCAGACAAGTTGAAGTAATCGAAGACAGTGGTGATTTGTATTATAAAATTATGTAGCAGATTTGGCTCCCTTGTATATGTTTCGTGTTCAGGTATCTCCTTAGTTCTTTAAACTCAACTATCGTTTATGTGTGCTTTTCAGATTTTTTATTTGATAATGATTAATGCTGAAATTGAATATATGTTACATATTTGTTTCTTAACGATGGTTCTTTGTGCCAAGCCATTCATAATGCAATCTTACTTCTTGGGTGAGTTTCCTTCATATTCTTTTGGATGTCTTTTTCCTCCAAAATTTTAACCTTTTTTTTAGTTTTCACTCTTTTGCTTTCAAAGATATTACACATTTTCCTCTTTAATCATGTCTTTATTATTTGTCTGTTTGGGCTGTTTTCATGGTGTTGACATCTTATTTGTGGTCGTTTGTGCCAATCCATTCATAATGCCTCTGTTGCAGAGGATTTCCTTAAATGATCTTCAATTCACAGTTTTGTCATCTCGATTCAGTTCCTGATATGAGGACAAGATTGAAGAGGTGGAGGATGCAGCTCTCCTCAAAATCTGAAGGCTACGACTCATATGGTGTGCAACCAATGCCAACCATCACGGTGAAAAAGCCACATGAGCAGTTCAAATCATCATTTTGGCAAGCGTGCTTCTCCTGCATCTTAGACTACACCATTCTGTGTTTGTTGAGGTTTTCGTTTTCATGTTCATAGCCCTTTTCTTTTTCATATTCATTCTCTCATACTGTTTTCTTGGCCTGAATAATAAGCAGGAGAAGAGACACGGATGGAGGTAAAGCTTGATATTCATTTTTTTTTTCTTACACAGCTTAGTAGTTAACTAGAGATTTTCAAAGCCTAGACAATTTATTAATTGATTGATTAAATTTATGCTTCTTTTTAGTTGCCTCTTTTGTAGAGTCGGGAGATACCGGCATATACGGTGACGGTGGTGACGACGGTAGATCTAATGATAGCGGCGGTGGATCTACGTTACGGTAATTTCTCTTTATCCATTAGTCCTGGTCACTTCATCTCCGTGAGTTCCTTTCTTCTTATGATAAAGATTGTTTCTTTTTTGTGTGCATTATATTGAATTTCTACTTCAAATTTTCTCTCAAAATTTTCACAAATTCAGGTGGCGGAAATGGTGGTGATAGGCGGCGGCGGAGATAATAAAGAGCAGAGAAATCGTCGGAATGGTGAGAGGATGCATCAAAACCGTTATGTGCGGGAGAAAATTCGAAAAAACAAATAACAACAATGAAGATGAAGATCATACTAAGCATGTACCTGTTTTCACAAAACTTGCCTATATTTTAGGCATTCGCGTATCTCCTTTCCACAGGTAACTATTATATTATTATTTTTTAAATTATTTAAACATTACATGATTTTTACTAAATTAATTATGATTTATTCTGCGAAACTTTAATTCATTTAACTTTTTTTCATAATTAATAAGCAAATCCTCATTATATATATTATTTTTCTTCCAATCATTGCATTAGATATTATTTGTCTATTTTGTTGCTTATGTTGTGAAGTTTTCTTTCGTCTCCATTTTCTTATGGAAGATATTTTTTTGATTGGCAGATTCTGCATTGAGGTACTAATTTGGTTTGCTTCTATTTTCTCTCTTAAGGTTTCTTTTCCAATCATTTAATTACAATCTATAAATATGACAAGTTTTTTTATTCCTAATTTCCTATGTTCCTATCAACGGAAAAAGAGGGTTTTCCGTGTTGGCGTCAATCTCAATGGATCCAGGTAAGTAGTCGTTCTTTCTGATTATTTTTTGTATTAATGTTTTTTAAAATTAACGCAATCATATGTCACATAAATATCTAACGATTATTATTTTTTTTCTTTATTTTAGCTCATACACGATTAAATTCGTGTACACCTTATGTATGAAGCTGTTTTGATTTTTATTTTTTAAAGCCAAATTTTTTCATGCTATTATCTTTGTTGCCGACATCGTTATTTGTATTCATAAATTGAATTTCATATTAATCCTTTTTTGTTCATTCATACTGTCATATGCATCAAGTAATCAGGGTTTATGTCTATATTTTTCCTAAAATAATAATAATTAGGGTCTATGTTTATGGTCACAGTAAAAATAAAGTAATTATGATTAATAATCAGCACATTCTGTGGTGTCTTATTTCTACTTATTTTGCGTCTGCTAAACTTTTTGCATAGACAAAAACAAATCCTAATGCATCTACCACCACATGCTAAATTGCTAACGGGCAACTTGCCGTAAAAAGGTTATCATTTGCTGGTATGGTTTCAAGGAGAAGATGTTCTTATCTTCTGTTACATGGTAATTTTACATTTTTGTTATCCTATTTCAAAAATTAGTTGCAACCTTTATTATAAGTTACCCGCATTTCATTCTTTCTTCCTTCTAAAAGTTAAAAAAATGGTTGTAGTGCCAATAAACAAGTAGTAACAGCCCACAAAATAGATAAAGTTACATCAAAAAATGTAGTAACGTTACAAAATTAATAGTAACAACCCTAAACCCTAAAATTTTTCAAAAAAAAAAAAAATATATACAGCGTCCATGATCGGAGCTCTGCTAATTCAATGTACACCGGTGGCCATGATCGGAGCTCTCTGCTACAACGTTCTTCATAGTCGGAGCCACCACCATTCTCCATCTCAGGTCTAGAATTTTTTGAATGGCCGCCGTTAATGGGGCGGCTTATGGGTCGGCTGAACGGCTGCCCAAGAATCTAGCCCAAAGAATCCGGCATGAACGAACAAGCAGCAGTCGGACGGTGGACGGAATAGAGAGGGTTTCTGTGGGGTGAATCTGAGTCGACAACATAATCATAGGAATGTCGGGCAATAATCACGTCTCCTTCATCTATGCAAATCCGGCATCTCCGCACAGGCCGGAATCGTCCATGCAATAATCACGTCTCCTTCTCCGGCATCTCTACACAGGCGGGCAAAATTTGGGGATTAGGAACACTTCCGGCGGCAGTGAATTTTGTTTTTGAACGCTGATGGATTTTTGAACAATGATGCATTCTTGAGATGTGGCGTCTGGATGAGGGAAAGATTAATTAGGCTTAATTAGAAAAAGGATATTTAGGTAAGTTTAATTAGGTTTTGTCCTAATTAATAATCCATTTCCTTGTAGCCTAATAAAAACATTAGTTTGTCCTTCTAGAAAAAAACCTATAAAATAAAAACCAATTGATTCCTATCTTTTTTTTTAAACTATTCCTATCAAAGCTTTTTATGCAATACAAAAAAGAGAGCGGCTATGGTCCCGTTGTATAATGGTCCAGTTTCTAATCTCCGCCGTTGAAATCGTAGTTGAATAATTATATCCGTTAGATTATTTTTCTAGTACACCATAACTATTGTATACTTTAAGTCACATAATCTATTTATTATAACTTGTTACAGCTCTAAAACATCTTTAATACAAAAAAAAGTTGGCCCGATTTTGGATCCATGCTTCCTTCCATCAGACTTCAATCGTTTCGATCGCTTTATAACCATTTCATCCGCTCGCATTAACGATTTTTCCTTCACCAAATCGATTCGCATTTCGCCTAACCCATGACTGCATCATCATTGGTGCTGCCTTCTTCAAATTCTCTTACAAAGCAGCACGGCTTAGGGACTCTTGAACATTTCAGGTGTTCCAAATTTTTGGGATTTTAGAATGGAATACAAAACTTTGTTATGGGAATTAATGGTGCGAAATAAGCCAGGGTAGTTTAATTTGTTATACAAAGCTTTCTTCCTAAGGTTTTACTTTGATAAACCTTCTCTGGGCGTTAATTACTAACGCATCTAAAAGCTTAAGCTGTAAAAGGGAAAGTATTTACATATCTAAACATAACACTTAGGCAATGAGGTCACAATTTTGATTTGTGGAGATATTCTCATATGAAAAATGTATAAGAAAGATGTAAACAGTGCTTGTATGCTTTTATTTAGTTGTTTTCTTTCCTTAAAAAAAAATTGTGTATAGCAGGAAATGGATCGGGGGAGAAAGAAGATAAAAGTTGATGTAGTACCAAATAGATATAAACGGTTAGGATTGTTTTAATGTTTATTCTACGGTAAGCCGGACGGTCCAGTTTTTCTATCTTGACTGGACCGTAGTATTTTCTTACAAGAGAATACAGACTAAATGCATAATTGATTTGATTTGATATCAATTGATCAGTGGAAATCGTCTTTCTTTACGACCCTTTACGTCTTTGCTCCTATCCATCCTATAAAATAAAGGGAGGTGGGTTCAAAAGGACTAAATAAGTTTATAAATGGTTGAATAGGACATCATCAACTCTACAGGTTTTATAAGGACAAAAATCCATTATAATATACAGAACTAGTCTAAAACCCGTGCGATGCACGGGGATAAAATAAAAATATAAAAATAAAATATTAGAAAATAATTATTTGGAAAATGATAATTTTAAGTTAGAAGAAGCAATGTTATATTGTATGGAACTTAGATAATCTATCCACACATTACGCTGGTTATCTTAAGAAAAAATATTATTTGAATAATTCATGAAAAAGATTAGTTTTGATTTCAAATAAAAAAACTCGCGTACGAAACACGCCTCCGCTTGTTTTAAATTATTTACATAAGAAAACAAAAATCAGCCGCAACCCATACCTTAATCTACCAACACGTCACGCAACATTTATCTCCATTACTGCCACCAACTTATTCCCTGACTCAAAATAAACCACACCCGAAAAAACCTAAAACAACTCGAAAATGTTTTCTTGAAAAAAGAATGAATAACTGCAACGCCGCCCTTTCAAATTTTCCCCCAACCCCACGCATAAAAAGGAAAGAGAAAACTTCGTCTTACAACCCTTTAGACTAAATACACTTATTTTAGATTTTACACAGGTTTTCAACATTTATTAAAGGAGCAATATCAAAATCCATTATTGACAATGGTTAAGAAGATTTCATTTATGCTTGAATTACACTTGTGACTCAATATAATATAACATTTGAAAACTCAATAAGTCACAACCCATTATACTCTTCAACCTTTCACAATCAAGTCTTCGGTTCCTTTTTTTTATAAAAAAAACTTGGTAACTATATCATTGAACATTTTCACGTTAAACTGTGTCAAAAGTATGCTTCCTCCAAATTTAAACGACTCCATTCAACCATTTGATAGTAAATAAAATTTTCCAACAACATAACATTAGTACACCAAAAGGGGAAAAATGTTTTTTTTTTCAGAAGAAGCTTTTAGTGTACGTAAATATATGGTTGTCAATGACCACCAAATTCAATATTTATTTGGATTGTTGCGAATTGATCTACATACACAATCACTCATATGACGCCATGTGTCCATTGAGTTTGGTACAAAATTGAAATAAAGCGAAATGAATCTTGCCTGGAATTTAGACATTTCCCGGTACAAAATCATTACACGAAAAAGAAAAAAATATAAAGTAACACATATGACTATGATGGACCAAAAAGAGAAATTTATTTCGAAAATACACAGAACAAAGGTAACAAACACTCAAATGAGACCAAAAAAAAAGTAAATCTAATGTCTTCATACAAATATTAGCAACGTTTCCCGGGTGTTCATCATCCTTATGTTGCAATTGTCACTTCAACGGCTGCCTTGTGACAATTCCTACACATAAAATAAGTCTGGTAGTAAACAATTTCATAATCTTCTAACACTAAAAATGAAACGACTAAAAAATGCATGAAAGTGGTAGAAAAATAAAAGAAAAACAAAAATGAAGCTCTTGACAATATTGGTACCTTGACAATTTCTCGCTCTTGGTTGTCAGCTTCATCACCGTTGATGGATAAAATTCATCTTTAAAATAAGTGGTAAAAAAATATTAGTCAAACAAAAATGAAGCTACCAAGTAGAATTACCCTTCACGCGATGTTTCTTCATATATGAGGTGGTAACAAAATAAAAGAAAAACAAAAATGAAGCTTTTGGTAGCGATACCTTATCCAACAAAGGCCTAATCTGCCGCTTCTTCATCCGAGATAAAAACTCTCTCACTTTGAAATAATCTGTCTCGTAGATTATAATTTTCCTGCAAAATAGAAAATTGTGAAGATTGAATATCATCATCATAAAGCACTCTCTTTTTGAAATAATTTATCTCGTAGATTAAAATTTTCACGCAAAACAGATTGTGAAGATTGAAAAGCATCATCATAAAAAGATAAGACACATATGACGTAATCCTAAAATTGTCCAACAAGACAAAAACATCAACTCCCTACTCCTAAAATGGTTCACTAACTGAAAACGGAATGGGAGGAAAAAAATATTACATGCATCAATTTAGTCGTTTAAAATATCGTCATCCTGGGAGAAGTATGCATGAAATAAAGATCTAAGAAACAATATATATAAGGAAAACTGAAGGAAATAGAAAAACAACATTGCTTCTTCAATTTAACCTCCATTCAAACTCAACCTAAAACTATTGCTGATCAATCGCTCTAGATGATACACAATATCTCTGAGATGCATATATATACACTTGGCAGACCTATCACCAGAGTATTATAGATGATACACAATTACTACACAATAAATACGGTGTGAACCGAAAATATATTTTACACAAATTTAGTGCACGTGTCTATATAGCTAATAGCATAATATTTAATTTTTTTTAGATATTTAAAAGTGTGTTGTTGTTTGTTTTTCTTTTTTAGGGGGTTTGGGTCGGATAGTTTTTTTTTTTTGAAGACTCGGATAGACTATTTAAAATTTAACATATAAATTCAAAAAAAAATTGAACAAATATGAACATCCAATTACTACATAATATACAGAACTAGTACTACACAATAAATACAGCGTGAACCGAAAATATATTTATGCAAATATAGTGCACGTGTCTATATAGCTAATAGCATATATAATATTAAAAAAATAGATATTTAAGAAAGTGTTGTTGAGTAATTAGAAGATATATTGTTGAGAGGTTAGGAGATATGGAGATTTTGTTTAATAAATCATGCGGAATCATGCGGCTGTTTTTGAATAATGCGGCTATTTTTTAGGGATGCGGCTGGCAGTTTTTTAGAAGGTTTATTTGTTTTTTATAAATATTATTTATTTTCTAACCGGGTTTGGGTCGGGTAATTGAGGGGAAACGGGCTAAATTGCTTCGTCTATATATTATTTACTAGCCTTTTACCCGTGCGATGCACGGCGGAAAAGATAAAATATATATACATCTATACTATATCTAATTTTATACACATGAGAAGATAATAATTTATTATGAATTTAGTTAATATTAGCACCTGATATTTCCATTAAATATAAATACTTGTTTAAAAAATACAACTGTAATTTAACATAAAATAAATTAATGCAATCCTGCATAAAAGTATTGTAAGTAAAAAAGGTATGTGCTACATGTATAACCTTAAATAAATATAACACCACTATTGGTTGCAAAGTGTATGAGTAATTTAAGATATATCGGGAAAAACCACTAACACTAATTTAGGGAAAACTGAAACAAAAAAGAGAAAAGTGAATCTGTAAACTGATGTCCATTAACAATTTATGAAAAATCAAACAAACGGAAGAAAAAAAAAAGATATAAATTACCTCCATTTAACCCAAATGAGTCTTTTGTATTAGGAAGTTCCCCATTATCTATCCCATAGACAACGCAATTGGAATCTAGTCCGATATTAATTTTTCTCATGTTAAAGTATACTCTCCCCATTATCTCTCTCATTTTCCTCTAGTCCAAAGCCCTAGCAATACACGGTTTAGCATAAATTTTGACTTTCAATACATAGAATGTTCCGGAAAAAGAAATATTACTATACTAACTCAATAATCACCAGAAAAAGATTGAAATAAGAAAGTGAAGGATCAATAAAAGGCATTACGGGTTACATAAGTGACATACATTATGCATATACAACCACATGGATATTTTCAAGTTTCAAGCTCAAGAATATATGACGTAAGCGTCAATAATGAAAACTGAAATAGGCGTCGGAAAGAACCAAGTACCTGCATTAAAATTAAGTTCAATGGTAAGGAGAAATAGAGTACACATAGACATATCTCATTAATGCCTATTACACTAAATGATTGACTTCACCTCAGACAATCTAAACAATCAAGAATGTGAATCGATAACATGTGCATAATAATCCGTGAAATAGTTTTTGTTTTTTGGTTGTAAAAGAAAGTGACCAAGGATTTGAATAGTTAGTTGTATGCTTCATTTCATTTGCTTTTACCAACCATAAGACTGGCATGTCTAAGAATTTGCAAAAGTCACCAAGATTAGAGTCAATAATACAATTGCATCTATTTAACGTTAATTAGAAAGAAAAAAAATTTAAAAAATAAGGTATCATAATCGTAAGTGACAACACTTCTTATAAAATGAATTACCATCAATGAAGGAAGGTGATCATAAAACACTATTTAGAGATGTACAACCGAAAAGCCATGCACAACAAACCTTTGTGCCTCGCCAACAATGACTTACCGGGCTTATTTATAATCTGATTAGCCACTTGTCTTCTGTAACAAATACATTTTAGCTCAATTCACAAATGAAAAAATATTTCATCAAAAATTCACTAACATGAAAATGAAAAATAAACGAAAAAGAACAAAAGTAAGACTCTTGTGAGAGTAAAATAAGTCAACCACAGCATACTACATTACCAAATCACAAATATTTATCAAAACATCGCCAGTTAAAGCATTCGTTTTAATGATGACACCGTAAGTAAAAATTTAAATAAAGATATGGTATGAGAAGACCGGTGCACATTTATGATTTGAATATAGATTGAAGCAATCGAGACAGTTTTGAGCGAGATTTAAACACAGATTAGGCTAATTGAGAGGCAGTTTGGATTAGAATTAACGATGAGATTTCGTTGTTGAATATTTTACACCTGTGTTTGATGAAAATGTTGCAAGCCCGTTTTTGCTGCGATGACACACAAACAAACTGAAAATGATAAGTATGTCTTTTTTTTCCAAACATATTATCATTTAAAAGATGAGGCACAAAACAAACTTGATAATTAGGATATGTTTTTTTTTTCTCAACACATTATCATTTAAAAGATGATAAATCTGTTAACGAAAGTGTCGTCGGGGAGAGCTTCTCAATTTGTTGGCAACATTTTGTTGTGATATCATTTACTATCATATTGGTGATGGTTTGAAATTTTGTTGTGATATCGTTTGTTAGGTGAATTTCATATCTTTTTGTTTGTTTGTTTTTTTTTTTTGTGTAATGCCTTTTTTTGTTTTGTTTTTTTTTTTTTTTTTTTTTTTTGTTTTTCTGGAAATGGAGCGGGTCATCGGGTAATCGGGCTAAATCATCATTTCTAAAGATATAGATATCTATATATCTATATATATTTAAAAGCATAATTTAACCCGATTACCCGGAATTTGCCCACTGAACCCGTTTCGGACCCAACTTATACCCGCAAATCTTTATTTAAAAAAAAAATAAAAAAAAAAACTACCTATGAGCTGAGAAAACCACCGGTGCCCGCAAAACAAAATTCTCTTATGGGCTATACACGTGATTAATTTTTATTTTTATTTTTGCTTAATTATGAGCTGTACAATAAACCAACCTAATCAATATCTCATGCCAAACTATCTTAAATTCAAATTCAATCCAATTCTATTCATTCTAACAAATCATATCGTTAGTTAGCTACATCATTTGGATATAATCAGTTACGGGATATATTGGGAGTTGCTCAAATTCAAATCAAATCTTACTTGCATATATTCTTATCGCATGTAAACAGAAATTTATCAATTTCGACTAATTTCAGGCACATATCTTGAGCATTATACTTATCGTTCTTGATCTTTTTATATATTATGTTTTGAGAAATGGCTCAAGCTTTACAATATTTGTCATATTGTTGTTAAAAGTGTTTTTAGGTTTTATATTTGATTTATTTATTTCCTTTGTTTCAGATGTACTGTGCTTTATGCAACCCCTAAGAAGATGAAGTCACCGAAGGTTGGATGTGGTTACCGGAGTATAGCCCTTACTCATTTTCACCTATTTTCCATCAGTAATCAGTAAGAGTAGACGGTTATTATTTTATATGCATTACTTCGCCTTGATCGATTTTGCTGAAATGCTGAGGTTTATGTTGTTATTGCTATGTACTACATATCATGTACCGCTAAATGTGAATGAAGGTGCAACCAAGTCAAATGATGATCATATAGTGTTCATTTAAGTGGTAAAGATTAGGCCTTTTGTATGCATTCATACTTTCACGAAAATTTATGGGGTTGTATTTTCTTCTCGATTTTCTCTAGGGGTTGGGCAATGATGATTGATGGCATTGATAGTGATAATAGTGGCCGGTGACGACGACAATCATGAGGACGTTATCGATAGTCCTTGCTGCAAAGAGAAAGACATGATCATGATGCCAAATGTCTATAGTTTGATATTCTTTCTGTTGTGTGTAAGTACAAATGATTTAAGTGCTTTTCAATTTTTGATATAACATGTGAGAATATTTCTCTGAGAGAGAGGAGGAGTTAACGACATTTTAATTTTAATTTTATACCAACCCGTGCATTATGCACATGTTCCCTTTTTATTTACATAAGACATGTAACTAAATGTGTTTGTGGTTTAGTGGTTTCTGTAAGTTGTTTTGTGTTCACATTTTATCCACAAATCTTTTTGGTAGACAAAAATCACATGATTTAGGAAAGTTTCGAAGGAATTATTATGAAGAAGGTAACATTTACCATTCACATTTTTTTTGATATAAGCATGTGTTTTCTTGGTGAGATTATGTGCCGTGTATTGACATTTAATTTGGTGCATTGGTTTATTTTGGCATCCTTTCTTTATTTTCATTGACATAACACTAAGTGCGTCAATAATTATCGAGGAATGAGATCTTTTGATGCAATGATGAAGGGAAGTGATCAAAGATATTTGAGGATATTACTATATAAGTGTAAAATAGCAGAGGGTTGGATTGGTGTTGAAGAAGACAAATACTCTCTTTCATGGTTGCTACCATACAATATGCAAGCAATGAAGTATGGCTCATAAGATCTTGGTGTTTCCTTTGTATAGGTCGTTTCTTGGGCCTTTTTTCTTTCTTTCTTTTCTCTCCTCCTTTTTAAATAAGGTAAACTTACTATTTATTTATGCATTAACCAATAATTTATTGGTTATGACTTCTGACAGCATTGATGCGGTCCTAAATAATCACATACTCTAGATGATGTAAATAAGATGAAGTTATGATGAGAGATACGAAGATATGCGGGACATTAATTTTATATCCTTGAACTTAACGTAAAATTAAGAATGGTCGCCTAATTTGTAATATTAAATATTTCTTTTTTATATTTTTGATAATTTTTTTCAATATTATAGCATGTGCATGGGTTTCCGGCTAGGGACAACTATGAAGAAGAAAAATTAGGATTTTATCTTCTTCTTCTTTCTTTGTTGATTTTTTTAGGGTTTTTTTTTCCCCCTTAATTACCGTTGTTTTATTCTCATGATGCAGAAAATGGGAAGAAGGTGGGATTCCGATGTGCAACAAATGAAACACATTATTGAAGCAGTTACATACATATATATATATATATATATATATATATATATATATATATATATATATATATATATATATGTATTTGATGAAGCAAAGGGGGCACATCATTATAGATTTTATTTTCTTTTATATAAACATTATAGTAGTTGCCGTGCAAAATTTATTAAATATCCATTATTTGGCCTGGTGGAATGCTCATTTAGATTGTACAACAATCTATCCATTTTACAAATTTGAATATTTCTTAAGAAAACGTGGGTGTTACCAATTGTGTCCTTTTTCCAATGGATCTAAAGGAGATTGACATTTTTTTTTTTTTACTTGCCTCTTGATGAAGCATTCAATGATATGAAAGATAATTTTGCATTTTTTAATCTTAAATTAAATACTATGATTTATGTCAATATTATGATTCATAATATGTGTTGGTGCATTCTTATTGTTTTAATGTTCTCATCAAATACTATGGTCAAGTGCCCTTTTCTTTTCATATGTATCACAATGAATGTGGTTATGATGAATTTATGTGCTTCAAGTATAGATATGAAGATGAAAGGGATGAGCGATATGTAGATAAAGAAGAGAGACATGTTACTCTTTTCAATGAATGTTTAAAATTGATTATGAAAATTTTAATACCAAATCTTTTTTTTTAATTTAATCATTCTTACATTTTTATTTAATATTTCACATCCCCGTGCATCGCACGGGTTTTTGGCTAGTAGATATAGATATAGATTACCCTTTAACACTAAAAAAAAATTTAAAAAATTAAAAAATTTGACCATTTTCAAAAAAAAGAAAAGAAAATTTACCGAAGTTTGGGGAGCATTAAACTCAAATGCATTATCAGGCCCTTTATTATTTCCTCATTTACTACAAATGAATTTGAACAGGATAATAAATAAATAAAAATATAACTTCCCTTGGAAAAAAATCTATAAAAAAAAATCAGCAAGATAATATCCCCCAAAGTCCTGCGGAAATCAAATATATACTGTATTTGATTTTGAAGCACCGCCATTACCAGTGTCACAAATATCACCAAAAGACATGTCATTAATGTCACTATAAAAAAAGAGACAGACTAAATGCATAATTGATTTGATTTGATATCAATTAATTAGTGGAACACTTTACGTCTTTGGTTCTATCCTATTAAAACCAATTGATTCCTATCATTTTCTCTATTTTTTCCTATCACTTATTATGCAAAATACAAAAAAAACGGACTAAAAAAAGATTGAAAATGGAAAAGCTGGATTCGGGTAATTTGCAGTTGCAGGAGCTGATGAAATATGGCACTGATCTATCAAAATTGGCAGCACAGGTTTGAACTTTTTTTTTTTGTTTTTTGAACTATATGTTTTTTCTTTTTGAGGTATTTCTATGACTAATGCTAATGTGGAATTGTAATTTTTTTTCCAATATTTTTTTTAATTTATTTATTTAGGTTTTCACTACCAATTGTCTAATAAGACTAATCCTGGGTATTGTCGGGTACTATATATGTTGTTGTTGTTGTTGTTGTTGTTGTTGTTTGTTGTTTTTGGCTTTTTTTTATTTTTTTATTTTTGAGGTTTTCCTCATGCAATGTTTTGAGACTAATCCTCTAATCAAGGTAATGTTGACACCAAAGGTAGAATTGCAACTTTTTTTTTTTTTAAACGATTACTTTATTTATGATGCCACAAAAGGGCTATCCAAACAATTGTTTGAGATGGTAACATTTTTTTTAAAAATATGATTGTTGATTTTTTTGGTTTCCCGATGTATTAATTTGTCTCAGATAATTGTTTGAGAATAATCTGATCCTCTCAAAGAGGTACTATTGGCTCCTAAAGGTGAGACCTCTGCAAAAGGTTGTATCGGTTAGGCTTAAAATCCAGATCTCTTATTTAAATGATCGGAGTCCGATCAAAGATGTTGGTTATTTATTTATTTATTTTATAAAATTTGTTACAATATATTATTGTAATTGATTTTTTGTTGTTGTTGGGAAATAATGTTTAAAGGGAAACATTGATCCCGTAATTGGAAGGGATAAAGAAATACAGAGAGTTAGTCAAATATTATGCAAAAGAAGGATAAATAATGCATGCCTAGTTGGTGATCCTGGTGTGGGCAAAACTGTAATTGTAGAAGGCCTTGCTATTCTTCTTCTTAACAATTCTGTTCCAGTTCAACTCTTGGGAAAGAAGGTTAGCCACTCATAAATTAGATTTTTCTAAAGATTTAATTTACATTTAATTTTTAGATGAAGAATATATATATATATATATATATATATATATATATATATATATGATTTGAATGTTTAAAGACTTTGGTTTTGTTGGTCTTTATTTGTTTAAAGATTTTAAATTATAGTTATGATTGATTTATTTTTATCTTTGTTTGTGTGGTAACTAAGTATGGTAAACATAGCCAACAAGGCATTGGCTGCCCAGCGGTAAGTGCTGTGTTATTCATCCGGATGTCCTGGGTTCGAGATTCATCCGAAATACGTTATTTAAGGACATTATTTTCAACTCGACTCAGAGTATTATAATTTGTCAATATCATACTTGACAGTGAGGCAAAGATGCACGGATACTTCAACCTGCAAGCGTATCCCGTATCGGATACCGATACTCCACTGGATACGTATCCGGGGCAAATTGTAATTTTTAAAAGTTTGATACTTTACAGGATACAAGTATCTTGACTACAGATACGGGTATCCGAAAAACATGATACTTCAAGAATGAGTTTGAATCATAATATATGCGTGCGCGCGTGCGTGCACACACACATATATATATTTAGTCATTTATTTTAATTATTTACAATTTAGTCCTTATATTTTTATTATTTACAGATACACCCCGTATCCGTATCACATATTTTCGTAAAATCACGTATCTGTGTATTCCGTATCCACGTATCCGTGCATCCTAGGTTCCACGATTCATAAATGGTTCTCTGTTTTCCCTTCAGATTGTTGCATTAGATATGGGCCGGCTCATCGCGGGTACGACGTGGAATGGGATGTTTGAAGAAAGACTGAAAAAGATTGTTGATGAAGTTACTATGAGCAATGGCAATATCATTCTCTTCATTGATGAATTACACACATTGATTGGAGCTGGTGGCCATAAAGCACTTGATGCTGCCAACATTCTTAAACCCGCTCTTGCACGCGGACACCTAAGGGTAATTACGTAAAAACAATCATACCCGTAAAACCTTGATTATCAGTATCGTGGCTGAATTTGATTTTGTCATCGTTGTCATTTATAAGCAGTGTATTGGAGCAACAACTATGGAGGAATACAAAAAGTACATAGAAAAAGACACGGCATTGAAAAGGCGATTTGTAGCGGTTCAAGTCCGCGAGCCTTCGGTAGATGAGGCAATAAAGATTCTAAAGGGAATTCAGAACAAGTATGAAATGTATCATAATGTTAAGTATGAGGAAGATGCAATAATTGCTTGTGTTGTTTTATCACACAAGTACATAAACGAGCAATTCCTACCGCATAAGGCTGTTGATTTGATGGATGAAGCTGGATCACGGGTTCAAGTAATGCACTCGGGATTGCCGAGAATGGTTCGGGTTGTGACTAAAAACAACGTTGGACACCTGGTTTCTTCCATTACCGGGATCCCGGTTGAACAGCTATGTGGGGAGCATGGAGATGAGTCGGCGAAGCGGATGCTTTCGCTTGAGAAAATTATGGGGAAACATGTCATTGAACAGGAAGAGGCGATTGGCGCGATCAGTCGCGCCATTCGCAGAGCCAGAGTAGGGCTAAGGGATCACCAACGCCCGATTGCCACTTTTCTTTTCACAGGTCCAACCGGGGTCGGGAAAACCGAGACGGCCAAAGTTTTGGCCCGGGAATACTTCGGTTTCCAGAATGATCAAGAAAACCATAGCAACAGCAGCAAGATGATTCGGTTTGACATGAGCGAATACATGGATCGGTATACAGTGTCTAAATTAATAGGGTCACCACCTGGATACATTGGTCATGATGAAGGCGGTCAGCTCACAGAAGCAATACGTCGCACACCTCATGCGCTTGTCCTTTTCGATGAGATCGAGAAAGCTCATCCTATGATTTTCAACATATTTTTACAGATTCTAGACGACGGGAGATTAACAGACAACAAAGGAATAACAGTAGATTTCAAAAACACGATAATAATCATGACAAGTAATGTAATTGTGGATGCAGATAAAGAAGACATGGGTGCGAAACTGAAGGAAACATTCTCACCTGAGTTCCTCAACCGGATTGATGAAATTGTGCTCTTCAAGAAGCTTAACAGCACATCTTTGAAGAAAATTATGGAGGCAATGTTGAGCAAAGTGGCGGAAAGAATCAAGATGAACAATAAATTACAGGTTGAAATGAGTGAGAAATTCAAAGAGAAATTGCTTGAAGAAAGCACAACTTCAAGTTATGGTGCAAGGCCATTGAAAAGAGCCATTTCTAGACTTCTTGAAGATAACTTAGCTGAAAGCATACTTAATGGAAGTATCAAAAAAGGCGACACCATGCTCGTCGACGTAGATATCTCCGGCAAGGTCCAAAAAACACTATTGCTTTAACATATATGCCGTGCTTGTCGGACGCCTTGCTCGTTTGTTTTTTATTTTTTATTATTATTATTTTTGTTTTGTTTTTTTTAAAACGATCAGGATATGCAGCAAAAAAAACTGGAAAATTTACATCAAGGAAAAAGGTAGCAAAGAAAAAAAAACGAAAACAAACCAAAAAGCTGTACATCTTTTAGAATTTTCCCAAGCTAAGCGTTAAAGCGTATATTCCTCACTCTCTCCAGTACTTGAGTCTTGAGCTACAAAAACTGTGGGAGGGGGTCGTGTTAAATTCTCCCCAAACAATAATATGTTCTTCCGATTCCATATCCCAAGCGTGCATTAATATCTCCAATTGATAGTTCCTAATTGTTCTCGGTTCGAGAGCAGATTTGTTGGAATCCAATCAGCTGCCGGACTAAATGGGTTAAATTACAGTTTTGGTCCTCTAACTAGACATGTTTTTCGATTTTGGTCCTGATTTTTTTTCGGCGACAATTTTAGTCCTGTAAGTGGTCTTTTTTTTTGCAAAAATAGTCTCCGAACGCCGGAAAGACAATTTTAGTTCAGAGAGGTGGTCTTTCCGGCGCTCGGACTATTTTTGCAAAAATGACGGCGCTCAGGACTATTTTTGCAAAAAAACCACCAGTGACTAAAATTGTCGCGGATAAAACCAGACCAAAATCGAAAAACGTGTCCAGTTAGAGGACCAAAATTGTAATTTAGCTGCCGGACTTGCTGCAAAAAAAAAAAAAAAAAAAAAAAAAAAAAACCGCTCCCAAACAGCTTTAGCCCCCAATCGCAGTCCCAAGTAGGGATTCCTCTTTCAGACCACAGATATAATTTGATTTATGTATATGCTGGGATAAAGAGTGGAATTACAAAAACCCTATGGAATTCAATGGTTACCAACCCATTTGGGATGGTTCTGAATTTTGTAGATTTCTTGCAAATCATATCATTTTATACTACTAATTGTGTTTTAAGAAAATTGGTTTGTCATTTTTCCAATATATAGTGAATTCCCATAATTTTCTTTAGTTGTAGTACATGTATTTAAGAACTTGGTAATTAAAGAGTGTTTATCGTTAGATTTCATTCCGCCAATTTTCAGCAACCTTTTAGTACTAACTCCAGAAATATTAAACTGATGAAATGCAAATAAAATAAATAAATATATTCATATTAGTGTAGGTTGAAGTTTGCCTTAAGGAAAGTAAACTTGTTGAAGTTATGGAAATTTGCTAGTTTTTTTTTTTTTTGTTTTTGTTTTTGTTTTTTTTTTTATACCCGAAACAAAAGATTTCATTAAACAAACAAACAAAATACAACCGGACCAACGCCGGGAAAAAACCGAAATAACTCCGGACTACCACCAAACTCAATTTGGACCACCCGTAAACGGAAAATAAAAAGACATGGAAGAATCCATGCCGATCAAGTTCCGCCTCAACACGAGGACTAGACTTGGTAAGAAAATACGATAGTCAAACTTGTTCTTAATACTTAAACAAAGCTAAGAAAACTAAAAATTTCTGGAGAAACGGAGTATTCCAACATAAACCCGGCGAAGAGCCGATCCTCTAAGCAAAACACAAATGCAGGCTTTCTATGAAAGACATGCAAGGAAATCCACAACAAAAATCCGACCATCCTTGTCCTTAGCCGCCTAGAAACCATGGCATTACCGCCTCCGGCCGTCCAGATCTTCAAAGAGTAACTAGTGGAGTCCAAAACCATAGAGCTGTCAGCCAAGGATGCCAGATCATCACCGGAAACAGCCATCTCCTCCATCCGCAGCCCTTGAAGACGACAAGTCATAGAGAGATAGAAGAAGAGACTAGATCCGGCCAAAATCTCCGCCACTCTGGTCGGATGAATAGAGAGAGCGGCAACATATCTGGGCTAATTTAAAGGGAAATAAGATAAAACAGAAAGGAAATTGAACAAAATGAGTGATTTTAGCCCATAAGGAGATGAAGAAACAGCCGACACCGGCGCCTTTCGGCTGCCGGCGCCGGAAAAAGAAGACTCGTGAGCAAGAAGGAAGGGGATTTTTAGAGAGAAGCAAGAGAAAAAAATTTAGTCAGAGAAAAGTTTTTTCGATTCGGAAGTTTGCTAGTTAAATAAAAGAAATGCCAATGTTTTTATGTTGCGTGTATTGGTAGTCATCATGCATTTTTGAAATGAATCATAGTACGTAAAGAAAAGAGAAGAAAGAAGAAAGAATGGTTCATGGTTAAGTAATAGTTGTATGGAATTAAAGAACAGTAAACTCTCGAGGGTCTTCAGCATAATTAGGCCCGGCTCCCGGGATAGAAAAGGGAGAACGGGCTGGAGCCGGTCAGGCCCCGTCCACGGGATAAAATAGTGGACATATCCGGTTTGTCACACGTACAGTTCAGTTATCAGGTCTTCCACATTGGGATAAAATAAATGTGGCGTAGTATTCATGAACCAGCACAATACAATTACAAAACAGATCACTTACAAGTAAAGTACATTAAAGTTTGGAAATGTGACGGTAACGATATGTAAAGTAAGTTGAACGGTCGTACATTATATTATGAGTTAATGTGTTCATCATGTTTCAGCATGTGATTAAATAATGTTAATAGACTTGGTAAATATATTACGGTCGCAATATATTCACGCATTCATCTTGCGATAGAGAAACTTGAACTCTGCCCTGGTCCCAGTAACAGGTCTTAGTTCTCTTTGATGTTATTTTCCTTACTGAGCGTAATAGCTCACCCTTTACTCTTTACGGGTGATTTGCAGGGATCTCTTTAGTCCTAATGTTATTAGCTGGCCGATTATTTATTAGACGACTGCTATATAATGGTGCAGTCGAGACTGGTACTCTTTGGAGATGTAGTGTTGACTCTTATGGTTCATGGCATGATCTATGTTTAGTGGATCTAGTGTGTTGTTGTAGAAAACATTAATGAATATTGCAGTTGTTTTAGAATTCTGGAAAATGTACATGGGTGGGATAACGTGTACCTTTTATATCGTGTAATTATGATTCATGTGTTGAGTTTAATAACATCCGAGCCTCCTCATCTTATAGCTTCTGCATTTATTTCTTTTAAAGATACAATGTACGAAGCTTCGTGATTCAAGATTTATTTTTATATACTTCTCGGGTCATGGCCGAACGGGCTGAATTCGAAAATTGATCGGGTTTCGGGTTGGGCCGTTACATAAATAAATATGGTCAGCGCCAATATCAAGACGACTGCTAATATCAATTTTTTACCACCATAATTGAATTGCTCGGGTTTTCGGGTCGGGCCGTTAAAGGTGTGGCTATGAAGAGAAGAGTTATGGTGGGGGAGTTATTTCTGTTTGATTTGAAGGAAACAAAATGAAATGAAAAGAAATGAGATTGAGGGATTTATGTCCAGCGTTTGGTATTATGTGTTGGAAAAGAAAAGAAATGGAAAATGTAGAAACCAATGGAAATGATAAAATGTAATTAATTAAAAAAATTAAAGAGACTTTGATATTTCCTTTTATTTCCTCTGTTCAATCCAAACACTATAAAGGGACTTTGAAATCACTCATTCCCCCTCATTTCTCTTCAGTCACAATCTTCTCTTCTCTTTTCATTTTGTTTCCTTCAAACCAAACAGAGCCTTAGAGTTATTACAAGTGGATGTATGTGATTAATCCATGTCACACCTACACACATCTACTATGTGTGAGAGAGTGTGTGAGATTTAATCACACCCTTCACTTGGTATACCTCTTAAATCACTCCCCCACCATAATTATTCTCGGCTATGAATACACATAATTGATGGTGATAGGAATGTGTGGTGTTTTTTTAAGAATCTTTTTTAAAGGATTTTTCATAGAAAATTAGATCCTTGTGTTTTGGGGGTTTGTTTCCAATTCAATTACTAGATGTGGGTTTGTATGTAAGCAGAAGAGAAATTGGGACGGCGAGTCTCACAATGGAGAAAACTTGGAGAAAATATACATTCAGGTTACTGTATCTACCCATAATTCAAGTCAGGTCAATTCAGACCTGACATTTATTTTTAAGTCCCCCGTGTCTGTTACGGGGACGTGGAAACTTCCACCGGACCGCGTGCAAATTTAAATGTTTCACGTGGAAGTTTAATGGATGCCAAAAGTTGTAATTCCACAAGACCTGGGGGAAAATAAATGAAAGCCACGTGGAAAAAGCAAGCGCGGCGTGGAAATTTTCCACGGGCCCGTGGAATCGGGAAAACATAAACAGAACCGTTTCTCTTTCTTCTTCCTAACTTCCTCAGTTTTCATCTGATAAAAATCGCCCCCACATACCAAAAAAAAACGCACAGCCCCACAATCTGTTGATTAATTTCACCTGGAAGAGTTTTACATCTCACGGGCAAGAAGGTGTTTGGCACGGGTTTGTTTACATTGCGTGGAATTGGAACGGGTGAAGTGGATTGAAGCTTCATACATACAACAATGACCGTCATTAATTTAGAAGAATATCCTCTAGTAAGCTATTTACAGTTTATTAGGTTTAAATTCGATGAATTTGTCCCCAAATCTTCATGAACTGCAATTTTTATTTGAAATTGTGATATAGTAATGTTATTGAAATTGTGATATAATAATATTATTGAAATTTTATGTCTATATATATATATGTGTGTGTGTGTGTGTGTGTTATATATATATAAACTTATATATACAATTCTCTAAATGTATAATTTCTTTCACTCAGTAAATATATATATATATATATATATATATATATATATATATATATATATATATATATATATACGTGATAAAATAAGTGGTATGCTAATAAAACGTGATATATAAGTGGTATATATAACTTTATATATAAATACTACACATATATATACACACATATATATATATATATATATATATATATATATATATATATATATATATATATATATATATATATATATATATATATATATATATATATATATATATATATATATATATATATATATATTTTTAACGGGCACCCGTGTTGTTATTAGGTAAAAGATGTAAATATTCACACACACACATATTATAAGGTTAGGTTAGGAATATTTAGGTAAAATTTTCAAGTTTCGTTGTGTTGTGTTGTGTTGTAACAGTAGACGGGCCGGGGGTAATAGAAGAGAAGATTGTTTTCGCCAGCGTCATAGAATATTTGATAACGACGAGGGAGATCAGATGCTTGACAGAGCCAACAGAACAGAGCTTATACTTTCGATCTAACGGATGCCTCACTTCCGGCGGAGGCTTTACCAAGCTGCTGAGAACGGAAAAGATGCTCTATTGAGCAGACATAATGAAATTTTCTACGAGCTACCTACCAAAAGCTCCAATACAAAGCATGGAGATTAGGCATGACACAGCGGATCAGAATGATTTGAAAACACCCTAGGGATGCATGCATTTCTAAGAACCTCATCAGGACGAGGCATACCATAGAATATGTTGAGATTCGTCGTACGGTTCATTTTCTTAAAAAAAATCATTATGTTGTTACCGATAATTTCATAGGACGTGCTGAAACGTAATATAAATAAGTTTATCAATTTCACATTCCATTTTATAACCAAACTAATAAAACACAAGTTTCGTATTTTACTACAAGCAATCACATTCATTTAAAAAAAATACAAATATATAAACTACATTTTCCTCCAACGAATGTCAATTTCATTATCGAACGATCTCATTAAAATTAATCATTTCAATAGCTTAAAAATCAAAATTTTATCCTTTCACTACCCTAAAACTAGAAGCTTTACCTTTTCACCATACAATAAATAGAAAATTTATATCTTTAAAAGGTTAATTACCTCAAACATATCATCAATTAAAACAAATACGATACTTAAAACAAATACGAAATTTAAAATAATTCAAACAAAAATGTTATATGAAATGCTTACCCATTTATTTAAAGGCGAAAGACCGGCGTAGATTGATATCCCGTTGGTTGATTTCCCTTTACAACACCACCCAATAATATGATGATTTTTTCTGAAAGTTTTGTGAAGAAAAATTCGGGTGAAAAAGATGATGATTTTAGGTGAAGAAGATGATGGTATTGACTAAAATTAGGAAAACACGACAGTTTGAGCATTTATTAATACAATTTCCCGATTACATGGGCCCGTGGTAATTACCACGCCGCGTCTCAATTTTCCACATGACTTTCATTTTTTTCCCCAAGTCTCGTGGAATTGCAACTTTTGGCATCCATTGAACTTCCACGTGAAACATTTAAATTTGCACGCGGTCTTGTGGAAGTTTCCACGTCCCCGTGGAAACAGGCACGGGGGACTCAAAAATAAATGTCAAGTCTGAATTGACCTGATTTGAATTATGAATAGATACAGTAATCTGAATGTATATTTTCTCGAAACTTGGGTGATAACATTAGAAGAAGAGAAAGGGAAGTCTGAAGGGATGTGAAGGTTTCGATGATTGGGGATTTTGAAAGAGAAGTATAATGATAAATTTATCATTGCTCATAATTGGTTTAAATGTTGCTGTGGCACTAATTTTTAATACGAGAAATGATACGGCCACAAAGAAAATACATCATCAATTGTCACAACGGTAATCAATACCATTTATTTTTTTTTATGACAACCATATTTGATTAAATCCCTGGCAATACCAGCTGCCCATTCATTAACAATGTTAACGTCTTGAGTTCATTATCCCGCATTCTTCTCTGTCTGCAAATCCTGTGCTCTATTTCATTGTAATATCCACCGCGGACCCACCACCAAAGACCACCGATTCAACTTCCACCACCACAACCACCGCAATAGGCGACCTGCCGGAGAGTATTATCTTACACATATTCTCATTTCTCCCTACCATGGATGCCATTTTCAATGCAAGTGCCGTCTGCTCAAAATGGCAACAGCTCTTTCTTTCAGTTCCCAAACTCGATCTCTGCATCGTCTCCTTCACCTCCCGCTTCAATCATCCTCCATCATCTTCGATTGAAATTCCCCAGCTCTTCGCCGAATTTATCAACCAAGTCCTCTTGAACAGCCGCCGGGGTCATTCCTCCTCTCTCCATGAATTCCGGCTGTCCTTCTACTACAAGGATTCTGGCTGCTACACTTACTACGTTGACAACTGGATTCAGTATGCAGTCAATTCAAATTGTAAAGTCCTTTCTCTTAACTGCAAGGAGGATGGGTGGACTTCTCTCCGAACTCTCCCCGTTCCTCCCTTCAATACCTACAAATTTGATTTTTCCTCACTCTTAAATAGTTCAGTCCAAGTTCTCAATATCAAACACTGCGATTTCTGCTTTCCTTCAACCAGCATTTCCTCGCTCAAGTCATTATATTTGGTGACCGATCCTTTGTATACGGATGCTTCCATGGTTGCTGGTCTGCTTCCTTTTGTGAGTGAATCTGGGGCAAAATTAGAATTTTAGTCCTCTAAGTTGGCCTATTTTCACTACAAAAAACATGATCTTTAGCGGCGGAAAATTTTCACCGCGAAATCTTAAAATCCGCCACTAAAACTTATTCGCGGCGGACTAAAAGCCGCCGTATTTGCCTTCGCCGCTAAAAGTTTTAAGCCCTTTTCTGGCGGATTTCTGCATCCGCCGCTAAGAGAATTTAGCAGTGGTTTTTTATCCGCCGGTAATTGTCTAAAAACCGCCAGGAAAACATTTTTCCAGCAATAGACAAAAAACAGGTAAAAAATTGTTTTTAGCGGCGGATTTTCACTCCGCCGCAAAATGACATAATAAATAATAAATAATAAATAATAAATAATAAATAATAAATAATTATTACAGGTTTAATTCACAAAACTGATAAATAATAAATATAATATATAATAAAAAAACAGGTACAATTCAACAAAATAACAAAGACACATTTTTAGGGTTCTCATGGCCATACATGACATAACAAAACAAAGTGCCCATTAATTCAAGAATTCAAAATACGCCTGAAAAATACAAAATCTTAAGAATTTACCCCACATTTAGCAAGAACATATGCAAGGATGGACAAGACTTGACTTGTCTTGACAAGTCTCATTGTGCTGATACCTGGACTAGACATGGGCATGCCTGGACAAGCTCCAAACAAGGTTCAAAACCAACAAGACATGAACAAGACAACCTAAAAACATGATGCTAACAAGATCTAAAGTCAATTTTAAACAATATCATAATCTACAAAGATAACCCTCATTTCAAAGAAAAAAGATATTGAGGGATTCAACAGATACTTTCACAGTTTTGAGGTCCCATGAGAAAATTACTAACTCGCAATCAAAGCACCAACTCCAACACAAACAGCCCCAACTTGAAGAAACAACTCCACTCTACTCACTTCAAGCCTCCGGGAACTGATATTACATAGGAAAAAAATAAGTAGCCCCTGACTCAAGTTAATTAAACAGTCACTCAAAAAAATATCAAAAATAAGCTTTTACGAACCTCAAAGTTTACAAACAATTGAGTCTTCCATTTCTCTGGCAGAGTCCAGAAGCCTTTCAGCCTGACCATGACAAGACTCACATTTGCATCCAAAAATTATAGTACCGAAAGAAAAAATATATTCTCTGAAAAGTTCAAGTGCATACAATTAATAGAAATATATACTACTTCTAGCTACACTTTATGATATTATGCATGATCAAGTTGCAGGGAAGTAAATATCACTTACCATTAAAGACTACACACATTTAGCAGAAGTAGTACATAATCTTACCCTTAAGGTCACGAACTTGATCGTAATGTTTTCGGATTTCAAGCGAGTTTTCTCTTTCAAAGTCAACAAAACAATCCTCCTTCATAGGCTCCTCATCATCCAAAAGTAACTCATTCCTACACGTTTCCACTGGCATGTTATAATAGTCACGTGGTGGTGAATCGACTACAATATTCCATCCAATCCTTAAGTTATCCTTTACATAAAACACTTGGGTAGCCTGAGTTGCAAGCACAAATGGTTCATCGGTTTTTAACATTTTTGCAAAGTTCAGAGATATATAGCCATAATTATCCTTGACATACCCTACACCTTCATTGAACACATCCCACCAATCACACTTAAAGAGAAAAATTGGATACCTCCCTGCATATTGCAATTGCATAATTCTAGTCAAGACACCATAAAAATCAACTATGCCACTTCTTGTGCTTGAAGTACCATCGTTTATTATTTCACCGGCTACTTTGATGCCGCTATTTTGAGTCTTTCTTTGTGCCTCACGGTCCCTGGTATGAAATCTAAAACCATTGATAATAGCACCACTAAAACACTTAACATGTCGATCTGGTCCATGAGCTAATGCCAATAATTCATCGGAAACACCTCCTGGTTTGCTTTATGCATGTCCAAATCTTGAAGAGTAAAATTTCAGTCTATATATACACAAAAAGTTGTAGGAAAATTTAGGTATTTGTCAAACCTTCTTGTCGAACCAATGGAAGAATTCCTTTTTGTGCACTCCCTCGTTAGCAACAAGTTGCCTATGTTCCCTGCAATATGTGTAATTCAACTTCTATTAGACAAAAAGGATATACAAGATAGCAAAAAAAACATTGACATAAGAAAGAACTTACTGAAGATATGGAATGACCTCCACACAATTTTGTAATATATACAACCGTGCCTGCTTATACTCATCCGAACTCACGCGACGAATTTTCGGTTTACCTAAAGAACGTACAGTTGATTGAAAAATAGACAACTTAGGCTGAACTGCCATGTTCCCATTATCTTCATTCCTTCCTGCTCGATTGAATCGCGTTTCAACATCATGCAAATATCTTGAACAAAAGGTCAAGCATTCTTCAACAAGATAGCCCTCACATATCGAACCTTCAGGGCGACTTCTATTTCGCACATATGATTTCAGGTCACGCAAATTCCTAAATAAATTCCAACTGAATAAGTAAATTTACCACATAATGTATTATATTCAAAGTAAAATATATATACATACCTCTCTACAAAGTAATTCCACCGATACTGCACCGGTCCAGCAATTTTTGCTTCATGTGCCAAGTGTATAGGCAAATGTTCCATGGAATCAAAAAATGAGGGTGGGAATATTCTCTCCAACTTACACATGGTAACTGCAATTTGTTTTTCAAGCAACTCTAAGTCCCCAACATTTAAAACCTTTGAGCACAACCGCCTAAAGAAGTTACTGAGCTCTATTATAGGCTCAAGTACGTTGCTTGGCAATAGTCCTCGAAGAGCCAATGGTAGTAAATGCATCATTAACACATGGTAGTCATGACTCTTCATATTTATCATTTTTTTCTCTTGTGGTTGTGCACATCGTGATATGTTTGAGGAGAAACCATCAGGCACTTTTACATCCTTTATAAATTGGCAAAATTTTTGTTTCTCCTCAGATGACAAATTGTAGCAAGCAACAGGCATAATAAGTTTACCATTTATTTCTTTGAGCCAAAGTTCTTTCCTCGTTTCCAACCACTCCAAGTCTCGTCTAGAGTTTATATTGTCTTTACTTTTCTCCATTCCCAACAAAGTGTGCACTAAACTCTCACATACACCTTTTACTATGTGCATAACATCTAAATTCTGACGGACTGCATTATCCTTCCAATTTGGTAGCTCGAAAAGGTTGCTGTGTTTCCTCCAATTTAAATATGAGGCATGAGAGCTTTGTGTCTTACCAAATACAACTGGCTCCATATTGCTTAATTGACTTAGCACTTCTTCACCTGTTAAAGGTTTTGGAGCTTGTCTTAACTCAGGAGTGGGTGGCTTTATCTTAGGGTCTCCAATGAAATGTTCTGTATCGAATCTCCACTCATGGTTTTCAGGCAACCACCGACGATGACCCAGATAGCATTGTTTTTTCCCATTTTGTAGTCTAAAGGAACATGTGTCGAGATTGCAATATGGGCAAGCCAAAGCCCCTTTGGTGCTCGACGAAAGATTAGCATATGCGGGGAAAATCATTTATCGTGTCACAAAGAAAGTCGCATGCGATTTGAAATTAGTCTTAGATGAAGAATCGTATGTGTTTACTCCCGAACTCCAAAGAAATTTTAACTCATCCAGTAGTGGTTGAAGGTACACATCAATGTCATTTCCAGGAGCCTTTTGACCAGGGATAAGCAAACACAAGAATGTATATGGTTTTTTCAAGCACATCCATGGAGGTAGATTATACACAACAAGCATAACCGGCCATATACTATATGTGCTACTCAAAATCCCAAATGGATTGAACCCATCAGTAGCTAAACCAAGACGAACGTTTCTATGATCAAAAGCAAATTGTGGATGGCACCTATCAAGTTCTTTCCATGCCTCGTAATCAATTTGGATGTCTCATTAAACCATCATTTACACGCCCCCACTGATGCCAAGTCATTTGTTTTGCAGTTTTCGAACACATGAATAATCGTTGAAGCCTTGGTATCAAAGGAAAATACCTTAATGTCTTCATAGCAACTTTTCTCTTCTTTTCAGTATCCCCATGTTTCCATCTTGAAGCTCCACAAGTGGTACAGTTCTCAGCATTCTCATGGATCCCTCTAAATAACATACAATCATTCGGGCACGCGTCTATTTTTTGGTAATCCAATCCTAAATCTTGAACAACAGACTTAGCCTTTCTATAAGAAGCTGGAAATGAATTTGGTAATGGACATGCCTTTATCAACAACTTAAGTAGCATTGTGAATGACTTGTTGCTCCACCCGTTAAGACACTTGATGTGAAGCAAAGTGATGATGAATGATAGCTTTGAAAAAGTCTGACATCCTGGATACAAACTTTGCTTTGAATCTTCTAGCAATTTGTAAAATTTAAGTGCTTCACCTGTGGGTTCTTGTTCTTCATTTTGCTCATCTAAGTCGTCATACATACCATCTGAAATGGTAGACATTCCAAACGCATCTTCCAACAGTTCATTAATTTCATGGTCAACAAGTTGTTCATTTTCCTCATCTACTTCATTGTGTTTGCTTCTAAGCCTTTCACCATGATTATACCAAGTAGTGTAATTTCTCACGATACCATACCTTACTAAATGGAACTCAATTTCTGATTTAGTATCTCGACGGGCATTGTTACACTTACGACATGGACAAATCATTTTCCCATCCTTACTTACTTTCTCCCAAGCAAAATCAATGAAATTCTTTACACCTACTCTATAATCATGGCATGCCCTATCCCTCAACTCCATCCAACTCTTCTCCATGATAAAAATACCTAAAATCTTTGTCAATCAAGTAAAAGCATAAATTAATAATATAATAAATGAAACAAACGGTTAATCCAACAAAATTCATTCCCAAAGTAGAAGGATGTGCAAGGATTTCAGGCAACCACAAGTTTCTTTACCAAACAGAGCTGAAACTAAGATCGATGACATGTCATACTTTAAAACAAGAACAAGGTCTAACAAACTGATACATAACAAACTCTTAAGAAGAAAAGCTAAAACACATAGGAGCAAGTTCAGTAACTTAGCATTTAAGATTGGAGCAGAATCGAGACTACAACCTATACTAAAAATGAGGATATCTGATCGTTAAATGACTGAAACATGCACAATTGGGCATATAAAATGAGGTGAACACCTCAAAAAGTAGATACAGCACTATCAAGCATTCAACTATTAACAATCCGATTATAATTTCAAAACATTTAAGGAAAGTGAGAAATGAAGGAGACCAGGTTTCAAAAGCAAACAAAAGTGAAAACAATGGCCACGTTGTTGGTTCACACAAACAGAAATTAAAGTTCAATAAATAAACTACTCCACAAAGAAAGAAAAAATAGAAAAGGAATCAATGCACCTCAAATTCAAGTATTTCTTGACAAAGGAATCTCTTACAATTCTGTGGTTCCAGGAATTCAGAAAAGCAGAGGAAAATGAATTAGAATGAGATGCAAAAACAGAGGTGAAACCAAAAAGCCTTTCAGCTATTATTGATGAGGCTTTCACATTTAAATTGAATCAGCGTTTCAGCGTTTCAACTGAATCACCTTAAACATTTGTCACCCCCGACCATCTCAACCCTAGAAATCGAGTACGGAGAAGAGAAGAGAAACGGAGCGAGAAGAGAATAGAGAGAAAGAGAACAGAAAAATTACCGGTTATAGCGTCGAGCAGCCTGAGCAACCGTGCACGAAGGTGAAGAACGGCGATATCGAAGGAGAGAATGGTGATGCGAGACAACGGCGATGTCGAAGGAGAGACCGGCGATATCTAGGTTTTGATTCGAGAAATTTCTTCTTTTACGTTTTACTATGAAATGAAAAGTAAGGGTGAATAAAATAAATAAAATAAAAGACAACATTTTATTGTTTTGAGGAGCGAAAGACACATCCGAAGGAAAAGAATTTCACAATGACTTTTTTCTTTAGAGTTTTAACGGTGGTGGATGATATAATCCGCCGACAAAGGAAAAAAAAGTTTTATTCGGATTTTAATCCACCGCCATATTAATACTAATTAAATGGAAGCTTATACTTATTTGCCGGCGGATTTTTCTAATCCACCGTTAGATGAATGGCACAAGGAACTCCCTACTTGTTTTATCGGCGGATGTATAAAATCCACCACTAAACCATATCACTAGCGGTGGAATGTAAAATCCACCGCTAAAATCCGCCGTTAAATAGCAAGTTTTTTGTAGTGTTTGGAGCCTATTTTGGATTTTAGTCCTGCTCCTGCTCCGGTGAGGAAAATAGTCCTCTAAGTAGGTTTTTTTTTTGGATTTTAGTCCTATCCGCCGGATATTACTGACTGGGCACCGGAATATTTTAAAATTGATGACGTGGCTGCCACGTCGGATCCTACATGGATTGTGGGTCCCATTTCCTCTAAGTTGGTTTTTTTTTTTGGATTTTAGTCCTATCCGCCGGATATTGCTGACTGGGCACCGGAATATTTTAAAATTGATGACGTGGCTGCCACGTCGGATCCTACATGGATTGTGGGTCCCATTTCTCCGGTGAGGAAAATAGTCCTCTAAGTTGGTTTTTTTTTTGGATTTTAGTCCTATCCGCCGGATATTGCTGACTGGGCACCGGAATATTTTAAAATTGATGACGTGGCTGCCAAGTCGGATCCTACATGGATTGTGGGTCCCATTTCCTCTAAGAGCACCTCCAATGGTGACTCTAAAAATTTTGTAAAGCTTTTGCAAAAGCTTTTTACCTGTTGGAGCACTATTGACTCAGCAAAGCTTTACTCAAAAGCTTGGTGCAGTTATTTTTTTTTTCCACAAGAAAACGAAAGCTTTCATTATAAAATTAAGTGTTACAGAGCCATACAGGTACAGAGTTATTCCAGTAGATACCTACATCTGAGCCGAACGAGAAGGCAGCTAGATTATGGGCCATCCTATTGCCTTCGCGCTCAGTGAACCGAATTTTACAAAAATCAAATTTTGTAGCAAGCAACTTAATGTCATCAATAATAACAGAGATATCAACTGGGGGAGGGTTAGAACTGTTGCATAAATTAACCAAAACTAAACAGTCCGAGTGACAAACTATTCGCTTAATCCCCAGTGCTAGACACCTCGCAATGCACCATCTTAAAGCTTGTGCTTCTGCAACTAAAGCCGTATTACATTGCGACTTTGGTGAAGCCAAGCCTCCAAAACAAAGATCATTCTCCTGTAGAAGAAGCGCCCAAAACCCGCAAGGCTAGTGTCCGCTTTCCAGTCAGATCGACAAAGGCACGCACCTCAGCGAGATCGTGAGTCCTCACCGCAAGTCGAGAGAGGAAGAAAAATTATTAGAATTAGCCCTCTCTCATCATGTACTGTAAGAATTGAGACCAAGCCACACCGGCATATTTTGCGCTTTCTTCATAAGACCAAAACAAGTTATTAAAAACACGATTACAAATGGGCTTTCCAAATATACCACTGACTAAAACAAGATAAAGATATTCTCATCTCGTGAGACTACTAGTAGGCTTTTCCTTCGAGATTTCATTCCACCATAGCCATAACGATTTCTTTTTTTTTTTTTTTTTTTTCCTGACAGTTTACTTTCTTTCTTTTTTTCTTATTTCTTCAGTAATAAATGTTAATTTTGTTTTAGAAACACAACACGTATACTCCAACACATTCTCACATAGTTGAGTACTAATCCGTCTCAAAATATAAGTCAGTTTAGCATTTTGGATTTGTCTCAAAATATAAATTTATTTAGATATCAAATGAAGCATTACCCTTTTCTCTTTTTATTCCTCATTCATTATACACTCACACAATTTTTATTACTTAGCATTAATAACGATTAAAGGTTATTTTAGTCTTTTTCATTAATATTAATGACACGTAACCAATTTAACAAACTTTCTTAATCAGTGTGAAAAATTCAAACGGACTTATAATTGAGGACGGAGTTAATATTTTATATCGCTTAGCCTTTTTTGCATGGTTTCAATTAGCTTAATTAATTTGCTGGATTATGTGTAATTTCATAAAAATGAACCTGATTTAACATTTAAGTTTATAAAGGGAGATCGTGTACATTTATGGTATGAAATTGAATATATATATAAAAGAAGTGAATATATTATCTAATCCACATTATATTTCATTTCGTTTTATTTTTTATGTTTAATAATATTATATAAAGTTTTAATAAAAAAATTATTTTTTAATTATATGGTATGAAATAATTAAATTTTTATGTAGTGTGTCAATATTATAATAAAGTTGTAAAATATTTATGTATAATGAATAAAAAGTTTATAAAGTGATGATGTGTCAGTGTAAAAAGCTTTATGACTGTGAAAGAAAGGTTTATGAAGAAAAGGTTTATAAACAGGATGATGTGCCACAGTCATGAACCTTTTAACTGGAGATACTCTATAATATTATATAAAGTTTTAATAAAAAAATTATTTTTTAATTATATGGTATGAAATAATTAAATTTTTATGTAGTGTGTCAATATAATAATAAAGTTGTAAAATATTTATGTATAATGAATAAAAAGTTTATAAAGTGATGATGTGTCAGTGTAAAAAGCTTTATGACTGTGAAAGAAAGGTTTATGAAGAAAAGGTTTATAAACAGGATGATGTGGCACAGTCATGAACCTTTTAACTGGAGATACTCTATATAAGTTGGGTTTTTTTTTCCGTGGCTGCCACGTCGGATCCTACATGGATTGTGGGTCCCATTTCTCCTCCATTTACTAAAGAAAAGTTGAGGGAAGAAGGATTCGAACCGGCGATCTTGTGGTATAATACCAAGCACTTTGCCATCCAAGCTATAGCTTCAATGTGAATATTATGACACAATTAATTACTTATGCACAATAACATTTCTTCCAACATTGTATGTGCCTAATTTAAATAAACTTATATACAAAATTAATTTAACTGAAGATGATATATATATATAAGAGCTCTTGCATAATTTTTTATTTTTATAGTTTTTTTTATAACCTATTATTCTTAATATTATTATTATTATTAATGTAAGTCGACCTTACATTACTAGAATAGTAATAATTATAAATTTTTTCTTATCTTACTATTAATTTGTATATATTCGGTCAACTTTTTTAATATCATAATTATTACAATAAATGATAATCAAATTGTATATCAAACGCTATAGTCTTTTTTGAGAACCAAACATTATAGTCTAATATATTTAATGACTGTGTTTCAAAAAAAAATTAATCATTGTGTTTCAAAAAAAATTTAATCACTTTATTAATGTATATGATAATTCTAAATCCAATTACATTTAGGGACGTAGATAGTTTTTTTTTTTTTTAATAAAAAAGAACTACATCAAATTAACAAGGAAAATTAAACCAAAGGAAACCATATTATGCATAAGTAATAAATCTTGTCATAGATAAACATTAAAGTTGTAGCTAAGATGGCAAAGTACTTGATAGTTTACCACTAGGTCGCCGTTTCCGAATCCTTCATGCATCAACTTTTTATTTTTAGTAAATGGGGTAGAAGTGGGACCCACCGCCATGTAGATCCAACATGGCATATGATGTGGCGTCCATATAAGTTATTTTTTATGATTCCGGTGTCCAGTCAGCATAAACCGGCGGATAGGACTAAAATCCCAAAAAAAACCCAATTTAGAGGACTATTTTCCTCACCGGAGCAGGAACATGACTAAAATCCAAAATAGGTCAACTTAGAGGACTAAAAACCTAATTTTGCCGTGAATCTGGAGTTTCTGCCTTTGCATGGGTATGTTTTTGCCGAATGTTGTAAGATTGTTCTATCGATCCGCTGTGGGATTTCTGTGGAGATCTGAGATACACGTACCCCGCGCCCCGCGGGGTCACGTGACCCCACTAGATTTTAAAAAATAAAAATAAAAATTTTTAGTATTAAAACGTTGTAGTTTTGTTGTTAAAAAGTATCGTTTTATTGATAAAATTTGATGTTTTAGATTTCGGTGACCGACTAGAAATTTTTTTTGAATAAAAGATGTTGTTTTAGACTCCGGTGACACCACTGGAATAAATTCCTGAATCCGCGGCCAGTGGAAGCTCGTGTGCATATTTCTTTCACGGGTTCCAACAGTAAACATACTTTAGCCTGTTGGAATAATCTAATAGCTTCACTTCCAAGTGTCGAACAGCTTACTGTTCAGAACATGTGGAGTTGGTATAATGTACGTTCCTATTTCTTGACTACAGCATTACTTCATGTGTTTCATTACTGATTACATTCATGATTTCTGGTTATTTCTTGAGACGACTTCAGTTTATAGTGTGAAGCCGTGTTAAAGCAACAGATAATGAAGGATTATGATAAGATTAACACGAAAGCATCAGATGGGATAGGATAGGATAGGATAATCATGTCGTTTACTATTCAATATTAGCAGGAAGAAGTATAGACTGTCACTTATATGTACATTTGTTATTGTTAAAGTCTATCTTCATGTAGTAGGTTTATCTCTTCATGTAATTTTTATTTTAGGTACCAATCGATGTACCGAATTCACTCATGCAAGAAAGTAATAAATATATCTCAGTTTAATTAATAAGCCATACTTCTGTTAGCCGTAATTTGAATAAGGTGAAAGAATTCATTATATAGCTTCTGATGTTTTTCTTTGTAAGCATATGTGCCCCTTGTTTAGTGTTCTTGCTATTCATGATTGTCATTGATGGTTTTGTCGTCTTTGCCTCTGAAGTTTATGCATACTGTTCTTGGTTCTTCGAAAGTGGACTTGGACTGCAAACATTTTTATTTTTACACATTGGTTTGCTATGTGCTTGCCAATGTTGTTTTGTTTGTTCGTTTTTTTTATTTTATTTTATATATCACAGGATTTATTTGGGGATGCAAGTTTCTTTGAGAATTTTGCATTCAACAATCTAAAGCACTTGAAGCTATTGACTGGCTACCGAAAATTGGACGTGCTTGGCCTGGAATTATGCCTTGAAATGTGTCCTAAGCTAGAGACTTTGGAACTGGAATTGTGCCTAGTGACTTTGGAGCTGGGATGGTGCGTTGAAACGTGTCCAGACCGAGATGATTTTCAATTGAAGCGTAAATTGTTTCCAAAGGTTAAGCTAGATGATGTTGTAAGTATATATACCATTCTTTGGCCTTTAATTTCTTTAACCCCCTTGGTGATTTGCTTTCTTTAGCATGTAAATTAAACCAACCAGATTTACATACTGTTTTCATGTCTTGTTAAATACCGTTAATTTTTCAGGATGTTTTGATTGAAATGGAAACACGTAGGCCGGTTATCTTGCAGATGCAGAACCTTAGACAAATTAAGCTTAGAAACTTCAAGGGAACAAAGAATGAGTTATACATTGTAGAGCTTCTGAAAAAGCATATGGTTGTCTTGGAGAGTGTTATAGCCTTTCCTGCAAAAGAGAATGATAGTCTTGGAAAGCCTATTATCCTTTGGAGTCCTGTACAATAATGGGTGGTACCCATGCAGAGACACCATGATGCATTCTGTATCGTTGTATGTGCTGTAAAGTGTGATAAGAAATTGTATGGGAGATTCTTACACAGGAACACCAACACATTTGGAATGTCACTTTCACGCATTTCTCCTCAGAGTCATTATGCAACAAATACTAGTCTTTAATAGGCTCAATGTTCTTAATGTATTTTTCTCCATCTATGTTATTGTAGCTGTTTAGGATTTCTATCTTCCGGTGTATCTACTAAGCGTATTTTGGAACAAGTTTCTTATTTCTTGTATTTGATAGTAGTATTTAAAGAGATTGTGGAGTTGTATCTTATGTTTTTTTTTTTTTTTTTTTTTAGAAGCATATTTAGCACATTAATGGATGTGAGCTTTTTGGCTCTAGTTAAAATTTTCATTCAAGCTTGTCTCGTGTAATTAGGCTAGTGTTAGCGCTCATTCTCGAAACAAATGGGCATTCGTGATCATACAAGTGTTTGTTCAAGTTTCACTCATTTATGTCCAACAAAGAGCGTTTGTTCATTCCTCTTTTGAGGAAAAAAAATAGAGCTGAGCATTTATTCAAGTTTGATTGATATGACCCGACCCCGCATGGCGGTCATTATCAATAGAAAAATGCTCCTATGCCTTCGACATGGCATAAATCGTTCTCTACCTCTTAAAGTCAATTCGACATATAATATGTATTAGTTTGTACCACCAACATGGTACAAGGCTACTTCGGTCTAGGTACCGACAACTCGGCATATGTCGTCAACGAACTCAGACGACAGTTATCCAGTCATGACTTAAACTCATGCTCTCATAACAGTTTCACGATCTACGCATAATAGGGGCCACGATTGGCCTCATAAGTGTCTCGGACCATTGACCACGTCTTCAGTGGCTACACAATCAACTCCCCTGCTAGGAAAGCTTATAAAAGGATCATTTCCTTCAATCTTCAAAACTATGTTATAAGAGCTTGATCTCAAAATCACTTTGATACGTAGACAATCAATTATGTATTGTCCCAGCTATATTTCATCAACAAAACTTCCCATTATAGTAATCACTTATACTCACGAATTCCAATTACCCGGTTTCTTTGGTGATGATTTTAAGCATCGTTAACAACAAATAAACAAATACGAGTTTATGCAATCTGAAGTAAAGCATCATCGTGAATGTTGATTAACAACACTACTTCTAAATATGTTTAACTTACAAGAGTAGTGTTACAAGGTAACGATTGATTTGTGACGACTTAAAATTTTTGTATACAATATCTTTTTTTTTCTTTCAAGCAAACAACCAATATTATTGAGCAAAATCAGAAATACAAGTAGCAAGAACACGTTCCGGGAGCAGAGAGCCCCAGTCGACAAAGCGTAAATAACCTAAACCATGTTGAGCCAAGAGATGAGCAGACCTATTGCCCGTTCACTTGACAAACGAAACGTACAAAAATCAAATGATTGTGCTAAAGTAAACAATACCTCGCCAGACAACCAAGAGATGTGAGATCATTAATAGAAGAGTGAAGACGCTGCGCAAGAAAGCGAGTCAAACTCCACACATATGTTGCTAAACCGCGAAACACGCGCAAAAAGAAGGCCATTATGCATCATAGCTAGAAACTCCGTTGACTCTCCACATCCAAATTCCTACTCAACCTCCTTGAGCAAGCATGCAAAACATGGTCATCCGGTCTCCGAATAACAACACCGTAAGCTCTGGACTCCTCAGAGAGAGACGCGTCAACATTAATCTTTACCCTACCAGCTACAGGCGGCTGCCACATGGCAGGCCACGGCGGCCCCTCCGACCGGCTTAAGGGTGCCCGTAGGAGATCCATGAATTCCAGCGCTCGCATTCTGCTGAGGAGATGATTCTTCCAATATTCGCTGTTTGATTATCAAAGAGCATACATGTGGCCTTTCAAATGTGTTTTTTTTTTATAACCATATTAGTGCAATATCTTTTTTATTAATGCAATATCTTTCTTTTTATTAATGCAATATCTAATATTGGTAGCTCTTCAAATTCCCAATTATGGTACGTGTTACATATTCGTTATTATGTAGTATTTATTATCATGGTAAGTTATTTATTTACAATGGTTTTATGGTGGTCCAGGACCACCATGTCATACTTGTCCATCAATAAAATGTCTTATAAGAAGGGTAAAAACGTCAATACATGAGATTTATATTTTACACGGTGGGTCCTTGTATTATTTGTCATTTTTCTATTGATCCTGGATCACCAAGTCATCATTAGACCAGAACCATAATAAAATTTCCCATTTATGTAAGATCTTGACTGGTTCCGTTTTCACCTTCCACGTATTCCGTTCTTACAATCGCTCGTATATATATCCCCATCTTTCTCTCGGATCACGAACACTATCACCTCTTTCAGCCTCTGGGTCTCGCTTCTAATTTCTACAAAACAGATCTTTGATTTCCTAAACAATTCGCGAATGGCAACTCCTGCAACGCTAAATCCGTCTGACGCGGAGAAAATCTCCGCGCTTAAATCTGCTGTTTCTACTCTCAATCAAATCAGGCAAGGCAAATCTTCCTGTGTTTTTGTTACGTTTTGAATGATGAGATTTGAGAGTTTACTGATCGAGAAATGGATGTGTTCTGAGTGTTTTAACTGAGCTTGATTTGCTTTTGCAGTGAAAATGAGAAGTCTGGATTCATCAACCTCGTCAGCCGCTATCTCAGGTAATCTTAATTCTCATCTATCTATGTTGTTTGAGTGTTTTTATATAGATTTGGAATTTGCATGCTACTATTTTATCATAGTGTTGGAAAATGGTGGAAGATTTGTTTATGTTGATGTCATTTCCCGTTCCGTCTTGGTTTCTGATCACAGTGGTGAAGCACAGCATGTTGACTGGAGTAAGATCAAGACGCCTACTGATGAGGTTGTGGTGCCTTATGACAGCTTAACTCCTTTATCGCAAGGTATTTTTTCTACGTTTTAGGATGATAATGCATTGACCGCATCTGCGATCTCTATTGAGAGACGATATAGAAAATGAAAAGGTGCATCTTAAGATTAAGACATTTGCTTTGTGTATTAGCGCAGATCCTGCTGAGACAAAGAAGCTTTTGGATAAATTAGTAGTCTTGAAGCTTAATGGTGGTTTGGGGACAACCATGGGATGCACAGGACCAAAGTATGCATTTGGATTCTTTTGGCTGTTTATTGATTACACCATTTCAGATCTGGATTGTCACCTACTAGGCGACTTAGTTATATTTCGAGCAGATCACTTATTTTGTCCATTATGTTGTCTTTATAACTTGGCCTTGTTGACATTGTCCAGTAATGTTTGTACCCTGTTAATTTTTTATGTGTTTGGCATGGTTCTTTGATCTACCAGAACATTCCACTGATTAACATTTTCCACTTTAATATATGAATACTTTCAGGATCTTAATGGTGTTGTCATGGAATCTTTTTGTGTGTGTGTGTGTGTGTGTGTGTGTGTGTGTTTTGTTTGCTTAGATCGGCCCTTGGGTATGTGAAGAAAGCAGATCACTTCTATTCTTGTACTATTCAGAAAGCGTTACACTACTGGAAATCTCTTAATGGTGTACCAAGTCCAAATTAATCCCTGTTGTTGCTATCGCTTAATCATCAACCCTCCTGATGTTCGTTGGCATAAATTTCATTAGCTCGTTTAGGAGGCAGCTTTGGCTTTGGCAGAAGTGACAACCATATGTTACTTGCGCATTTGAATGGTCTTTAGGCCTTTGATGTGCTTGACAAAATTTATTTTTGGGTGATAGGTCTGTCATTGAAGTTCGCAATGGGTTGACATTCCTTGATTTAATTGTTATCCAAATTGAGGTATGACATTGTTCATGAAATTATGGCTTGTGTTATTTTTATTCATTAAAAAAACCATGATTTACCCTTGTTTCCCTGTAGACACTCAACAAGAAGTACGGATGCAATGTTCCCTTACTTCTGATGAACTCTTTCAACACACATGATGACACATTAAAGGTAATGATATCAACACAAATACCTGTGCAAGTACTTTCTTAATTTTCTGTTTTCTCCACTTGTTATGTGGAAAGGCTACAAATCTTTGATTTTTCTTTTTTCCTTTTTTTCTTGCTAACAGATTGTAGAAAAATATTCCAACTCAAAAATCGAAATCCATACATTCAACCAGGTTTGAAACTCTTCTTGCGGTCATTTTTTCGGTCCCAACCAATTTTTGTGTAGTTAATTTAGGATTGAGTACTCTAATCATTTTATCTCTGATAATATCTGCAGAGTCAGTACCCTCGTTTGGTGGTTGAAGATTTCTCACCACTTCCCAGCAAAGGAAATGATGGAAAGGATGCATGGTATAAAAATAATTAATGCCTTGATTTACGAAAAATTATGTTGTAAATTTTGTTCCACCTAATTAATTAATCACGTCCAAAGTATGGGATTTATGAACTGTATTTGTCAATTCAGCTATAATTCTCTCTGGGAAATTTTACATATCATCTCGGTGTACAAAATATGTATATGTTGGCATATATTTACACATCCATGTAAAGTATACGTGAAGAAGAAACAATGGTGGTATCAACTTTAAGTTGTAATTAGAAAAGAGAAGTGTATGATTTTCTCCTTGCAGTACTAGTCCTGGTCTGGAAGATATTAGTAGTGATTTTTGCATTTAGATAAAGATACCCTAAAAACACATGCAGTTGGAGTCGGGTCTTGTTAATGCAAAGCCTTAGCAATGAGCATGATAGAGAAAGAAGTCTGGGGGATTACTTAACTCATACTGAGCAGTGAGATGTTGCAGTATAGCACGATGGCCCGGTAGTACTAAAACATGGGGAAGGTTTAGTCATCTTTGATTCTGATGTTATACATAAGAGCATTTTCCATGATTAGAAGCTGTGGCCAAAGATCATCTAGTGAAAACTGTTAATCTTTTACCAATGCATACTTTCGTGAATGTTAGCGTGAGATGAAATGATGTGTAGAATGAGGACTGGGATATCGAAGAATCCTGCCCGTGGAGGGGTCTTTGGAAGGCTGACCATACTCTCATTAATTTTTTTGTGTGTGTGTGTTGGTGGGGGGATAATACAGTGGAATATCTATATCAAAGAGGGGAATGATCATTATATACAAGAAAAAATTGGAATAGTTAATTTGCAATCTGCGGTTATTATTTTCTGAACACTACTGTCTGTTATTTGATAAATGAATTATGCTGTCGGTGGCCCCAATGAGTACTTTGGTATATTTGATGATTTTTTAAGAAAGTGAAGACTGGAATCATTGGGTTTTGTTTTTTGATGGATGATTATGAGTTTTTTTTTTCATAGGTACCCTCCTGGCCATGGTGATGTTTTCCCGGCTTTGTTTAATAGTGGCAAGCTTGATGCGTTATTGTCACAGGTTTGTCATAATATTTCCCCCATTTTTTACTTGTGTAAAGTTTGTATAACTTGGATACATGGCATGATGTCAGAGTTGTGTTCATCCTTTTGTTACAGGGCAAGGAATATGTTTTTGTCGCCAATTCAGATAACTTGGGTGCCATTGTTGATTTAAGTATCCTTCGTTTGGCTTTGCTTGACATATGCAATTTGATTTCTTGCTTCTTTTTTTCCCAATGAATTTTGTTTGCCATATGCATTTTCCTTTGTTTGGCTTGGTACAAAATTTTGTTTCCTTAAATTGTTCTTGCAGACATATTGAACCATCTGATCCACAACAATAACGAGTACTGCATGGAGGTACTGAATTATTAGTGCAGTTATAGTCTTCCTGTCATGTGTAAATACCTTTCCGACATTAGTCAATGTTTCACAGGTCACTCCCAAAACACTGGCTGATGTGAAAGGTGGTACACTAATTTCGTATGAAGGAAGAGTACAGGTATGCTGTTTTCTCTCAAGAAATGTATTTATTTTTTGAAATTCTTCTTCTATTAAGCTAAGTGACGATGATTACAAATTGAAACACCGGCTCCTGTGGGCATTGACTGCAGGGATTTATATGTACTAGATTTAGCATCCGTTATTTACCTGATTGGTTTCTGAAGCCTACACATTCTTTAATTCACAACTACATGATTTTTCAACTTAGTTATGGTTGATGTGACCACTGACCAATACCATTTAAGGTACAGATATATTTGTATCCTTTTCCTAAGACGGAAAAGGGTTGGCAGTAATGATGGTAGTTCTTCAATTCTTGTCCTTAAGAATCGCGTTGGTTTACTTCAGGATGTAGTTCATGGTGGTTTTTAAATTGCCTGTTGGTGGTTAAACGAGATAATTTACTAGGCCGCCATTTTCTCTTAACCTGAAAATATGAAGCCGACATGCATACTCCATTATTATCATGCCATGTTCGCATCCATGTTTTGGTGACCATTCTTTGTTATCAGTAGTATTAGTATCTTTTAGCAGGACCAAATGATGTTCAGATGCTTTTATTTACTGATGTCTTTCCTTTTTATGATGCAGCTCTTGGAAATAGCTCAGGTTCCCGATGAACATGTGAGATCTGCCTTCCTATGTGTTTCTTTGGCTTAATGATTTTATGACTTTTAGCCATTATTACCCAGAAATTAAGTAGCCATTGCTGCTATCTAGATTGTGCTTGGGGGCCTTCCACTAATAATTTCTTCTTTTGACGACTATTACTCGTGTTCCATGAAACTTTTGAAGACCATGAATTATTTTATCTTGCCTTTTAGACCCTTTGACTTCCATCCGTGTCAATTAATTTTTGTGCGCGTGTGTATGAAAATATAAAATATCCTCTGCATTACAAACTATTTAAAGGCTTTGATTACTCGTTACAGGTCAATGAATTCAAATCGATAGAAAAGTTCAAAATTTTCAATACAAACAACATGTAAGTTAAATATGTCACTATCCCGCGTATGCTAGTTGTTTGCCTGTATCCTCTTATTCCTAAAAGAAATAATTTCCACTAAATGGTATCATGCAGATGGGTGAACCTGAAAGCAATCAAAAGACTTGTAGAAGCTGATACACTCAAGATGGAAATTATTCCAAACCCTAAGGTGCATACTTTGCCAAGTGTTTACGATACATAGAAGACTCAGTAACTCAGTAAAATTACACTATTGTCCTTGTATTTACAAAAAAAGTGTTGTCCTTGCAGGAGGTGGATGGGGTCAAAGTTCTTCAACTCGAAACTGCTGTTGGTGCGGCAATAAGGGTATGGAATACGAAATGTTACACTTTTTTACATGTATATAACTGGATGTTCTATTCCCCTTTTCCACACTACACGGTTTAAAAATAGAAAGTAAAACCTGAAGCTAACTTTGTCTCCGTAATATCAGTTCTTTGAACGTGCTATTGGAGTCAATGTTCCCCGGTCTCGATTCCTTCCAGTAAAAGCAACTTCAGATCTCCTCTTAGTCCAGGTGAATTTCTTGTACAAACTGAATTTCGTCATATTGAATCTCGGCTTATAGCTTCTACTGACTCATGCATATGGCGTCTTACAGTCTGATCTTTACACCTTGTCTGATGATGGCTACGTGGTCCGGAACCCAGCTAGGACTAACCCATCTAATCCTTCCATTGAACTAGGCCCAGAATTCAAGAAGGTCCGACAATTATCTCGACAATTTATCTTCATAAACCAGTGGTCAACTCTTCAATTATTGTCACAAACTTCACAAAAAAATATTATTTTGCAGGTTGCCAACTTCTTAGGTCGTTTCAAGTCCATACCAAGTATTGTTGAGCTAGATAGCTTGAAGGTAACTGGGGATGTCTGGTTCGGAGCTAGCATTGTCCTGAAGGTACTGTACTTATCTCCATATTCCGCCGTACTCTGTTATGTCCTGCTCTGTTATTTTTATGATGAAGGCTTTACATTTCGTCTCTTCTGTGTTTTTATAGGGGAAAGTTGCCATTACTGCTAATTCTGGGGAAAAGTTGGAAATTCCAGATGGTTCTGTCATTGCAGATAAGGTAAGTCAACTTGGCTCCCCCACCTCTTACTATTTGTGTATGTACTTAATTCACAACAGTAGGCTTATTTTTTGTGTTGTGGGATATTCAGAATGTTAGCAGTCCTCAAGACATATGAGAAGTCAATGATCTGGAAAGAGGGGCAGAAGAATAATTTCACAAAAGCAAGGGGACTTTGTAGTCGCCCTCTATAATGTTGTGATGATACCAGAGTTTGCATGCTATACCTGGTCCGTCTCGTCTCCCCCCACCCCCACCCCATCGTCTAGTCGGTTTGTTGATTAAAGAAGTCGCGAAAGGTCAATTTTTGCAAGAATGAGATATGTCTGACTACCTTTGATTTCAGCTTTACTTCAATATATACTCTCAGTCTCTCACTTAGTTTGTGCAAGAGTTTCTGCCATTTGTTTTTACACATTACAGCACTGATGAATTTTTTTAGATACAAGTTTATCAATGGCATGCATTATATCTTCCAATTTTTATTCTCTTTTAACATAGTAAAGTTATTGTGTAAAAGAAAGTAAATGCCGAGAGGGTGGTGGAGGGGTCGCAATCACACCAAAGTCGATTACATGTGGAATTAAGTCTCACACATTACGGTGAGGGACACCAGAAGTTAATCATTTTAGGTCAAACTACGGCCAAGAACCTATGTAATCTTTTTTTCATTAAAAGAAGAGGTAAAACGCAAATTTTATTGTTGGGTATAGCGATCAAGTGTCCAGATTATATAGCCGAAACATTTTTAGCGTCCGATACTTATAACGCCTCACCATCTTATCTTAATTATTTTATATATGTGACAAATAATCACTTAAGAGGTTCCATAGTAATAGAAACATTTTTTTTTTTTTACTGAATTATTATTATATTACTGGAAAGATTAAATCCATATGTATAGATGATATATGACTCATCAATATTTATCTGTGGTCTGTGGACCCTTGAGAAAATGTGCATGCTTTTTTTGTTATGAATGGAATGTATTTTATTATGTACAACCACGTTTTCCGGATTACGTTTCCATATAATATGGTACAAATTTTCTTAAATTGATAGGATAATAAATGAATTTGAAACCTTCTAAAAAAAATAATTGAATTTCGACCCAAAAATAAAATTATTAGAAATAAAAATAAGAATTGTAATTTTTTTTTTTTTTTTTTTTTTTTGAGAAACAATAAGAATCGTAATTAGCCCCAGCATTCACGTATATATACATACATATACATGTTCGTCAAGCTTCGAACGTGAATTTGAAGTACTCCTCAGTCCTACAGCTCTCCGCATATCCAATTTCGTCGGAAAATCTCCTCCATCTCTCCATTAGCGCCATCGCGAAGGTATCAGGATCTCTTCCCCTTCTTCCGTTGAAGTTTGTACGGATAAGAGGTTTTCCTTTTGCAACTACCGTTAATTTAGTAGTATTTCAATTTTCGATAGGTTTAATTCTTGCATGTGTGTGAGTGTGAGTCGAAGAAAGAAACTGAGTAGACTAATCCTTTTGGATTGTGTTGGGTCAAGAATATGAATCTTGAATTAAAATCTTGTGTTGTTTTTCGTTCACCATTGTTTTTTTTTTCCTTTACTGTTTTCTCAAACCACCTTTCTGCTTCGTGTTTCCTTTTTTGGAATTTATATGATCGACGTTGACCTCGCGTTTACCATTTGATTTGGAAAGATTTTTATGGTACGGTTCTACCGAGTGTACATTGTGGCCTCATAATTTTACTCTCTTTCACTATAAAGTATACACTATACATACCGTTACTAAATGTGAACTAGACTAATAAAGTATGATGTAACCACTTGAAATAACGTAGTGTTGTAGACTTGTAGGAGATAAAATATTTCTTGGATTCGAACTTTGATTATGGTGATGTTGGATTCATGTTTTGATTGTGGTGATGCGATGTTGTTAAGTAAAATGCTTCTTGGATTCACGATTATGGTGATGTGATCAGTTGTTAAGTACAATATTTCTTGCATTCACACGCTTTGATTGATGTAATCAGTTGCTAAGTAAAATATTTCTCTGATTCAAGCTTTGATTATGGTGATTTAATCAGTTGCTAAGTAAAATGTTTCGTGGATTCACGCTTTGATTATGGTGATGTAATCAGTTGCTAAGTACGATATTTCTTGGTTTCGCTTTTTGTTTAGGTTGATATAAATATGTAATCAGTTGCTCAAGCACTTAGCTTACGGAGCAAAAGCAAGCACAGTGTAGCAAACACGAGCACCCCTCTTTCACTTGCAAGTTTATACATACATACATATATTTATTGTTGTTGTTGTTGTGCCTCTATCATTTGTATCTTGCATTGCTGGAGTATGTTTTCTAGGTTTTTTTTGGGGGGTGGGGCCCGTGGGGGTGGGGGTGGGGTGGTGAGTTTTCTGGTTAAGGTCAAATTCTCTTCTGTGGTTTCTGTTATTGAGGTGGGTTGTTTAGATCCGGAAATTTGACTTTGTTTTGGGAACTGTTACAATTTGGACTTGGATGCAGTGTACTTTTATTGAGCATAGCAGGAAATGGAAAGTGCTGGCAGTTCCTTTTCCTTACCCTCTGGACCTGATGGGGTGAAGAGGAAAGTGGTTTACTTTTATGACCCGGAGATAGGAAATTACTATTATGGGCAAGGACACCCTATGAAACCTCACAGAATACGGATGACTCATGCTCTTCTTGCTCATTATGGGTTAATGGAACATATGCAAGCTTTGAAGCCCAATCCTGCTAGAGATAAAGATCTTCGCCGGTTTCATGCCGACGATTATGTTAAATTTTTACGTCATATAACCCCGGAAACTCGGCAAGATCAGTTGAGGCAGTTGAAAAGGTATAATGTTGGCGAAGATTGCCCAGTTTTTGATGGTCTATACAACTTTTGTCGAGCATCTTCTGGAGGATCTATTGGTGGAGCTGTAAAGTTAAATCACGGGCTCTGTGATATTGTTATAAACTGGGCTGGTGGGTTACACCATGCAAAGAAATGCGAGGCTTCTGGTTTCTGCTATGTGAATGACATCGTGCTTGCAATTTTGGAACTTCTCAAAGTACATCAGGTTGGTTGGTTGGTTGATACTATGTTTCCTTTCCCCCCTTCTCTCTTTTGCTTTCTCTTTGTCATGTTACATGTTTATTATCTGAGTATAGAATTAAAAAAGGGATACCTGCTAAACTTGATCTCAGTGTTGTTTCATAGACCAGGAAATCTTCATTCATCTGCAATTCGCTTGAGAATTGGACAACTATATTGATTAGGGATAGGGCTAAAGGAATAGTTAAAGAAGTAGGAATGGCAACACAGGGAACTGGTGGAGTCACGTCCCCTCTATAATATATTTATTTGTAAAGCTATAGTTGTTATGTTTATGTAGTATACTGTATATGAAGATACACATACACACCGACCCCATCTAATGGGAATAAAGTTTTGAGTGATGTTGCATAGACACTACCTGAAACATAGACATATTTATTTCACACACCATTGCAGTCCCTCAAAAGTTACTCAAGCAAAAAGACCACCTTTAGTTTTGCTCTTAAGTACTCTCAATTGTCATGTATTATGTAGTGTGTTGATAAAAAAAAAGGTTTTATAACTCTCTTAAATCTTAATGTGTTGATATCCATATTATACTCTTAGTTGCCACTCCACTAGCATTATCTTTTATAATCTTAGTTCCATCACCCCCCCTAACTATCTCTGGTTTATAAAATTGGTGTACTTCAAAAAGGAATCAGTCAAAAGAACTCTATTTCCTATATGAATAATTAGGCTTTAGAAACAGAAAATAAAAGACACTGAACCAGAGCAAGTCATTTTGGCATAAGAATGTTTAAAAGAGGATTAGTGGCTTTTACATTCTTTGCACTATGTGCTTGTTTATGAGGTAGTGACTTTTTGATCCATTTTAAATGCCTTGGGCTAGAACTTTGAAGTTTCTGTAACCAAATTTGTTGAGTTATAACCTATACTTTTTTCTTTTTCAGCGTGTTCTGTATGTAGATATTGATATTCACCACGGTGATGGTGTTGAGGAGGCGTTTTATACTACAGACAGGGTTATGACTGTTTCTTTCCACAAGTTTGGAGATTACTTCCCGGGCACCGGAGATATTCGTGATATTGGATACGGGAAGGGAAAGTATTATTCCCTCAATGTTCCACTAGATGACGGAATCGACGATGAAAGCTATCAGTCTTTATTCAAGCCCATAATGGCCAAGGTGATGGAGATTTATAGGCCAGATGCGGTGGTCTTGCAATGTGGTGCAGACTCCTTATCAGGGGATAGGTTAGGCTGCTTCAATCTTACGATTAAAGGCCATGCAGAGTGTGTTAAATATATGAGATCGTTTAATGTCCCACTACTGTTACTTGGTGGAGGTGGTTATACAATACGCAACGTTGCTCGTTGTTGGTGCTATGAGGTAATGTTTAGGTGCCTGTTGTGGGTTATATTCGCCGCCATTTTGTTATTTATATTTCTTAGTTCTGCATACATTTTAAACACTGCATTTGCTTTGCAGACAGGAGTTGCCCTTGGGATTGAGCTTGAAGATAAGATGCCGCAACATGAATATTATGAATATTTTGCTCCGGACTATACTCTCCATGTCTCCCCAAGTAACATGGAAAACAAGAATTCTCGCCAAAATCTGGAGGATACACGAAACAACATACTTGCAATTCTCTCAAAATTACGGCATGCACCAAGTGTGCCGTTCCAGGAGCGACCACCAGATACTGAACATCCCGAGGTTTGCTTTCTACATGTGATCATTTGTTGATCTCTTGTTTATGATTGTCTTGAACTTTTTTCTTAAAAAGTTAAAAAATGAATGATTAGAAATGTTAGATCACTTCAAAACAGAAAGGCGTTCAAACAATTTTATATTTGCTATAATCTGGTGTGAATATTCATGAACAAACATATGTAGTTATATTTATCTTCACACTATAACACTTTTGTCAACGACGACAACAATAAAAAGGCGAGCTATTAATTGTTTTCTTGCACACTAAGTTGAATCACTTGGAGCAACAACAAACTTCTCTCTTGTATCATTAATTCAAACTAAAATTCTTGGAAGATGAATAAAACCATTAAATATTATGGTGAAAAAGTAGGTTTAACAGCCTATATGGCTAAATGTTAGATAATTTGTTAGTACGAATAGATTCAAATGCAATTTCTGTTATTTTGGAAATAAGATGATATTCTAAGGTGGATTGATTGCGTCTATCTGACTATAGTGAATTAGCACAAGGTGTTTATAGTAGGTTAAATGTTCTTGCACAGTTGTTCTAAATGTACTCTAGTCTGTTTAGATACTAAAGCATTAAATGATGATTTACATAATCCCTTTTCAAGATCTACAAGTCGTCCTACTTTCATGGAACCCGTTGGCTTATTTTTGTCCATCTTTTTCCATGGGTGTTTGATTTCCTTTTGATCTTCGGGTCTCAGGCTGATGAAGATCAAGAAGATGCAGATGAAAGATGGGATCGTAATTCTGTTGTTAAAAGGAAGCTTGCTGATGGGTATAGTTCTTGAACGCATTTTTTTGCTTTAAACTGTTTTGTTCTTTGTCCTTGATATTTTAAAAACAAAGCTTCCTTTGTTTCTTGCAGCGGTTCTTTGAATGTTAAAGTTAAGATGGAATATAGGGAGGCTGATCCAATGGATGTGGTGGTATGTTTGATATCCTTGAGACTTAAGCTATCCCTAGTGTAATCCATTTGCAATAATAACGGTTCATTCAAATTTTAATTTTAGTAGATGCGGTAACTAGATGTGTAAAAAATCAGGATGACATGGGATATGTGACATACTAGGATATGTACAAACAAATACACGTACTCTTCGCCATGAGCAGACCCAATGCTTTAGCATACGGGCACGTGCCCCCAATCGACTTTCGAGATCTTTTTCATATCCTTGATTCCCTCTCCAATTTTCTTTCGTGTCCTAGTAACTCCACTTTCTGGATCCGTCACTATACACCTTGATATTATTACTACAACTCTTATATCTATCAAGTTTATTGGTAATCTATTTGTTTGATTTTGTTTTGCAGGATTCTAAACTGGGGGTAGCAGGGACGAATATAAAGGTGGAAGCCGGGCTTGGGACGAATATAAAGGTGGAACCAGGGTTTGGGACGAATATAAAAGTGGAACCAGGGGTTGGAAGGAACATAAAGGTGGAACCAGGGCTTGAGACGAACATAAAGGTGGAACCGGGGGTTGAAACCAATATAAAGGTGGAACCAGGGGTGAGCTCTGGCAAGCATTTTGATAAACGTGCTGGCAGCAGAATTCCTTGAACCCAGCCCGACCTTGCAGTGAATATACAGTTTTTTTCTTCTTCTTTTTCATCCTTATTTCAGGGATGTGTGTTAGTCCTGTATAGTCTTGTTATAGTACTTAATATAGGTTAGACCGAATTTTGTAGGGTATTTTAGTATAATTTTTTTGTCCCCTCCCCCTCCCCCTCCTACAAATACACAATACCTCCGTACTTGAAAGCAGGTAAACAAAGTGAACTGAAATGAGAGAAGCTTAAACTCTAATTTTCACATGGTCGATAGAAATGGAAATGCATTAGTTGGGCAACAATTGACGTGACACTAACTTTCTTGATTAAAGATCAACAAACGGGATGTTTTTGTTTTTGTTTTTGTTAGGTTTTTTTATTTTATTTAGAATTAGAAATGTCTGATTCAAATCATATTTTATGTATATATTAAATGGATTAGACTATCATTCTTCGTCAAAATAGCACAAATTTGAAGTAACAAAAAACTTTTGCAGGTATTCTTATTGGGAAACTTGACAATCTATGCTTGAAAAGTTGTAAATTTGTAAAATATCCGTCGCATAAAGTTATTGGAAAAATGTCCTTACGTCTCTTATGCGTCAATGATGTGTCCGTTTTTTTTTTTTTTTTAAATGGGAATGGTAAAAGTATCGACACTCCCTCGTTCAGCCGCCTCCTTCCTCCCCTCCTTCCTCCGTCCGTTCTGTACTTTCCTCTCCCTCTCACAGATCGAAGCGGCCCTCTCACAGAAGCGGCGGATTCCCTCGTCCTCTTCAGTCCGGCTTCCCTCCTCTTCAGTCCGGTATTCCGGTCCGGTGGTGGCTGCGCTGCTCCTCCTCCCTCCTCAATCCATTTCCATTCCTCGTCAGACAAGCAAGGTAAATTCTAATACCTTCCACTTTTCATTTCCAATTTTCCAAGTGATGTTATACGATGGTTGATAATTGCCTGGTAATTTGGTATATGCTTTCCATTTCGGTAAATTGTTGTGTTCAGGTATTTGGTGTTTGGTTTGGAAATTGGAATTTAAGCTTAACAGGCTCGTTGTGTGAATTTTTTTTTGAATAAAGTTGATAAATTAACAAGTATGTACATTAGGAACAAATTTGTGGCTATTTGTTTATTTTTATTTTTATTTTTATTTTCTTAACAGATTAATAAACGAAATCGGGTGAATTTGAGGAAATTGTTAGTAACTTTGAGAATCCAGAGGTGGGTGCATCCGGTGGGGAAACGCCGGCCATTTTCATATGTGCTTAATCTCATAATTGTTTTGAATTGTTTTGAACTATTCTATACCCTGTAACCTCTGATATGGCATGTTCCTAAGTTTTAAAAAAAAAAAAAAAGTGAACTACTTTTAAAGCTATGACTATGAGGACTCAATTATCCTTTGATTATATTAAGTTCCTGGGAATTGTTATTGTATACATTGTGTTTTTACTGTTTTCGGTTGTGTACTTGTAACTTTAATGGGCAACCTTTGCAAAGAATTTTCTTCTTGTTTGTTATATACAGATTTTTTTGCAAAGATCTTTCGTTGAACATGTATTTTCATTAACATACTTGCTTTTCCTACTACTGCAGCTAAAGGTGCTTTGACAACCAAAATCTGCATTTTCATTATAACCAAAGTTTGTTGGATAAACTAGTTGATTCATAAACCAAGGCATTCATATGTTCATCCTTTTTCTATTTTTAGTAAAAATTGGAATTACAGCCCCTTCAGAACTTGTGCTTTGTTTTTTTGCTTTGGTCAATCAGCCAAGTCGGTTGAGAAATTGTTCTTGTGAGTTGTGACATTGATTATGTATTGTATATTATTTGAATGAATGCTGCCCCTTTTCCGGTACTAATGTGTTATGAATGCTGAATCTTACTATATACAGATGTTCATCAAGATGTGTACCTGTTTGATTTTCCAGATCTTATTTACAGATTCTACTGCAAGTGCTTTAAGTTAAGAAAACTTGAGTAATCCTAAGTTAGGAAAGTTTGGGCGTGACTACCGATCTTTATCCAAATATTGGCTGATAAACTATTGTTTGAATTATGCTCCAATATATAGAATGATAATTCCTTTCTGCCATAATAAATCATGTCTCAAACCAATGTTGGATGTACATGTTTTAAAGTGGGTCACATGACTTCATTGACATCCGAGATTTTTCTAATATTAAAACAATGTTGTTTGAATTTTTTAGTATTAAACAATGATATACTTTGAATTTTTCTATTATTGAACCAATGTTGTTTTGTTATTAAAAATGTCGCTTTATCGATAAAAAAATGTGTTTTACGCCCAAATAATTTTAATGAAATTTTTGTAAAAAATGTAATTTTAGACTCAAATGACACATCTGGAACAAATTTTAGGATCCGCCACGGTTTATGTTTATCAATAAAAAATGTTGTATCATGTTATAAACAATCATGAAGAAATAAAAGTTTACAAGCATAATAAAATCAAGTTTCATTTAATATCTTCAAAATAAAAATCCATTTCATAATTTCAACTCCTTCTCAAAAAAAAAAAAAAAAAAAAAAAACCCAGCTCATCCGACGCATATGGGCCGCAAATGAGCCGTAAGCATATTTTCCAAAGCTTTAAATACGAGGAATACTAATCCAATATATATCTTTACAAGCATTATATGGTCAAGTTTCCCTTCTTATTTTCCTCTTTCCTTAAATAAAAAGTCCCTATTTCAATTTTATTAGGTAGAATCCTCTTTCCGGAAAGTTTAGTTTAGACGATAATTGAAAGAAGTGGACGGCTCCATTAATGCCTTTTTCTACATTTTTTTTTTTTTTTTTAAAGCTTACTTTCAAGCTAAAGCAGGTATATATAGACTAATAATGACTTTCTGTTAATGAGCATAAATTCAATTCCCACCCACCCCCTCAACCTCAACACAACAAATATGTCATATTTGACATAATATATTTTGATTCTTAGGTTTTGTATATATTATTAATACGAAGTAGGGTCCTGCCCTTATTTCTAAGAATGACATTTATTGATTCCTTTTTCTTCCTTCATTTCTAATACATTCGATTTTGATTTTTTTTTTTTTAATGGCTGGTCGGCAAAGAAGATGACACATAAAACAAATTTCCAAGATGCCAACTTCAAAAAAATAATTAGAGTGATTTTATTTTATTGGAAATAATGATTATTTGAATCCTACTTAAATCAATTTAGATCGAATAATCAAATTCTATGATAAAGTTCACGTGAATCCTAAATCGAAAATTGACATCTAATCTCTTCAACATCGACTTTTCAGGGGTCGAAGTAAATTTGCTATCGGCTCCATTAACAACTCCTTATTGTTTTTCATCTTTTAACTTCTAATCTGTGTCGTCGGCACGTTCGTTTTCCTCTTTCTTTCTTTTTTCCCCTTTTCTTTTTTAATTCAGGTAGTCGTACCAAGTTCAATGGATGTTGCCCGATCAATACTTGACCAAAAAATGCGGGGTTGCATCTAGTAGTTTTAATTTGTTCACAAAAAAAATATATATATATTGAACAAAAAATGAAGATTAATTGGGTCATGTAAAGGAATCATTTGATTTGTCTAGAAGACTTTTCCATGTTCGCATTTTGGGATCTTTCATACCTTCTGGACCCTTTTTTTATAACCAAAGACCATTGATATTTCACAATTCACACCTAAAACTAAGCAAAATATAAAAGAATCAAACATTAATTAGTTAAGTGTTTGAGATCGGTTTATTAACCTTGATTAACGGGTCGAGTTCAGTTGAATCTTAAACAAACATTTTACGAGCCGAGCATCTGAGATTGTTTACGCTCCTATCCGAAGGAGTAAGTAGAAATTTTAAAGAATAGTTGTGACAATTAATGCTGGAAATCGTCGGGTCATAAATCCGGGGCTTTCTTCCTCCAAGTGGCAATCCATTCAAGGCGGAACCCTAAAAAGAGGTGGAGCGGGGGTATTATTGCGGTGGTTTAGACTGTACTTGAGAAACTGTATCTCAAGCTGCCTATGTATCCAATGTGTGTATTGGAATCAAGTTTTCGTAATTCCTTAGGGATTGTTGATATAGAGGGGCTTGTGTCCTATTGTTGCATGTAGCATGTCCATGTTGGACTTTGATTTCGTGTTCCTAAGGAAGAGATAATGATGATTTGATCCCCTTGATTTTAGAAGATAATTATGGACATATTTGAATGTCATGATTAGAATAGTTACAACTTAGGATTCTTTCCGTATTTATTTGGATTTTAACGTGTACATAAGGGATTTGGTCCGAGACGGACTTAGGCCGACCTGTAGGGTCGGACATGGGTAGGCTGACCTTATCCCTCAGCCGACCTGCAGAGGTCGGGGGAGAGTAGCCGAGATCGCATAGCTCGGATCCTGGGGGTTATGCCCCTCAGGATGAACTTTCTCTATCTTCATTTATAGTTGGATCATTACGGGGATGACACTTGGCGAGATGTTGATCCGACCTCCGTCAAGCTGAAAAAATAAATTTAAAAAAAAAAGAGGATTCATCATCTAAATTCAACAATTCACTTCCCATTAATATCCCAACCAATTTTTTTCTTTTTTCGGATACGAAAGGTTTAATACACACGAAATATGTTCAAATAGGGCTCGAACTCAGATCGTCTTGCTAGAGTATAGCCTAGCTAACCGCCAGGCCAATGCAGCGAATGCTATCCCAATCAGGTGTAGTATATTAAATTGTCCACCGACATTTTTTTGTTGATTCATTGACACTTTCTCAAGCATGCGGACCAATCTTCGACTTTCAAAGTGTTACATAATAGTAAATAAAAGGGCCAATTATTTAAAAGGACTGATTTTCAACTTATTATGGGTAATAGGACACTCCGAAATTTTATTTAGTTAGAACGACATTCTATTTTAAGAAGGAAACTTATTTAGTTATAAGGACATTCTAATTTCAAGTGGATAAAGAGGAAGAAAGAAAAAAATGAAGGAGGAAAAAAAAAAGAAGCGTTCAAAGTAGAAAAAAAAAAAAAAAAAAAAGAAAAGAAAAACTTACGTGCGGGTGGGTTTTTTTTGTTTTTTTTTTAATTCACCATATTCCTAAAGATCATATATTTTGATCTAAAAATCGGATCATTATAATTTTTTCACTAAAATTCATATTTTTTCGTCTTCTTTATTCTAAAATCAAATTTGATATTTTTCCAAATCAATTTCATAAAATCAATTTTTTCTTCATCAACGCCCTCTCAGATCGATGATCAATCGCCAATCGCATAAGTCATCAATGTCCTTGTATCGTACATCAATGTCCTTGTATCGATATCAATGTCATCGCATAAGTCATCAATGTCATCTGCGATAAGCCAGGCACCACCAAGATGATCATAGAGGCACTCTTGTCAATCTCTTGATGATGGTAACTCTACACACATAGTAAAACACACTCTGCACTAATAGGCGGCCAGATTAACTATCACCAAAGAACCCAACCAAGAATCCACCAACCATAATTCTTGTAAGCACACCATGATTATCCCCACCATTAACCACAATCGATGAGAATATAGTGTGATCACCCAAAAATAGCCATATACCCAAAAACAAGGTTGAAAGCTATCATGGTCCTCGCCTTTAACAACGCGATAGCTCTTTTTTCATAGTTGCAAGCCCATAAACCGGCTCCAATATAGAAACCACGCTAGCCAAATGTCACAAAGCACTTATATCGACCTGCAACCCAAGAAACAGGACAAAGACAACCATAAGAGAAAAGAAAAACAACCCCAAACTATGAGTATCCACAGCTATTATAAGCAGCACCAGAAACCCAAAAAAAGACTTAATTGTAAGCCACCATGGTGAGTGAAACCCATAAGAAGGTAATACAGAGCCTCCTAGATCGTACTTGTGCTGCGAAAGCAAAAGGGACTAAAATAATTAGTGCTACGTGGCAAACCTTATGCCAACATAATCTACTCAACGATCTAGTTTAAGACACTTGGCATTTAAGTAATAAATCGTAAAAGACTAAAATAACCCTCAGCAATTCTCAAAAAGTGCAGAGGACGCGGCTCCTCTGCTGTAAAAGGGGTACAGCACCGCGTGCTGTGACGCAAAACGGCGTCGTTTTGGTACAAACGACGCCGTTTGGTTCCGATCCAAAAAACAAAAACAAAACAAAAAAACGGCGCCGTTTTTGCCCGAAACGACGTCGTTTCGGGCTCACAGCAGACGCGGGCATTGTTAGGAAATCTACGCGGGAACGCAGCGGAATTCAAAAATTTATTTCCTATCGACCCAAGATCGACTTCGTTTAAGCAATAAACAAATAGATAGTAGACGGTGGTTACCTTGGTTGATCTAAAAGATCGACGCTTTGACCCGTCAGGAGAGTAGTTCGCGCATGAGCCGCCCAAGTGTTCGGCCTCTACCGCTAGTCCACACGAGCGACCCGCGGAATCCCATCATGGATTCTTTATTGGAAAACTCCGGTTCTTTAGACCGGCCCTTTTCCTCTCTCCAACTCTCCAAAAGATCTTTCTCTCTATTTTACACAAGAACTATGAGCTCTTTGCAATTGTGATGTCTGAAAAGAGAAAGCTTGACACCCACACTATATTTATAGGGGTGGGGCGCCTCAATGAAGAGTGGAGGAGAGAAAACCTTTTCCCAATAAAATAAGGAAGATATAATTGATTGATTTATCTCATTTATTATAATATCTCATATTAAATAAATCAGGATATTGTCAATATCTTATATTGAATATTCCAAAGATATTGTCAATATCTTATATTGATTATATTTATTTTATTACCATAAATCAATTTCTGGCGTGTGTATATATCACATATATATTACACAAATAAATCTATATATTATATATGCCATACAGACAGTTGGTGCGCATGCAAATCTTTGATGCGCCACATGCATGCATCATTTATATATATATATATTATATTAATATCTAATATTAATATTTAGTAATACAATTAATTAAATCAGACAATCCAAAGTGTATCATATACACACACAAAAATTGCTTACCTTAGCCAATAAATTGGCATCCGGGATATTCTTTAATTAATATAATATTATTAATATCTTGTATTTAATTTATTCATAATAAATAAATACCACCATATTAATTTACCACTATAACCTTTATAATCTCGAGATAAACTTTCCTTATTTGGTTATCATCTATAACCACATTTTAATCGGCTAGATGTTCTTATGTGTGTGACCCGATAGGCTTCGAATATGTTGGCCGTAGACACAAAGTGCAAATTACGAAAATGCCCTTCATGCCTAACGATCACGGGATAGCGTCTAAAGAACACACCGTGACCCCAATCATCGGAAGAGTCAAATGCAATGACTACTACCTTTCATGTGAAAGAAGCGATTCGTGTAACTTACAATCCTATCATTTGTAATAATATCCATACGATTACGTGCGTCGAGTGTCAAACATTAACAACCGTATCTTATAATCTGGATATCATGCTCTCTCGAAGTAACTCGTTTACTCCCACTTTGCAAAGATTCACGAGAGTAAGACATTCCTTATAAGAAGGCCATTTCGGATATTCGATCCCAATCATAGAGATACGCGATTCCCGGACGACCAATCATGTATACTCCGCGTGCTTGAGATCATACCCAATCACTACCGCATGATCGCCCGTGGTTAGGGAAACCTCAATAGTGTCAAAGCATGACAATCCACACCGTGATGCCATGAAGACTCGGTCTTAAGGATAATTACACAACCGTCACATAGTGTGACACTTATCGTGTAAGTGGGTCGATCTAACGTCACGATTCTCTAATACACGCCCACGCATACCGGTCAAGTGTCTCTACACTTCGATGAGCGAGATCTATCCTCGCTTCTTAAAGACGTAAGACATCTAATACGTATAGCTTTGTTCATACTATCAATGCCCGTTTAATAGTACATCACCTAGAGACATTTAAGTATCAAACTTATTAAAGTGATTAGAGATCTCATCAACCATGATCGCCTATCATGGTTTCTCTAACACAGTTTAATACTAAGGACGTTATCATATAACAATTCATAATTGGTTCTTTAGAAGAACAGATATATGACAACATAAAAGCCATTTTATATATGTATAAACATAAAGAAATAGTATAAATGATCCGACCCGGTCGGATCCGGTCCAACCCGATTGGGTTTAGGACACTATTCCAACAGGCATGGCAGGGGATCCCAACTCAAGTGCAGATGGAGCAGAAGAGAGATTGATATGCAGTTCCTTTGACAGAGACTTTAGCCCTATGATGCATCGACACTTCAATCTGGTCGCCGTGCGCCGTGTCCGACACAAGACACGACACGACACGCTCCGACACCGTGTCCAACATGTGTCGGATGATTAAATTAATATTATTTAAAATTTAAATATCCGACACACTGTCGACACTCCCCGTCACGGCACCGACACTCACTGACACTCACCGACACTACTGAACCCAATTTTTTTATTTTTTATTTTCTTTACTTAAGTTTTCTTCAATGGAAACGTTAAAATATGATTTTCATTTCTATAATAATTAAATAAATAATACGCCGTATCAAGTTTATATGTTTTTTTGTTGATAAACAATCATTTTTACAGTTTGTAATATTTTGAAAGTCACAATTTCTTTTGGCATCGTATAAAGGTCAAATATCTATTCTAGATATTTATAGAATTTATGTAATACACATCTTATTTTGTCTAGTTTTTTCACATGTTTACGAATATTTTTTTTTTATAAATTGAATTTTATTTATATATATATATATATATATATATATATATATATATATATAACGTGTCGGCGGCATGTCGTGTTCTTAAATTTTGGAATTAACCGTATCGCCGTGTCCGTGTCGTGTCGTGCGACGTGTCCGTGTCCGTGCAACATAGCTTTAGCCACAGTAGTTCAGCTGTTAAATGTGCCAAGGCACGATTCTCAAATCCATTACTTGATGTAGTAACATGTTGCTTCTTGGAACACCAAGAGACAAGAGAAGATACTAGGTATACACAATAAGCTGCACCAAATTTTCTATCAGAGGGATTGCAACCCATATCAACATCAGAATGTAAAGTCCCATATCGGTAAATTAAGTGTATGCTCATCCTCATATAAGTGTGAGACATAAAAATTTTGTCAACTCGGGTTGGCCATTTTAGATGAAGCGAGGACGACGGTCTAAGCACTTGACCGGATCATTTATAACTCATTTAACCTTACCATGTTTGGGGAGTCACGGAATGGTATCAGAGTCGACTATCAGACGCAACTATACGTTGCATCGTTAGAGATGGTGTAAGGATGACCTCTAGTTACCTCTGGTAGGGACGAAATGATATCGTGTAAGGATGACATATAGTTACCTCTGGTAGGGACGAAATGATAACAGAACCGACTATCAGATGGAACTATGCGCTACACCGTTAGACGGTGTAAGGATGACCTCTAGTTACCTCTGGTAGGGACGAAACTGGGACAGTTCCAGTGAGACAAGTCATGGCCATCCTGGCGAGGATGCCAGACTCTTATAAGGGGAGAATGTAAAGTCTCACATCGGTAAGTAAGTGAATGCTCACCCCATATAAGTGTGAGACATAAATGTCTTGTCAACTCGGGTTAACCCTTTTAGACCAAGCGAGGATGACGGTCTAAGCAGTTGACCGGATCATATTACTCATTTAACGTTATCAGGTCTGGGCGTCACACATAAAAACCAACGAGATTCATGTTGGAAAGGTGTCCTAAACCCAATCGGGTCGGACCGGATCCGACCGGGTCGGGTCATTTACAGTCTATTTAGTTCATGTAATAACTTTATTATGATTAATAAAAGCACTTATGTTATTATATATTGTTTATCTTCATATTATTTGTTGTATATATATATATAGTAACGTCCCTAGTATCAATCTGTGATAGAGAAACCATGATAGTGATTATGGTTGATGAGATCTTTAATCACTATAACAAGGTTGGTACTTAAATGTCTCTAGTCTTACATATTATCAAATGGGACATTGATGATATAATCGGACTAAAGACGTATTGGATGTCTTCTTATCTTTTAGAAGGTAGGGATAGATCTCGTCTATCGAAGTGTAGGGACACTTGACCATGACGTGGGCGTGTATTAGAGAATGCGCGACGTGGGATCGACCCACTTACATTAAGTGTCACACTATGTGGCGGTTGTGTAATTATCCTTTTTGACCGGAGTCTTCATGGCATCACGGTGTGGATTGTCATGCTTTGACACTATTGAGATTTCTCCTAACCACGGGCGATCATGCGGTAGTGATTGGGTATGATATTGAAGCATCGCGGAGTATACATGATTGGTCGTCCGGGAATCGCGTATCCTATGATTGGGATTGAATATCCGAAATGGCCTTCTTATATAAGGAATGTCTAGCTCTCGAGAATCTTTGCAAAGTGGGAGTAAATGTGTTATTCGAGAGAGCATGATATCCAGATTATAAGATACGATCGTCAATGTATTGACACTTTCGAGATACGATCGTATGGATATTATTATAGCGATAGGATTGTAAGTTACACGAAGCGTTTCACATGAAAGGTAGTAGTCATTGCTTTTGACTCTTCCGATGATTGGGGTCACGGTGTGTTGCTAGACGCTATCCCGTGATCGTTAGGTATGAAGGGCATTTTGGTAAAATGCACTTTGTGTCTACGGCCAACATATTCGGAAGCCTATCGGGTCACACACATATGAACATCGAGTCGGATTAAAATGCGGTTATAGTTGATAACCAAATAAGGAAAGTTTATCTCTAGACTATAAAGGTTATAGTGGTAAATTAATATGGTGGTATTTATTTATTATGAATAAATAAAATACAAGATATTAATTATATACATAAATTAGATTAATTAAAGAATATTCGGAAGTCAATCTTTTGGGATATGGGCGCCACTTTTGAGTGTACAAGATACACTTGGATTGTGACTTTAATTAATAAGATTACCATAATATTAATATAAGATATTAATTGATTTTGAAAAAATAGATTTATGGTAATAAGATAATTATAATCAATATATGATATTGGCAAAATAAATTATAATTAAAGAGATAAATCAATCTAGAAGATTTTCTTTATTTTATTGGAAAAGGTTTTCTTCTCCTCCACACCATATGGGCGCCCCAACCACTATTTATAGGAGGTGGGTGTCAAGCTCTTTGTACAACACAATTGCAAGAGTTCATAATTCTTGTGTAAAATAGAGAGCTCTCCATAGTGAGTTTGTGAGGAAGAAAAGGTCCGATCCAGCGGCCGGAGTTTTTCCGATAGCGATCAAGGAGGATTCGGGAGGGGTTCGTGTGGATTAGCGATAGAGGCCGGACGCGTGGACGGCTTGCGCATTGAACTACTCTCCGTTGGCGGTCAAAGCGACGATCTTGTAGATCATCTAAGGTATAACCGTCAAACTACTTAACTTGTTTATTGCATTAAACGAAGAACGATCTAGAAAAGGAAATCAAATTTTAAATTCCGCTGCGTTAAACTAGTGATTTCCTAACAATTCAATCCACCAGTAGCCTTAACATATAGGGCATATTGAATTGTTTCTTTAACATATATAAAGCCTCTTGAGAGCTTTTCGGTTGTAGGAGCATTCATGAACTGGCATAAGGTGTTCAGAAAGAATGAAATATCAGATCTAGTGAATGTTAGATATTGTATGGCACCAACTGCACTTATGTACTCGGTAGGATTAGATAAAAGAGTCTCATGATCTGGTATGAGAATCTTGTCTGCAATCATGTGAGTGGGACAAGGCTTGGATTGGTGCATATCAAGCCTATGCAAGAGCTGTATAGCATATTACTATTGTGAAAGCACCAGTAGAGTAGAATCTCTTTACACATCAATTCCAAGAAAATGACCAGGGAGTCAAGATCTTTTAAAGGAAATTTGATGTTCAGCAAAGTGATAGATTTTTTGATAGCAACATTTAAATTTCCAATCATCAAAAAGTCATCATCAACATAGACTAGGACATAGAGAATGAGTTTATCCTTATGAAAAAATGAACAAGGAAGAATCATACATGTTGGTCCCTTGAAAAGGCTTTGGTTAAGTTTAGAGGGGGGGGGGGTGAATAAACTTAACACTTAAAACTTTTGGAGTTAACAAACTCATCAAGGTTAGTAGCCTGCTGACTGCTCAGTAGTCTGCTGAAAGTAGATATTACTGAATTTGTTGCAGCGGAGTATGTTCAAATTAAGCCTTAATACTTGTTGTTTAAATAGATGATACTAAGTATTAAATACTCAGTAGTGTAAGTATGTGTAGTTCAGTTGCTAGTTTCAGTGGGTTGATGTGGACAGTAAACTAAATGCAGAAAGTAAGTAGGCAAATTTTATAGTGGTCCAGGTGGTGTAATCCTGTCAGTCCACTCTTCTCCTGTGATATTGGAGGAAATTCACTAGAGATCTTTGAGGTTGCGGTTACAAAAATCCCTAAGTTGTCTGTCCTTCACCAATAGCTATGACTTCACAAACTGAATATTTGAAACATGTAGGATTGTTGCTCCAAAGTATTCCACTGGTTCTTGAAGGGTAGGATTGTCTCTTCACCAACTCCACCACAAACAACGAGCTTTGACACTGCTTTGCTTTTTCGTTTGAAGAGTTTATTGTAAAAGAAAGTTTGAATCAAATGAATGATTCAACAGTCAGCAGCTTGATCAGGATGAAATGATCAGCAGCTTATAGTCTTCAAGTGTGTGAACATGATGTAGCTTGATAGCAGGTTACACTTGAAGAATTTTCTGGATCAGTAGCTTTAAGCTCTGTGTATGTCAGCAAGGTGAATTTCTTGATAAGAACTTGATAGCTCAGAGTAGAAGAGTAGATTGTTATTTTTCATCACTTGTATCTGAATCAGGAGTCTTCTATTTATAGGTGAGAGTCCTGTGACTTATGTTTGAAATTCAAACATAGCCGTTTCAGATTTGTCCCCATTCTGACTTGCATTCTGTCCCTGTACATAGTACCGACACCTTTGTCGATTTACTTTACTGTCGTTTCGGTCTGGCCCACCCTTTGACTTGTGTCCATTGGTTAATCCTCTGAATCTTTCCAACGTTCTTTTAATCTTAGCCATTGATTTGTTGACAATATCAAGCCTTGTAATCCATCCTTATCCTTGTAATCTTCCAATGTAACATTTGATTAGCTCCAAATTTATACTCAGCAGATGCCTGTGTATATTGGTCTGCTGATGTATATATCAGTCAGTTGTCTTAAGTTAGCTGTGTTTACAAAACACTTCAACTGACTTCTTTTCATCTAACTTTTTATTGTGAAGTTAGAGTACACCATTTTAATCATAACTAAGTTTCAATCACCACTTAACATGTGGAACTTAGACCTTGTACACAAGGTAAATGTGATCAGTTTAGGTCATCACAGACTTCCCTAAATTTTGATTCCATATCCTTGGATTTAATTACTAAGTTTGATCCATTAGCCTTCAATAACTGAGTTTGAACCCTTAGCCTTCAGTCTTCAGCAGGTCTACTGACCTAGTTACCTTACTTTAATTACAATGTTTGTTTGATCAAACCTATACAAAGATCAATCTCTAATAAACCTATACATTTGATCTAGACATCTTTTTGCCTTTACTCTATAACAGCTAGTCTGGCACTCATCATTAAAACTTAAAATAAGTCCAACAATACACATATTGAGTAAGTCCCCAAGCTAGGAGTTGCCCTCTTAGTTACTCAAACTAGACACAATGTGCATGTTTAGACCATATATAGCTCTTCTCATATGGCGGGCATGATGAGGTTTAGTAAAATCATCAAAACCTTTGGGTTGAGGCCCGAAGACTACCTAACAATTACTGCATTGTGCAATAACACTTATATGTGTCTGGCTTATCTTGTCAAAATTGAGTTTGTATCTCAATCATATCCTTTGTCTAAGCTATTTGACCACCTCTTTGAGTTGTATACTTGATGTTTGACATCAAGTATCACAGCTCTCACACAAGCTTACAAATTTGCATACATACTTGATCATTGTTTCGTTGCTTATCTGTGTTGCATACTTGTTGTGTTGTTTGAAATTTTTCTTCAAATGACATCCACAGAACTCGCAACCACCGCTACCCATACCTCGCTTACCAAGAAATTTTCTAAAGCAATCGTGTAAGCATCTCCATAAACTGTGCACACTACGTGGCCGAACCGACAAGGACCATATCCTCTACCGCACACAATCCGGTCAATCAGCATACAAGGGCCACACACAATATCTAATGCATTAATTAATTTTAGGTAATAAAAATTGGTTGTATTTATAATAAATTAAGGGTGTGATAAAATAAAAAATATAAAAAATATTCTACTTTATTATTAAAAAGACATATATTATAGAAAAATCTTGCTTTATTTTCTCTCCAACCACTTTCTAGAAAAATCTTACTCCTTCTTCTTCAGGCTTCCTTCCTTTCCGGCGCCGGTGCCGGCTGTTTTTCTTGCTTTATTTTGTGTTTTTTTTTTTTTCTCATGGTCAAATCCACCCCCTTTTTTGTCTTCTCCCCTCCTTAAATGCCTCAGACCTATTGATTTCTTTTCTATTTTCCGATCTGGACGGCGGTTGTTCTTGTTGGCTTTTGTCTCTCTTCCTTCTTCTCAGCTATTAATAGATTTCTTGGTCAGATTTTGAAGTGGAGAGGGGCTGCCGGCGACGGTTTTTGGTCACCGGAACTGCAAGTTTTGGGTTTGCCAGAACTGTAATAAAGAAAATCATGTCTATTTCCGGCTACATGCAGTTCTTTCCTCTGTTTGGCTTGTGGACCGATTGGATTCATCATTCTCTGGGTGAAAAAAATTTATTCAAGCCGGATGGGTGGCGTTTCCTTGGTGGCTCAATTCGTGGGGAAGGAGGTTGGATTTTGTCTGCAGATGTTTATGCATGTCTTTAATAGTTGTTTTTGTGTATTTGGTTTTTCTGTAAATTGGACTGGGTTTTCGTTTGTTTGTGTTCGGGTCAGGTCGGTGGTAATAGTCGGATTCTCCGGTGTTTTAGTTTACCTTTGTCTAAGTATGTTTAAGTCAAGTTTGATTTTCGTATTACCTTATCAAATCAAGTCCTCTAAGATGAGGCAGAATTTGGTCGGCATGGTTTCTCCATGTCTTTTCTTTTTTCGTTGTTTATGGTAGTGGTCAGAACTTTTAATTTGAGTGGTGATCCAGGAGTTATTTAATTATTTAAAGCGTCGGTCCGGTTGTAAGTCCTTTGTTTTCTAATGAAATCTTTCGTTTCGGGGAATATATATATATTATAAAAATAGTACAAATGAAGAAGAAAAACTTTAATAAAAACAGTTTAACCACTGCTTAGGAAGGCCCTCGCCATGCGATTCAGGAGTGCGAGAGATGTTAATCGAGGGCCAAGCAATTTCCGGGAAGATCTTGTTGCTTTTTCCGTTTACCGAAAAAAGGTAGCTTTATTTGACTCGACCTCCACACTCCTCAGAACTTTCATTCGGCGTGGCATTACACCATCCCAACCGCTTACCACTAGGCCATATCCAGGGATGAAGAAAAACTTTAATAATATAATGGTGCAAAGGTAATGAAATGAAATTTGACGGGACGCCAAGTTCATAGTTAATTGTTTGGGACAATTGAAAAGTCCTGCGCGTTCGCTAAGAGCATTCACTATAATGGAACAGTTAAAAGAAGTCATAGTGAATGCTTTAATGGAACAGTTAGAAGGTTTTGCAGACCTTCCAGGTGGTTAGGTCACAACTGGTGCCGTTTGCAAATTTTAACTACCTTAAGAGCATTTATATCAAAAGCTCTAATATTCATTCTAAAATACTATATACAAAATTAAAAATACATATATTTATTGTACAACCGCTTTATAAAATAAATTCTTCACCAGGATTCCTTATTTTATCACCATAACATCTTAAATATTCTTTTTTGTATAATCTCAAATATTATTAAATAATACATATTCTACCTTATAACCTTATTCATATTTCATATACTTTAAATATTTATTATGTCTATCCAGCAGTATCCTTATCATTATTTCAATAATTTTTTATTGTTAAACATATTTAGGACGTGAATAGTAAATATAGGATAGAGACTCTGTTGTAAAGGACATTTGAGTGCTATGTTAATATATTATCCCAATTTTGAACACCTTACAAAGAGTTTGCCGTGTGTTCAAGCCTTATTACGACCATCGGATGATCAGTCTGTCTTTAGTTGTTTCTGCGCGCGTATCGTGCTCTTGTATTTCTTACCATCTTTTGTTTTCATCGTCTTTTACGTTTGTCAAGCCTTGTTTTGGTAATTTTCAAAGTAGATTTGTTGGTGCAGGAATGGCGCCAGCCTTCTGATCGTAAATCTTGTTTGAAGTGATTTCCTCCTCGTGATGTAATTTAAAGTCGTTATTCATGATTTGGTTTAATAAAAATCATTTTTCCTTTAAAAAAAAAAAAAAAAAACAAAAAACAAAGAGTTTGCTATGAATCATTCGGGGAAAAATTTCTTTCTTTAGCCTTTCAAAAAATATAAAATAATAATAATCTTTCTTTTGTGAAAAGAATATGGCTTGGTTCGGGATTTTACTCATTTTACTTCCCCAGATCGTTGCTCTATCTTTTGTTATTAACGGGATTGAAATTGCAGCTTGAATTTTTTTAAACTACAAAAAGAATCAATTAATCTAATGGCAGATGTGTTGTTCAGTTGTTTTTTTTTTTTGCCCTCATGGGGCTTTCCTTTTGTTAAAGCGGCTCCTTTGTAGCATGTGTTTTTGTTTGTATTTATCGGTGTTGTTGTAGTTTGTAGTGCGGCGAACTTTTATTTGCGTTTTATGCGGCGTTAAATTTGCGTATTAATCTAAACAATTTAGTTTTCTTTGTAAATCTCTTTCACTAATAAAATTTTTCGTTTCTTGGTAAAGAAAAAAATCTAATGGCAGACAAAACACTTGTCATTTCATCAACCACCAAGCAAAGCTATATTCTTAATCCATTTTTTTTAAACAAATAATATAAGAAGAGGAATACCAATATCAAAATCTAGGAAGTTAACGAAATGAACATGATCAAAGGAAGCGGATCCCCTACTGTTACAAATGTTGTCAAGGATGCAAGGCAGATTCATAACTGAAAGTTGGTTCAGGCATTATATCGAACACTTAGCATGAAAGTTGGTTACAAGTTGCCAAATTAGTTAGAAGCGGTTGTAACTAATTGTAGTTAGTTCTAGCTGTTGTAAACTTCTATTTAAGTCTGAATCTAGTGTACAAACATCTCAATTGAGAATTTACCAACTGAAATCAATGAAAAATTTCTTTTCCATTTTTCCCACTTTTTATGCATTTGAAATTCTTGATGAACATTGATGAATGTTCTTAGTTTTCTTCTTTTTCAGTTTTGATTCTTAGTTCAATTTTTATCACCTACGGAATAAGGTGAGTGGTACAAAGTGATGTGCACCGTTTCTGTCCGAATTTTGGACGGATCAGTCCAAATTTCGACGGATCCGTCTAAATTTGGACGGGAAGAGAGTGAATCAAATTTGGACGGGAAAAAAGTGAAATGGTGCTCCCATCCAAATTTGGACGGATCCGTCTAGATCCGTCCAAAATTCAGACGGAAACGATGTACAGCAATTTGTACCACTCACATTGTACCGTAGGGGAACCGGACTCCATGATCAAACTATCAAAGTTTATATTATGAGGTGATGTTAGATGTAATTTATCCATTAATGTGATTAAAAACACATTGATAAATATTCAATGGTGTGCACATATTATAATACGCCCACATATAAAATTGATGAAATTTAATCAAACATAGAATCTATGGAAATCCCGATACAATGCGGTTTTTGATGATGTGTTTTTTTATGTATCCCGCATGGTTTCTGCCTCCTTAGCAGGGGCGATGGAGTATCGTATGGCCGTCTGTATTTCCCAAACGGAATCCGAGGAGTCTGCCCACCCGCTCATATGGAGCGCTCCTCCTGTGGACAACTGGAAATGCAATTCTGATTCTTCTGTCACGGATTTGGGTTCTGGTGTAGGTCTGATCTTGAAGTGAAAATCATGTTTAAATGAAAAATAAAAGACTATTTGTTAAACACAACACAATTGGGAGAAAAGATGATTTGTATATTTACAATGTCCAAGTATTTATAGTACAACGGATCACCAAAACCCTAAACACAATTATCGTAACTTTACATATATACCCTTTAACATATTTATTTCCCACACGCCCCCTCAAGTTGGAGCATGTAACTCACAAATGCCCAACTTGCCTAGGAGAAAAAGAAATTGTTGCCTGCCGAGAGCTCTTGTCAGAATATCGGCCAATTGATGCGTGGTGGGAACATAGGACGGCGCTAAATTACCGGACAATAACTCATCACGAACAAAGTGACAGTCCACTTCGATGTGTTTGGTACGATCGTGGAAGACGGGATTCTTGGCGATATGAAGAGCCGACTGACTATCACAGAACATTCGCATAGGCTGAGGATGTAAAACACCAAGAGAATACAATAAGGACTTCAACCACTTCAACTCACACGTGGAAACTGCCATAGAACGATACTCAGCCTCGGCAGACGAGCGGGACACTGTAGGCTACTTTTTGGTCTTCCAAGAGACAGGGGAACGACCCAAAAATACCAAATAGCCCGTGACAGAACGCCGAGTCAAGGGGCATGCGGCCCAATCACTATCATAAAAAGCAGACAAATCATCCACATGACGCAATAAAAAATTCCTTGGCCAGGACTCCCCTTCAGAAAACGTAAAACACGCACCGCAGCCCCCCAATGCGGGACCTTTGGATCACTCAAAAACTGGGCTAGAGTGTGCACAGAATAACTTCGGCTTTCGGGGCCGGGTAATGAGATAGACGGACCAAGCGCCCACAAGGCGACGATATTGATCTGGATGAGCAAATGGGTGACCCGTAGCGGAAGCGAGACGATGATTTTGCTCCATAGGTGTATCAATGGGTTTACTGCCCAACATGCTAGCCTCAGTCAAAATGTCCAATGCATATTTGCGTTGAGAGAGAAATATGCCTTCGGGGCCATGTGCCACTTCAATGCCGAGAAAATATTTCAAAGGTCCCAAATCTTTCATGTGAAAACAAGAGCTCAAATATTGCTTGAAACGAACAAGTGAATCATGGGAAGAGCCTGCAATAATTAAGTCATCGACATAAACCAGAACATGGAGGGAAACACCATCCCGAGTATAACTGAACAATGAGTAGTCCACATAAGATTGATCAAAACCATATTTTTTCAAAGCAGCGGATAGCTTGGCAAACCATTGCCGAGGAGCCTGTTTCAGACCATATAAAGATTTATGAAATTGCAAACCGTGCCAGGAGAGGACGCACGTATCCAAGAGGAAGGTGCATGTAGACTTCCTCAGTCAAATCACCGTGCAGGAAGGCGTTATGGACGTCCATTTGATGTAATTCCCAATTGCGTGCCGCTGCAACGGATAAAAAAACACGAATTGTTCCCATTTTGGCCACTGGAGCAAAGGTCTCATTATAATCTACTCCTTCATCTTGCCGATTACCACGAACAACAAGTTGAGCTTTAAGGCGCTCCACGTCGCCAGTGGAGGTGTATTTAATTTTATATACCCAACCACAACCAGTGGCACGTTTACCGGGAGGAAGAACCTCCAAAGACCAAGTTTCATTACGTTCCAAGGCATCAATTTCCTCCTGCATAGCCCGACGCCAACTGGGCAACTGAACAGCTTCTCGAAAAGTGGCAGGTTCTCGACTCTTAGTAATAGCTGTCAAAAAACATTGGTGGTGGACAGAAAATTTATTATAATCAACATAACAAGCTATGTCAAAAGTTTACCTGAGGAGCTGGATGAAGACGAAGACGCGTGTAATGGAGTGGGGTCTATGTCGTTTTGAACTGCCGTATTGGTGACGTAGTCTTGAAGCCTTTTGGACGGAACTTTGATACGATGACCACGACCCAAAGGCTCGTCAATAGAAATCCCTAGCTCCAGATCAGGAGCAACCAGGTCATCACTAACCCTGTCCATACTCCCCCTAAAGTCCACAGGGGCCGACCCATCATGTTTGATAGTCGGATCATCATCATCATCATCCCACAACGGATCATCATCATCCCATCAGTCTGTTGTGAACTCTTCTTCTTCTTTTTTATTTTTATTTTTTGAGGTTTGCAAGAACATCAATCTAGGAGCAACAATATATGGTATGGGCTGCGAATTAGGAGCAAGCAGTAGCAAGACGATCAAGAAACAACAATGAATTGGAAGCGGAAGAGACGAAGAACGCGCCTTCGAACTCAAATTGATCGGGGAAAAAAAAAACTACTCTAATTTAGGGTTGACTCTGATACCATGTTAAACACAACTCAATTGAGAGAAAAGATTATTTGTATATTTACAATGTCCAAGCATTTATAGTACAACGGATCACCAAAACTCTAAACACAATTATCGTTACTAAACATATATACCTTTTAACATATTTATTTCCCACACTATTGAGTAGGGTTTCTTGAAGTGACGAAAATACACTTATAAGAATTTAGAGTAACATGAATTGCCATTACCAAATGATGTAGAATTTAAATATTATAACTTTATAGATATATATTTTTTTGTATTGACAAAAGATATAAATATTTTAGGGAAAGTCTTAATCACCTAGAACCACCGTGTATTCCAGGAAAGAAAAGCGTGTTCCGAAACAAAAGGAAATTTTGCAAAGTTAACAAATGAGATGAGACCCTCCCCTATCCCCAATACTACTACTGGTATAAATACAACCCTTCGTCTTCACACCTTAATGTCTTCTCCTAATTAACGATTCCCTACAATCTCTCTCCTCCTTATTACTTCTCCTTTCCCACAGTCGCCACCGGAAAACGGACAGATCACAACAATGGTGCTCTCCAACATTTCAGAGTCCGCCGGCTCGATTCAGTCCAGTACTTTCGCTTCTCGCTACGTCCGTACTTGTCTCCCACGGTAATCAATTTCATCTCCCAATCTGAGAATCATACAGAAAATCAGTAGTTGATGTTAATATATAATGTTTTTTTTTTTTTTTTAAATTTATTTATTTAAAATCAGGTTTAAGATGGCGGAGACGTCGATTCCGAAGGAAGCAGCGTATCAGATCATCAACGACGAGTTGATGCTGGATGGAAATCCGAGGCTGAATTTAGCTTCGTTCGTGACGACGTGGATGGAGCCGGAATGTGACAAGTTGATAATGGATTCAATTAACAAAAATTATGTTGACATGGATGAATACCCTGTCACTACCGAGTTACAGGTCCCCACTTTTTATTTAACTACTACCACTCTTTCCTTACTTTTTCCTTTTCAACTCTTTATTGTTTCGTTGAATTGTAGTAGTAGTTGTTTTGGTTCATTGCGCGTGCAGTGCTAGTGCCGGGAAAATTATATATTCTGTGCTCGTAACATTATTATTATACTATTATAATTTATTTTCTTAGAAACATATTATTATAATATATTATTACTATATTCTTAATTAACTGCCACGACCACAAAAAAAAATGTTGATGAAATGATAGTAATATTATAGTCTTATACGATGTCGTTATAAATTTTCGTAATGGTCACTTCAAACCTTATGTGTAAAATTCTCACACGTAGAATACAAAACAATTTTGTTTATTTGTATATTTGACAATCATTTGACAATCCGTTTTAATAAGAAAATCCGTTTTTAATAAATAGTGTATACCATTGGTATAGGGAGGTCTCTTCCAATAAACGGTCCATACAGAATTACCTATCACAAGTAAAGTGACCAATGACCATACATAATTTCCTATTAAAGCCTGTATACGTTTCCATTCTTGTGAAAGAGACAAACAAGTGGATCTCACCTTTCTTTCTTTTTTTCAACGGCCAGATACATATCATTTTTTTTCGTCCTAAACGGGATTCGAACCAACATCATTATCGAGTTATAACCTACTGTTGACAACCAGAACGATAACTTGTTGGTTTTTTTGACTTTTGATGAATACACTTCGAAAAAGAAGAAGTGATATTACAGTGAAGTAACGACCTATATATACTTATATAAGGTAATAGTTAATTAAATAATATGATTGTGGTTGAAGGATGAATTCTATTTATTCATTCATGCATATTATAAATAACGATGTCACAATAAATAGTAATACCTTTCACGCATTCAAAATTTTTATCATACTACATTTTATTTTATTTTTACGTATAAAGAAACTTATCATACTACATTTGTTTTCAATTTTACCTGTCGGTTTTTTTTTTCTTCTTCATGTTTATGAAATTTTGGCATAACCCTTATCGAACTACATTTGTTTTCACTTCACTTTTTATTTTTTTCCATGTGGTAAGAGGTTTTGGCATAATCCTGAAAGTTTTATTGATTTACAATGTACAATCTCGTATCTTTCAAGCTAGAGTTTTTCAAGCTAGAGTTGATTGTGGAAAACGTTCAGTTCAACATCTAACTCAAATTTCTCTGTAATTATTTTATCTTAAGATTTATTTTAGATAAAAGATTTATGTTTGATTTTTAAATTAAACTATACTTATAAAGAATTTGAAAAATTGAACATAAATCTTTTAGTATTTAAAAGTATACTCTTATCCGGACTTTGTAATACTAAAACTTTACATTTTTAGATATTGGTTCTTATCTATTCAAATTGTGTCTTCTATTACGGTGATAGATTTTTTATATAGTATTTCTTTGGAAGTACGTCGTCCTTTTTTTAATTACTCAAACTTATCTCAAAAAAACCTATCTAACATTGTCAAATAATATAATCTATTTTTCATGACTACTTATACAAACATTTTATTCTTGAAATTACTTTTGGAATTTTTCAAAAAAAAAAAAAAAAAAGAAATTATTTTTGGAGGGAACATTTTATTATATTGATGATATTCTAAATCATATAGGCTTGTCGGCCATGTTACTGTGCTCTCCATCTAGTCCATCTAGTACTTGGGGACGGGAGCAACCAGATGGATAAGGTTTATGTGGTGTGTGCCCTTTGAATACATAAAACTAAACTAAAAATTGAAGTGGGGCATAATTTGATTGGTTTGCTACAATTACTTGTTGGCATGAAATTGTTTGAATGGTCCCTTCATTTGTCTATTTTGAGACTTTACTCATTACTACTTTTCTTTGACTACTACAACAAACTTACTTTTCAACTATAATATATGCTTGATTGATGGGCCTAGAGACCTTGACAACCAACCAAGGAAATTCTATTGCGTAGATATGTATGTATGGGTGGTTTACGAACTATATTTGTATGATCGGATAAGTCGGATTAAGATACCTGACTATGATGGATTAGATTATATACGTTTTTGTTATACCAAGTTAAGTTGTTGATTTTGAACATTCATATTTAAAATATATCTAACATCTCTTAAAGAATGATCATGATTGATTTACGTAAAACGCGTCCGAAAATGTGTTAAAAATCGTATTTGATGTGATTAAGGTATTCTTTTGTGATTCAATAAGTTGGCCTTAAATATGTGCACTTTAGATGTTGTGTGGTTTCACTAAACACAATCAAAAAGAAATTTTGCCATGCAATATTTGCCCCCAAAAGACATTTGTGAAATTGCAGGACTTCATCCAAGATATGAAGATAAATGCATGCAGTTTTACTTGTATTACTACATGTTAAATATGTACAAATCATAGACAGTGACAGTAAACAATTCTTTTTGTTTCACGGAATTACAGAACCGATGCGTAAATATAATAGCACATCTATTCAATGCACCACTTGGAGACGACGAGACTGCTGTTGGTTGTGGAACAGTTGGTTCTTCAGAAGCCATTATGCTTGCAGGCTTAGCTTTCAAAAGAAAATGGCAAAACAAGATGAAAGCACAGGGCAAGCCTTTTGACAAACCTAACATTGTCACTGGTGCTAATGTCCAGGTACTTTTTATCACTATCGAAGCCTCGTGTCTAGGCGGGATCAGGAAAAAGGTTATACTAGCTAAAAGAGTGAATTTTAAATGTTTATTGATGGTATAATATGCAGGTATGCTGGGAGAAATTTGCAAAATACTTTGAAGTAGAACTCAAAGAAGTGAAACTGAGCGATGGATATTACGTAATGGACCCGAAAAAGGCGGTGGATATGGTTGATGAGAACACAATCTGCGTTGCAGCCATATTAGGATCCACACTCAATGGAGAGTTTGAAGATGTTAAGCTCTTGAATGATCTCTTAACAGAGAAAAACAAAGAGACAGGGTATATATATGTATCCCTCTACTTAGATACATTTTAATAAAATACGCGTTTTAAGTAACTAATCATATATATACATACATGTATTTGTTGATAGGTGGGATACACCGATTCATGTGGATGCAGCAAGTGGTGGTTTTATCGCACCATTTCTTTACCCGGAATTGGAGTGGGATTTCAGGCTACCATTAGTTAAGAGTATAAATGTTAGCGGGCATAAGTATGGACTTGTTTATGCTGGTATTGGTTGGGTCATTTGGAGGAACCAAGCTGACTTGCCTGATGAACTTATCTTTCACATCAACTACCTTGGCTCTGATCAACCTACTTTCACTCTCAATTTCTCTAAAGGTATTACTTTCCCTTAATTTCTTTGCACAATCTTTCCTTAATTTCCTCTAATTGTAAGCGATCAAAAACACAATTGTTATTTATATGCATCTACAATAACTACAATATGCCTGGATACTGTGGCTGTTATTTTTGCAGGTTCTAGCCAAATAATTGCTCAGTACTATCAGTTCATTCGTTTAGGCTTCGAGGTGACAATTTATATCACTGCTAGAATTGAATTTGAACCATTCTGTAATATACATAGATGGGTGATTATATTGATATATAAAAAATCTGAATTTGTTGATCAGGGATACAAAAGTATCATGGAAAACTGTCAAGAAAACGCGGCAGCACTTAAAGAAGGATTGGTTAAGACTGGAAAGTTCACAATAGTATCAAAAGACATTGGAGTACCACTAGTAGCATTCTCTCTAAAAGACACCAGCCACCACAACGAATTCGAAGTTGCAGATTTACTGCGTCGTTTTGGATGGATTGTGCCTGCATACACCATGCCTGCTGATGCACAACACATAACCGTGCTTCGTGTTGTGGTACGAGAAGATTTCTCAAGGACGCTTGCTGAACGCCTTGTTTCTGATATCGTTAAAGTGTTGCACGAGCTCGATACGCTACCTTCCAGAGTTGCTGCAAAGTTGACAGGTGGTGCTGAGGGTGAAGATGCTATTGTTGTGAAGAAAACTGCGAGAGAAATTCAATTGGAGATTACTACAGCTTGGAAAAACTTTGTTGCAAATAAGAAGAAGACGAATCGAACATGCTAAGGAGCCGGCGCGGCGGGTGATGGATGTTGGATTTTAATAAAAATTATTGATTTGGTTTGGACCATATTCTGATGGATATTGGATTTCAACAAAATATTGATTTGATCATCTTGTTTGATGATTTAGTATTGGCTTTTTAAAGTTTGTTATTATGTGGAATGTTGGAATGCGTATGAATTTAAGATATGTTAAGGGGTCAGATGAGACAATTTGAACTTTTGTGGTATCAGTTTTGTAATATGAGATCTTGTTATTATCAGCTACAGATACTACTGATTGGAATTGTGGAGTATTTTTTTTATTATTTTTTTTATGTTCGAGATGTTTTATATCTTATAAAGACTGTCAGACATATCGACCTTCCTTGTAGTTGATTTTACTAGGTGCTCATGGTAACTCGAAACCTAGATAAATTTCTGGCAGTTACGCCTTAAATTAATTTAACAAATCATAGAACAGTAGTAACCGCAGTTTAGGCAAACCATCAAATCAAATACAAATGAAAAAAACACATAAAAAAAACATATCACACACAACCAGACGTAGACGTACGTATGAGAAGAAAGTTTCCAGAGAGATGGTAGCTGCACAAAAAGGCATAATAAGCTATCAAACAAAAAGCTTGACAATAAAAACCAACACAATTTTCTACGGCTTGGAGGAGGACGTCGGCGGCGGCCCTTTCACAACGGTGACTGGACACGTTGCGTTTTGTACCACATAGTTGCTCACGCTTCCTAGCAATACCCTGTTGCATCATTCATTGTTGTTGTTACATTGTCATCAATAGCGGATTCAAGAAAACTAAAATTTTAACTACAAGCCAAAGTCCAACTTAATATCGAACATACTTTATACAAAAAATCATCAAACACGAAATTATATAGTTTTTTTTTTTTTTTTTTTTTTTTTTTTTTTTAAGGGCATCTTCATGTAAACTTAATACCATATAACTTGTAACTTGTAACCCGATACGGGTATGCTTGGCCCCACCACCCCTGATCATTATGATTTTTTAATCATTTCAAAACATGTAAACTTGTTTAAGAAATGATTTTGCCGAAAAATATCGGCAACACATCTTAACATTATAATTATGAAAAACTAATTGATTAATACAATTCTGAGGATATGATGTAAAAGGATGTTTTGACAAATTTGTCTTAGATATAGAGAAGGTGTAAACGATTTAAGTCGAGTGTCATGAGTAGAAAATAGGGTTTATCGAACTTCAAATTTTACAAATTCGCATATGAACACCAACTTTATATGACCCGAACTCAAAACTCAAACAAATTAACTCGAACCTAAGGAATATGGGAGCATACCGTTTAAGGACACCAAAACCTCTGCTGCCAACTACGAGTGAATCAAGCCTGTGTTGATCTACAGCCTCACATAGCTTCTCCCTTGGATCACCCCACAATACCTTTGCTGCCACCTTAACCTGCACTTTTACATCATCGTAATTCATTAATTTCAACCCAAATACTTATATAGTTACTTGCTACAAATATAATAATAGATAAAAGGGAAAAGAAAAAAAGAATAAAATGTGGTGGTGGGTACCCCTTTGCTCCTAGAAACAGTATCAAGCAAGTCAAGAACCTCAGAATCAGGGGTAAGTCCATAATATTTGCTAACATTAATCTCCCTGAATTCCTCCAGTGGTATCAAAGCTGAAAAAATTAAGTTTAATCCCTCAAATCTCAATCAAATTAGCTAGTTAATTTGTGAAATCATGAATAATTAGTATAGCTAGATACACTACTTACGTGATCCAGTATCGGCAAAGAGTTGTTTATTGGGGGTATCAAGCTTAGGAGAAAGAACATGGATAATAATAAGACGATCATCTTCTTCTGCTGCAATTAGATTATTAATTGCCCATTTGAGTGCTATCTTGCTGGTGGGTGAGTAATCCATTCCTATCCCAATTGAACGCCCCATTTATTATTAATTTATACTGTTTGTTTGATCAATTTGGTGTGGACAAAACTAACTGCTACTTCTGGGTTTTTAAGTTTTTGTCAAGTTTTGTGAGATGTAAAGATGAAGGGAATTCTTCAAGACAGGGACTTCTTTAATTAAGAGATTAAAGTGACCTTTTAAGTGGGTGGAGAATAATTGGCTTTATTCATTTTTTCTGGAATATTCGTCGCACTTCTAGAAAATTTTAACTATTTGTTTATAATTACACACTATTTATACGCCCAATAATATATTCTGATATTACATCACACCGAATTTCTCTTTCTTTTTTCAACCAATATTTACTACTTCAAATATAAATAATGACCTACGCGCGACTACTTGGCGCCATCTCCGAAACTCAACTCATCCGCCTACTACTTTATCTATTCTTTAAAACCTAGCTAGCTCACGAGAATAAAAGTGCGTAAGCCACTCATTAGAGTATTAAATCCAAAGCTAATCTGAAAACGAAGTTGTCCGTTAGTATGGAGTACTGACCGTGTCCTGAAGCGATGGTCAAGAACGAGAGCGTGCGAGGAGGGGGGAGGAGCCGGGGACTAGCCTCTATTTCCCGATTGGCGAGAGATTCACCTAATCAGGGCCGGCCCTCTCTTTTGTTGGGTTTAAGACCAAGTCTCCGAATTATGCCTTTTAGTTGAAGTTGTTTATTTATTTTTTTTAAACATACTTATTGTTAGATATTTTTTCATAAATAAATATTTTGGTTATCGTTTGCATACGAGTTGTGTCGACGAATTAATTAACGTTATCGCAGAAGAACGGGTCGAGGGGCGCCAACTCTTGGGGGTTCGGGACAACGCGCCCAAACCTAAACCAATTCATGCATCGATTCATGAAGGATATGCATTTTCGAGATACATGCATTTTCGAATTGATATGTACTTACCCTGTCGTGTAAGGGTTGCATGCTTTCATCCGGTGAACAGTGACAACCCTACTCTTTCGTGCAATGAGTACCACCATTCGTTTATGGGGTACTTGCAACCTGTAAAATGCATAAGTATGCAGACGAAAATTCATAAGTTTGACAACATTATCAGAAAAACTTTGAGTGTCATCGGGTAGTCACTGTTTGAACCAAACACCCCAATTGTATCCTGAAAGAGATTTTCATTTGATCCTTTTGTGACAAATCGTGTGAGACGAAACATCTCTTAAAAGACAACGTTATTAACGTGCCTTGGAGTTTCTAATTCTCTGTCAAATCCTAAGTACTATATTTTTCCAACACTTATCGCCTTTTTAATATCCATAAATGCAAAAAATTAATTAAATTTGTTTGTATGTCTAATTTGTTTTTGGGCCAAGTAAATTTTTTTATCGGGACCTTTATCGATTGGAGTAAAAAAAAAATTGGGCATTTATCAAAAGAAAAATTAACATATTATATTAGGTTGGATCGGATTAGATCTACACGAATTTTTTTTTCGTTTAGCGAAACATGTACTGTTGGGTCTCCCGGTACCGTTTTGGGCTTAAGACCCGAGTCTCGACGGCCTTTAAGTAGGGCCGGCCCTGCACCTAATCCACGAACACGGAGTAGTCAAAAGTGAATTACGAGTTGGATCAAATTGCGAATCGAGCAAGCTTCCCTTGCATGCAATGATGTGGTGGTGAGATCCAATGTTGTTAAACGTGGCTCTAAGAATGACACCGGAGAGTTGTATGATCCATTTTTCCAATATATAGAACTAGGCAGAGAACGAATAGACGTAATAGGTAGAAAAAATATAGTGTTTTTTTTTTTTTTTTTGGATAATCCGATAAAAAGAGTAGAAAATTCAAAAGGCATTAAAGTGACAATAAAATGTGATAGAGATCAGGGGCGGACTTATAGAGGGGCAAGGGGTCTCGTGCCCTCCCCCTTAAATTTTTCAAGAAATTATTAAAATACTCTTTCTATTGTTAATATGTTACGTTAATGTGTTATATATTATATTTACCTACTATATTCAAGTTGTGCATGTGCTTTAGTGGTGTATTAGCGAGTTTTTTTTTACTAAAAGAATCCAGGTTTGAATCCGGGGTTGCAAATTTTTTTTTTTATAGAATGTATTTACTGTATTAAACTTCAGATTTTATCTTTTAAGAACATAATTGATTTTTCCACTAAAAAAAGAAGAAGAACATAATTGATTTTATCAACAAAAAAAAAAGAACATAATTGATGTTACAATCAAACAAAAACATTGTTGGTGATTATATCACCAATGTCATTTAGTGTAATTGGACTTAGTTTTGAGGTTTGGTAAGCTTGAAACAATCGATATAAGTTAGGAGATGCGGGGTGCATGCTTATAATTGACATTTACAAGCTTACGGAAGTGTTAGATCAAGTGTTGAACAAAACCGGGTTTTGCTGCTGCTTGGACGGGCGTCCATCTTATGTGGACGGGCGTTCACCTTGGCTTCTTTTTAGACGGGCGTCCATATTCACTGGACGGGCGTCTGATGTTCAGATTTGGCTACTGGTTCTAAATCTCTTTTATTGGACGGACGTTCAGATTCTCTGGACGGGCGTCCAGTGTGTAGATTTAGATACAGGTTCTAAACTTGTTTGGACAGACGAGCGTTTGAAGAAACTGGACGCCCGTCCAGTTTGCTTTAGACGGGCGTCCAGATTTCAAACGGGCGTCTAGTAAGCAGTTTTTGAAGCAGTTTAGTCGGTTTTGTTGGTATCCTTTCGGGTTTTTTCAGTTGCAACTGATTCTGATAGGGTGTAACTTGTGTTTTATCATTGAATGAACACAAGGGACAGATATATAACACTTGGGGACCAAACAAGATCATTAACAAGAAAAGATCAAGAAGAATTATTCAACTTCTTTGAATATTTTTCTATAAATCTCAAGTTTCAACATACATATCCTACAAAACTCTTATAGCATCCTTTCATCTTGTTGCCAGAGATAAAAGGGGACGTAGTTTTATCCCGCGATTATATTCGAGAAAATTCCCGGAGGCAATTAATAGAGAACGAATAATTTTCGCAGGAAAGAGTCTCACATCGACTCTACGTTATTGTATCTAGTTTTTCTTGTTTTGATACTTTTGTTCACTTAATCACAAACTCCCCAACAAACAATATACAATCCTTTCTTAATACTTTTATTCTTATTTTTTCCCCTCTACATAGTATAAAAATATTCATATCAAGTTATAAATATGAAAAACAATACAGGTTATGTCTCTTTATAATATAACTCACCACAAATTTCTTGTTTGTATTTAGGGGGACTTTTTTGAACACTTTTTTCACGGCAATATTTTTCGACTTCCGCCCTCCTAAACCATAATCCTGGCTCCGCCCCTGATATAGATCATTGACGGATCTAGGAAAAAAAATTAGTTGAGGCATCGAAGCAAGTTCGAATATCAATCGGGTCATTAGTTGCATTTTTACATTTTTATAACAACAAAATTATATCGTTTTAATATAATTTTTCCTCGGATCTCAATGGCGGCGCTGCCCCTCTTATTAGACTGTTGCATTTGTCCCCGACAGAGTTGTCAGAATTCTCTCAAGTGGGAGGGTCTGGTGGTTTTTCAAGTGTCAGTGGTACACACACAATATAAAGATAATCTAACCGTAGATTTTTTTTAAAAACAACGCCTTTTGCTAATAATATCTAAAGACATGAACACTTAAGAGATCACTTGACGCTCTGATTTGAGCTTGAGAGGATCCTTGCTCCGGACGGAAATAGTATTTTACAACTAAATACTAGTGTAAGAAAAATAATATGGCAATCATCAAACTCAATGTATATTTGTCAATACATAAAATTAAAAGATTATATTTTAATAAAAAAATGATATGTTAATATCGTTTGGTTTGCCGTTTGCGCTAAAGATATGTACTTACGATCAACGAACATGATGTTTCTAGTTTATTGAGTTTTTAGTTTTATTATATAAAATTTGTGGATCGAAATATTGAAGATATATCGATCCTTTTTTTTTTTTCAATATAAGTGCACTTTTTTAATGGAGCAAATGGCGCTTCTAGTTTTTCTGTTAGAGAAAATAGGGAGAGGGTAAACTATAATCATAGAGAAGTAAAAACTCTTTTATAAAAAGAGAATTTGATTCTTTAACACTAAATATATTGTCCTTCACAATCTTTAACCTTATAACTTTTATAGCTGTTCCAATATATACAATCAGGGGCGGCTGCAGGAATTATGTGACATGGGTCAGGAATCGATAACGACATATCGTATTACTAGTTTGCATTATATAAAAAATATATGCATATTATGGGTCAAGAGTCAATATTTGAAAATTTTAGCGGATCAGTTAGTAGATATTAATACATAAAAAAATTAAATAATGTTAAAAATACACTGATTTTTTTTATTAATTAATTTAGATTTGGGTCAAGTGACCCAAATGTTTAGCTTTACCGCTGCCCCTGTATACAATCTCTAAGTATATCGCATTAATAATTTGATCTCGGCAAATAACTTTTTTATCAAGGGTAAAATTATTTTAATTTATTAAACGATCGACCAGAGTCATCGACAAAAGTCAATATTACATGAGACGGAAGGGTGGATTCCCAAACAAACACCCATTAAAACTTACATCATCCTTTACCAAATGACGGGCAATGACACATGTGTGTCTCTTTATAAAAGAGAAAAAGAAATAAACAAAACAAGAAAGCAAGTGACGGATGTCATATTGTCATCTATTATAGTCTCAATCGAAGATCGATTTTCAGAAACTTCTAAGAGAGGATAATAAATGCTCAGAGAGTCTCCTTAAACAATGACACGAAAATGGCCCCAATAAGTAACATATAACACCACATGATAGATTTGCTACCGCTTCACCAACTAGGGCTTCGGGACCACCGGCTACTAATTCTTTGTGCGTGTTAGTTCATTATTGTTCTCAAACTTGTTGGTCATGAATATTATAAGTTTAACAATTAAAATTAGATAAATTATTCTTTTAAAATGCCATTCTTTACTCTAAATTACTGAATACATGCATATTTATGAATTTCGATTTACATCTATCAATGAATGACCTTCAATTGTTTGAAGAAAAAAAAAATTAAGGCTTTGGCTCCAACTTTTGGGTAAGCGATTACATCCATCCCGTAATATACAACATTCTAGTTGTTGCGTCCGTATCATTACTCATTCTAAAAACTCAACAATTAACAATAACTGCACAAAGATAAATAAAGGATTGAAAGCAAAACAATATCATCAAGAAATGAAAGAAAATAACAACCACGATAGATATTTCAAAATAAAAAAATATATATATAAATATATAAAAACAAATTTTTTTTGTTACAAAAGTAACAAAAAAGGAAAAGAAAGGAAAAACACTCACAATCCACCAGAAATACTGCCACAGAAAATCTCAATGGTATCATTAAAGCCAACATGATGCCACCTAAAAGAACGATCTTCATCCATCACATTTTGCTTATGAATGAAAAAATAACCATCTTTAGGCAAATTCAAATGCAGAAAATGGTTCAATCTTTCAAGCTCTTTCCTCAATTCACCCACATTTTCCAAATAATTCACCTCAATTGGAATCTTTTCTTGTTTTCCATCGTTCAACAAAACCTGAATCTTCAAATTCTTCACAGTACCATTAGATCCTCCTCCAGTACTAGTATTATTACTCTTAACAATGCTAACTTCAACCACAGAAAAATCAGACAACTCGCAATCACGAACCGTTCGATGATCAGCAAACTCGACCCCGTTTGAATGTACACATAATAAATTGCTAGCAACACCTTCCATTCCACAAATCTTATCTTTCAGCTTCTTAATTGTATCATCACCTTCCATTTCAACAGAAATTGCAGATTTCAATATGGGCATCTTGACAAGAAGATGAATTTTCTTGGTGGGCTCTAATTTCTTGATCACATTATTGACATGATGATTACTGTTATTACAATTATTATTATTGTTTTCGGACGGATGATGATCAAGAATTTGAAGGTGAATTCTGGAACGGTCAAGAATGTCGGAGTGATGGACATTGACTTCATCTTGAAGAGTAGTGCCATTGAAAACAAGGGTTTGTTTGGAGATTGGAATGTTGTGTAGTTTTTGGATTTTTTCTTTGATTTCAAGAACTGTATCGAAGTAACCAATTTCAATGGTGAAGGGTTTGGCTCCATTGTCGGGAAAGAAGACGATATCCATTTTTTCAGTGTGCTCTGTACGATCAAAAAGTGGGGGAAAACTGTTGGGATTTTGTGTAAAACCTTTGGGATATTTTTTTTTTTTTTTTTTTGAGAAATCCTTTGGGATATTTAGATACGAGAATCTCTCACCATATATACCTAATTATTTCTATTTCGAATTAAGTACCGATTTCTAGTAAAAACATGTACACCCCCCAAAAAAAAAGTAAAGGATATTAGTACGTTAAATTATCACATATATTATCTCCTTTCCAAAATATAAATCATTTAAAATGTTTTTACACAGATTAAAAAAATTGTTAAATAAATGTTCATTGACTATCATTAATACAATAGTTGTTAAGTAATAAAAAGTTGTTAGATTGATATTAATAAATTAGGTGTAAGATAGAGAAAAAAGTAATAAATGTTGCGTTGTTAATATAGAATGACTTGTACTGTGAACAAATCTAAAGATGTAGAATGACTTATATTTTGTCACGAAAGTAGCAGATAATTAATATGAAGGATATCAATTATATATACTCTTAAAGTTTAATCTCTTCATTCAAAAAAAAAAAGTTTAATCTCTTGTTATGTCTTACGACTATAGTTATTAACATGATTCTACCGTGCTATATATATATATATATATATATATATATATATATATATATATATATATATATATATATATATATATATATATATATATATATAATGAAATGGAAACAAGATAAAATTGTATATCAAAACTACGTGGATCTTTCTTTCTTGTTCTTAAATAGAGGTACTTCCCTTCTTAACTTTTTGATTGCGTGTTTGTGTTATATGATGAATTTTTGTATAATTGTAGTTAGCCGAGTTACCCGACAATCTTGGAAACCGAACCCTAGCTTGTTGATTGAAGTGTTCTTGATGGTTTAATTTGTGATTCTAGATGTTATTATATTGTAGTTCTAGAGCTTATGTTTAATCACGATTGTTGAACTAATCACTCGATATTTGTATTACACGTATCGTCTTTATATATGTATTTTGTGAGAGGGTAATGCCATTTAAATTAAGTAAATCATATTCTCTTAATTTTTATTTATCAGATAAATAAATCATGTCTAATATTTTCCGTGAAAAGTTATTTTTCACTAAGTACATTTTAATACTTAGATTTTAGGAAAACACAGTTTCCAGCTTCCAATTATCATATAAATGTGTTTTAGCTAAATCCCGAAAAAACGATTTATATGAGTACGTGTGCTACTAATGTGAATTACACTGAAATCCGAAAAATGATATTGTTTTGTTGGTAAAAAATATAAAAATACTACTAATATCTCCACTGGATTCTTCGAATTTGTACCGATACCCTACAATGAGATATTTTTCTAGGTCTGTCGTTGCTATATACAATGCCACACCGCTTCCGGTTAAAAGCTCGGTTTCGGAAGTATGGCGTTACAACCAGCTGCCACAAGAAATATGAATATACGCATGGAAATAATGTAAAAAGAAAACATCATTAATTAAGAAACCAAAAGAAAATCGAAACTTTCATGCATGACAATAAAATTGAAAGAGCAAAAATGTCTTTAATTTGTTCGAGAAGTAAATAAGTTATGAAAAACAAAAAGAAAAGAAAATAAAACTCACAATCAATTAGGAATACTCCCACCAAAAATCTCAATGGTGTCTTCAAACCCAACATGATGCCATTTATAAGACCGATCCTCATCCATCACTGTATGTTTATGGATGAAAAAGTAATTTTTAGGAACATTCAAATGCAATAACTGATTCAACCTTTCAACCTCTTTCCTCAATTCACCCACTTTTTCCAAATAATTCACCTCAATTGGAATCTTTTCTTGGCTTCCATAATTTAACAAAACCTGAATCTTCAAATTCTTCACACCAGTAGATCCTCCAGTACTAGTAGTATTCTTTACATTAATGCTGACTTCAATTAAAGAAAAATCAGATAACTCGCAATCACGAACCGTTCGATGTTCAGCAAATTCAACCCCATTTGAATGGACACATAAAAGATTACTGGGAATCTTTTCAATTCCACTAATTTTGTCTTTCAGCTTCTCAATCGTATCATCACCTTCCATCTCGATAGAAATTGCTGATTTATATATAGGCATCTTGACAAGAAGGTGAATTTTCTTTGTGGGCTCTAACTTTTTATTATTGTTATGATTATGATTTTCAGGCTGATGATCAAGAATCTGAAGGTGGATTGTAGAACAGTCTAGAATGTTGGAGTGGCGGACATTGAGTTCATCTTGGAGGGTAATGCCATTGAAGATAAGGGCTTGATTGGAGATTGGAATGTAATGGGATTTTTGGATTTTTTCTTTGATTTCAAGAACCGTATCGAAGTAGCCAATTTCAATGGTGAAGGGTTTGTCTCCATTACTGGGATAGAAGATAACATCCATTTTTAGTGCTCTGCTCTCAAAAACCAGAGGGAAACCCTTGGGATCGATTTTGTTTAAAACCTCTGGGATGACAAGTATATATATATATATATATATATATATATATATATATATATAAATACCTTCCTACATATCGAAGGTAATATTTTTCGTCAATTCCTATTTAAAAGAGGATATATATTATATTCCCTCCGTTCCAAAATAACTGACACAGTTGTTAAAAATTTTTGTTCCAAAATAACTGAGACAAAATATTTTCCAAAACAGCATTTATTGCTGATTTTCCTACTTTTACCCTTATTTAATACTAGGGAAGTTAAAAAGAAGGTTGTATTAATTATATCATAGAGATTTTTTAGTCATTACATCCTTAAAATCATACCATTAAATCACATTCTTAATAAATATGTTTTTGGCAACTGTCTCAGATATTTCGGAATGGAGGGAATAATAAATACTTCCTCTGTTCCAATTTTTTTTATGCAGCTGTCAAAATCACGCATATTAAGAATGTGAGTTTTTATAATGAAATGACTATAATGTCCTTTAATATAATTAGTGTGACATTCTTTTTCATATCTCATACTGTAATAAATAAGGGTAAATCAAGTAAAAATACAATAAATGTTGCATTAAAAATTGTATTGTCTCACATAAAATGGAACAAAACATTTTGACAAGCTGCATGAGTATTTTGGAACGGAGGGATTACCTTCCTAATTTATTTTTTTTTTTTTTTTTGAGTTTCAAAAAAAATATATTTTTTTTAGGAATAACCTTCCGAAATATTGAAGGTAATATTTCGTCCATTCCTATTTGAAAGAGGTGGTAATTGTCAAAATATATATACAACGAGTTAATATTTTAACTTTAATAATTAAATTATTCAGAAAATAGATATAATTTATGCACTCTTATTATTAATCTCACATTAAAATAAATAAGGACTGGTTTCAAAAAAATAACTAAAGACTAAGAGTATCTCCAATCATAAACTCATTAAAAGGTTTATTATCACGTCACATAATCAATTTATAAACCTTTTATTTATAAACTTATTCTTCACAATATAAACCTCTAAAAGGTTTATATTCGAACCCACCAAAATATATTTTTCTCCTCTACTTTTTTGCTATGAACCGGTTGATGTTTATAAACTTTTCCTAAAAACTTTGCTTACTCATCACAACTCCAATGGTGTTAAACCTTTTGCAAAAGGTTTAAAGCTTTTGATAAACTCACCATTGTGGGTACTCTAAGGAAATTAAATTGACAATTAATGCTAACAAATCTTGTTGATGTTTTACTACCTCCGGTCCAAAATATAAGTCATCCTACACTTTTCTACTTGTCCCATAATATAAGTCATTCTACATTACCAATGCAACATTTATTGCTCTTTCTCTATCTTACCCTTAATTTATTATGAATTCAACAACTTTTCATTACTTAACAACTATTGCATTAATGATAGTCAAGGGGTATTTTAGACATTAACCTTCAAATTAATGACATTCAACCAATTCCTTAATCTGTGTGAAAATTCCTAGGATGACTTATATTTTAGACCGGAGGTAGTAGTTGTTTTAACCAACTTTCGTGGCTGATAGCAGGAGGGGTCAACGGGAATCTCTAAGGTTCTTGAACAAAGTAGGTCCACACGGTCCCAAACACATGTACAGACACTTCAAGTTGGAACCGGTGAACCGTCGATTTCAACCGGTGTTTCATTGAACCGACCGGCAGTTCACCAAACCAGTAGTTTGATGGTTCAAGATATCCTCGACCCGGCCTGGCCCATGAACCAGTAGGGTAAAAAAAGCATTGGTTAACCGGCCGGTGAATCAATGGTTTATATATATATATATTTTTTATTTTTTTTATTTTTTTTAATTAGGATAAATTACTGAAATATACTACCTCCGGTCTAAAATATAAGTCATCCTAGTTTTTTTTTCTTTGGTCCCATAATATAAGTCATTCACAATACCAAGAGAGCATTAATGAACATTTTTCCTTATCTTACCCCTAATTTATATCAATCCAACCACTTTTATTTACTCCACAATTGTTGTATTTATGATAGTCAAGGGGTGTATTAGACATTTTATCCCTACATTAATTACATTTAACTACTTTCTTAATCAATGTGGAAATTTTAGGATGACTTATATTTTGGACCGGAGGTAGTATATACAAAAACAACTTATTAAATTGCATAAGACAATATAAACGTATAATACTTATCTTCTTTTTTTTTGAGAGGAGGTATAATACTTATCTAAAAGATTAATAATCTTTTGTTATTTTTTAATAAATCAAATTATTAACATGATTATACGACGCTTTTTAAGGGTGATATCAAATAAACATTATATATTAACCCCTCTATGGAATTAACCTTCCATCTTAAACAATATAATCCAATTTGACTTATCATTATAAATGAAATATAAAGTAATAGTTTGTCCATTTATATGTAAAAGAGGTAGTAATTATTAAAATCACATATATTAAGAAAGTAAATAAATATTTTAACTTTTTTTTTCTTAGGGAAATGTTTTAACTTTAATAATTTCGTAATCAAAGGAAAAATTTTAAATATAATGCACTCTTATTTTTTTTAGTCTCTCGTATTGTAAATTTGTAATTAAAAAATTATAAAAGAGAAATTTACCAATTAATGCTAACAAATCTTTTCGACGTCTTAATTAGCTGTTTTAACCAATTTTTATAGCCGGTAGCAGGAGATTTAAATGAGATCCTACAAGAGAAATTTGTAATTAAAAAAATATAAAAGAGAAATTTAACAATTAATGCTAACAAATCTTTTCGACGTCTTAGCTGTTTTAACGAACTCCCATAGCCGGTAGCAGGAGATTTAAATGAGATCCTACAAGGTCATGATTCATGAACAAAGTTGTTTGAAACGGTCACACTCTAAAGTAAGGGTAATTCTAAAGGCGTCATGTAATTACTTCGCTACCACATTTTACAAGTAAATTTTTACATGTGAACGTGATGCCAGAAGTAAAAAGTGGGGTGTCTTTAGAATTGCCCTAAATTAAATGCTTTCAGAGCGGCTATAACTGATTGTGCTTATTGGGCTTTACGGGAGCCCATTATACTTGGTGCAATGGTAGATATACAAGTGAGGTGTGTGTAAGATTGGATCAAGGCCCAGCAATTATGACGGAAATATTGTTCCTGTGCACACTCAAAGTACTATTACACTTGTTATACATTAGACCAATGCTGATATGATGTGGCTGGACCGCAATAAAATTAATGAACAATTAAAATATATTTGCTTTCGGCAACCTCTTAACCGGTAATGCTCATAATTATGAGGATTTGTAAAGGCATGGGTGGTGGCGGCGTGCACAGAATGCAATTTTGACTATGTTCTGGAAGTCACTGATTCGATTCGTAATGGAATTGATTTCAGATCGATAACACCCTTCAACGCAGATGATCGAAAAAAGAACCCACGTGTGAATTTCTTTGTGCTATTCGATTAACCTCTCTCACAACCACTCGTGGGATCGCAAAAAGTGAGGGTGATTCTTTAATTGTAGAGGGTTTTACCATTTTTTTTTTATATTTTATTTATTATGAGGATTTGTAAAGGCAGTTTGACAAAATATTAATTTAAGAATTATAAACTATTGTTAGAAAACATTCATGCACCTGTTCAGAAATCACCGAAGGCAAAAGTGAATACTCGTTGCGATTTCTCACTTTTTCAGTAACATGGGACAGGATCCTTAAACAGGACACCCAAGGCTCTATAATTTGTTTTGCATGTCATTAAAAAAACAAATTAAGTTACAAATTCGAGTTACAGAAACAGTACCAAGGCTAATCTGAGCATTACAGCCTTTTCCTGAGCCTCAAGGTCAACAGCAGAGGCACAACTGAATAGAAAATCATGGCTCGTGAGCTCGAATTACACAAGAACTGCAGAAGGTATTTTAAACATAATAGGTGGGGTTTTGTTCTGTTCTACCTCCATGTAGATCCACCAAGCCTGATTACTTCCTCGGTGCCACCATCTCTACGAGGAACCCTGTCATTGCCCGGCTCGTCTTTTTGATTACTCAAGTCACCGTACATACTTTTAAGCTTAGCCAGATTGCTTGATGCAGAAGTCTTGTCCTTGTTCATGTCTTGTCGTGGACTGTGTCCATCACCTGGCATGTTCTGATCATGCCTGCTCCGACTTCTGCTTCTACTCCTGCTCCGGCTTCTGCTCCTACGATGATAACTACTTTCTCTGTAATGACGACTACCCTCATGGCTGCTCCTACTCGTCTCTCTTGAACGATGGTCATAATTGTGCCTTCTGTCTCTATCTTTGTCTCTGTCACTGTCTCTGTCTGAATGACGGTCATAAGTGTGCCTTCTGTCTCTTTCACTGTCTCTATCTTGGCTCTGATGACGACGGCTAGGAGCATGTTTTGAATCATTGTCTCGATCATAAGAAGGTGAAGGTAATTTACGTTTGACAGGGGAAGAATTCCTTGTAGATGCACGATGCGGAGCCCGCTGACCAAAAGAAACAGAAAGGGAAGCTTTAACTGAAGGTGGTCGACGAGCAGTTTCATCAGCTCGAGTCGAGTCGCCTGTTGTGCCGCAATGCTTGGTGGGTAGTTTCATCTTTTCAAGATTGGAGATAATAGTGCGCATTACTGGAAGAGGAATGCGCGGGAAAAGAGTATCAAAGTAATACTGCAAACAAACAATAATACCATTTAGTCAATTATTTCAATCTCTCTCTCTCTCACACACACACACACACACACACACACACACACACACATATATATATATATATATATATATATACAAACACACATATCCGGGTATATATATATATATATATATATCCGGGTAGTTCTATTGTTAACTAAAGGGATCAAGTATCAAACAAACATTAGCCCAGTCCAAGACTATTGGCATAAAGAATGAGTTTACCAAGGCTTTCAGGATGATGATTTGAAGAAGGGGAAAAATCTCAACGGGTTTTGATGACCGATAATCTATGAAGAATTTATAATGCACTTTCTAAAGCAAATTTTAATGACTTCAATTGCACTCTAGCCTCTAGAGCATCACATGAGGTTCACCGTTCTTACGGGTTGCTAAACAAAAAAATCATCTTTGTGATATGTCCAGTAAATGAACAACAAATATGAAATTGCATCCCCAAGCCTGCCAAATGCGCTTGTATACAATTAAATAACAATGGAACAAAGGCAAAACCATGGAAAAGGGATATTTGCCTAGGGATTTCAAAAGCTGGTATAAACGGCTTAAGTACTGATAGCTACTGACCCATTGACAAACACAGGCATCCCAGAGAGGGTAGAGTTAGTCCACATGAATGCATGCCTATATCCAAAACCTGTGAGTAAATTCTTCAGAAGGGCAATTGTAGTATAAATTAATCAGAGATGCTTTACGGCATGCAAAAAGTCGCTTACATGAATACAGGTATCTTCAATAAACTATAATACCAACCAACTTCTCCTTGTTTACCGAGTGTGTCAAAAGTTCGGGGACAAATGACAACACAAGAACATGAATTGAATGCAAGTATCTTCTTCAGTATATGCATCAGCAAAGCTAGCAAATGGTTTTCAAGTGGTTCAAAATAATCTATCAAGATTAGACACGATTATCCTACCAATGCAAAGAAAACAGAAACAAAAAATTGATATGGGACCTAGTCTATCCTAAAAGCAAATTCCTTGTATAGACACCGATTCTGGTCATCTGATCACAATGCTTAAAGAATTATTATGCATCAGCGATAATGTTTTTTAAATGATTAAAACAACTCATCAGGATTAGAACTAAAACAACTATTCTACCAATGCAAGAAAAACAAAATTTGAAATATGATATGGCACCTTACCTGTCCTAAAAGCAAATCCCTGATATAGACACCCATTGTGGTCATCGGGCCATTAGATCCAGCAGAGAATTCCTGAAATAGAAAGTTCATTAATGACACAGCTTCAGAGAAACGAAGGAAAACCTCAAAATATGTACAAAACGAGGGACAGACATATGTAATGGTTCATGGATTGAAACCACAAACTGTAACTATGTAATGACGCCAAAAAGTGCACAATAAAACGCTAATAGTGATGCTACTTGTTCAACCAAACCAATTAGACCACTGCGAATGCGACACAGTGATCGGATTTTTAGAACTAAAGTGTACGAAAGGAGGCTGTGAGGGAGTAAGGAGAGCAATGTCAATAGCTGGAAGTTATGTAAAATACCATCTACGCAGATTAATAAAAACCTCATAGTATGCAAAGAAAAGAGGGATGGTTATTCTCTACACTATGAAAACAAGAGAAAAGGGGGGAAAATGAGGGTAGCCTAAGAAAAGCATTAGACAAACAGCCAATTAAGAGAAAAACTATCTAGTTAGGCACCCTACATCACAAGGATTCGATTACTGGAGTTGTTAAACGTCGATTCCAGCTCATTCCTGAGAAAAGCAAGCCAGTAAAAGAGAGATGAGGAAAGCACGACATTGTCAGTCACAGCTGGCATGTGATAAAAAGAACCTCAGTATACATAATGAGACAAGTATCAAGTGTGAATTGTGTAAGGACTATGCCAACATAAACAATTTAAAAACAGAAGTTAGTGGAATTGATGTCTACGTAACATCAGAGTTGGTGTGTATACGATACTGCTTGCTTAAGAATCAGTCTGGAAAAAGAACGCATGTGCAGACCTCAAGAAAGAGAGGTTCATCAACAAAAACAAGAGTAACATCTGGCTCATTTGGCATATGCTATAGATAAAATAATAATAATGATGCAAGGAATCGACAGATGAAACTTTGGAAGACTATGTTATGGAATCAAAATCATGCAAAGCATCGGAATAGTTGTGCAGGAAAAACATAAGTATAAGTGTATTGTAAGAAACTGAATGAATAGTCACGACCGGAACCAAATCCACCTGGAAGGCACGATATTTCATCAGCTTTTCCTACAACATAGCGATACTTCAAATCCCTGAACATTAAGCTAAATATGAACATCATACACTGGCAGAAAGAAGATTTAACGATTATCATACTTGTTTTTATAAAAAAGATATAGTATTCCAACTCACATAACAGATTTGGCTAAACTTTTGTTAACACGAGCATATCAGGGTCAACGCCTCAGATAAGCATGACAGTAAACTTTGTCGCCATTGCACCTTGGGCAAAATCATAGATGAGACTAAAATGCAGCTAAAGCAACCCAAAAGACCGACCAAAAAAACAGTGGCTACAAGTCAACTTAAATTGTTAAAGCAAGTACACAAACGACTCAGAATAAGGCAAGAGCATGTACACAACAAACATAACTAAAGTGAGCGCCAGACAATGCACCTCGCGCATACCTCATCGTCCGTGAGATAAGGCTCATACCAACTCCACAGTATCTTTGGATCAGCCACATAGCGCAGGTACAGGAAACCAATCTGCAAAAGCAATTGCTATATATCAGCACAAACAAACAAAGAGAGAGAGAGGAAGAGACATAAACATGGTCCACTTACAGCTCTGATATAGGGAGAATCCGGGTGCTTCAATAGACCATGCATTTGATTGACAGTTAACTTCATGGTAAAGAACTTGTAGAGAAGGCAGAAAGTTGTGGAAGGACCGCGACAGTTGCGGGTCATCCATGGTTCCAAATGATCAACTTGATTGTAAATTTCATCTACTACCTCATGGTACGTTTTTAACTTCAAAAGATCCCTAAAGTAATCAGAAGATAGTATATTCATACAAAGGACCTTCTCCAACAACTGGTCGATCGGTCTTCCACTCGACTGTATTTCCCCCATTGCTTCGAAATTCAGCCCTGTCAATTCAATTCCAAACTTGCATCTGTCACTTCCGTGAATGAATAGTATTATCAGAAAACTAATGAATTTGCATAATTCAAATACACAGGAACCAATATAGAAAGAAAAATCCATAACTTTATATGAGAATTAACAAAAATTTGCATCTATCACTGCCATGAAAGGTCTATTATTACCATAAAGCTATTGACTTTACCGAATTCCAATACCCAGGAACCAGTAAAGAAAGAAAAATTCAAAACTTTATATGAAAAAATAACAAAAATCATCACGAAACACGATAAACACGTTTCCAATAACTGAGATCGATTGTTTAATAAGTTAAAACGTGCAAGAACATGGGATATGGATTGAATAAAGATTTAACGAGGATGTAATCGGAAAGATACAGACTTACCTTAGGCAAAATTGCAGAGGAAGAGAGCTCACGCTAAAGGGAAGAAGATAATATCCCGCCAGCTCCTGAAGCGGATTGAAATTAGGTTTTACTCAATTTAGCTGTAGGAAGGAAAAGCCCCGTGAACGGAAGTTCTACCTTTTATAGGGACTTGGATCCTCTCATGTACACTTCAAGTTGTGTTCACATAGGATAAATATGTGAACACAACTTGACCCTTAAATTACATGAGAGGATCCAAACCCCTTTTATAGCTGGCGTGACCTTTTTTAAGTATATAGAGTGTATTTATATTCCATTAAAATATGTGTTAGTAACGCACAAGATGCATCGGTTTAATGGTGAGTTAGACTATAATCTGGTATGGAGACCAATATTCGAACCCCATTTGGGGCAAAGAAAAAATATATATGTGTTAGTAACTTTGATTAAAAAAAAGGCGATGTCCTGGCTCTTTCATCCCGATCCGACAGAATGATAAGGAGATTAATTATGGTGGCTCTGCGGGCTCTTAGGTGTGAGGACCATGATCCAGTGTCCATAAGGAGTCATCCTTAATTCAAAGCTAACTCCTACACTACGGCTTTCGGGATTCGATCCTACGTTATTCAGAGCTAACTCATTCCGACTATTATTTTTTATAAATTTTTGGTAGGGAAAGAGTCTCAATCCTAACATCATATAAGATGGAGTTATTCCCTGGCTAAAAGATACACGGGACAATTCACTGCCTCTTCACAAATTGAGAAAGAAATTGAAAGAAAGGCTGGCGATAAAATACGACAGTTTTCAATGATTCTTCCAGTCGATGAGTAATCTTCCAAATGGTCCAAGAGGTGATGATAAGTAAACAAGGAGTCTCCTTCAAATGTACTATTAAAGTAACCCCAAGTTAACACATAGGTAAGGGCATGATACATGGCTAAAGTTTCACTCACTAGCACATCGAAGCTTCCTTCTAGACGGTGGGGAAAACTTTTGTGGATAGTTCCCTAGTCATTTCGGATTAGCCCCCCATATTGTTGTTGCTTCTCCATTACCAATGGCGTCCAACTTACATTTTATGCCTTTGTGAATCGGCCTCTCTGTTTTATTAACCGGTTGTGCCATTGTAATTAAATATTCTTGCGCCTTAGAGAAAGAAGTGTTTAGGATTGAAGAAACATGAAAAGCTTTATTTTCGAAAATGTACGCATTTTGAGTTTTCCATATATTCCAAAGGACACAGATAAAACAAACTATTTATGTCTCGTCGTTTAGATATAAAATCTCATCAAGGAAATCCAAGCTCGAGTGGACAATTTTGATCACCAGATGCTTACCAAGCTTATGTTGCTCTCGTATCGCTGTAGGAATTAAACTGTCTACCAAGCAATGCCATGTCGATTCAGCTTCATGTTGGCATTTTTGGTAATTGGTAGCTACCGTTACCCACACATCTTGGTAGCAAAATTTTAGCAGCCGGAAGCGCATGATTAAGTAGTCTCCGTGGAAAGTGTTTGATCCAGGATTTATGTTTTAAATTCCATAAACAATTCCAGGATTTTCTACGATAAGACAAACCAGATGAGGCCAAAGAAATGCCTTCAGAATTATTGAGTTCATAGGCTACTTGATAACCTAATTTGACATGATATATCCCGTTGTTTGTATCATGCCAGATTAACTTATATTCGTGATAAAGGAATGATTGATATTTTTTCTGCTTCGTAGGGATTGAAGGTATGTGCAATGTAATTTCTTTTTCCAAAGACGAGTGCTAGAGTTTATAAGACAACTGACTTTTCTACTTGGGGGAGCATTTATATTAGGGTGAGCTCTGCAGGATGGAACATAAACAACCAAGACTCCTCTAAAATATCGATGTGATTTTCACTTTATACTCATCATCTTAGGTCGTGGAAGAGAATATATTTACCTTTGAGGATGCTTCGCCATAATGCTGGTGGATGGCTCGTTGGTGAAATGTCCTTGAATTCTTTAGAATCAATATATTTTGCTTTCAAAATTCTGGCTGAGATAGACTTAGGGTCAAAATGAATCCTTTATGTTTTGCAAGGAGGGTTGGATTAAAACACTCAAGGCCTCGAAATCCCATGCCGCCCTCATCACTTTTCTTGCAACATACATCACACGCCTCCCAGTGTATTTAATGTTTTTCATTGTTGAGTCCCCCAAAAAACCGTCTTATTGATTTTTCCAGCTCATTAATAAGGCTCTTCGCTAAAAGGAAGCATTGCATCACATACTAGGGTAATGCATGAATCATTGATTTAATTAGAACTTCTCTACCAGTCAAGGAGAGGAACTTACCTTTCCAATCATTTATATTCTTTCTACGTCCGCTCTTTAATGCAAGAGAATATTTCTTCCTCAGATCTCCCAACAATAAATGGTAATCCCAAGTATTTACCCGCTCCCGAGCCAAGAGGGATACCAAGCAACGAAGAGTATACGTGGGCGGTTCCGGGTCTAAAATGGAACCGGAACCGCCGGTTCCAATTTCTAGCCGGTTCCGCCGGGTCTCGGGAACCGGCGGGTTTGGCGGTTCCCCGGTCCGGTTCCGGGTCTCGGCGGTTCCCCGGTCCAGACGGTTCAGATCACGGTTCTAAAGAAATCAATATTTTTTTTACAAAATTTGTATAACTTACGTTAAAATTAATAATAAATTCTAATTGATTATTAAACTATATATAATATTTAATTTCATAACTATATTTAAAAAAAAAACACACGGCTAGTATAATATTTAATTTCATATCTATATATAATATTTAATTTCATAACTTATATTCTAAATTGTTAGATATTTTTTCATAAAATAAATATTTTATAATCGTTTGATTCGAGTTCTTAAATGCAATTAATGTTAACGTTATCGTAACGAAGTTCGTTCGACTCGCCCGGCCGTGACGGGGCAGTGGTCGAGGGTCGAAGCGAGCCCCTTCGCAGGGTCGAGGGACAATGGACGCGCCCGAAACCTAAATGGATACATGCGTACATTCATGAAGGGTTTTATGCATTTTCAGTTTGGATTCATGTATTTTGAAAGTTAATTAAATAATAATGCGTAGTTTTCTAATTGTTTATTTTTTATGATTAATTTGTAAGTAAATTAAACTTACATTTTATTTTCGAAAAAAAAAATCGAAAAGCAAACACGATGATAGACATGGCAAAATAATATATTTCGAATGCGGTGAAGTAAACAAATTTATTCAGAACCACTTCAAATCACTATCCAAAATATATTATAATGGTAGATAATATTAGAATATGAGAGTTAGAATAGAATTGTGAGTAAAAAGTGATGAAATGGATATGTATTTATAGTGTGATGAGTGTGTGATATTTTAAAATAAGAAACAGATTATTCAAAAAAATTGAAAAAATATACGTTGGACTGGTTGGACAAATTATTCAAGTTGGTCCACTTGGAGGGGAAAAAATTACTCCCTCCGTCCCGCAATATAAGTCTTTTTAACTTTTTTTTAGTGTCCCAAAATATAAGTCTTTCTCACATTTCAATACATGATTAATGAATTGTTTTCGCCACACTAAACAACGCGATATTATAAGCTCACTCCCAAAAACAATACAATATTTTTGCCTTGAAATATTAAAAAAACTTCATTTATGATTTTTCTTAAATGTGTGAAAAGTCAAGCGACTTATAATCTCTGGACGGAGGAGTATAAAAAAAAAAAACCGCCGTTTTTTCATCCGGTTCGGCCGGTCCCGGTCAGTGGGAACTAACCGGGTTGGACCCGTGGAACCACTGATTTCCGGACCGTGGACCTGCAGCACAATGGGCCATCGCCGATGAGCAATCGAACCGCGAGTCGACCCGGAGGACCGGAACCGGCACCTCTAGCGAAGAGATGTCTGCATTTTGTTCCGTTTTGCCAAATTGATTTCATGGCCCAACGTGTGGTATTATGAGTAGTATACAACACATATCTATATCACTGGCGGGCCAGAATTTTCTTTTAGTGGATGTCAAAAAAAAAAAATTTTGAGGAAAAAAAACTCAAGGTTTTGAACTAGTGAACTTCCTTTAAAAAAAACAAAAAAAAAACACATGTGAACTTATGGTCAATGATAAAACTTCTAACCGGTTTAACTAAATAAATTGTCTACAATAATATAAATACACAGTTTTTAATATTATTAGAAGAGTATAGTAATAATTTCGTACAAAATTTTTTATGGGTTTCATGAACCCCACCCTTACCCATGTGGGTCCGTCCATATCTATACCTACCCCTATTCATGATGGGTATGAAACCCACACGACCCCTGCCCTAAAAAATAATTTATCATAATGAGGAGGATAAATAGATATTCATGGGGTTGGATCGAAATTGATATCTTATAAAATAAAGAAGAAAATGAAAAACTGAAGATATTCACCCGGGTGGATATTTATTTGTTTGCAAAGGAAGAACTAATTTTGTTGGGGAGAAAGTTTTCTAGAGTGTTCCTTCCTAGTTCCTCTCCTTCTGGAAATCAAGGGAAGCTTCTCTTCCAAAACTCCTTATAAGCCTTTCCAATTGATACTACTTCATAGTTCTTACTCCTTTCTGTAGTTGTTCTTGCTCAAATCTCAACTCTAACTGAAGGAAAAAAGCAAAGATGTTTGGAGTTGTATTCCCCAATCGCAGTTTCCCGATGGACATCTCCACCTTCACTCAAATCGACACCTTCCACTGGATTCTCGACATGAACACCTTCGTCGGTAAGCCTTTTCCTCTATTAATCGCAATCAATCTTGTTACTTCACGGATTATTTCTGATTCCAGCTAATTTTTCAGGTGAGGCATACGATTCCATCAGAGAAATCTGCATTTTTCTGCTCAACAACTTCACACTTCCTCCTGATAAAGCCCTAGCTCTCTACGTTCAATCTCCAGGTTCACCTTTTGTTTTCTGCGGTGCTGTCACACTTGCTCGCCCTTCTGCTGTGCTGTCGTTGTCGTGGCCGGAACCTGGTGGTGAATTACAGCTCATGGCGCCCGGTGCGGCCCCGTTGTCGGCTAAAATTGGAGTCTCTGTTGAGGATTTGGCGTCGCTGCAATCTCTTGATGTGGTTTCAGAGAAGAAAATCGAGCGGTTGGCTTTGAAGGTTGGGGAGAACTTGTTCAATTTTATGCAGTCGTTCTGTGGGGTGGATGGAAGTAAATTGGTGGTGCCCATGGATATTCTTGACCGGTGGTTCAAGAAGTTTCAGGAACGAGCCAAACGAGATCCTGAGTATTTGAAAGGATTTGTGTTGTAGGTAAACTAATCATGAATAAAGATTTGTTATCCACCTGAATCTTGTTCATCGTGCCTTTTTCCCTTTTGTGATCTTAAATTTGTGACATTTTGTAAAACATAATTGCTATGATTTTCACTAGAGTTCAAAGATGGCAATTTTGAGCATGTTTTGTTTGTGTTTCTCCCATATTCTGCTTCACTAGAGTTCATAGTATTTGCAGTTGTTCAGAGGTTGAAGAAACTCTACTGGTGAAAGCAAGTCACCATTTCCACCCGAATTCAAGTATTAGATTGCATAAATCAAGAACTCAAATCCCATTACATGATATTACAAAATAGAAAATCAAGGTTTGCCCTTTACAAGTTTAGAGTTGACACTAGACAGAAATGAGCTTAAATTCTTTGGAAAACTCTTTCTGCAGCAGCTATAGTTTGTTTAATATCTTGAGAAGTATGTGCTAAGCTAGTGAGTCCTGCCTCATATTGAGATGGGGGCATATAGACACCTTCTTCTAGCATACCCTTATGAAAGCTTGCATACTTTGACGTATTGCTCTTTTTTGCATCTTCATAACTATGAACAGGGCCATTTGTAAAGAAAAAACCAAACATCCCATTTATGTATGTGCCACATATTTCATGTCCAGCTCTTTTTCCAGCATTGATAATCCCTTGAATGAGTTCATTTGTTATCTTGTCTAAATACGCGTAAGTTCCAGGTTGTTTTAGCTTCTTTAAGGTGTGAATTCCAGCAGTCATTGACATTGGGTTTCCACACATGGTGCCAGCCTGGTACACCGGTCCTGCTGGTGCCACCATCTCCATAATATCACGTCTTCCTCCATACGCACCGATAGGCAACCCTCCACCCACAATTTTTCCTAGTACTGTTAAATCAGGAGTCACTCCAAAATACTCCTGTGCTCCACCGTAAGCTATACGAAATCCGGTCATTACTTCATCAAAGATCAACAGGGCGTCGTTTTCTTTTGTAATCTTTCGAAGGGCATTGAGGAAACCGGGTTCTGGTGGAATGAACCCACAGTTTCCAGCTACAGGCTCTAGTATTACAGCAGAGATCTCTCCTTTGTGTGTAGTGAAGAGGGTTTCAATTGCTGATATGTCATTGTAAGGACATGTTAATGTGTCATAAGTAGCTGATTTTGGGACACCAGGTGAATCAGGTAGGTCTAGTGTGGCTACTCCACTGCCTGCCTTAACAAGGAAAGGATCTGAATGGCCATGGTAACAACCCTCAAACTTGATTATCTTTGTCCTACCTGTAAAATGTAAACAATCAGAAAAATTTCACCAGCTAAATTCAGCAAATAGTTTAGTGGTTTTTTGGGGCACTTTATCTTTCTTTAAAGATGAAGCTTTGATATATGCGTATACCTGTGAAAGCTCGAGCCAATCGCAAAACAGCCATACAAGCTTCAGTGCCTGAGTTAACAAATCGAACCAACTCAATGCTTGGAACTGCTGTAATAACCATTTCTGCTAAACTAATCTCCAGCAAACACGGTGCACCAAAGCTAGTTCCTTTCTTCATTGTTTCAGCCAAGGCTGTAAGAACCTCATCATCTCCATGTCCAAGAATCCCAGGTCCAAACGAGCCCACATAATCTATGTACTCATTACCATCTATGTCCCAAATATGTGAGCCTTTGGCTCGATCGATAAACAGAGGCTGACCACCAACAGGTTTAAAAGCTCGAACTGGGCTGTTTACACCTCCTGGCATCAGTTCCTTGGCTCTGCTAAATGCTGCTTTAGATTTTTGAACTGTGTAATTAGTCTTTTCATTCTTGTCAATAGTGGAATCACCCATTTTTGCTTTAGATTTAGTTTCTCTGCTACTAGTGTTCTCAGGAACATGGGGGTGAAGTCATTTACTTTGAGCGCCACTTGCTAATCCAGATACTGCTGACAATTAGATTTGTCTTTTTCAATAATGCTACATGCTACATCAATAAAAAACACTACCTAAATTAGTCTGTGTTATTTATTTATTAAAAAAAAGACCATACTTAAGCCGATTCGAACCGAGTATTGCTGTAAATGAGCCAAACAATTTTAGATATTTGCGAGTTAGAGTTTAATCACGAGTATTTTGAATTTGAGATCGAGTTAAAATTCAAAAAAGCTTCACTCAAAAAAAAAAAAAAAAAAATCAAGAAAGTTATAATAGCTCGAGTTGATCGAATTTAATAGGTTTTAAAACTTAGTTTGACAATATATTTCTATTATCACACGATTCAAATAAACAGTGTCATTCTAGTTAAGATATAATTTTATTAATAAAGATGGAAATAATATTTTACTGATTACTAAACAATACTTTTTATGCATAGTATCTAATAGACAACATAATATACAATCAATGGAATCTTTAATATTTAATATAAAATCACTACTTATATTAGAATAACTACTCTCAGTCTTAAAACATTTGCATACATTACTATTTATAGCATACAATATAGTTGAGAAGAAAAGTCAAAAACATCGAAAGAGTCTATATGTTGCTGTTCGAAGGTCAGAGTGTCACCACCAAATAGAATCTGCAAAAATCGTGCGGAGCCAAAAACAAAAACGTGATTTCTAGAGTAAAGTCAAAAACATCGAAAGAGTGAGCCGAACACATTCAGAACCCACAACGAACCAGAGTTACGTGTGGCGGTATAGCACCTCTCAGTCCTTCAAACTGCTCTGAGGCAATACTTATGGCATCCTCTTGCTTTTTCACCCAATTATCACGATGCGTAGATGTGCCAAAGGGAGGACGTACACTGTGGGGATCAATGATGATTTTTTCAAGTACATCTGAGTACTCCACAACATGCATGATCAGTTCAACATCGCTATCACGACCATAATAACCCTTAAACTCAAAAAGCTTCAGACTTCTGTTTTCAAGGCATGAGCGGTGTCTTCCAACCCCAGGAATCATTCTACCACTCCGCTCAGGCTGAAGCCAATCCAACTGCAAAAGCAAACACTGTTTATCAGCAGCACAACATACATCTCCTTACGCATGGCATCAATTACCAAGATATTTATCAAACTGATGCAAACATGTGGTTACCCAAATTCTTTTATTTCTCTACTATTACTCCATTAAGCAACTAAATCAATCCACTTTCAAATTTACAAGCAAATTCCAAGGTAGTTTATTCTTTTCAATCACTGCCCGATAGCTTATTCAACAAGCATGTTCCATAATCTTTGCAGTTAGTCACATAATAGAAGAGACCATTTTTCACACGTAATCACATAATGGAAGAGGTCAATGATACTTTCTCTGTAAGAAGATAACAACTGAATAAAAACTATACTACATATTCTCATCCAAATCGCCACAACTATAATTTTATTCTATATTCTTTTATTTTGTATTATTATTATACCCATTTATGGCATTTTAATATTTTCTATCATTGACAATGAAACAAACATTGTAAAGGCTCTCCGGTATTTGATGATCTTAAGAACCTTTATAATTAAGAAAGTCATGACATTTTACAAAGGCGCATCGCTTCCTCGGAGCACGCCTCTTATTCATTTGCCTAGAATAAAAGGTGGAAATCAAGCTTTGTCAAAGACACGTGTCTTTGACAGCTTCATCACCAATGGAAAAACCAAAAGCCTAATATATGAGCTTTTATTATTGTGTACTCCTCATTTCAAGGTTTGAACAACGAAATAAACGAAATAAGCATATCAAGCAGGCGGGAGGCAAGTGAAACATAAAAGACACAAGAAGGAAATCATACCTTCAATACAAATTCCTCGAGATGAGGGAAATAACTTATGATTGAAATCAACCTAGTCAGACTTTTATCACCGAAGGCTCCGACCTGGATGACCAATCGCTTCAGTTTTGTCAACCGACAATCATTAGACGACAGCTTAGATAATTCCTATACGGAAACACAAAAAATACGAGTTAGCCTATGATAAGGACAGATGAAATTGGACTCTGCCATAGTTTGTACACATAACAAAGTGTCTCATTAGCCTGGTCTACTAAACCCTCTTTATATTATATACTCACCCAAAAAGGGGGGGAAAAGGGGGCCACTATCAAGACAATTGAAAGAGAAATGAAGCAGGGTACCTTCAACTCTATTGCGTCTAACGTGAGAGCCTCAAGCTGAGAACAACTAGAGGAAGCTTGGCGGAAGCAATTACTTAACAATGGTGCCCCTGTAATGGACAACTCAACAAGCTTTGGAAGGTGTGTAAGAATTAAATGTTCAGGTGCTGATATGTCCAATGAGACCAAGTTAAAGTTGGAGATAGAGAGACCTTTCACATTGTAACACGACTTGATCATCAAATACTTCAACACCAAAGTAGGATCTGAAATTACTAGATCGCCCAACTTAAGGGTGCCAACCACCTCAAGTCGTTCGAGAAACGGACAATTTTTGAGGAAAAAAGTAACATCATCACTAGTTACATCTACATTTTTCAAGGACAATGATGTGAGGCACTTGAAGTCGAATTGTGAAAGTCGGCCCTCTCCACCATCTGAAAGCGTATAATTTTCACTCATATGGTAAACGTATTGACCTTGAAGTAAAAAGTTCAGTTCCAAACTTTGAACTTTTCTTCCTAATACAAACACCAACCAACCGTCAATGTCATCCTTGTACCGGTTATTAAGGTCAAAAACCAGTTTAAATTTTTGTAAATGTGGACCCGTGTGCCTTCCCAAGACAAAGTTGACCCATTCGACATATTTCTGTCTTTCCCCGTCATTAGCATCTAAAACCGGGACATCAAAATCGAGTACCACAGTGTTCACCCACAAGTTCAACCATCGACGTGAAAGGAGGCTCGTCATTACAACTTCCTTGAATGTTAAGAAGGACAAAATGAGCAAAACAATGTCATCTGGCAAAGAACTAATACGATCCTTGGGAAGGAGTCTCCCATGCGAAAACTGTTTGCAAAAGAAATGAGAGCTATTATTGACTAAGACATATAGAAGACATGGAGAAACTTATAAGCAGTTATATAGTGTAAAGGGCAGCAAACACAATAAAATTCCAATCAATCATGCCTCTGCTTTAGACTGACAGAATTAAACATGCAATTTCAGAATTAAACTTGTAAAAAAAGAGTAACAAGAAGTAGTAATAGCATATAGACAAAATGGAATGCAGATAAAGGGACTCTATATACATATATAGATACACACTAAAGCTTTGATTAGTAACTATGGATAGGGTTTAAGCTGAAAACAAGAGCAAAAAAGCACAGAGTTTTCTTCTTTCCAAATCTGCTAATCCTTCACATTGTCACTGTTTGTTGCAAAATAGACGTCCAGCCACCATCAATGGTCAAGTTTACTACTAGTAGACTAACCCCAAAAGTCATACCACAAAGTTACTTTCAGAACTAAAGTAGGATGCTGCTACCCATAAGATGAATCCAATCATCAAACATATCTTAACAACCCAACTATGCCCAAAAACCGACTACAGATTAGTAGATTACCGTACCTTCTTCTTTATACTACGTTTGCTCCTCCCCAACTCAGGTTCAGCACTGACAGTAGAAGTGGTGCCTTGGCCAGTACTTGTTGTTGCTTGTGGTAAAGAGGCAGTCTGTTCAGCAGCAACAGCAGGATTGGTACCTTCCCCGGTTGCGGCTTGCAGTAAAGGAGCATTTGGTTCAGCAGCAGCAGCAGCTATAGCTGGAAGGGCACCACCTTTGCCCTTTGTTAGTTGCGAGCTAAAGTTTACCAATACCTCGGTAGCTTTCGTTACATTGGAGGTATTCATCATTTCCTTCATTTGTCCCAAGGCATTCATCTTTTCATACACTTCAAGTTTTGCAAGGGCTGATACCAGCTTCACAGATAGATCATGATTCTCCTTAGTTAAAGCCTCAACCATCTTTTGGTATTTAAGATACTGGGATTTGTAATTGAACTCCAAAGCTTTGTCTTCATTTACAATTTGCTGCTTAATCCCCTTAGACTTGAATTCTTGAACGGATTGCACAAGAAAATCAATTTTCTCTACTATACTCAGATGACCGGTACTTGGCTCTAAACCCAAATTTTCAACAAATTGCTGCTCTTTTTCACTTACTTCAACAGATACCTTCTCCATTATGGCATCTCCTCCACCTGGAATAGATGATTCTGGAAGGTTCTTTGCTGCTTTACGCTTTGAAGCTCGGGTAACAGGACTTCCCACAACATGGCCAGCATTTGTAGTCTCACTCAGAGTAATGTTATCAATCACAGTAGACGCAGCGTCGAGCTTCGCAACCTTTGGCTTTCTGCCTCTTGCCATGGTTACCTTTTTCTGCTACTTAGCTAAAGAATGAAGCAGAGTTTGCAGACAGGAATTACCACCAAACTTTTCTGCTTGAAATTCGATTCTTGATAGTATCACTTCCAGCCGTACTCCAAGTGCTCAAATCTGTACAAGTATAAAATTAAGAAAGCGCAAAGTTCATATCTTAGGAATTAGAAGCTTCAATCTCCCCCCTCATTTTCGTTTCTCAGTCCCCATCATCAAATCAAATAAGAGATTAAAAGGGAGGGGAAAAAACAGGAAACGAATTTTCATACCCGGATTTTCCTTAACGGAAATTAGGCAGGTCCATCACTGGTGAATACTAATATAGTAGTAAATATATATATTTTTTTTGGAGGAGTAATAAACTAATAATAAGTTAAAACTTAAAAGAGACTTCCTCACAGAACAAATTTTCAGAGACAGAGAAACCTAATAGCCTCATTATTACCTTCTAGGGCAGTAGGGCTGGTATCGGGTCAGGATCCGTCCCGTATCCCTCCTACCCAATCCCGTCCGATAAGATTAGGGAATCAATTTTTTCGCCACACCGATACCCGAATGTTCGGGATTCCGTCGGGTCGGGAAAGAAATAGCGAAAAGTATCATCTTAGTTTTTTCTTCACCTTTATTCAATACAAATACACATAACCATAATAAATTAAAAGAAGAATGGGTGCAGTTTCTTTATTTTTTTGAGAAGTAGAAAGTACAATTTTAAGAGTCCTTCCTATAACATTCTTTTGAGGTATCTTTTTTTTTTTCAAATCTTCTTAACCAAATAGATCAAATAAACGTATATCTAACTTAACTTTTAGCACCTTGCTTAGCTTGAAGATATCATGCCTTCTTACATTTGATTAAACCTTGTCTGATAGTGATATAAACAACTTTTCGTGTGTATACTTAACAAGGTGGTCATAAGTGTATACATAACAGAGAGTTCATAAGATGCGTTATTATAACTACAGTAGTTGTATGGTGATATTCAACAATAAAAAGGCTTCAAAGGTTACCCTTAATAGCACAGTAGTTGTATGGTGATAAAATCATGTAATAGCACCAGAAAATGAATGCATTTGGCTTGAAAACCATCAAAACACCCATATATCTAATCTAGGGTCTGTCATTACACGATCTTCATATGTACCTCACCCACTAGAACAAGGAAAACGGTACCAGATTAAAAGTGAATCAAAGGCTCTGTTTAGTAATTGAAAGTACCTATATCTCTGTAATGTCTCCATGCGACTATAACCGTCTTAAAGTCTGAAAGCTAAACTTCAAGTGGGGAAAAAAAAACTAAAGTAGCTCTTGCTGCTCTTCTAAATACGAACAAAAATTAAAGCATAAAAACAGCACCAAATAAAATACGAATTCAAACTAGAAGAAACAAAGCGGTTGTAGCCGAGCCAAACAAGTAAGGGGAAATTAACTGAGTGTACCAACAGCAAACATTAATTTACAAATTAAATCCTATCCAACAACAACAAGGATAACATAGTAGCACCAATTCTTATAAATCATAGCCAAAACAACTGCAGTGACAACGACAACAGACAAATTTCCAAACACCAACAAGAAATAATAGCTGAAGAAATTGCTTCGGTAACTGGATTTGTCATATACATCAATAAAGCTTAAAGGACATAATCATGGTTTCAATGAATAAGGTAAAGGAAAAATAAAGCTATCGTGTATATAGCACTGGGAAATCTCAGAAATCGTAAATGGTATCATTGCGTCCATTGATGACGAGGTTGAACATGAATTATAGAAAAATTTAACCGCACGAACAATCCTTCGAAGAAGAACATACTATTGAAAAGAAAATCGTCGAAGCCTTGAGCGGCAGAGATTGGAGAACGCCAGCGGCAGAGAGTGAAGAACGTGGAAGGAGAAGAGCTGAGCCAGTGGAGTTTGAAAACGCCGGCGGTGGAGAGTGAAGAAGGCGGAAAAATAAGGTGTAGAAAGGCCAATATTTCGGGGGAGGTTTTTGGGCATCACGTCCAAATGCTGATGTGAATTGGAAAGTTATTGTCTAGTGAGGAAATTTGAGGTGAATTGACACGTAAAACGATTAGAACCACACAGTTTAAATACAAAATAAAACTGTGTGGTCTGTATGTGTCACACGGTGTCTCTACACATTATGGAGACACCACACAATAATTTCCCTGTGCTTCTTGGTCCATATACAATTCTATCATTTTCAAGTGCTTCTTGCTCGTTTTAATTATTAATGTTAAAGTCTTCTTGCTTTGCCACATAGTTTTCATTATCATCGTGGTTGGCTTTATCAACACGAGTGAATGCATTTTGTTTTTGTGTTTGTCTTTCCTGTAAACCTATTTCTCCTGCTCCAAAAAATTCTGAAAATTTTGATCAAGATAGAACATTATTTCATCTACAATTTCTTTTTTACATCAACTCGATAATCATTATGGGTTGTTCAGAAAATCCGTGTTAATGTCGGACACTCTGTCCAGAAAATCTGCAGCAGCACCTTCATTTATTCTTCTGTTTTTAACAGGTTAAACATCTTCAAATGACCTGAATTTTTTATATGTTGCATAAAATAATTTTATCTACAACTTTACTTTTGGAATCGAGTTCAAATTCCTTTTTGTTTGATCGCAATATGCAATTCAATTTAGTGTTTAAAATCTGAAAATTCTGACAGCTTATGCACTCGACAAAAATAATTGTATTAGACCGACTCTATTTCATTGAAAAATTCTAATGTTTCATTTTCCTTTGGAAAACTCTAGTACCTAAATCTTTTCTCTTTTGATCGTGCTCAAGTTTCTTTTCGTTTGGGCTGCACAAGTCGATAACCGCCTAAAAGAAATCCCCACATCTTGACTTAGGGTTTGGGTTAAAAGAGCAGTAAGTTATGTTTGTTATGCTCTAGAAGTTTCCCCCGAAGTTGATCTTCTCTTGGGTTAAGCCTTTTAGTAGAATGCTTGTAAAGCTAACGTTATGGTTTTTTTGGCAGTTATAAACAAGCACCAAGACGCTACCTTCCAGTATGCCACGCTTGAAGTTCACACATTTTTATGCCTTCTTCGATCATGCCTTTTCTAATAAGTTACCTCCCATTTAATTCCTCACTTGAGTTCAATAACTTCTCACCATCTTCTGTCATGAATTATCTCAAAACATATCTCCTTAAGCCTTTCTTTTGAACAAGTCCTTACCTTTTACTTTTCAAATTAAAGAAGCGAATATCCTCAGACTTTGCATTGTTGCACTCACATTTTTCCTTTCACATTCAATTTGATTAAACCCTTTAATGTCAAACATTATCCTTACTTGCGTTCATTCTCAGCTTCCCTCCTAAGGGTATTGTAACTCTCTCACTTAATGTTGAGTGTTCTTTCAAGGTACGTGATGTAAGTCAACTTGATGATGCATTTCATGATGTTTTATCCCCGTTTCCCATGCTTTTATTGATGTTCTTGTATCTATTCAAGTCATTATTTGTTTAGTTTCACCCAAATGTGTAGATGATAATTATTATATAAAATATCATATTTTGATTAGTTTTGTACCGGTTATAGTAACCGGAGCGTCGTGTCGGGTTTACACTTGGTATTTTTGTGTTGTATTGCAGGATTATAGGTTAACCAAGAACCCGAGTGACGCCACGTGTTGAGCTAAACACGTCTTTTGAGGGCTAGAAGAGTGTGCCGGAAGCTTACGAGTTCAAACGGATCCTTTGTCTTTTGCGTTTCTACCGTAGCATACATTCAACGGACATTTGACCCATCTTAGAGGAATTTTCTAGAGAATACTTCTTAACAATAGTTGTAGATCAAGAAACGAACTTTCCAACGCATCTTGAATCACATCAATCGGAGCTCTACAAATCAAGTTATGGCGATTTTACTGAGCTATTGTAAAATCGGCGCACACCAACTTATAGTGGCGCGCACCGAACATCATTGTAGCTATTCAGAGAGTTTCAGACCTTTAATGACGCACGCCAGACCTTTAATGACGCACGCCAAGCGTTGGGAAAAGTGATATTCAGCATTTAAATCCTTTTTTAGATCGAATTTAGCTAATTATTCAACCCCACTTCTTCTTCCCCAACTCCCTTATTATCCCTTGGAGGCAAAACGGCCCCTAGGGGCTCTCCTAGAAAAAAATTCACCATTTTAGCATTTCATCTCAAGTGTAATTCTTAGAATGTTTAGTTTAGCCTTTTGGATAGTTTAATTGGAGCAAGGTGAACAATCTATTTGTATCAAACTCAATTAAAGCTTTTGGAAGATAAATGAAGGTCTCCCTTTGCAATTTCATTAATTGTGATTGGTAAAGTTCTAAGTTTTATCTTGTTTTACTTGTTCTCATTATTATGAATATTAGCATTGACAAGTTATTATTCATAGTCATGTGTGGCTAGGTTATTCTAGCCAAGATGATGTTGTAGGAGTAGTATAATCTCTTATGTTGATTGAAAATGATTGTTTGCATTGCTAGTTTCAATTGTTGTGAATCTTTTCCTACTTGTATTGTATGGTTTGCTTGTATTGGAGTAATTAACTAATGCTTGCATTTACACATTTAATGGAGACCGAAATGAGATATTAGGTGTGAGAAGAGGGTAGGAGAACCGGAAGGTAAAATCGACCTCTTGAGGCATTCGAGTTCTTATCCGGGGATTGTTGACATTTTCTTTGCATTCAAGTGCTTATCATACCAATTCATTAGGTCTAGGGAACCTAGGCCAAGGAGGAGGTATAGAGTAGTTTCATACACTCGTATGAGGGGGAACTACTTGCTTAGGAATGCACCGTTTCACACTTTTGAACACTAATGGTAGGATGGAAGGAAATCATTCCCATTATACTAATAGAGATTTGCTCAATCTACACATTATCTTGGTTAGCTATTTTATCATTTTATCACCCTTTTTAGTCATAGATTTCTAGAAACATTACTTTCTTGTTAATTTGCGACTTAGATCAAGATAATAATAGCTTTTCGGTGTTCAACCTCACAATCCTCATGGATACGACCTAGACCACTTACTAGACTACAATTGACCCGGTACACTGCCGCTAAGATTGGAAACCTAGAAAAGTCTGATCAGTACGCATCTCAATTTTTTACCAATAATATCTTCAAGCCTACCATGACATCTCTTTTCAATTATATACCTTTAGCTTTCTGGCAAATTATGTTAAACCAGTTTCAGGCAGACAATAGTCGCTGCCAAGACGTCTTCTCGGCCATTATGGACAGTCAACATTCGAAATCCAAAACGTATATTAATTTCGATCTAAGTTTTGCAGCTCGTACCCTTTTAAATTAGGATCCCTTTCAGGCTATCTAGAGTCATGAACTGCCAGACACACTTTTTGACATTCCTTCTTCTGTTTTGGTGTTTATATAGTGATTTTGTTACACAGGTTGAAATGTCTGTTTTGTTTAAACCTTTTATTTCCTTATAACGAATAACCTTAAGCACTTATTATTTGGCATTGTACAATCCTTTGAGTAGTGCATCCCTGAACCCTTGAGTTGGATCTTGAGAGATTTTTGAGAATAAAAGTACGTAATGTTTGTATTTGTTATTATAGACTGCATGAGGCCAAAAAAAAAAGAGTTTCACGGTTTCACGTTTCTTCCTTCAGTTATTCATTTTTATTGATTCAGAGACATTCCATATTGCACCCTCTGCCTCTGCTCTCTATACGGTCTTGTTTTTTCACTTAAAGTCAAAAGTAACCCCCTTCTATTTACCCCCACTTCATTTTTTTCTTTTTTAAGAGAACTTTTTTTTATTATAATCCGGGGGCCAAAGCCACAATGTTACAAGAACAGACTATTATGTTTCTATCGCCCATGCTAGTCTAAGATTCCTGGAGCGTTTAACTGCATTAGATATAAAAACATAGATTGAAGGGTAGGTAACATATGGAGAGTGAAGTAATTTGTTCCGCCAGAACCAAACGCCGTAGACGATCTCGCAAAATAGGTAAGGCCACTGTTTGGCTGAGGAAGAAGCTCTCGGGGGAGGTGTAATATTTTCAAGCACCCAATCCTGAGTATTGGAGGTGGCAAAAAATGACTCCCATTGAGGGGGATCAAGGACTTGCTTCCAAACGCGTTTCGGCCAAGTGTAATCCCAAATGGCATGTAAAGGGGTCTCCTCTCGCTCATGGCAAAGTCGACAAAGAGATGAGCTCAAAATACGTCGATAAGCTAGGAAGCTATTAACCGGTAGACATTTCTGACAAAGTTTCCATAGGAGGAATTTGTGTCTTGTGGGGCCCTTTAAGCTCAAAATCCGCTTCCAATCAAAGGTGCGTTACGCGACATCAAGGATGCCCAACTGGTACATGTAAGCACCGTGAACCGAGTATTTACCATCCTCAAAAGGAACCCATTTGATGTCATTTGCGGCAGCTTCCAAGCCTGCCTGAAAATCTTTTGCAGCTTGACCGATGCTACGCCACAAAAAGGAGACTCCCGGTTTAGTGGGTGCAAAGGGATTCCCATATTTCTTTGAATTTTATATAAATGTAAAGAAAAAAAATGTAGTTTTAAATTGGTGGATCTTCAATTTTGTCCATGTGACTCAACTGGAGTAAATTTATGATCTGCCACCGTAAGATAAGTAATTTGGCTTAATCATTTTAGGTCACGCACTAACGATGAGTCTAAATAGTTATTGGATTTGGTTGAGACAAACTTAAGCCAAGCAAAAAAGATTGTTTAACTAGTTATCGGATCCATTATGACTCAAATAGTAATAGCATCCTTATGTCCGAGTTCTGGAGCGTTACAGAAGTCAAGGACAATGTAAGCTCGAACATCCCCAGCATAAATATCTTTTCTTACGGGCAAGAACGTCGACAATGTACTCTCGAACGTCCCAACGTAAATTTCTCCCTGCCTTTAGGATAGAATGTTAAGCAGCGTACCCGCACATATGAGTAGTTCGGTTGGTTTTCCAGGTGGCAGATTTCACCATGGAATGCGGGATCAAATCCTGGTAGCCGCATTGTGAAAGTTAGCTTTGAAAACAGTGTGCCTCATTATGGTCACCGGGTCTTGGTCCTCTTGCAAAAGGGCCATTGACGCTGAATTATCATGATTAACCTCATCACCATTCTGTCGGATCGGGATGGAAGGGTCTTGTGGATCTCATTTGCAGCAAGGAATATTAAACATCATGGTTGCCTTAGTAATGTGATCTGAATTTTGGATCGAGGACCAATTTATTTAGAGAAAAAGTAAAAGGCCAAAGTTTAATATCATAACTGATAATCATACACCTTTAAAAATTGATGGGGTTAGGTCCACCAAATTTGTGGGCCGAATCTCCAAAACCAGTGGGTTTGCAAGAAGGGTAGGAAAAATTTAAACAAAGATAATGTGAGCCGCTTGCCTTATGATCGAGGCTAAATTCACCCTTCAAAAATAATTTATAAAGACTCGAAACCGTGGGTAAACTAACTCTCTAACCGGCAGTGTACCGGGTTGATTGCTAGAATAGCTACAGGAGTACGAGGTCGAACCTAAGGGAAAAGTGCTCGTGAGTACCAAAGTGAACGTGTTACTTAGTCTAGGTGATCAATCTTTTTAAAGTGTTTGTTTACTACAATGACACTAAAGTGATTTATACTAACAAGTCTAAAGATAGAAAAGAAAGAAAGAAGATTAAACTACTAAGTTTTAAAGATTGATTAAGGGACATAGCCGAACCATGATCAAAATAGCTAGTTTCAACCCCAAGGATAGACAAAACCGGGAATGTGAATTATAACAAACGAACTCTCGCATTCAATTTCACGGGTGCAAACTCCTAATCTCGGTGCTAAGATCTGAACAACTCTCTCCTAACACCTTATGCCAAGTTAACTACCCTTCCCTAAGGAAGATTCACTAACAAAACATGCTATGCACTAGAGGCGCTTAAACGTTAAAACGAGTAACCTCACTTTGGGCCCGGGCTTAACAACTAAGCCGGGTCTACGCCGCGATCCTAGAACCATTTTCCCACATCTCTCTATCTGAACAACTCTCAAGATTGATGTGTGTGATTTTTACCTAGGTGATCAATCTAACCCAAATCTGTTATAACAAGTTCTAAGACATGAAACAAGCAAGATTAAACAATAAAAAGCATTACCCACTCCCAATTTCATCACCCAAAGGGAGATTTCACCAAATTTCACATGATTCGACTATGAAAAGGGATTAGCTACTCATTATACTAATCAAAGCATACACAAAACAGTAAATGAAAGCCATAATAAGTAAAAGAGAAGAGAAATTTACCATAGAAACAAGAATTTCGAATTTGAGATCCAAAAAGTACACTTTGAAGAACTAATTAAAAGATGGTGACTTAGAAGTTGGAATGAGAATTTGAGCTTGGAAATGGAATAATTAAGCTATGTTTATGCTAATCTATGCTAAGAGAAAGTGGAATAATCCATTACAAATTTCGAGCAAAGAGTGGGTATAGTTTAGTTAAGAGAGGGGAGAATAATATGATGAAATTCGATGGAAGTGGGTGTTTATAGAGGCAAAACTCTGCAGAAAATGGCCCCAAACGCGCGTTTGGAGGTCCCCAAACGCGCGTTTCAGCACCTAACTCTCTGTACGAAAAAAACAGTTCCAAACGCACGTTTGAAATGTTCAAACGCGCGTTTGAGACATTGCTGTTTTCTGGCTGCAGTAAAACCATGATATCTTCGCATGTAGAACTCCGATTTGAGTGATTCAAAATGAGTTGGAAAGCTCTTTCAGTTATCTACAACTTTCATGAAGATACCATGACCAGAAAATGCCTCCATCATAGGTCAAATTGCTTCTGAACAGAACATAGCGTGAAGATACCAACTATTTTTCTTCCTTTTCTTCATTTTTCTTCTTCCTTGGCTCATTCTTGCACCCTGATCATACTTCTCATCATAAATCTTCGTCTTCCGGGTTCTCATGACACCTAGACCCTACAATCTCATGAACGAACAACACACACAAACGATTCCGGAGGGTAAAAGTGCTCGGGAATGGGTTAATATCACTAAAAAGAGGTAGTAAACCATCAAAGCGACGGATTTACTCCCTGTGCTATAAACTCACGATATTACCCGAAAATGGTCTAAAACACCAAGAATGTGCTAAAAGTGGGATAAACGAAGGTGGAAAATGCACCGGAATCACGTAAAGTTGACTCCCATCACCTTAGCAAAGGAGAAAAAAAACCATCAAAGTATAATGTGATTATATATTGTAACACATCGCATTGTTATCTAAAAGGTGACTGCGTTTCGCTATATGCCGCCTGACGGATCCAGAATTTTTATCCAGCGGGGTCCGTAAATATTTAACACAGTATTTTTCCACGGAATTCGAAATATTTTTCTATAGATAAAATATAGAGTATTTCTATTTTTAAGGGATCCGCAGACCCCCTTTAATCAAGTGCAGATCCGCGCCTACATGCAGGTTTACAAATGTGGGTAAACCATATTTCTATGTTCATTTTTCCTAGGAATTTACCTTTCATCCCCATATCTTACTTCAGCGCTTATAGCTTTGAAGCTTAATGACTGTAAATTTTCATATGGATCACATGTAAGGTTGTGTGTTTTTTTTTTTTGTATTTTTTTTTAGTATATTGAATTGAATTAATGCTTAGTATGTTGACGTATAGAGAGAGCTTTCTAATCTTTTGTGCCCAAATCGGCTTGGAAAATCCGGAGGTTAGTATCTGGGTCTAACTCGGGAGGGTGCACTAAGTCTATAAAGAAGAAAGCTTGCGCTGATTGGGGTCCTTGAAGTGGAATTAACCATGAAATGGGAGGGATCTTTGAAGAGGGGTAACCATTGAAAATTTCCCTGGAAATCATTTTTGTGCTTTGGTGTTGGAATGGAGGAGGAACGATGCTAGATGAAGGTGACAGGGATTGGATTTTTGGATGGGAGAACAACAGGGAGGCATTTTTTTAAACATAAAAATAAGGGCATTCTGCATTTTCTCACATATTTCATTACTACAATTTCTTATTCTTCTATTTTGGACGGTGAGAATTCATAGCTCGACTTTTGTTTCCGTAGTAGTCATAGTTTTAGCTATTCACATGGTGTGCTCAACTTTCTTAATTAATTTCTCCATTGCTTTTTCACAGGCGTTGAATTCTATTCATGAGATTCATGTGAGAACATGATCTTTTAGTGTTTTTTCCTCTGTATTTTGTTGATCCATTCAGTGTTTTTTTTGGTTTCGTCGTGGTACTATTATTACTCCATGCTTCAATTTCTTTTATTTTGTGTTGTTTTATAATTTGATATGTACTTGAAATCGGTTGAAATCAACCTTATAAGCATTGATGTGGTTAAGAATCTTATAAACGGGAAATCGGATAATTCTAATTAGGAAAACAGTACAAGAATAAGAATATTGAATGTAATTTGGACTGAACTCTCGAGAGAGCTGCCTACGTATCCAATTCAAGTCGTTAATTGGAATCAAGTCCCCCTCGTAGTTCAGGGTGTTCCTTATATAGCTGTAGATCGTGTGTCTCTTCCTAGACGTGCTGGGAAGTTATTATCGACTATCTTCTGGACGTGGGGTCTACCCACGTCCGTAAACAGTTGAGACGTTGTTGACCCGGTCTTTACCACGTTCAGCCTGTTATTCTGTCCAGGAACCATTCTGGTCAGGATACGGTGGAGTCATGCTCCTCCGACTATTCTGTCCAGCGTCTTGATTTGGTCAGCACTTGGTGGTCTGGCTTGACTGGCTCGTTCATCTTCATTATCTAACTTTGGGCCTGGCCCAATTACAAATAATCCGACCCACTGGACCCATATATCATCAAGCATGTTGATTGGTCATGAAGAGAAGTTTAGTTCACAGTGAAGGTAATGATTGCTTACCTCTCCAATATTATTTTTACTTGTGAGGTACGATGCATCCGTTCTCTATCTCAAACTTTCCAGATAAATTTTCAATATGTGGGTATATTTTGAGTGCAGGTATTAGGTACTTCAAATTTATGCTTGGCCAGCTGCCTATGACTTTGTAAGTATGCACCATGTTATAAATTCCCTACAATAAAAATGTTGTCGGATTTATGAAAAATGGTTGGTTATTGTGTTATATTCTGTCGAGTATAGCATGTTGTTTTGGTACAGTTGAATGGCAATTATTTTGAACAAAAGATAACTCCAGCACGATAGTTAATTGTTGAGACTCCTAAACGGAGAACACGTTCATAAAGATGTAATTTGTCCCAATGGACTTGGCTGTGATGACAAGATATACTTTATGATGATGTCCGCTTTCAGGATATACTTTATGATGACGTCTCTGAATATATTTGGTAGCAAACTCATTTAAGACACTACATATACATCATTGATCTTTTACACCGAGTTCGCATATTTAATGGGGGTATTCCATATGTTTTCAGAAGCGGATCATATGTTTGGCTGCAAGCAATGATCATCGGCCTTCTGAGGCAGTTGTAAAATAAGCTTCAGCTGCTATTCTTGCAAGGACTTTGGTTGTGATTACTAATTACCATGCCACAGTAAACATCTGAACCTTCCTTTCATGCACAACTACATAGAGTAAATTGTCCAACTAACGTAAACATTCTTCTTTGTCTGGTTGATGTATATCTTGACAATGTGAGTTGTGCCCATAAGTAAAGTACTATATTTGATGTGGTTCGGTGTGGTTACATCTTTTGTTAGACGACTCTTCCCTTATGTTTAATGTTTGTCCGCATATGCTGGTACTTTGAGTTATTGTATTCCGAGGGCTAGAGTCATAAATGTGTATAATCATAATTAATCAATAACAATGTACTGTCTTATTATGTTATAGAAAACTTCCCCGATGAGTGTCTTCCCAATTCCTTGCATTTCCCCGATGCTATGCTTTCAGAACTTCTTCAATTATTATGCGAAGGTTTCTGATATTTACTTCATCAAAGAGAGCACCTGGTCATATTTCTGATGTGGCAAGTCCAAAATTAGTTGCTGATGTTTCAGTCTTGTATTCACATGTTTACTCGAAATGGTTTCATCCACTAGAGACTTCTGTATCATGCTTTCCCTGACTTCAATATTTGCAAGTCTTATTATATGCTTACGGTGATATCATACATATTGTTTTGTCTAATTATTCGTCATTGGTTTCCAGTCATAAGGTATGTTTTATTTATCTGATATACATCAGGATACAGTTTCATATGTAAATGGACAGTTTTTAGCACTAGTACTTAGAAGAAGGAAGGGTGTCAACCCCTTCCCTCCACGTGTCCTAACTCCTAAATGAGATGGGGTGACACTTTTTTTTTTTTTTTTTCCTTTTTATTTGCTCTGTTTTTTTTACTGTTCATCAGCCCGTCTTTTCTCCTCTAACCGCAGCCTAATCTCCATTTGTGCCTCTTTTCCGGCGAGACATGCCTCACCACCGCCCGGCCGCCCCATCATTCTTTAAAAAGAACAGCTCCACACCGCTTCTCTCCACCCCGAAGATCTGGAAATCAAACTCGTTTCACCCTCAAAATGGGGAAATAATAGCAATATCAAGCCACCAAAAATCGCCCTTTCATTTTCGCGATTTGCAAGAGGCGGGGAAGAAGATTTTCACATTGCGGGTGGAAATTTGAACAATTTGAGGTTTGCAGATGCATGGGTGGGTTGATTTAGGAGATTTTGTGAGGTTGATTTACAAGAAAGGAAGGATTGGGTCGGTTGGGGGAGGAAGGATGGGCGGGGCGGCTGGGGGTGGGGAGATAGGTTTTAAGGTTTGACAATTGAAATGGTGAATGAAATGATAATGTGGTGAATGTATGAAGTTAAGTTTTTTTTTTAATTTATAAAATGTAGGGACTTAAATGTAGTAAATTTTATTTTTAATATGTTTGTGGTAACTGGCGTTAGTATTCAACAAGGAACACCAGTGTGACTGGCGTTTTTTTAATCCGAAAAAATAATCAAAAAATGGGTGCCGAAAGTAAAAATGGAAGTGCTAATAGAACTCACCTAAATTTAATCAGGAAAAAGGTGCCAGTAGTAAGAACCGTGGTGCCAATAGAATCACTCTATTTTTATTAGCAAAAGACTTGATTGTATTTTTTTAAAATTGTGGTATCAGTAGTAATGGTGTCATTTTTTGTGTGGTGTTGAAGTAAAAAAATAATAAGAATATTCAATGTGGGCCCAAAAAATTAGATGGAGGTAGGGGTATTTAATTAACAAAGAACTCGATTGGATTTTCTGAAAATTGTGTTGGTAGAAGTAATTTTGTCATTATTTTTATAGTGTGTGGAGTAAGAAAAAAATAAAAATATTATTGTGGTGTTGAAAGTAATAAATTGTGGTGCCAGAGTAAAAAGATGCCGGTAGTAAAAACTGGGGTGCCGATTGAAGATGTAAATATTTTGTTGGTGAATTAGTTTTTATTATTGATAAAGTGTTTTATTCAACCAGCACCCCAACCTAACTACATTCCACACCTAACATTACACCTATTGAATTCAATTGAATTCTACAATGCAACAGTGAATTATTTTAAAGTAGAAAAGGTTAGAAATTACTAAAAACCATAAGCACTTGGCTGATAAAATATATTTACCTAAACCGACTTTTATATCTTATGTTTCAATGTTCAATTTCAAGCAATATCTATATACCGATGACCTTATCAAGGACTTGCGTTGTTCGTCCACACTGCTAGAAACAATGCTACCCTAAGACTATATATAAATTCGGTACCTTGCAGGGGCCTTGCGGTGCAAGGCCTAACGCATCTAGTACATTATATATTATAATTAAGTGTCGTACATGACCACCGGTTATAATGATATGTTTAAGATTCATTTCACACATTGATCTCGATATATGGTTTGATCTCACTAAAGTTTGAGTGGACCAGTTGGAAATATACATGTTAAGATCACATATCATGTTATTTTCATGCTATGCATCCACATCATGATCCATGTCATTCAGTTTTATTAGCATATGTGATCATTGATGGGACCCGTTACGATAGATGTGACGAAGGCCGCTTTGGTCCTATGTTGCATTCTTTGTGACGACAGCAAAGTTGAGCGCTCATTCAGTTATATGGAGACAAATAATTATAATTAGGGATCACATGGGATGGCCGAATTATTAGGGGAGGAGCCGACTCTCAGTATCCTTTGGTTACACTCTCGGCATCACATGGGATGATTAGGGGAGGAGCCGACTCTTATGTTGAATATATATATATATATATACACACACACTAGCAAAATGCACGTGCGTTGCACGTGTTGGTTATATTGATATATTTAAATAAAATTTAGTGTTATTTATTATTAAGTGCGTGCTTAACATATATAATAACAGTGAATAATGATAACTTAGTATGAATTAATTGTTTCAATTGTGTAATAAACATCAATACAAACAGAACCTAAACATCATAACATTATAAACACGTCTATTATTACTACATAATATATCCAAGCTAAAGCATAAAAGAAGGGATCCTGAAGAAATCTCTCGACGAATCTCTAGACATGTATGATTGTTGGATTCAAAGGCAATCGGAGACCTCCCATCAATTGTTCTTTGTAAACGGTCATAAAACCTTCATGAACTTTGTTGACCCTCGGATGACGGGAGGCGAGGATTGAATATTTTCAGGCCAATATTATAAGTCCGACAAATCTCCTCCATGGTAGCGTCGGTAAAGGGGGATCGAATATCCTCCACGCCACAGCCTTAGATGAGTTTGTATCTTTATTTTGAGCGGGTTTGGGACTTTCAAATGGACCCGAAACTTTTGGGATTTAGGTACTTTCATCTTCAATAGAAGCCATTGAGATTTCGGGAAGGATTTCGGTTTCATCAAAAGAAGAAGTGTGAATGACTTTGTTGATAATGTGCATACTCTGATAAACAAAGGACTTTGATTATAATGAGAAAGCAAATAAAGATTCAGATCGAAGGACTTCTTATTTTATAATGGTGAAGTCAGAAAGACGTCTTGATTACAAGATTTAATGATTAGTATGTATCCCAAGGTACAAGTGAAAATTTGATAATGAAGATTTGAATTTTTTTTGAGGAAAGATTTGAATTTCAAAAGATACCTAGAAAATGCATTAATGTCAAAGACATTTGGGTTCCCCTCTTAAGAAGTGGCACGTCATTCTCTAAAAAAATAGAAGTACCGCATCATCTCCCATCAGACCTAACCAATGACATCCGTTCTAAATCAGGTGTGTGGGGCTTTTTTACAAGGGTATGACCCGTCGTCATACACGTGGCACCTAATTGCCTACATCAGACATTTTTACTATATGGATCTTCAGCCCAGTTTAGGGCCTCATACTCTAGATAACTTTGATGAAGATGTCTCAGTCCGATATGATGTGCCTTCCAACTCTCGTTCTAGCAATATAGTGCAAGATCACATTGGTCCTGGACTCTTAGCTCGACAGTCAGGTCATTTTGCAGACTATAACTGCCACAATCATGGCTTTATGATTCTCGCTCCATTATGGCACGAATTGTGAACTTTCCCATGATCTCAGTCATGTCCGCAATCATGTGCTCCAAGGTATCTTCTCCGGAAAAAGAGATCATATAAAAATAATTCACTTCTCACAAATTCCGAACTACGTAATAGCTTTATCCCAAATCATGTGGTTACGTAGGCAGTCAATCACATTGGCTCAGCTATAATTCATCACAAAATTCACCAGTCAAGAAATTGGATTATCCTTACGAAGCCTAATTACCTGCATAAAGATCTAATTTAATCACCGCCGATTTCATATATCGTCATATACTAATGTGGATTTCAAGATGAACTTAAAAGTGTAAGAAGTTGAAAATATATATATATATATATATAATAAAACAATAGATATTATAGAAATACAAAATTTCACTTTGGAACTCAACGTTTAATATAATGATGCAGTTGTCGATTTCGTGTTATTTCATTCTTCGTGTGTCATCCTTTTCCATAGCATAAACTGGGTTATTAATAAGTGTAATAACTTCGTGTGCTTTCACTCTTCATATAATAAAGAAATATAGTACTTACGTACCAGACTGTAGAACTTGTTTGTATATTATAATTTTTGTACATATGTGGGAGTTGTCTAGTTAATCTTTGGGTTTGATCAACACCTAAGTTGTTGATATTGATGTTCCCCTTGAATGTGCAACATATAGTTGTCCATGAGAGAACACTGGTCGAGGCATATAAACTCTAACAAATGGTTTCGTTTCTCCTTGTGCTTCATTGATCGTCATTGCAAAGCAAAGACGGATAGGATATTGCTTCCTTGTAAAATGAAAGGGGTATCTTTTGTTTTCGGATGGTGGGAGTGGAATACGTGGGATTAAAACCTGCTTTCCACAATATTGTCTTACTGTGATTTCAGCATAAATCACATTCTCTTTGAAACCTTTACATATCATCCTTGTATGATTGCACAATCCACTTGATGGATCTAAGTTCCTCGGTGAATACTTTTTCAACACTAATTTTTGAAGAGGCAATCCATTTGGTGTCAAAGTGTTGAGAAATTATTCTTGATAATAATCATTAGTATCACCAATAGTCTTATCAAATTTGTTGAAACAAGATTCTTCCTCTAGAAACGTCGACATCTAATTTTCAATTAACTTATCAACATGCTCATTCGCGTCGGCCAATATTGCTCTACTTGTAATGTACTCTGCTGAGAATGCGTTCTCTTGTATAGATGGAATGAGAGAATTGATTAAATGATTTTTCGAAACCTCATCATCGTTTTCATCATATTCAATGACAATTTCTTTTGGTAACTACATGTATCCTTCAGTGTATGTTTTTCTCCACAACCCACCCTTAATACAAATTGGCTGAAGTGTAGATCTCCTATTGCTCCCATATTTTTTGAAAGATATAATTTTTTCATCATTGCCACATATGACTTCACCAAGCTTGCTTCTATTGTTTGTATCGTGCATTTACAATAGAAAGGACTTGTCTAAAATCGTCTCCAAATTCGTTAAAATTTCCTCGCATCCAAAAACGATAACATGATGAAATGGAATGGAAACAACTTGATGTGTCATTAGGTCACTCATGTGGCAGTGGGACCCCTCTTAAATTGGTGCCACATCATGATAGGTCCCAAACAGCAAAGAACACCAAGCAGTCATCAGCAAACAGCAAATGCGAAATAGCAACCTCAGCTTCACTACCAAAGCAAATACCTTGAAGACCGCCCCGTCGCACATAATCATCAAGCAAAGTCGTAAACCATTCCGCGCAGATGATGAAAGGAACGGCGACAGCGGGTCCCCTACCGAATGCCCCGGGTTGGCACACTCCTCTGACTGGCTTCCTATTTATCAAAACTCGAAAAGATAAAGTCGTCACACACCGGCGAACCAAATCAATGAATGGAAAAGGAAATTGCATACGCTCTACAAAGATACAAAGATACGGCCGCTCCTAATCGCTTAATGCTCATCTTTATCCTCTCCTTTGTATTATTATTATTATTATTATTATTATTTTCACAGATCCCGATAGAAATTTCACGGTAGTTTTCTTTGTTTATTTATGTATTGTTGTTGTTGTTGTTTTTTATTTTTAATATCCTAGTTATGGATTGTTTGATTTGATTTTTTTTTTCACGCTAGTTTTTTTTCCCTAACTTTGGATTGGTTTTTTAAAATTAATATCCTAGTTATGGATATAAAAAATTTGTAAAACAAAAAAAAAGGCTTTGGATGGATTCTAACTATGTATTGTTGTTGTTGTTTTTTTTTTTAATATCCTAGTTATGGATTGTTTGATTTGATGTTTTTTTTCACGCTAGTTTTTTTATTATGTTTTATTTATTATTAGAGGGAATGATGGAGAATGATAAAAATATTTCATCAATTGAGTAGAATGACAGTCTTTTGAAACTTTTGCATAAAGGACAAAATTATTTATTCATCATTAAATTATCACGAAATTCATCGTCGAAATTCACTAATTTTTTCGTAATTCATCATTTAAATTCACCGATTTTAGGATTCATCATTTAAATTCATCGATTTCGGGATTCACCTGAGAGATTCACCGATTTTGGGATTATTTGTTTCATTCTTCTCATTATAAAAATTATGCATTATTGTCGTTATTCTTAAAAATATTTCAGATTGTGTCCTTATCCCTAATTTCCCATTATTATTATTGTGTGTCCGTGTGTGTGTGTGTGAATTTGGATTGTTTTTTTTTTAAAGGATATTACCTTTTTGTCAAAGAAAAAATGTTATGGATGGATTTTTTTTTAAATATATTTTCACGGTAGTTGTTTTGCTAAGTATGGCGGGTTTTTTTTATTTTATATTTGATTTTTGTTGTTTATCCTATTATTATTATTATTATTAAACTCTTTTTAGAGGAAACAATTTTGAGGAGAAACACATTAGCTATTTTAATATAGTTAGTTGATATGTATATATATATACTAATAGACGCACCTGTGCGATGCACAGGATGCCCACTAATTTGTGTCAAACTTTTAATTGTGTTGCAGAGTAATGGAAGAAAAAAAAATAAAAACACTTATAGGTTCAAAGCAGAGACAAATCTAAATTAGATGGCGGCTTTGAACTACTTAATGATCAAGGACTTGGCCAATAGTTACAAAAAAAATAAGGACAACAACATAAAGGATGAAGCCCAAAATTCAATACATTAAGCAAAGCGATCATAACTATGAAGATCAGCAACACGTTAGTAGCAACTTCATACTGCTCCTGCATCATTAACATTTGCTTGGGAAGCCTTCAGTTGCTTATTCTTCACATCTATCTCTTGCCTAATTTGTTTTACCAGCTTCCCTCTTTCAACGGATTCAGCACTTGCCGACAATTTCACCATCATAAAGTGTTTTTTTCTCCTACAAAACACACCTCAAACTCAATGTCAAAATTCAGAAAATGCTATAGTAAACATTTAGTAATCTTGACCCAAAAAATGAAAAATCAAGATATAAGTATAAGGCACGGCAAAACAATGGCATGTTTTTCTTTTTCATTTTTTCCAACAGCTATATTATAGAACTTCGGCAAGAAGCTTGAGCTAAACATAAAGGGCTGCCCCTGCCAACATTAGAGCCAAACCAAAAAATCTAAATACTAAACACCAAAAAGACATACCTACAAAAAGCTATACAAAAGAACTATTCTCAAACAAACTAAATAATATTAGCACAGGACACAACGTAAAACACTTCATTCATGCATCATCATATAATGAAGTAAAGTATCCCCCCCCCTAATTTTTATTTTTATTTTTATTTTAAGTAATGTAGATAAGTAGAAGTAGAACCAAAGATTGTAAAGAAAACATAAACATTAGTGAAGTAGATAAGTAACAATAGTAAACATAAAGTAACAAAAGTTGCGTCCAAAGATTGCATTACTAAACATTGTTTCAACTGCTAACTTGCCCCATACCATGGCTCCGACTGATGTATGTTATTTATAGCACTGCACACTGCTGTAAAGTATTGTACACTTTACAGCATTAGAGACTATAAAGGTACATACCTTTTCCGCAAGTCGTCTTGGATCGAGAAACCTCTCCATGGTTCTTGAATTTATTCTTACCAAAGGTACTGCTACCTACCGCTTCTCCTATTGCAGTCAATAGAAACAACAACCTGCTGATTTGTTAGCTTTACAGAGAAGATCGAGACAGCAGGACGCCTTTCACTTCTATATACCACCTGAAATATAAAATATAAAATGTTCAACAGACTACCTGGAAAGAGGCCCTTTCTTCTTCTCTTTTCCTCTATCACTGTTAGACAACCCTCAATTATGATAGGTGATGCCTGACATGATTTTCAACAAAAAATTAAACGACTTTACAAGAGAAAAGTTAATGACAGTGGAAAACCAAGGTAAAAGACAACACCTTAATTGCATTTTGCTTTGAAGTCGCACTTTCAAATTCAACAAAGGCACAACACTTTCCCTGCAACAAGAGACAAATTACATGAGTAATATGACTGTAAGCCTACATGAAAGACGTGATCTCAATTGGAGCATGAAATGCACTCCTATCACAAAAAAAGCTCACCATATTATTTATTCTAACTTGGATCCCGCCCCTGTTAATAGGCCCAAAATTCTTCAATCCCTTCTCAAGTTGTCTAAAAGTGGCATCAAGCGGCAGATTTCTTACATAAATGGAGTGACCTTCAGCAGTAAAGAGTAAATTAAATGCTTTGATATAAGAGAACACGAGCCGAAGTTGACATGGCAATTGAATCTCACCAGGAGCTGGTCAATAATTTTTCTTTTCAAACTGAAAATGAATGTGGAAGCAGTATACCTTCTTCATCAGTATTGCTCCTTTCAGACGCAGCACCATCGCCAAGAGTTGATGCTTTTGGTGCAAAAGAAGGTTTTGCATAACCATGGGATGAGTGTCCAGTGACTGCAGATACTGTGCTCGCTTTGGATGCGACATTAATTTGAGCAACCTGTAGAAAACACAATATGTAAACTTAGTAGGCACAAAAAGACTTAGACATCAAAAAATAATAATCATGCTCCCAAGAAAAAGAAAAAGAAAAAGAAAAACAAGGAGCCACCACTGATGCATATGATTTGTTTGGAACATCCTCCTGGACTTCAGGGGTTGTATCTGCAGGATCTCTACTCTGACTTGATTGAATAACTGATCCTCCTTGTTCAAAATCTGAAGGATTATAAAACATCATCATTATGGAATAGTAAAATATACGCCATAGATTAAAAAAAAAACACTAACAAAGAAAAAAATATGCCCACCTTGTTCATCAATGATGTTTGTTTGTGATGAATCATTGTTCTGAAACTGCAGCTGAGTTACCATGATAATGACAAGAAATTAAGATTCTGACTGCAGTAAGACTCTACTCCACCAAAATGCCAAAAAAACTTCAAAAGGGCTAGAACAAATCAACACTATAATCCAATAAAGGTAAAGGAATTGACTATTAATATATTCAGATCATTTAAATACAAGTACATTAATGATTAATTAACCAGTAAAGAGTGGATTCAAAACAAGGATTTGCATACCAGCTCGGAAGTGGCCTGAACGTTGAGGAGAGGGCGACCTTTGGGCAGGGTCACACTCCCTTCTTCTTGGACTGGTTTTACAACTTCAGGTTCTCTAAAAAAAAACATGATTACAAATCATGCAAAGATGACATGCACAATGAGATAGACATAGAATTTATGCCAAGTAGGAGAAACCAACCTGGAATCAGTTTTGTCTTCTTGTTTAGACACAAAACCCTTAAAACTGTTTCAACAAGATTATAAGAATCATGTATAGAAGACATTCAAATTGAAGGGGAAAAAAAACAAATGTGAAGGAGAAGAGCAGTACTACTACTACGGTAGATACACAAAAAACAGTGGAGCTTTTAAAATAGCTGTCATGATCACAAGTCAGAAGGGGCTTAAGACTCGAAAGCGGAACCAACAGAGAAATGTGATTGATGAAATAGACGAAATTTATGAGTTAAGGATATAACATCAGAAGCGGCAATGATAGAACTTACGGGTCCAAGTTGAAGACGAATCTTTTGCCTTCTTTTAACGCAGTGGTCTTGCACTTACTGAGTCATAGAACAGCCAGAAATGTATAAAGTTCACATTCAAATGAAAAAGAAACCCCAAATTAGTTCATATAAAAAGTGAAGGAGCTTACGGCAGAGAGAAGCAGAGTCTAACTTGAAATTGGTCATCACCCTGAATTTCCACCTCATAGACGCATATGTTCGTCACAGTCATTGACTTATCTCCCCTAAGCTTTATACCGGTGACTTGTATAGGTTGATATCTATTCAAACCAGAGGGGTTACAACTCTGGACAAGACAAAAGTTGTCTTTACCCAAATGAACCAAATGCCTGGTCCAACAGCATGCATCCTTATCCTCAAATTCAATTTGTTCCATACCTGGCACCAAAATCTCCGAGCGTAGGGAACATTTAAATACAAGATCACCATTAATTTCTTCCCTTTCAATAGATAATGCCAGAACTGAATCAAGAGACTGCGATGTTAAGGCATAGATGGTGTTTTCTAGAACGACAGCCTCTCCTACAATACTATAGCACCGTTTTTCCTCATCGTCCTCAACGTCGACGGGATACCATTTGTCTTCGAGAACATTATATGCCCAAATTTCGCAGCCGTCGATATTGTATAGAATGGTATCATCCCAAACTGCAGTAGCCACAATACAATTTGTGGAACAAGAGGGTTGATGGATAGCATCAACTGGCAAAGGATTTAGAGCTTTCCACTTATTATTGCCAGGATCAAAGCACTCAAAAACGGGATGTGCCATAAAATAAATATGCCTTCTCTGATTTACAACATGTCCATGATAGTTGGAGTCCCTGGGGGGCGTGATTGGTCGGCACTTTCCGGTCCTGAAATTGAATTTATAACCGTGCAATGGTTTATCTGCAGGAGCACAATCTGGCACCATATACAAGTCCACAGTAGAACTTGTCGGAGGAGAAAACAACCATGGGCAGCCCTGTGGTTCCCTGAAGCGTGCTACATATTCCTTTTGATCCACTGGTGTCTTTTTGATCTGTACTGGTGTCAAGTGTGCTGAATATTCATGGTTATTTACTTGTGTCTCAAGTTGTAGAATGCTAATGTATGGGTCCATATAACCATAATTCAACACTACAAAAAGAGATTGAGATCCTGCGTCATCCATGATGGAGCTGAAACAAGAAAGAAAATACATGCCGAATTGAATCATCGATATTGAGATCGTCAATCCCCAATTAGACAAATTAGAACCCTTAAAAAAAACCCAATTCTGCCAAATTATGAATCATGTTCAATAAATTGAATCCCTAATCAGACCCAAATACCATAAAAACTGAAAACCAACAACGAAACTTACCTGGAAGATGACCGCAATTTAGAGACTGCCTCAATTTAGAAGGGAGCTCAGGACGCGGCCCGATTCGTGTGGCTGATGTGGGAGATTTGGAAGGCGCGTTGTTCTGCTGTGTTTGATAATCAGGCGGTCTATGTCTCCGCGGATTGTGTGCGCTCTCTGGCTGCTTCGACCGAGTTTATGGAGGCCTTGGACAGCTTTCGGGTACAGGCTTTGGACCGCCACCTACCGGATAGATGATGAAACCTTTGACAGGAGTAGTTAAAAGCAACGTTGATGCATCAGTCACCGAGGCAGGTGCGGGTATAGGTGTTATTTTCCGAGACGCGATTGGGTTAGTCCTTCACTCCTTTGCATATCATTTTGATCCAGACGACCCGGTAGAATATATGGAGCTCAAGACTATGTCTTTAGCCTTGGAGGAGGCGGTGCACTTGAAATTCAACGACTTGAGGTGGATAGTGATTGTCTGACATGTATTTCGCGACTTCGCCAGACAAGAATAGACCTCACAGCTTTGGGCTGCTTAGTTCAGGATTGTTTGGCACATGTGCCTAGTTTTATTTCTGTTTACTTTTCCTTTATTCGGCGTGTGGAGAATATCCCTGCACATCTTTTAGCTAGACATAGATTGTATGTTACTACCCGGACACTCTGAGGTTCCTCGACCTCGGATGATGTTCTAGCCGCTTGCTCAGCGGATCTCAATCTCTTTTTGTTCCGGCCCTAAGTCCTCCGGTAGGAGAAAGACAGTGTCTGGGTTTCGGACGCTGGCTGGTATCGTGGCCTCGTCCGACCAAGAAATCTAATCTATACATAGAGGAAGAGTCAAGTCGATAATATTCAACCTTCCGTTACGAAATATAGCTCTACCTCATCAAAACTTGAATCTTATAAACTCGGTGTAAAAAAACTCGGGTGCGTAAGAAAGAGTACAATACTACATATTTCGGAAAAAACCCTCGAGAACATAGCCAAACAAAAAGAGGAGAGAAGATCCTTTGATGTACTTACCGTTCACAACATTTATTATGATAAGAGAAACATATCAAAACGACGTTGTTTTGATTAGAAGATTAAAAAAACAATCATCAACGCGTCAATCGACTTTTATTATATCGATTCTATTGTAATCCACATGTAATCTGGTGCAACAATAGTCATTGTGGTGTAAACACTAATCATAAAACACCATTTTTATGTATCATAATTTTTGTTTTGTCGGTAACGAAAATTATATTTACAATAGCACAAATTTTAATATGGCCCTGACACAAGTATAACTTGATTATCCAGGATAAATAAACAATTAGATAAAAACAGATTGTAAAATATATATTCCAGTTATTTTCATTTTTGCCCCTCATTTAAAATATAGTTTTTTGTCCAAAAGGACTAATTTATGACTTAATAGGGTTTCCAGTACACACTTATTTTATAAGGACAAACAATAACTTATTTGACTAAATTACCCTTTTTTTTTTCCTTTCCACTTTCAATGACTTATAGGCATCAGCTTTGCTATCCCTAAATTTGGCAGCCGCCGTCCACCATTGTGTAAAAAACGTCAAACAGAAGCAGGGAGGATCCAGAAAAGGTTGCAGGAATGAAGAAAATAGAAGGTAAAAAAATTCCTTTCTGCGCATTTTATTCAGGTTCATTGCTTTTCAAAATCTTGAATCATCTTTTCAAAGATTGATCGTTGCTTTCTAGCATCCTCTTTAGTGGGAAATTTTGTCTTCACTTCCCTCTCCAAGCCAACCATGGTGCCGCCGCCTCCTCCCTCTCTAGTAGCCTAGCCTCGCGAGGAGGAGCCGGCAATCGAAGAAGGCAACGATGTTCTTTGAGGAGCCGACCCTTCCATGGTTAATGTTACTCTGTGCTGGATCGATGTGGATGTGGATGAATGTTCTTGGCGGAGGAGAGTGGTGAACTTCAATGGTCGCGGATTTGCAGCAGCTTTTTTTTTTTTTTTTTTTTTTTTGAGAATTTGGGATTTTTGGGATTCACTACGAAACGGTAAATGTTACTATGTGCCGATCAATGTTACGGTATGATGTGGATGAATGATACTGCTTGTTTAGTCTGATCGTGTGCAAAGGTTACTTGATGACTCATGAATTTATGAATGTTCTTGCATCTGGATGAATGTTATTTGATGATTCATTAATGTTACTTGATGATTCATGAATGTTATTGCATCTGGATGAATGTTAGTGTGAATGTTACTTGATGATTCATGAATGTTCTTGCATCTGGATGAGTTACTCGATGATTCATGAATGTTCTTGCATCTGGATGAATGTTACTGTGAATGTTACTTGATGATTCATGAATATTGTTGCATCTGGATGAATGTTACTGTGAATGGGTATTTTTGTCCAAAAGATTTGTTTTTGTCCTTTATAATCTTTGAAAATAGAAAATGACCTTCCAGACCCATTTCTGTTAATTTTTGTCCTTATGGCCCCTCCCCCCTTTAAAATATCTTATTGGTGGAATATGAATGACATTGTGTACATGGACCACCATAAAATTACTAGTACAATAGTCGTAGCCTATCAGGTTAATAAGACCATTCAAAAGTTAGTTAGTGCTACATCATATTTTATATCTTTTGTAATTTGAAGGCTTTTATGGATTCACGCTTTTGTTATTTCAAATGTTTTTTTTTTATCGTATGTTATTGATCTCTTAATTTGTTTGCTTGACGAGACGCAACCGAACTAATTAATTGACGAGTGCGTTCAGAAAAGGTTGGAAGAAAATGAGTTTGTGACATAACTCAATCATCAGAGACCGTGTTAACAATGTGTTAGAGACTGGATAATTCACGTAGTTTTTTCTGGTAATTCTGGTGAATTAGCCTGCAAAACACACATAGCGTTAGGTGGGATTGGAGTTTTTCTCCGGGTGGCCCTCCGACTCTCAAATCAGCATTCGATAAAGATATTGTAAATGTCTTTTCACACAGCCATTTATCTTATTACACAACAATTACTTTCCGATTTTGTCCTTTTCACACGCGTCTACATTCTGACCGGAGTTCGGTCAGAATGTGAAACATTATACCTACCCACATGTAGTCAGAACAATTTAGTTTATTCTGACCCAAACGTGGTCAGGAAAACATTACATGTTTGGCCTCTAAAATGATCCGATACATTTTCGAAATTTTTATAGTGACGTTTTTATATTCTAACTTGAGATAGAGTTATACCTACTCAATGTGGTCAGAATAATTTAGTTTATTCTGACCTGAACGTGGTCAGGAAAATATTACATGTTCGGCCTCTAAAATGGTCCGATACGTCTTCGAAATTTTCATAGCGCCGTGATCATATTCTGACTTGAAATAGGAGTGGAAAACGTTATTTTTCGGCCTGTTAAATGGTCAATATTGTTTCTCAAGCGTACATAATAATGTCTCTTTATTCAGACCAAAAATTGGTCCGGAAAACATAATGTTTCAGGCTTGTAACATGGTCTGAATAATATACAATTCCTGACTTAATTTGGGTCAGAATGATATGTATGTTAAATGTCAAAACGAATCTCACTCTCGCCTTTGAAATTTGTAAAACATATTTTATGTGAAAAGACGCTATCAAGATATTTCAATAATTTGATAATAATTACGAGCAGGGTGTGCGCGTAGCTGAGAAGCGGGATAAAGATTCCATTATATTGAGCTCCAATAGGGGACGGTAAATTAATGCACGCGCGTTAGTTGATTATGGCAGAGACGGTCTCCATAGGAACCAATGGACAATTCTTAATAATTCTTCAAAGTTGGTAGTCCATTGACTCGATATGAAGCCTCATTAAGTTCTTCCATTACATGTGCCCCGACCCATCAATGTATGGTGGCCTTGACAGATTCCAAATAAGTAGGTAACTTTTTAGATTGAGAACGTTTTTAATCGATCTATTTACATCATCACAATACTGGTTACAACCTTTTTGGTATAGCAAGGGATCCCTGGTCCAAAAAGAGATCAAATAAGAAATAACTAAAAAGGCATTTTCACTAAATCAAAAACATATCTAGAAGATGCAAAATCCGAGCCCAGCTCTAAACTCTTTCAAAAGGAAACGAGGGTGGTTGTATTCGGAGTTGTGGTGGGGGTGATCTCACTGGAAACGGTTCATTTATGTAATGCGTCTGAACCGATTGTAATCGGATAAACCTTGTATCGTCGGCCCCATGGCACATATAGCAAGATCCTGCATTATATCAATTCAAAAGTCAATACATATTTTACTACTGCAACTTCAATTTTTAATTCAGAACAAAAACACCCTCTTTGGGAAAGGATCACTATAGTCCAATACCCCGGTTGACATCACTTGATAAATCGGTTAGCCACACACTTGATAGTGTTGACATCTACGGCATCAATCCAGGCAAACAATTCAGCACAGGGGATCCTTCTTCCATAAGTAAGTAGCTGCAAGTAACAGTAACAATATCATATTTAACCACAGTTACACATTCAAACACAGTAACACAAAAACACAGTATAGTACTAGTAGTTTCCATCACCACCATCGTTCTAAGGTTCATCCCCAACATTTTTAGAACATCACTTGTCATCTCTCTCATGGATGTTATCATTTAATTAATCGATTATTTACTTCATTCCAAGATGTAATTAATCGATTGGGCAGCTATCAACTTGTTCAACAAAAAGCATCAAACTGATGAACATCAAGAAAGACAAGTACACCACTTCTTCTTGGCATCTGTATTTGAAGCCAGCTTCGTTTTTTATGGAGTTTTCGCCACGCTGCCACGAATGATCATAAATTACGTACTTCAATTGAGAAAAAAGATAATATATGCAACAAACATAACTAGTTGAGATTTCATAGCACGGTACCTTTGTAAGCAAGACAACATAATATCGTTTTTAGGCTCCATGTTGGACGCCTCTGCACTTGCAGTATTCCTAGGTTGAAGGGTTGCTACAGCAACAAATTTGCCATTTACAACAGCTTGAAAAACTCGTCCGCTTCAATCCACAACCTCAGCGGCACAGCTTCGTACATGGGCAATCTGGCCATTATCGGTGAAGCTTCCTCCGATACAAGCTTCATCCACTTGTATTTCTTAAGAGCTGCTTCAAAGCTGAAATCAAATGAATCATAGGATCAGATGGCGGCAAGGATGACCTGAACTTGAAGTGACGGCTTAAAGTCTCGTTGGTGTTTATCAGCCTTCCGCTTCTGACGATTTCGTCTGTAACAGTCTCGGCGCAAAGCCTGCACATCCATTTCCCTTGAAAACGCTCACGAACTCTCTCTATATACTCCAAAGTACATTCCTCCGCCAGGCCACAATTCATTAAAGTATTTTAGTTGGAACAAAATTATTTTATTCTTATTGCAACTAAAAAAATAAGTGGGGGAAGGGGCTAGAAGGACAAAAAAAAGCAAAAATAGGTCCACAAGGACGTTACTACATGTTTTGTGATTAGAAAGGACAAATTCATAATAAATGGACACAAATACCCTTTTACACATTAAACACAAAGTAACACTAGATAATATACAGTAACAATCATGAAAACAAGTAGTAACAAAAAAAATCCATGTAACTTCATTCATAAAAGGCAACATTCATACAGATCAAGTAACAATTTTTATTCGGGATAATGAAGATTGCAGCAGATCAAGCAACATTGATACAGATCAAGTAACATTCATACAGATCAAGTAGCATTCTTGATTGAGGATGATGAAGAATGCAGCAGATGAAGTAACATTCATACAGATCAAGTAACATTCATGAATAATGCAGCAGATGAACCAGTTGAACCCACATCTATTCCGTCCACCGTCCGCCGGTGCAACCACCTCTATTCCGTCCACCATAAACCATGGCCACCGTACCGGAAATCCAAAAATCCGGCGTCTCCGTCTTGCCTCAAGCACACAATCCGGTGCCATCCCAAGAAGAAACGCCGATTGAATAAATTTGTGAATCCTTGGCTTTGAATGCATCAAATCAAACACAAAAAAAAAAAAAAAAAACGACTGAGTTATGTAATCGTCCGGCCATTAGCAGAAACAAATAGCAACAAAGCAGAAATTTTGCTAAAAAAAAAAAGAACGGCAGGAAACAAATGCCTGCAAATCTTGCCAAAGAAAGAGGCGCAATTGGAAGAAGGAAGTGAAGAAGGAAGGGAAGAAGCGGCGTAATGAAAATAAGAATTCATAGGTTAAAGGGTATTTTGGGAAGTTTGTATAGGTTTTGTCCTAATTAAATTTGTGTTTCCTTGAATCCTGATATTTTTATTATTGTGTCCTTCTTGGCAAAAAACTGAAAATAAGTGTGCCTGAGAAATATGGATTTATAACTAATTTTAGGGAAATGATAGAGACACAACGGATTGTGGGCATGGAAATCCGTTGTAATAATATGTTGTGGCTCTATCATTACTCTTTTCTTACTTACTTATACAAAGACAAGGGGCAAGTCCCCTTGTGCCGACACGTGGCGGATATTTTTTTTTTTCCCTTGCATTTTAGGTTTTTTTTTTTGCTTCTCCCTTATTTACTTTTTTTTTTTTGCTTTCCTATATTAGCACATGTGTGTTTTTTTATGCACGTGTGTGTTTTTTGTTTCATCCTTTCCTTTGTCATCAGTTTTTTTTATATAATAGCTTTGTCATCGTTTCATCATTTCCTTTGTAAATTGTTTCTGTACGATTTTTTTTGTTCCGTTTTTCTAGGTAGGTTTTTCCCATTCTTCTTTTTCACCTAAAAACAACTTCGGCTTTCAGTCAAAAAAAAACCCGATATTGTAATAGCGATTCCTTTTTTTCATCGACACTACAAGTTTGAAATCAACAATCGAAAATATATGCAAACAAAATTCATGCGTTATTTCAAATTACGAAATTAAAATTAATACGATATAAGTTAGATCAATGAGTTTTGAATACCGGTAACTTTAAATAAAAAACAAAACCAAAAAAAACATACGGAGGTTTTTTTAATTTTATTTTCCTTTTATCTAATAAATATTTTATCATAGTTTATAAATTAACAATTGTTATTACAAAGGATTAGGTGGCATTTCTTCCCGAGATTGTGGACCAGATCAGTACGCCACGTGTAACAGCTTCTTTTGCGGCGGTCGCTAATTTCATTATCTGTATGATGCTGTAAGAGCTTGCTGTCGCTTCAAATTAAAGTTGATGCATATCAAGTCTTCAAATCCTTTTTCAGCTTTCATTTTATAACTTTGCTGTCTGTAATTCCCTAATTTTTGGGTATCAGTGTGATGACCTGGTTTTCCGATAAGGGTATAAAAGTCTTTTCGTGTTTTAGCGTGTCCCAACAATATTAATAATTTGGGCTTTAGATTATTTTTGGGAGTCAAGATATATTTTATAGGGTATTTGTGGAATTTTAAAGGTGAATCTTTTAGTAAGGGTAAAACGGGAAATGTACTACCTCTATATATAACCCTTTTAACCCAAACCCTACCATTTCACTTTCCCCAATTCTTTTAGTGAGCTGCCGGCAAAATTGGAGGGAGAGAAAGAAGAAAGGAAAGAAAAAAAAGAAAAGAGAGGAAGAAATCCACTTTCCCGGGGATCCAACCGTCGGATTTTCATGTGTAACATATCAAATCGATCGCGAGGAAGAGAGCTTCGATCCTATCCAAGAAAATCGACGATCAAGTGAGGGCTTCTCAAACCCGTTTTGGATCAGGTTCGGTTTTTGATGAATCTAGACTTGTTTCTTGGTTCCCTTGAGTCCTAAAGCTTTTAGAAAGATCCTAACCTCAAGCTCTTCGATTTGGTTACTAGGAAGGTAGTAAAGATCTCTTCTTTGGTGGATTAGAATGCTTGGAGCTTCTAGACCTAGATTCTTGAAGATAAGAGGTAAAGGGTGTTCAACCAAATCTATGCGTGTTTATGTGATTTACTTTATGTTCTTATCTTGATAGAATGTTGGATTTAATGTTTGATGGAGAAAGATTTGGTTTTAAAATAGCTTTAATGTTTGAATTAGTGAGGAACACCATGATTTTAAACTAAATTAAAATGTCATTCGTTTTAGATAATGAGTTTTATATATATATATATATATAAATATATATATATATATATATATATATATATATATATATATATACAATCTTATGTTTCAAACATCTACTTGCTTTGGTCATCGACCTTTTAATTCTTTTTGCAGTAGTGAAGACTACTCTGCTGATGCTTTCCCTTTTCATTTTCATTTGATAAACTTACTTAATGAATCATTATAATAATATACTTACTTTCCATGTTTTCTAAAGAGAGAGCATGTTGCTCTTCTTTGTATTATGTTGACACTGTTACCTTATAACATATTTTATGTTATACTGCTTTTTACCGATCAAGTAAAGCCTTTTATGTGGAATGTTGTAAAGTGTAATGAGTGTGTTCTAGTGACTTTGGCTATACACCGTGTTTCACGGGGCATTAGAAGACACATCATTAACTTTATGTGATGTTGACTTGAGTTCAATATCGTCCCACGTTACGTGACAAGTTGAGGTTATGGTTTCGTGGCCTTGGCTCAAGACTTGTGGAGACCTCTGCGGGGGAGAAACTCGGGAGCATTGGAAACCTTATCTCTCGTCTTGTGGGTGTTGACTTAGTACTCAACATTTACGTGCAATGTGCTAAGTTATGATATTAGAGTCGGTCTAAGGTTAGATGTCCTTAAGAATCCTTTTTATGTGTAATCGAATGGTGAATGCTTAAGCGCTTAAAGAACATACGTGTTGTCTGTCTAAAAGCTAAAACGTGTTGATCTTTGGTGAGGTACGTTTCAACCCCGCAGCATGGCTCATTACCCCACTATTCCCAGATGCATAGTCTGGGTAATGACCCACACATCCCATACGTAATGGCCTTATAAGCCAAGTTTTGTTTGTGCCGCAAGACGGTGCTGAATGTGTTCGGATGCATGATCTCATTCCGCATAGTACCCTTTGATCAACATGTAACAAATGTCTTATTTTGTTGAGTCAACTAGTTGGACTAGTGGAGTGTTGTGAGCGAGTGAAACATACTTGATCTTCTGTTTGATGATTATCTTGTGTTGTATCGCTTGTTGATGATTGATGTATGGATATGGTGCTTCTACCCTTTACTAAGTACGTTTGTACTTACCCCTTTTTATTGTCCCCACCCGAGAAGGTGGTTTTGACTTAGGTTGTGCTCGAGATCGCTAGAGGGTGATTTCCGAAGATACAACCGTTGATGTTATCTTTCTTTAATTTCTTGTTAATGGTATAGATACTTCTCTCTCTTCTTTTGTTATAGATAGATCTTTGATCTCTATGTTTTGGAACTTTTGGGATGCTGTTATAGTTGCAGCTTGTGTCGCTTTTCGATCGTTTGTAATAGATTTTAGTTTATCCCGAGTCTACCCTTCGCTTTCCGCTTTGTTCTCTGGTGTTTTGATGTCAGGCTTACGTGTATAATTGATTAATTTTAGTTATATACGTGCCGGGCGTTCGTTTCCGGTTAAGGACTCGGTAGCCGAAAACGGGACGTCACAGTTGGTATCAGAGCATGAAGCAACACCGCTGCATAGGTTTAGATGTCTTAAGATGTGATCTTTAAGTTGTGGAACTTGACTTAGACTTCTCAAGTTCGGTCTTTTAGGTTAGACTTCTAAGTGTGAGTCACCTTAGCGGAGTTTTGAAGAAGTGTTAAGTCTAAATCTTAAGATGGTAACCATTCTAAATTGAGTTTCGCTTAAATTTGTTAACGGAACCTCTCGGCCTTTCTTGATTCTTATGGACCCTTCATTTCCTCGTTTCTTCGTTTGGTTCGACCCTATGATCCTTGAAGTTTCTAGCTTATGATTGTTCTTAATGATTTGCACGTGAATCATTTTTAACTTGTCATTCACAAGTACAATTCCTTATTCCAAAAGCCTCTTGTTAGACACTCCTTGTTTTAGCAAATAGTCCATTCATTCTTTTACAACTTTGCTTCTAAACAACCAATATAAGCGCTTTTATTTACACATTCGTTTTGGTGCTCAACCATTTTATCTATCTTGTAAATTGGGAGTTTTACCCCAAGAAGAAGGTTTTCTTTCCTTCAAGCTCTTCTTTTTAAAATTACTTAACCTTCTTGAAGGATTATTATAATGATTTCCAAAATTCGAGTTTGACATTTATTTAATAAGTCTATTTTGAACCACCTTTCCTCAACACGTTTTGAATAAGCAGTATAGTTTTAAATGACTTGATCTTTATTTTGTTGTGACCCACATTCTGATTTACACTCTCCAGTTTGGACCCAAAGTACAAATCTTCTTAACTTGACCACAATCCACCACCCAAGCAAGTGCCCTTTAACGTGAGGAGTTTTTCAATGAAATGTCCTTTTAAGTGAGAAATGTTATCTCGACGACTTCTTCATGTTTATGGATTTTTTTTTACTTTTGGAAAAACTCCAAGATTTGTAACATCTATCTTTCCCTTTTTCCAATATCCGTTTCTTTCGAAGCATACAAGTCTCCGATTTAAGACTTGGTGTAAAGATTTATTTCAACACCTCATCTTTTTGATCTGAAATGGTAATCCCATCTTTTGATTCTAAGATTGGATATAGAGTTCTTTGAGCTTAGAAGTCTGCTTTTTGAGAGAGGAATCCCTTAGGTTTGTGTTCCCCTAAGATAAGGCTTCTAGTAGGAAGTTGGTAAGTGTTAGCGCTCTGTTACTTTCCTGTGGTGAGAAACTTAAGATGTTGCCCTCCAACTCGACACCTTCATTGTCCTTGTTCTCACGCGTTTTTCTCTGACCAACATTCTTCCAAACAACTTGTACCTCAGTTGATCGTTGGTCAAGATACTTTAAAACCTCCAAGACACTTTCTGCTTGCCTTGATCTATCTTGAGACTTTAACACCATGTGTCCTCTTTAAAGCTGTTCTCTTGTGCGACCGTTTTTAATCACGATAACAAGCTTTTCCTAGTTTTATTACTGTTACTTTGGATTTACAAGTTTTTCTTTATCAAGTCCGGGGAACTTTTTTGTTAAGTTTTGATAAACCTTAACTACCATTTTTAAAATAAATTCTGAAATGGTTAACTCTTTGTTTCCTAGAAACATTCTTTTTTTTTCCTAGTATGTATCTTAATACCCGGTCAGGCCTCAAACTTTTTATAACATCTTTTTTTCAGCGTGTTCATCGCGCTGCTTGGTTTGAAACTGTAAGGTTTTGTTTCAAAACAGAGATAATTGTTTACCGAGTTTTTCCAATTGAGCTCCAGCTGGTCACTAGCTAAATTTCAGTTCTTATCGAGTTGTCTTCTTCAAGCTTTTACTATCTATCTCCTCTAACTAACCAAAACTTCTTCGGAACTTGAGTATGTTACTCGGTTACTCCAACTTTTCCTAAACCATGTTGGGTATCTGGGATAACCTCTTAAATCAAAACCCACCAAATTCTTCTGAAGTTTGGTTTTACCTCTTCGGATCCTTGTTGTACAAGACCGACATACTTCTTCCTTTAATCCCTCAACTTGTTGTGCCTTCCAGGGTTAGCCTTGTTTTTCTCAATCAATCACTTCCAACATTTTTGAGTGATTAAAACTTTCTGACGATCTAGTCAACCATGACTAGAGTTTCATGCGATTGTTTTTAGATCCAAGCCTTCCTTTCTTTCGTCTTGAAAGTTTACCTTGCATGTTTGGCACTTGTGTTTTGGTTTTGAGCTCTAGTAACTATTGTAGGCATTTTTCTTGGGGCCGACAATAATTCTTTTCAAGACACTTGTTCTACAAATGTATTACCTTTAAGGAACCTCCTCTTCTTGATGTCTTCCTAAATTTGATACTTGCCTTCGACCTTTTGGACCAGTCTTCACCTTTCAGCTGGGACCAAACCTTAAATTTTATCTTTCGGTGCATTTGATAAACTCTTATAGGTGTATTAGCCAATCACCTAATCTTCTCGGAAGGAAAACTCCACCTAATTTTGGGATCTCCTGTTTGGCGTTCGTAACGTCATAACACCTTAACTGAGTTCATCTTTTATTATTGTGTCTTTTCGGCAACTTTTTTGAGAGATCCCATACTCCTTTGAACTTGTCAAGTTGCTTCACTTCCTTAGTGTGCAACTCTCCATTTTGGAATCTGAGTGTTCATGCAATCCTTGTAATCACTCTTCTCCGATTTTGTCAACTTGACTTCAAATCCTTTAAAGTTTAACTCGGTGGTTTCCTTACTCAAGGTCTTGTGCCTTTGCTTCTGTAATTCTGAATACTCTTTAACTTGGTGAATGCTTTATCCCATACACTTCTTTCTTTAAGTAAGCGCGTGGATGTTTATTTCTTTTAGCCGGTAAAGCAAAATTTTCACAATCACCTTGTTTTTTTTAAATGAAATTTCTAAGGAGTATACTTTAAACTGTTTTCAACGTTGAATTGATTTAGTAAATCTAACATTTTCAAGTGTTTATCAAGCGTCTTTTCTCCTTCACTCGGTAACCTCTTCATGACGAGACTCATATCCACTCGTTGGTTCCTCTTTTGTCTTAACTGCCTAGATGATCAACCTTGTCTTTTCATGTGTTGTGAGATGGTCGTCTTCATCGCAATCTTGCGAATGGGGGTTTTTCGGATCACCAAGAAGCCTTTGTCAATCAAGCCAATAACACCTAAGTTTTCTTGAAATACGTTCCCGAGCTCATGTCCTCTCCTCGGAGGAATTATTTGTTCAAGATATCGTTTCTTTCTCCTCGAGACTTTGGACTCGTTACCAAAGCCTTTTAAACCTTTGACAAGCACTACCGTCTCCGTGTAGTTGAGAGTTTAGAAGTGATAGGTGTGTTAGGCGGGATGTGTTTTGGCTACTAAATAACCCCTAAGAACTGGAGTAGGTTTTAGTCTTAAATTAAGTTTAGTAGACACCCCAGAGTTTGGACCATAACACCTTGTGGATGAACTAAGTGGCGAGAGACGAGACTAGTGAAAGTGAGACGTTTAAAGATGGAAATAGTGGTAGATCCTAAGGAAGTGTAACCTCTTTTGATGTTTTACCTAGTGCCTCTAAGTTGAAAGACTTAGGTTAGATGTGGCTTTCATGTTGGATTGAACCCTTAGCACCTAACATATAGGATGGTGCAAGCTAAGTTGAACCTTGTCAGTTGCTTACGGAGGTAGATAGAGGTTAGTGTATGTTTGGCCATGGGAGAGTTTATGCGGATCTTAGGGTCTTCAGAGACCCGATTTGGGTGTGGCACTAGACTTGTGATGAGTTCGGTAAGATGGGATAACGTTTAAGATTTCAAACCGAGTGAAACTCTAAGTTGGACAATTGAAAGTTTTTCAAGGTGATAGCTTAAGATTTGGGGCTTTAGTTCTTAATAATCGTTGGTTTATTGAGGAGGATCGTAGCAAGTTTCGAGGACGAAACTTTTTTAAGGGGGGAAGGATGTGATGACCTGGTTTTCCGATAAGGGTATAAAAGTCTTTTCGTGTTTTAGCGTGTCCCAACAATATTAATAATTTGGGCTTTAGATTATTTTTGGGAGTCAAGATATATTTTATAGGGTATTTGTGGAATTTTAAAGGTGAATCTTTTAGTAAGGGTAAACGGAAATGTACTACCTCTATATATAACCCTTTTAACCCAAACCCTACCATTTCACTTTCCCCAATTCTTTTAGTGAGTGCCGGCAAAATTGGAGGGAGAGAAAGAAGAAAGGAAAAAAAAAAGAAAAGAGAGGAAGAAATCCACTTTCCCGGGATCAACCGTCGGATTTTCATGTGTAACATATCAAATCGATCGCGAGGAAGAGAGCTTCGATCCTATCCAAGAAAATCGACGATCAAGTGAGGGCTTCTCAAACCCGTTTTGGATCAGGTTCGGTTTTTGATGAATCTAGACTTGTTTCTTGGTTCCCTTGAGTCCTAAAGCTTTTAGAAAGATCCTAACCTCAAGCTCTTCGATTTGGTTACTAGGAAGGTAGTAAAGATCTCTTCTTTGGTGGATTAGAATGCTTGGAGCTTCTAGACCTAGATTCTTGAAGATAAGAGGTAAAGGGTGTTCAACCAAATCTATGCGTGTTTATGTGATTTACTTTATGTTCTTATCTTGATAGAATGTTGGATTTAATGTTTGATGGAGAAAGATTTGGTTTTAAAATAGCTTTAATGTTTGAATTAGTGAGGAACACCATGATTTTAAACTAAATTAAAATGTCATTCGTTTTAGATAATGAGTTTTATATATATATATATATATATATATATATATATATATATATATATATATATATATATATATATACAATCTTATGTTTCAAACATCTACTTGCTTTGGTCATCGACCTTTTAATTCTTTTTTTGCAGTAGTGAAGACTACTCATTGATGCTTTCCTTTTCATTTTCATTTGATAAACTTACTTAATGAATCATTATAATAATATACTTACTTTCCATGTTTTCTAAAGAGAGAGCATGTTACTCTTCTTTGTATTATGTTGACACTTTGTTACCTTATAACATATTTTATGTTATAACGCTTTTACCGATCAAGTAAAGCCTTTTATGTGGAATGTTGTAAAGTGTAATGAGTGTGTTCTAGTGACTTTGGCTATACACCGTGTTTCACGGGCATTAGAAGACACATCATTAACTTTATGTGATGTTGACTTGAGTTCAATATCGTCCCCGTTACGTGACAAGTTGAGGTTATGGTTTACGGTGGCCTTGGCTCAAAGACTTGTGGAGACCCTCTCAGGGGAGAAACTCGGGAGCATTGGAAACCTTATCTCTCGAGTCTTGTGGGTGTTGACTTAGTACTCAACATTTTACGTGCAATGTGCTAAGTTATGATATTGAGTCGGTCTAAGGTTAGATGTCCTTAAGAATCCTTTTATGTGTAATCGAATGGTGAATGCTTAAGCGCTTAAAGAACATACGTGTTGTCCGTCTAAAAGCTAAAACGTGTTGATCTTTGGTGAGGCACGTTTCAACCCCTTGACATGGCTCATTACCCCACTATTCCCGGATGCTTAGTGCGGGTAATGACCCACACATCCCATACGTAATGGCCTTATAAGCCAAGTTTTGTTTGTGCCGCAAGACGGTCTTTGAATGTGTTCGGATGCATGATCTCATTCCGCATAGTACCGCTTTGATCAACATGTAACAAATGTCTTATTTTGTTGAGTCAACTAGTTGGACTAGTGGAGTGTTGTGAGCGAGTGAAACATACTTGATCTTCTCGTTTGATGATTATCTTGTGTTGTATCGCTTGTTGATGATTGATGTATGGATATGGTGCTTACCCTTTACTAAGTACGTTTGTACTTACCCTTTTATTGTCCCCACCCGAGAAGGTGGTTTTGACTTAGGTTGTGCTCGAGATCGCTAGAGGTGATTTCGAAGATACAACCGTTGATGTTATCTTTCTTTAATTTCTTGTTAATGGTATAGATACTTCTCTCTCTTCTTTTGTTATAGATAGATCTTTGATCTCTATGTTTTGGAACTTTTGGGATCTTTGTTATAGTTGCAAACTTGTGTCGTCGCCGATCATTTGTAATAGATTTTAGTTTATCCTGAGTCTACCCTTCGCTTTCCGCTTTGTTCTCTAGTGTTTTGATGTCAGGCTTACGTGTATCATTGATTAATTTTAGTTATATACGTGCCGGGCGTTCGTTTCCGGTTAAGGACTCGGTAGCCGAAAACGGGACGTCACAATCAGATTTTATTGTTCATGGCTCTTGGAATATAAATAAGCTCAATGATTTTTTCTCGCAGGGGGATGTCAACAACATCATTTCTATCCCTCTCAGCACTTGTGGAGCCTAAGATAAATATTTGTGCAGCTTTAAGGATAATGGTCAATTTGTCACAAGGGAGGCTTATAATATTGTATCTGCTTCAAACTGCAACTCCAGATGCTCAACCTTGGGTTCATCTTCTCTTAATGACAAGTTTTGGAAAAGAATATGGATGCTTTCTCTGCCTTCTAAAGTTAACTTCTTTTGGTGGAGAATTCTGAAGAATAAATTGCGGTTAATAGAGGTACTCTTTAAAAGGTTTGAAATCGGTAATTCGAATCATCTCTTTATTCACTGTAATTTTGCCAATCTGGTTTGGAAACATGCTGGTCTGCATTGGAATAACCTTGATGGAGCTCATGGCTCTTGTGCTCTCCGGTGGATGGGTGTCTCGAACACTCACAACTTCAACCATTAATTGATCGGGCTTCACTTACTATTTTCTTGATGTGCCTCATTTGGAAGGCACGGTGTAATAATTTTTTTGAAAGTCTTACATGAACTCCTTTCGAAACTTATAATTTTGCTATTAGTAATTTTTGGGATTTCAAAATATTATCTAATGATGGTTCTGTCAATATAGAATCTTTTTATGGTTATGTGGATGTTTTTGCCGGTTCACATTGCTCTCAATCTCGGTTCCCTCACGTTATTTGGACTGATGCAGGCCTTCTGGTTTAGGTGTGGCTGGCTATGATGATAATCAGAATCTGGAGGAGGCCTGGGCAGCAGCTGAAAAATTCTTGCCTTCTCCCATTGCAGCAGAAGCTTTTGCAATTCGATGGGCTCTCACCGAATCCAGGCAACGCCAATGAGATAATATCATTCTCTTCTCGGACTGTAAAATTTTGGTGGATAGCTTAAACGTTGGCAAAGCCTTCCTTAGTATCTGCAGAACCATTTGTGAGAACATTTTTCTTCTCAAGGCCAATTTTACACATTGTCTTTTTGCTTTTAGGCCTTGCACTCTTAAAACTGCTCATAATCTTGCTAAATTGGGTTGTAAGCTTGTTAATACTATCCAGTGGAAAGCTTGTTTTCCTTCATGGATTTGGCCTTCCAGGAACCCTTACCTTTGGATTTTCCTTCTGGTTTGAATCCCCGCTCCCAAGACAACACTTTCAGGAAGTTATGGCACAATGGAATTTCAGGTCCCATGTGCCATACTTGTTGCACACTTTTATAAAAGTCTCAGTAGCGCTACCCGTTTTATTTTGTACAAAGATTTATCAGTTTTCTAATTCCATTATCTCCCGTGTTATGTTGTGTTCCATAACAACAACGTCCTTCATTTAGGTTTACACAATATATGCTCTTGATAATAAGAAGATCGTAATCATCCCCAATGTTACCGTACATACAAAAGAAACTAAATATGCTAATAAACACATCCATATTATATTCAATACCTGGATTGGGCACGCACCGTGCATTGCACGGTGAAAACACACTAGTAAATCATAATCATAATCATAATCATAATCATAACTATATTAAAAGAGCCAGTTGTTTCCCACATAAGTGTTTCTCTCAAAAAGTGTTTCTCTCTATTATTAATTTATTAATTAAAAATATCGATTATAACATTTTAGTTAATTTACAGGTAATTAATATATATAATAATAAACAGAGTTTTAAAAAAAAACAGCGATCAAATTAGTTTTTTTTTAGAGGGAACGATTAAAATAGTTATCTGTATCTATCTGAATTTTAGTTTATTTATCTGCGTCTATTTTAATAATAAAAAACAACTGTATATATATTAATTAAAACAGCTATAATTAAATTTAAAAAAATGGATAATTGATTAACACTTGCATAGTCCGTTCCAAAAAAAACATATTTGGATCAGTTATCTACATCTAATTGAATTTTAGTTTAGTTATCTACATCATTTTAATTTACAGATAATTAATATAATAAAAAAACAGACACTAAAAAAAATATAATAAAAAAATAGTGATTATAATAATAATAAAACAAAAAAAACAGCTATTAAAACAGCTATAAAGAAAAAATGGATGATTGATTTATAATTGATTCACGCTTGGATAGCCCTTCTAAAAAAACTAACCTTTTATGAACTAAACATGTAATTTCTACACTAACCTTTTACTAATAATGGAAGCCGGCTAATGTTTATGCAAACCAAGTGGATTTTAAGCAGGAAAAAGTTATTGCTACTTTGAAGATTTAGTGACATACAAATCACTGTGGCTCTATTGTTTCACAAGCATGAAATGAGCACGAGTTACGGTCAGAAATTGCCTTTACTGCAATTTGCAATTTATAATAATGTCAATCAAATTCTTTTACCAACCGATAACGAAATTATCAAGAAATTCACTAATCTACGTAATCGTCTTCACAAAGAATCAATTTTCGAATTGACAAGTAACACGTAGTTCCGGGATGTACTCAGCAAAATACACGCTACAAATATATGAAAATGTGGAATAAGAATTGCAAAATAACATAAGAACAACTTCAATGAATCACGCACCAGTACCAAATGCGGTTACACAACACTTAAATTAAAAGATTGGCATAACGGTCTAATTGAATGTAAATTTGTCATTATTGCCGTAAAAACAACTCCACTCGGACTAAATGCCAATTATTATTTTTAATTTGTCCTTGTTCACAATTTTTTAAGGGAATAGTGATTTTAAAGATTAACCAGAATCTTCCAAAATGGTAGTTATTACATACGAAGGGGTGTAAGCCCCAGTTACACAAACCAGTGCAATATTCACGGAAATCTAACTCTAATTTGGCAAGCACATCTGTTACCCTAGTACAACCATGGTGGACAAAGGTGAAAGAGCAAGAGCTGAAGGAGGAGGCGTTGCTCTTTATCTTACTTGTAAGGGTACCCAGTAGAGAAAGGTCACCATCATCCTCATCCTCATCGCGATTTAAAAAGGCAATACAATTGAGACTATCCGATTCGATCACAAAAACCATCGCTTTAGATTTTTGCCGCTTTAATGGTGCCCAAATAGATGGCCGCAAGCTTAGTGAGTTCTACAGAGGAAATTCATCCCAGAGAAATAGAGAAAGTGAAAATTAACACCATGTCGGAATCTTTAATCACAACACTATCCAAGCCAACGTTCTGTTTGAAATTTGCATCAACATTGATTTTTAAACATCCAGTGTCTAGCTTGATCCAAGTGGAAGGACAATACACATATTAAAAGAAGACAAATTATCAGTCAAAGCAGAATTTCAGAATGCATTCAAGAAGATGTTGATTGGTTGATAATTGTTTGGAACAAGTAACAAGAGGTTTGTGTAGGTTTTACATCAAAAAAGAATTTACTTTTATGATACTTTGCTGTGAGAACATAAGTTATTAGAAAGTGGGTTTTGAAGAATTCTCCAGTCCTGTTTAGCAAGTAAATCTTTATTGAAAAGTTCCAGATTGTGAAAGCCAATGACACATTTGCTTTTAGGAGTACAAGTTGTGGCGCAAGAAATCCAGGCCATCAAAGATTTGTCAAGATTGTTTCTTCACCAGAATTTTTGAACCATGCCCAAGATTTCCTTAAGAAGCTTTCTAATGATGTTAAAGAACTACATCACGTATTAAAATAACTAGATCTATATCTACAAGGGGGTTGTAGATCATACCTCTTGGATCTCAAAATCCAAGTTGAAGAACCGCAATAGGATGAACGAAGGAAAGCGTGAAGAGCACCACGATCTTCCGTACGTGTGATCCAAGCAACTCCCGGTGGAAGGAAATTCTCGACTCGAACCCTTCCGATATGCTACCCGGAAAAATCTCCAAGATTTTCCCTTGACTCCCTTGGCGAAATTTTCCTTCTCTCTCTAAGAGGTGAAGTCTAAATTTTATGTGTGTGTTAAGGCTTGCAGAGAACTCTCTTTATATAGAGAGTAACCCTTGTCCTCCAAGGATTAAATAATTAAGAGATAATTATTACATTAATCCTTTTTCCAAATAAAAGATAAATAAAATAATTATCCCAAACAAATTAGGATAAATCATATTATTATCTAATATTTCATGAATTATCATTTAACAAATAAAAGATAAATCACACATTAAATAATTATCCAAGAAAAACCAATTTCTTCCTAATTATTTGTCAAAAAAAAAGGCGCCACCTTTTTATTAAGAAAGGTTCACACGCTTTTTCCAATATTTGACCAATTGGGTCAAAATTGTCAACACACTAATTTAAAGTAGAAGTCATGAAAAATGTCTTTTAAAGTGTATTTAATTATTTAGCCCAACTAATTTAATAGTCCACTAAACAATTAATTCACATATCGTTTTAATAAAGTCCAACAAGAACTAAATTAATATTATTAGGATTCGACGTCCGAGAATATTTATCTTATATTGTGGAGGAAGCACGTCGGGGACAATGGACTAATAATCGTGGCTCCGATAAATCAAATAAATAATTATAGAATAATTATATTCGATAAATCAATCACAGAATATGCCACCATAATCCCGTGATCGCACTCCTCCGATTATGAGATTATATTTATCTCCTCACGAGAATAATAATAAGCGTCCATTGATATAATCATTACATATGGATTAATCCTCCATAGAATTTATTCATTCTAAATCGGGAAGTTACCGTTAACCCTTTTAGAACCTCTTATCCTTATTTACCATTAACCCCAGTGATCAATTAATTCATACAACTCACCTGGTGATCAATCAGTGTGATATGAACTCATGGATCGATCGTTTTAGGATTAACAAATAAGGAATCGTTTATCTACTTCCATAAATGGAAGGAATGGATTCGTATCTGTGATAACACGGACTACTCACTCAATCAATTACAATGCCAAGATGGGGTAATTCGGACCACAGACTCGGTGTAATCCTTAACCGTCAAGTCAAACTTCATGCGATTCAAGCGGTTGATCGTGATCACCTCAGATTAAGATATATCCATAAATATGATCATCCATTGATTCGATAAGACTTCTCGATTACGGAATTATATCGTGAACTCTAATCAAATCGGTCGATTCTATACGATATATCTATCATATATAAATGCCCCATTAGGTTCTCTTAACCGAAAGTCCGGATAAGACAATCACACCAAGCGTGTGTTCAGGCGCATTAATAGCACGTTAAAGGAGAGACCCGATACTCTCGATTAACTTCACTACGGGCTAATTGTATTTTAAGTACATCTTCACTAACTCAATCCTCCGTGTATATACCATACATCGAAAGTTAAGTGATTACATAAACGATATACTTAGGGTTTTTCGTAGTGTAAATACTATTGTCACATCGGTGATTATGAGAATAATAAATATGAATAATAACGTCAATTCATTTATTAAATAAAACAATTACAAAAATTGTCTTTCGGGCATCACACCTAACAATCTCCCACTTGCACGAAAGCATGTGATTAATTGTTTTAGAGCACACCCTATTATTTAAACTACAACAAACTACATCTCCCACTTGCTCTAAAGCAATGGAGACTCATCCCGTATTCTAGTACCCATTAAGCATATCATAACCATTTGAGATTCCAAAGTACACTCCGAGTATGCCGTCGTAGGATAGGTCGTTGACTCGGTGAGTACCTACATCTAAATGTCATGGGTCTTAATGATTAGTCGAGGTTGTCGGCTCGAGGCGATCCGTAGAATCGAAGCGTTACGGTCCATCAAATCATGTGGTACCGAGTAAACATCGAGCCGAGATCGATTTAACGATCATCCTCAATCGACTTAAAGTCAAAATCGATTGTATCACACATATCCAAGTTCACACATGAATATGTCCGCATATTGTTCCTCGTTCTCTTCAAGATACTAAAGGACATACTAAACTTGCTTTGTTAACCGCCGAATCTAAGATTCGATCAAAGTTGACGTTCAATAACTCGACCATCTCTTACTAGAAAGAGAATCTATCCCATTTCTCTTGATCCGAAGATTTGAGAGTCATTCCCGAGGCATAGGGTAGAACTTCCTCGTTGAATGTTGCATACAGATGCATCATCTTAACCAATAAGATGGATGGGAAAACGGTGGATCGATTCTAATGAATTCGACCGAGTCAAACTCTTAAGAATGTTGTCCAAATCTCTATTGCAGAGAATTGTGGCATTGTCGATTCGACTTGAGATAACACACCCATGTTGATTCCAAGTAGTGCGGTGTTATCCTTCACAAACACTAATATATATATTCACTCATTGTACTAAAATTGATATCCGGTCTACAAAAGACTTATCAATATTACGGTCAAATCCACATATTGTAGAAATATATGACTTCCAATGACCGAGAGGTTTGCTTTTTATCCACAAAGGACATAAGCCTTGTGATCGTCATCCCGCATGAGTTCATAAGTCAATACCTTCTACATTTGAATGAATCAGGACTCCGTTTGTTTGGCAAGAAAGTCTCGGGGAATCACCCCTATTTTACTCGCTTTTGAACGAAATCATGCAATACCGAACTCATTCTACTCTTTTCCATGTAGATCCAATTACTCCCATTGGGCCTGAGACGCTCAGGTGGTTCTACAAGAGTATGAACAGCAATTGGAGTACCGAACTCCATTCTGGGGTTATGGCTATTAAAACCAACCTCTATTATCGTAATCCTATATCGCTCACAAAAGAGCCATAGGTCATCAATCGATCCTCGGACTACAAAGTCCGCCGAACCCGTAATGGGCAATGGATAAACCATACTCCCACTACATTCGGGTGGATCGAAATTCGATCTAGTTTAGTAGTATTTAGTGTTATCACCAACAACCGATGTTGGATGTGGTCCGATTTTAATCGCTTAGTAACTACCTTGAGTAAACGTCATCGCAAGGTTTAAGGTTTTACTGTTCATAGACTCTATCAGAAAGGACGCAACAGTATAACTGTCCCTTCCCGATTTCATGAATCTTATAACAAACCTTTTTCTCAATGCTACAAGATATAGAACGATTGGTCACTGACCGAACGTGTTCGCGAAATTTCCAGACCTACCTTCAAGCACCGTGTGCTAAATGCTTATATTTACAGAAGTGGGGTGAACCGAATCCACACCTTATCCGTAAATTCCAAAGCATATTCTAGGTAGACTTCTCGGTCTTACAGTTCAATGTAAACCGTTATTTCACTTCCAATATCTTTATTGAGTTAAGCAGTGTATTGTAGCACGGCTAAAAAAAACTATATAAGGCAATTTAACGGTTTCTCACTTAGTGAAAACATTTCACTATGAGGCGGAGCCGAGCATCATCCCCAGGACTATGTGATGGCCCATTTTACAGTATAGAATACTCTATATCTCATTGAAAACAGAGAAACCTCAAAATATTTTGGATAAACTTACCGGAGTGTTTGAATAGTTATCGACAAGAAGTCACTACTCGGAAGCTCCTACTAGCTTGTATCTTTCATCAGACCCCGAAGGTCGTCATAAATAAGCTATGTTACTTCTTTATAACCATTATCCTTTCCCGATTGAAAGGAAACTTTAGTCATTGAACCTTTGAGACAATATAACCAGACTGGGAGAAAGGAATCACCCTGAGCCAGTCTTCAGGTCTTGTCTTTTAGGGACTATGCACTAACTATGGAATATGAAGAAGCGTTTATCTAAATATAGAAATCAATTGCTTTTAATGGTTCTTTAAGATGTGTTTTATATACATATTTCAAATAGATTGTAAGTGGTTTTGACTTTATCAAACAAAAGTCCGAGTTTAGGATTCGTGATTACAAATGGTATATTCACTTTCTATACGACAAACAAATTATCGAATAGAAGGTAAATCCATTCGTTCCAACGAATCTTAAACATAAAAATAAATCTTCTGCGATATCCAAGGATTGAATCCGAGATTCATTTCCTCATATCACTCCCACTATTCTAGCTAAAATTAAGCGCCCGTTGTTTACTCTTTTAATCGTTAAAGGCTTCTTTGCCTTGTTCTTCCAAAGAACTTAGTTCAAGAAAATCGCCAAGGATTCATAGGTTGGTGATCGAAATCACTATCCTTATCCTATGATTTTCGTTTATTAATTTTCGGTTTAGCCTTAAAATCAACTCGCTTTTAGATGACTAACACTCTTAGACATACTCTCCCATTCTTGACTTTCCGTAAATGAAAAGCTTGATTTTGAACTAGCGATTCGTGTGAGTAGACACTACTCTTGAACCGTGGGATGTCTATTTTGAGTGTTACTTGTCGGGACTTCTCGGATTTTCTAATATACTAGAAAAATAACAAATCATAACATTAAAGCTCCCACTAGTTTATCGGTTCCAAATACCGCGTCTAACGAGCAATGCTTTATTTTTATGAATTTCCGATTTTTTCGATTAGAAAAATTTTCGTACATAGTTCTATTGTTTCGGAAAAACAACAAATCATAGAAACTCCCACTAGTTCATCGATTCCAAATATCGCCTAACTAGCAACATTTCATGACTTTCCGGTTTTTCAATTAAAAGCGATTACGTGTGTAGTCGATTACACTTTTCTAATGTTCTAGAAAAACAACAAATCATAAAGCTCCCACTAGTTCATCGATTCCAAATATCGTCCAACTAGTAACACTTCATGATTTTCCAATTTTTCAATTAGAAAATTACTCGTGTAATTACTACATACTCAAAATTCACTAGAAGAATTTCAAAGTCCGAGATCACCTTTGGTCAAACTAAGTTTGTCTTCCGTTTGACACGAACGACACTAAGTGACATACCTATATGTCACTACGGTTTTTAAAAGGCTTAAGAGAAAATATCTCTTTCGAAAAATAATTGCATTATCGATTAACTAGTTCAACGTGCTAGTTACTTTCCACTTTTTAACGAAGTCAATACTAGTCAATTATAAATTTTTAAGCAATTTAGTAAGGGATAATGCTGTAAATAAAATGACATAAATTAATTCAAGTTTAACACTACTATATTAATTTTAGGAATTGTAAACTAAAAATTAAGTCTACTCTACCATTCCAAGGTTTTAACCTCGCATCTCAGTGCCGCCTTAGGGTAGGTCAAAGAGATGACGGTTAAATCGAGACAATCTCATCAATGAATAACCTGTGAGAATCGAACATCCCACGAGAATCGAACATCCCTTTATTCATTGACTACCTTCCTTTTTTAGCCTAGATATTATCAAAAAAATACCCATGATGAGTGTGACCTACTATATCGGATCTCTTAGGTACGCCCGAGTATGCCGTCTTAGGATAGGTCGGTGACCCGACGAGTACCCGTAAATCCTATCCTTTCGGAGACCAAGCCATGAATGTTGATAAGGCGAACACCATCCTTAGGGGACGAAATCAAAGCGCCTCGAGCGCGCCGCCTTCTCTCACTTACTTGTATCTATAGTAGAGGCCGTGGGGTTGGCCGTCGCCTCCCCGCTCCCACTCAATAATTTGGAAGTGGTTGTGGGTTAACTATAACCACGTCTTTTGATGTTATCATAAAAGCTCATCAAATCAAGGATTCGAATGGTGTCGGTAACGTAGGCAAGCCTACCCGTCCTATTCGTTGGAACATATGTGATGATCCGGACGAAATCGGGTCAAGAGAGCCCTTTTGAGATTAGAAGGAATCACCCCTCCGCTCTCGGTTTGGCTTAGTCTTGCGGACCCCCCGTGCATACATCACACTAGGAGGTTAAGTCGTTTGAGCGAAGCTCGATTGACCACCCAACCTAAAGCGAACCGTTTTTATCCAAGATTTATTGTTCTTTTACCATCATTCAATCTCGTAGACACTACGAATTGAAAACGTGATCTCGTTTCAGCTTTAAGGCGGTTCACCGAGAACACACACCGAAAGGCTAACGATTTCATAACCCGTCCTCGGATCTTTAATTAGTTACTAAATTAATTAATTACCACGTATTAATTAAATTTCAACTAATTACACGAGTTTGTATACATGCCTATTTTAATTACCAAAATTAAAATTCTACATGTATGCATGGAGTGGATTTATGATATGATGATGTCATGGCAATTCGATTTTATATCTATTTTATGATCAAACACATAAAAATAAATTGCGGAAAATTTAAACACCGAGATGGATCGTTGGCGCGTATCTAATCTATTAGAAAATAAAACCAAAGCCCTAACTAGGGTTTACTACTTTCTAACTAAATCTGCAAATTGTTCGAACTCTTTGACGATCGGCATACTAAACGAACTCGGATCGGGACGAAACCTTCCAGATCTTATCTTCACTCCTTGAACTTCAATATGGACGGTTGGATCGGTGCTTTGACTTACCAATTTTCTCCAGTAAACCGCCAAACTAGCTGCTGAATCTGACTTTGACTGCACTGCATCAAGGACTTCCTGAGGCAGATCGGGAATCGAGATGAATCGATCGACCTAAAATTTTTATGGTACGTCCAAAACTCCAAGTTGAGCAATCTGAACGGTCGGATTTGATTTTCAACGGTCCAAACTCTCCCAGAAAATCGAGGAAGTCACAGATAGTGTTTCTGTGAATCCTGCGTTTTTCTGTTACAGCAGCCTCTTCGCAGCATCAAACGGATATCGAAACGGACTCTGATCGACGCCAAAATTTGTGGAGTTGATCATCATCTTCTAATCTTGATTCTGACGGAGGGATCTTCGTTTCAACGGTTCGATCAACGGGAAACACGAAATAACTAAACAATTTACTAAGCAGATCTATTTTCCGGAAATTAAAATTGCAATAAAAAAGAATTACATAATTTCACTATACTCATATGGACGAATTTTCATCGCTTATATGAGTTTCTGATAGATCTAACTAATGCTTGATGCACAACCCCAATCCATCTCTTCAACCACGACATTCATAAGCATAAAAATAATCATGCATGCGCCCCATTTAAAAAATTGGGATAAAAATCTACGTGTTTTACCACTCCAGATCTAATATTTTATACGTATAAATATAGATCCCACATGGCGATCGATACTGGCTGTTAGTAATACCATCCGCAATGAACGATTTATGGATCTAGATCTATAAACTACACGTAATAAAATAACTAGATCTATATCTACTGAGGGTTGTAGATCATACCTCTTGGATCTCAAAATCCAAGTTGAAGAACATAATAGGATGAACGAAGGAAAGCGTGAAGAAAAGCACCACGATCTTCCGTGACGTGTGATCCAAGCAACTCGGTGGAAGGAAATTTCGACTTCGAACCCTTCCGATATACTACTAGGAAAAATCTCCAAGATTTTCCCTTGACTCTCTTGGCGAAATTTTTCTTCTCTCTCTCTAAGAGGTGAAGTCGAAATTTTATGTGTGTGTTAAAAGGCATAAGCTCTCTTTATATATGAGAAGAAGCCTTGTCTCTCCAAAGATTAAATAATTAAGAGATAATTATTACATTAATCCTTTTTCCAAATAAAAGATAAATAAAATAATTATCCCAAACAAATTAGGATAAATCATATTATTATCTAATATTTCATGAATTATCATTTAACAAATAAAAGATAAATCACACATTAAATAATTATCAAAAAAACCAATTTCTTCCTAATTATTTGTCAAAAAAAAGCGCCACCTTTTTTATTAAGAAAGGTTCACACGCTTTTTCCAATATTTGACCAATTGGGTCAAAATTGTCAACACACTTATTTAAAGTAAGTCACGAAAAATGTCTTTTAAAGTGTATTTAATTATTTAAGCCCAACTAATTTAATAATCCACTAAACAATTAATTCACATATCGTTTTAATAAAGTCAACAAGAACTAAATTAATATTATTAGGATTCGACGTCCGAGAATATTTACGCTTATATTAGGAAGCACGCGTCGGGGACCAATGACTAATAATCGTGACTCCGATAAATCAAATAAATAATTATAGAATAATTATATTCGATAAATCAATCACAGGAATATGCCACCATAATCCCGTGATCGCACTCCTCCGATTATGAGATTATATTTATCTCTCACGAGAATAATAATAAGCGTCGCCCATTGATATAATCATTACATATGGATTAATCCTCCATAGATTATTCATTCTAAATCGGAAGTTACCGTTAACCCTTTTAGAACCTCTTATCCTTATTTACCATTAACCCCTAGTGATCAATTAATTCATACAACTCACTTTGGTGATCAATCGGTGTGATATGAACTCCATGGATCGATCGGTTTTAGGATTAACAAATAAAGGAGGCTAATCATCTACTTCCATAAATGGAAGGAATGGATTCCGTATCGTGATAACACGGACTACTCACTCAATCCGATTACAATGCCAAGATGGGGTAATTCGGACCACGACTCGGTGTAATCCTTAACCGTCAAGTCAAACTTCATCATCGATTCAAGCGGTTATTCGTGATCACCTCGGGATTAAGATATATCCATAAATATGATCATCCATTGATTCGATAAGACTTTCGATTACACAATTATATCGTGAACTCTAATCAAATCGGTCCAAATTTCTATACGATATATCTATCATATATAAATGCCCCATTAGGTTCTCTTAACCGAAAGTCCGGATAAGACAATCACACCAACTGTGTTCTGGGCGCATTAATAGCACGTTAAAGGAGAGACCCGATACTCTCGATTAACTTCACTACGGGCTAATTGTATTTTAAGTACATCTTCACTAACTCAATCCTCCCGTGTATATACCATACACTGAGTTAAGTGATTACATAAACGATATACTTAGGGTTTTCTGTAGTGTAAATACTATTGTCACATCGGTGATTATGAGAATAATAAATATGAATAATAACGTCAATTCATTTATTAAATAAAACAATTACAAAAATTGTCTTTCGGGCATCACACCTAACAGGAAAAGATTGGATCACAGACTTGATTAGGCTTCTTGCTAGCCGGAGTAAGATTTCCATCCATTCAGTCTTTTCCAGATTTTGTCTTTAAGGTATTGAATGATTTCATATTTAGATGATTTTACCATGAAGGGGAGTTTCAGGTATTTGCCAGTGGAGTTGCCAATAGGAATAGAAAGAACCTGAAGGATAGGCTGCTAGATTTCAAAACCGAGATTTGTACCCTCATTAAATAAAATATTTGATTTCAAGGGATTAACTTTTTGTCCTGAAAGACACTCATATCAGTTATGGATTCTCATTAGTCCAGTTGCATTGAAGCAAGAGGTTTGGAAAACAAGATGCAGTCATCTGCAAAAAGAATGTAAGAGAGACAATGGCCATTTTTACCAAATTTAAAAGGGGTAAGATTCCATTAACAATGAAATGATTGCAAGAGAGCTAAGATGCCTTCAGAACAGATAATAAAGAAGAACGAGGAAAATGGATCCACTTGCTTGATTCATTTAAAAAGATGAAAAGAGGAAGAGAGTTGGCCATTTAGGAGGACTTGAAAGGAAACAGGGTTGACACAATTCATAATGAGAGATACTGTTAATACATAAAGACAACTTGAAACAATGCTCACATTATTCCTATCACATCTGGAACCAAAGAAAATAGAAGATGTTATTGAAGTTGATGATTGGATAGTTGCAATGCAAGAAGAACTTAATGAGTTTCAAAGAAATCAAGTTTAGGAGTTGGTGGAAAAACCAAATAAAAACATCATTGGCACCAAATGGGTATTCAAGAACAAGATGGATGAGTAAGGTGTCATAGTACCAACTAAAGAAAGATTGGTAGCAAAAGGATATTCTCAAGCTGAATGCGTTGATTTTGATGAAACTTATGCTCCAGTTGCTAGACTAGAAGCAATCAGATTATTTTCTAGCATATGCAGCATACAAGAGTTTCAAAGTATACCAAATGGATGTGAAGAGTGTTTTTTGAATGATTTACATGAAGTCTATGTTGAACAACTACCTGGATTTATTGTAAAAGGCAAAGAAGATAAAGTGTACGAATTAACGAAAGTTTTTTTTTGGTCTGAACAAGCATCAAGAGTATATTATGAAACTTTGTCTCGATTATCGATGGAAAATGGATTCAGAAAATAAACAATTGACAAAACATTGTTAAAGATTGAAGAAGATTCAAGCACGCATCAAAGATTTGTCAATGTTGTTTCTCCACCATAATTTTTGAACCATGCCCAAGATTTCCTTAAGAAGCTTCCTAAGGATGTTAAAGCACTACGTCACATATGTTGGAATAGATTGGATCACAGACTTGATTCGGCTTCTTTGCTAGCGGAGGTAAGACACATAGATTTTCATCCATTTAGTCTTTTCCAGATTTTGTCTTTGAGGTATTGAAAGATTTCATATTTGGATCACCCCTTTATGAAGGGGAGTTTCAGGTATTCGCCGGTGGAGTTGCCAATATGAATAGAAAGAACCTGAAGGATAGGCTGCTAGATTTCAAAACCGAGACCGGTACCCCCATTAAATAAAATATTTGATTTCAAGGGATTAACTTTTTATCCTGAAAGACACTCATATCAGTTATTGATGTTGCGTAAAACATCAGGTTTGCGGTAACAGTGTTTAACTGAGGGATATAAGGCTATATAAAGTGTATTTTAGTGGTGTTTTTCGGTGGCGCTTGGTGGCGGCCATGGATTCCGGCGGTGGTGCAATATAAGAGACGAAGACGGGGGCAATTCGGCTTTGCCTTTTGTTCTATATATTATTCTGCCCATATCTCAAATGAGTTTACAAAGCTCCCTATTTATAGGAGATGGAAACTTAGTCGTTAAGTAAACTTAATAGTTAAGTAAACTTAGTAGTTAAGTAAACTAAATATCTAGATGGTAAGTGGATCGAATATCTCGGCGGCGCCCACGGGATCGAGGTCATTTGGCGGACCCGTTTATTGGACCGAGGTCGCGTGTCGGCCCGTTTATTGATCGAGGTCGCGTGTCGGCCCCCTAATCCCTTTTGTTCTGCGCATAAGGTTGAGGTCTTGAAATGGATCCGGAGACTCGCGGCTCTAATTTGGCTTGTGAGCTCGCTGGTAGCGATGGCGGTGGCCTTATCCTCTAACGTCGGTGGTCGGTCGGACTGAATAAGGATCCGCGGACCTAAGTACGATTTAGGTACATCAATGGCCCTACTACTGCGCCCTAATCATTTTCTTGAAATGTTAGGCGGGAGTAATAGTCCGCTTGCGGATCTGTTGCTTTGAAAAATCTTGTGATGGCTCATTTGTTGTGGCGGATTGTATGCGTTAGCTTTGACTCAATGCCTTGCTCGAGTAGAGGTCTTTTCATTTGCTTGCGTGTAGTTGATGAACTTGGCCTCTTGTGGCGTGTGCCGCAATTGATTCTCGACCGTTTTTTTGCGTCGTGAATCGATTTAGCCTTAGGTGGCTCGAGAGCTTTTAGTCTTGTAGAGGCTTGCTTGAAGATGAGCTCCAAAATATGATGCCGACCTATAGGTCGGTCTTACAGAAAGGTTCGCTCGTAGGTGAATTCCAAGTATGATGCCGACACAGAGGTCGGGCTTATAAAGGTTCGCTCGAGGCGAACTCCAAGTATGATGCCGACACAGAGGTCGGGCTTATAAAGGTTCGCTCGGCGAACTCAGTATGATGCCGACACAGGTCGGGCTTATAAAGTGCTCGCCAAGGCGAACTCAAGTATGATGCCGACTGCAGGTCGGGCTTATAAAGGTTCGCTCGCGCGAACTCAAGAATGATGCCGACCTGCAGGTCGGGCTTATAAAGGTTCGCGCACGAGGCGAACTCAAGTATGATGCCGACTGCAGGTCGGGCTTATAAAGGTTCGCTCGAGGCGAACTCCAAGTATGATGCCGACACAGAGGTCGGGCTTATAAAGTGCTCGCTCAGGCGGCGAACTCAAGTATGATGCCGACCTGAGGTCGGGCTTATAAAGTGCTCGCAAAGGCGAACTCTAAGTATGATGCCGACACAGAGGTCGGGCTTATAGAAAGGTTCGCTCGGAGGCGAACTCAAATATGATGCCGACTGGCGTCGGGCTTATAAGAAAGGCGCGCACGAGGCGAACTCAAATATGATGCCGACCTGGCGTCGGGCTTATAAAATGCTCGCTCAGGCGAACTCCAAGTATGATGCCGACCTAGAGGTCGGGCTTATAAAATGATTCGCTCGAGGGCGAACTCCACGTATGATGCCGAACTGGAGTCAGGCTTAGAGTGCCGATACTGTTTATCGGGTTTGAACTGGTGTTGGTGAAAACCACGGCTATGTCTTTGCGCATTGGGAGCGGGCGAGGCTTAATCGCCGATAACGTTCTATCGGGCTTGAATCGGTGTTTGTATCGCGTAATAATTACCGATTATATCTTTGTGCATTGTAGCGAGCGAGGCTTAGATGCCGATAACGTTCTATCGGGCTTAGGTCGCCGACAACGCTCTGTCGGGCTTAAAGTGCCGTGCATGAAGCGACGGCACCGTTCTATCGGGCTTAGGTCACCGACAACGCTCTGTCGGGCTTAAAGTGCCGTGCATGAAGCGACGGGCTTAGATGCCGATAACGTTCTATCGGGCTTAAAGTGCCGTGCATGAAGCGACGGGCTTTTCGTTGTAGAGAAATCCATGTTGATGGCGAGCTTGTTTCTGTTGAGCTCGATGACTGAATTAAAAATCCGATGTACGGCCCCCTTGTTTTCGGTGAGATTGAGGGCGCTAAAAAACTGAGCTCGCCGAAAATACTTGGGGCGAATAATAATACTTGTCTCGAATCGGACCTGTTTTGTTGCACTTTTTGACTTGATCGAAAAATCCGATATATGGCCCCCTTGTTTTTGGTGAGGTCGAGGGCGCTAAATATCGAGCTTGCTAAAAATAATCGATAATAAAGTCTGACTTGAACTTGATAACTGAATCAAAAAAATTCCAATGTGTGGCCCCCTTGTTTTAATCAAGGTCGTTGCGGGCTTGGTTAAAATAAATGTATAATTCAGGTCATTCCCGTCTGTTTTAAAATTTCTCCCTGCGGCCCCCTTGTTTGGGACAAGATTGAGATTGCGAGTAACTTGTCTGAAATAAATGTTGAGGTCGAGCTTTAATTGGACTTAGAGCTTGCCGACCGAGGTCGGGCTTAGAGCTGGCCGATAGGTCGGACTTAGAGCTGGCCGACCGAGGTCGGGCTTAGAGCTGGCCGATAGGTCGGACTTAGAGCTGGCCGTGGCCGATAGGTCGGACTTAGAGCTGGCCGACCGAGGTCGGGCTTAGAGCTGGCCGATAGGTCGGACTTAGAGCTGGCCGACCGAGGTCGGGCTTAGAGCTTGCCGACTGAGTATCATTCACATAAGCCATAAATCTCACACAACCCAATCTGAAAGTCTGTCTCAAAACACGTCTGCTTCAAAACGGGCTTGAGTGGTTCGTAATAAGAGAACTCGAACGTGGAGAGATTGAGAGCTCGTATTTTATTATGTGTGTAGCAATGGACCATTACCTTTCAAATATGGTCTAGCATATTTCTTGCCTCCTTTTCTTTGGCGAAAGTAATATATGACAATTATTTTTTATACTCTTAAATATATGGGAAATTTATTTAAAAGGGTGCGCATGTGATGATTAACTTAAAGCGCTTTATTTGGAGTGATTACAGTTAAAAGGGTTTGATTTTGTGTGTAAAATGAAGGGTTTTTAGATGAAGAGACCCTTTTAAATGAAGAGAGGGTTGACCAAGTCCTTTTAAATGAAGACCCCTAAATATATATGTTATATGATAGGCATAATATAACACACCTGCTTTAATATGTATAACAAATCCCGTAGCACTGTTATTTGGAGCGGCTTGTAATACTTGATTTACTGTCGTGAAATCCAACCTCAAGAATGCAATCCATCCTCCAAATTGTTTACTGCTTTTGCAGTTTTAGGCCATGAGAAATGAAGCAGCCCGTTAGATTCTTCTTGTTGTTGAAACAATTCTTCTTGTTGTTGAAACAACACACTTTCATCTTCATTATCAATTTCCACTCCACTTCCGGACACGCTCCAGCAACTAACCGACGCCAGAGGTTCCGCTACTTCCGATAATAAACAAAGACTTGAGCTGGCTCAAGATGAAACCAATTACGCCGCCGTGAGCAGCCATTCCACCGCCTTGTTCGGCAGATCATACCCAAGTCTATCTTGTAGATCGTAGAACTGTATCGACCTCGGAACTGAAAGACGAACTCGCCGGTCCCGGAGCCCTCTTTGAGGTCCAAACTTTGCCTGGAACCCAGGTCTGCCAATTTCCTTCTAAGGCTTGGATCCACACCAAAGAACAAGATTTGGGGTTGAAAGGAAATTGATCCTCAAGGAGCTGTATTACAAATGACGAATCTTTGAAGATGGGTCTTCTTCTACTTCATGGGTGAAGGTTTTGTTCTTGATTTTCCTCATTACTCAGAACGAATGAAAGGCCATTGTAGATCTAAATGGAGATTTTGTAGATTTAGAAGGAGATCTAGTCGATCTAGATAAAGGTTTGGTTATTGATCTTGCTGAAAATTTTGAGATCTAGATGTAGATCTTGTCGAAGACTTGGCCGGAAAACCAAAAATGGGCGGTTTCAGGCCGCCGGAATTTCTACATCTGGCCGGAAAACGTTGAAAAATGTCGAGTTCCCGGTAACGGAGCCAACTGATGTTGCGTAAACATCGAGTTCATGCAGAATAATGATGTTTAATCGAGGATATAAAGGTATATAAAGTGTATTTTAGTGGTGTTTTTAGGTGGCGCTTGGTGGTGGCGCCATGGATTCAGCGGTGGTGCAATATAAGAGGCGAAAGCGAGGCAATTCGAACTTTGCGCTTTTGTTCTATATATTATTCTGCCCATATCTCAAATGAGTTTACAAAGCTCCTATTTATAGGAGATGGAAACTTAGTCGTTAAGTAAAACTTAATAGTTAAGTAAAACTTAGTAGTTAAAGAAACTAAATATCTAGATGGTAAGTGGATCGAATATCTCGGCGGCGTCCACACGGGATCGAGTCATTTGGCGGACCCGTTTATTGACCGAGGTCGCGTGTCGGCCCGTTTATTGACTGAGGTCGCGTGTCGGCCCCCCTAATCCCCTTTTGTTGCTGCATAAGGTTGAGGTCTTGAAATGGATCCGGAGACTCGCGGCTCTAATTTGGCTTGTGAGCTCGCGGGTAGCAGTGGCCGGTGGCCTTATCCTCTAACGTCGGTGGTCGGTCAGACCTGAATAAGGATCCGCGGACCTAAGTACGATTTAGGTATATCAGTTATGGATTCTCATTAGTTCATTTGCATTGAAGTTATAGGCTTGAAAAGCAGGATGCAGTCATCTGCAAAAGAAGGTGATAGAGACAATGGTCATTTTTACCAAATTTAAAAATGGTAAGTTGCCATTAAGAATGAAATGATTGCAAGAGAGCTAAGAGTATTTTAGAACATATAATAAAGGGGAAAGGGGAAAATAAATCCACTTGCTTGATTCCTTTAAAAAGGTGAAAAATGTTGGAGAGTTGGCCATTTAGGAGAACTTGAAAGGAAGTAGAGTTGACATAATGCATAATGAGAGATACTATTAATGCATAAAGACAACTTGAAGCAATGCTCACATTTTTCCTATCACTGCTAGAACTAAAGAAAATAGAACATGCTATTGAAGATGATGATTGGATAGTTGCAATTCAAGAAGAACTTAATGAGTTTGAAAGAAATCAAGTTTGGGAATTCGTGGACAAACCCAAACATGAAAACATTGGCACCAAATGGGTATTCAAGAACAGATGAATGAGTAAGGTGTCAGACTAGAAGCAAGATTGGTAGCAGAAAGATATTCTAAAGTTGAATGCATTGATTTTGATGAAACTTATGCTCCAGTTGCTAAACTAGAAGCAATCTGATTATTTCTAGCATATGCAGCATACAAGAATTTCAAAGTATACCAAATGAATGTGAAGAGTTTTTTTTTTGAATGATTTAATTGAAGAAGTCTATGTTGAACAACTACCGGGATTTATTGTAAAAGACAAAAAAGATAAAGTATATAAATTAAGGAAAACTCTTTATGGTTTGAATCAAGCATCGAGAGCATAGTATGATACTTTATCTCAATTTTTGATGGAAAATGGATTCAGAAAATAGACAATTGACAAAACATTGTTAAATATTGATGAAGGTTCAAGCACACTGCTAGATGTTAAGCTTCATTTATGAAAATTACATAGACGTTAAGCTTCATTCACACTATTCATACATTTAATGTTTATGGTTGATTATATATTTATGGGCATATTATATATTGTTATTCTACAAATTCTTTATGGAATTCTATAATATTATGAACTTATGTTGTTCAAATGCATGGAGAGAAAAACACTTTTATCAATACCGAACTGATCAAACAACATCAATAATATTTTACCAATTTTCAAAATAAACCAATCGTGATATACTATTAATAGTAATGATATAACTCATGAAGTATTATGTATAAACCAATCATGATAATTTCAATTTTATTAAAACACGTGCGGAGCACGTGCATTTTGCTAGTAAAATAAAATAGACAGAAAAAGGACAGGTGTCCGAAGGAGGATGATACCTTCGAAAGAAGAACAGAGATTAAAAACAATGGATATTTGTTTATAAGGACTAGCTTCGGTACTTAATTAGGCACTTAGGACACACTTAAAAGATATTTGGTTATAAGGACACATTTTATCCAAGTTTCCTAATTTACCCTTCTACACAATTGAGCAGCTGAACTTAAAAGGAAAAAAAAACCAAAGACCCATCTTCTTCGCCTCCCCGCTTTTCCTTCCTCGCTTGATTCATTTGTTGAGATCCGTAGTAGTAGCCAAAGTTACCGATGGAGTTAATGTGACCGAACCGGAAGTCGATGAGTGTGTCCCGGATCCTCGCGTTGTGAAAAGATTGGGACGGATTTTGAGTAGTCTTGGAAAATTCATGATCAACTCCGCCGTCAATGAGTCTCTCAAAGCGTAAGGGTAAGCCTCCCGATCCTTTAATCTCATGGTAGCGGTTAAAGTTGTTATGATTGGGAAACTTTGTGATTTCGGTCATTCATGACTTTCTATTTAATTTGTTGTTTGTGTTTTCACTATTTGGGCATGCTATTTACTATTTGGTAGTTTGGCTTTGATTGGGAGTTCCATTTAGTCTAATTTTGACTTGTAATCATTGCTTTTACTACCATGCGGCTAAAGATTGCATTTTTTGTTTGTTTGTTTAGTTTATTGAGTCTAGTTTATTATATATATATATATGAGTTTGAAGATTAGCAGGTCGGTAGTTGCGGATCGCGGGCCTTTTGATCCGAGCTCGCAACTCAAGAAGAATGTGAAGAGGTGCGAAGAAGCGAATATGCCTTTCTTTCTTCGATGTGCCTTCAATCATTGTTATAAACATTTGATGACATTTCACCACGTTTTTGTGTGTAATGTGTCTTTTTAATTTTGATTAAAGATACAGGAACAACAAAAAACAAGTTCCCAGAAAATATGCTTGATTAGGTACAAAGAGGATGCTCTGTTCTTTTTGTCTTGTATTATTGTTGAAACAAATATAAAGTATATAAAAGGAATGCAATTCCATTTTTAAGGTTATGATTATCACTGGTTCTGATTTTTACTCATTATTTTAGCCATAAATTACACTACTTGTGCACCATATCAATCCGACCTTCGGAAAGTAGTTTTTTCAGTCAATAATCGACCTTTTCAAAGTCTAATATTGACTCATTGTGAGGGAATTAAGGTTCTCAAAGCTGAACTAAGGTTCCAGCCGGAAAGGGAAAGGAGAATTAGGAAAGAAATGTTTGATTGCCGATGTCACTGCATAAATTATTGATGTGACGCATATATGATTGCTGATTTCACTTCATAAATTGTTGATGTCACTGCATATTTGATTGTCGATGTCACTGCATAAATTGTTGATGAAACGCATATATGATTGCCGATGTCACACCCCTTACTCTACCATTATTATAGGGGTATGGGGTTCGAGACAAGACCTTTTTGAGGAAGGTTCTGTTACTAACATGTTTACTTCCATTGTAGGTAATGTATTTGGGTTTCCATGTAGCGGATATCCTATAAACATCTAAAATCTTGCTAGCACGACCTTGGATCCACGCCAACTTGGTTGTGGCATCCTCATATCATATCAGTATCAATAATTTACTTAAGGAATATATAACTACGTCATATACGATAGAAAGGGGTAGCAAAACCAAAAAAAGTACGATATTAGATAGTAGGATATTATAGAGTTGCAAAAAAAAGGGAAAGAGACAAAAAAAATGATCTTTTTCACTCACAAGAGAAGCGACCTCGGTGACCGGATAACCCGGAACACTCGTAAGCTCACTGCGGTGGCGACATTGTAGGGAGGTCTGCGGAAAAATAGCTCGACGCCAGGATGATAAAAAGCTTACCACAACCTGCCTTCGCACGGAAGTGACTGAACTACCTTTTGAGCTAACTGCATCGGTTATGCCGACAACAACATATTCTCTAGTAACTGGACGTTCCAACCAATAAGAATCCCAATGAACCTAAAAAAAGGATAAAGGCCCAGCAGAAATTACTTATTTTTCTAGACCCCGCATCTCCCACTCGCTTACTGGCAGAAGAATTCCTTCATGCTTCCCATAGGCTATAAAATAGACTCGACCTGTGGGAGAGGGATAGGAAAGAGTAAAGTGGCCGGTTAAGCAGCCAGTCCTAATCTAGGCACATACGCCGGTTAGAGCAGTGCCTTTTCAAAGCTTAGCTTCTGAGATATGATACGTCAGAAGTGAACCACCTACAGACAGCATAAATTGTTGATGAAACGCATATATGATTGTCGATGTCACTACATAAAATGTTGATATCACTGCATATATGATGCCGATGTCACTGCATAAAATGTTGATATCACGAGTCTCTTTTGCTTAAAAGGGTGCTTGATTTTTTTTATTTTAGTATGGATACCCACTCTGAGGTTCCTGTTTAGATTCAATTGCCCAATCTTCATCGCGGTCTCTCTGCATTAGGGGTGGTCACTGCATTGCGGTGTCTCTGCATCGGGGTGGCCACTGTATGAGACACCGCGGTGTCTCTGCGTTGGGGGTGGTCACTGCATTGTGGTGTCTCTGCATCGGGGTGGCTACTATATTGCGGTGGTCAATAGATTGAGGGTGGTCAATACATCGCGGTGGTCAACGCATCGCGAAGGTCACTGCATTGGAGGTGTCTTTGCATCGCAGGTCACTGCATCGCGGTGTCTCTGCATCGGGGTGGTCACTGCATCGCGGTGTGTCTCTGCAATTGACGCGTTTTCTTTTTTCTTGGACGTTTTTTTTTTCTTTTTTCCTGGACGTGATTTTTTTTTTGAACGCTTTTTTGAACGGTAAAGAGACATCGCGGTGTCTCTGCATCGGGGGTATCTCTGCATCCGGAGTGGTCACTGCATCGCGGTGTCATTTCTTCACGGTGTCTCTGCATCGTGGTGTTTCTGCATTGCGGTGTCACTTCATCGTCGCGGTGTCTCTTAATCGCGATGTCTCTGGAATCGCGGTGTCTACGAATCGCGGTGTCTGCGATCGCCAAATGTTATAACATTGCGGCGTCGGAGTCTCGATCGTCAAATGTTATAACATCGTGTGTCTCGATCGTGAGGGGTGGTCGCTGATTGCGGTGTCTCTGATCGGGGTGGTCGCTGCATTGCGCTGTCTCAGATCGGGGTGGTCAGCTGCATCACGGTGTCTCGCATTGCGGTGTCACTTCATCGTCGCGGTGTCTCTTAATCGTGATGTCTCTGATCGGGGTGGTCATCGATTTGCGGTGTCTCTCTGATCGGGGTGGTCATTTGCATGGCGGTGTCTCTACATCGGGGTGGTCACTGCATCACGGTGTCTCTGCGATCGCGGTGTCACTTCATCGCGGTGTCTCTACATCGATGTGGTCAATGCATCACGGTTGTCAATACATCGGGTGTGGTCTCTGCATTGCGGTGGTCGTTGCATCGGGGTGGTCACTGCATCGCGGTGTCTCTACATCGGCGGCGAAGCAGATCGTGGTGTCTCTGCATCGGGGGTGGTAATTGCATCGCGGTGTCACTTCATCGTGGTGTCTCTGCGATAGTGATGGTCACTTATCGCGGTTGTCGGTCAGTGTAGTGGTGGTCGCTCGCGTCGCGGTGTCATTTTCATCGTGGTGGTGATCGTCGGGATGATCATTTACATCGTGGTGGTCAATCGTCGGGGTGGTGATGTATCGCGATGATCGATGAAAAAAAAAATCACCGTCCAGAAAAAATAAAAAAAATTCCACACTTTCAATGTACAACCTCCAGCAGGAAAATAAAAAATAAAAAAATAAAAAATAAAAAACACAAACAGCGTGTGTCTCATCATTAAAAAATAAAAAAAAAATAAAAAAAAACACAAACAGCGTGTGTTTCATCATAAAAATAAAAAAACACATTCAGCTACAGGTAAGTCTCTTCTCCCTTTTTTTTATTTTTTATTTTTTATTTTTTATTTTTTATTTTTTTCCTTCATTAAGGGTATTTGAGTCTATCTATCTAATTTGTGTCCTTATAACCAAATAAGATTTCATAATGTCCTATTTGCCTAATTAAGTCTATTTTGTGTCCTTTTGGACCCTTGCCCCTTAAAATAATAGAAAAAGATAAAAGAAAAAAATCTTCTTGCTCATACGAGTACAATACGGGCTACAAAATCACAGAGACATACAGTAGTGTGCGGGATCACAAAATTTCACTGCCGGTAATTGTAACCATTCCGATTGATAGCAGAAAGAATCAGCAAACATTACTCAAGCAATGGCTCATGAATCGGAGAAGATTAACGGTCTCGACGTGCCAATATCTTCCAAAACTGATGACAACAACAATCCTAAATACACCACCACCACCAAAGAAAAGTTCAGTTTGGACGAAGAAATTACTCTGTATACCATCTTCAACCGGTTGGTTACCGCCGTTTTCTTCCCCAGCTCCGACGTAGGTTACGCATCTGCATCTCTTCTTCACCGGATCAAGTGTTTCCTCTCCGTGAATAGACCTTTGCTTCAGGTTGCTTCTAAGAATACGGGTCAACATGTCCTTATATGGACTCGCCGTGGTTCACCTCTCCGGGCTCTCCTTGTTGTTTCCGTACGTCCATAATGACCTATCTGATTCATATTTTTGTTTAATTTTGATCTCAGATTCAATTTTAATCCTGCCCTGTTCGGTCAACCTTACCTCGGTTTCTGATGAATTTACCAAATTTTAACCACTTTTGTTACCTGAATCCATTTATCTTCTTCTTTTATAATAAATGAATGAATAATTGCTGAATAATTCCACTATGTTCTTGCTTCAGCTCTTATTTTGTAACTAGCTTAGCACTAATGCGTTAAGACATGTTTTTCTTCTTTTTTTTCTGGATCAAGTGTTTTGGCATTGCAAATGTTTGAACGTTGTCTAGAGAAATTGGACTGAAAACATGTGGTATATTAAACCGTAAAATACAGGAGTTGGTGGGGGTTGATGAATATTCAATAACGGCAGAGATTAAAAATCGCATGTTATTCGTGATATTTAAGATTATCGAAAGAGTTGTGTAGAACGGTAGAAGAAGTTTATTTGTGCAGCTGCAGCCTATTAACTACTTGTGTTTCTTTGATAACTTGTTTGTCTTTGTATTTTAAAGCAATTATATTTTGTCAATTGTTGGATGGATGCACGTGGTAAAGTTAGGAAGATATTCACCAGTAGCTTGTAAACCTTCCAAGTTTATGTATTTATTTACTTCGATTTTCTTTCACTTTTGTTTTCTTTTTCTGGGACATTAAATTAGTCCCGTTAGAGTGCCATGTATAAATGTTTATACCACAATGATACAGAATCTGTAGTAGGAAATGAGTTGTTGATAAGATTTGAGCAAAATTAAGGACTCTTATTTGAAAACCAAAAATTGATTTTGGTTAGAGTGAAGCTCTAAGGTGATAACTAAGTCATGAAGAGTAGTGGGACTAGATGTCTTACTTCATTCCTAACCAATGATTCATCGGTAATAACGTGTCAGGTGATAACATTTATATGGGGAATTACTTGAAAGTGTTGAGAGTATTGTGAATGGAGGGGAAGTTCTGAATCCGTTTCATCAGGACTATTACATTACTTCTTGAATAATTTCTAGATTGTGTAGCTAATTAGGCTCGGTCGAGTTCTCATTACTACTTTATGGAGGATTTCCACTTTCTCATTCTTGCTCAATGCTTCTAACGGTCCCACCTTATGTATTTTGTATGTTAACCGGTGGCTATTTTTTTTTCTTAAATCTTTTTCGAGACTTTATCGTCAAGGCTGAGTTATTTGAAGATATATTAGATCAATCATGCAATCGTGTAATCCATTATGTCACTGTTTTGATAAAGAGATGCTGTTGTTTGTTGTCTTGGTCATGTGTAAATCTATTCTGCTTTTCCGTGAAGACTGTTGAAAACTGTTGGCACTACTACGGGATGATGCTAAAAGAGAAAAGAAGCTATGAAGTTTTCATTTCTTAATTTGCATTGCATAATCATGAGTTCATATATACATAGGGATTGTGGGGGGTGGGGTCTTCATTAACGGTGTTTCTTCTCTTGTCACTATCCTAATGAAAAAATGAAATGAAAATAATCAAATGATACATGGGTATTATGTTCTCATCTTGTTCCCAATCCCATCCCCCTGTTTACCATTTCTTTACCCTGTTTTGTTGGGATTGCATGGAATTTTACTTGCCAGCTAGATTTTTGTCATCGAATCTTTCGTGTTATTTTGGTCAAGGATTGATGTAAGAGTGCATAACCATTCTTTCTCACTGGTATTACTGTCTTACTGATGTGTGTAAACAGTTTTTGAAGCGCTAGATGAAGAAGGATAATTTTCCTTTCTTAAACAAAGGGACACATTGATGCATCTTTTCAATTTTCGTTATCCCTTATTCGGCGTAACCTTTCTCGAATGCACTGTTTATGGTTTGCCTTGATAAGAGTCTTTGTTTTTATTTTGCTTAACTATCTTGTGTTTGCTGAAAACTGCAGGTGGGAACAATCTCCCTTCTATCCCTCACGGGTTTGCTGGTTTTCATGGTTTTCTTCGTCGCAGCAACCATTAATGCGATAGTTATATCCCTTCTCATTTCCTTAGCCGCAGCCGGAGGATTCTTGGCCATTTTCTTTGTTTGTACCGCAGCTGTTTATATCAGCGCATTATCTGTAGCCATTTTTGTTATCTCCACCACCACAATTTCAGCAATAATTGCTGCTCTTATTGCTACAGGTAGATTTTAAAGAAAGCATTTTCTCTCCCCACCCCCCACCCCCCCAACACACACACAGTCACAATACACACACACAATCGGTGAAACATAACAAATTTTCTGTTGCATCAGGTTGGATAGGTTTCTTTTGGACTATATTTCTGGGGACCAAGAAAGCTGTACATGTTGCAAAGAAGTCCTTAAGCCTGACTGGTTCAGTGGTATCATCAGCATATTCATCATCATCTGCAAGGTTTGCTCGTGACGACCATAACTCAAATACTTTATCAAATTAACAGGGTAGGCCTTCAGTCGTATGCGTGGTATGAGATGCTTTCATGGATATGCTTTCTTTCATATTGTAGTTTTTAAGCATTTCAAAATGATACCGTCACTGCAAACACTTCTTTCCTTTTCATTATTAGGCAAAAATTAAGCAATGTGGTTTTGGTTGTATATCCCATCCCATGTCTGGTGTGTGTATTGGGCTGATGTATGTATATATTCAGTATTTTAGTCGCGGTTATTTTTAGTGGCTACGACAAGGGGTTGGTGTGTGTGTATATGAATGAAAAGGTTTATAGAAGTATTTTGAAATGGATTGTTTCTTGCCTTTGAGAATGTCTTTGTTTTCCCTTTCAAAAAAAATAGAATGTCTTTGTTTTTGTTTTCTCAGTCACCCGAAATAATGTGAAAAATAGTGATTGTGATTCTTATGGGTAATTGGGAGTGAGAATTTTTACTGCAACAAACTTGAGTGAATTTGTGTTTTGATAGTGATATGAATGTCTGTGGTAATTTTTTTGAGAGGTCTGTGGTAATTGGATTTCACAAACGCATTTTTTTTATAAACGAGAGTTACAGAACGTTGTAAGACTAACCACAGTGATGACTCCTTATAGTATTCCCTATTTATCTTGAAGTTCACTTTTTCAACGCTCTATACAACAACCAACTCCAATAAGCATTCCATATACAATTCCTTAAAAAAAAAAAAAAAAAATACTCTCTATACAATTCCTAAAAAAAATCGATGGAGGGAACCTCGTGAACAAAAAAAGCGGGAATGGAAATAACAATGATATTTATGAGTAGTGATAATGCAACACAAAATGATCATAGCATTGTATACAACACGCTTTGGGTCATTGATTATGATGTGGACATATTATATAGGTCCCAAAAAAATCAACGGTTTAAAAGTTTGTTGTGGCATTTGTTATGCGTATTTTGTTGTGACACAATTATTTTTTGATATTTATTTCTCAAAATAGGATGCAAGAGATACAGTTTCCTTCTGTAAAAATAAAAAATAAAAAAAAAGATACAGTTCATCTAAAGTGCCCTGTATAATTGGAGAAGCAGCTAGTTTGAATATGAGATAAGGAGTTGGCTGGAAATCTATTGTGGAGTTCAAGGCCCGGAGCCCCTCCCTATAATCCATTAGAGAATCCTTTAAAGAATCCATTGTGGAGAGCCTAAGAAAATGGATAGGATAGCATAACCGTCTAATAAAATTGACTAGAAAAATACTAGTATTTGACTTCATAAGTGGAATTTAATTCAGGTTGAGCGTCTCGAAGTAATTTAATGCATGTTTAGTCATTAAGATCCAATCCTAGTGTTTAGGCTAGTGAATTCCACATAATACGCTAAGTAATGACAGTGTTTAGTTGGTATAAGTGAGGATTGCACAGTACCGTCATGTCATCGGGTAATTTTTCCCTAGTCACTCCATTCGCATCGTAGACACATGCAGATGATTCTGGACCACACAGTTTGAATTTTAATTGAAACTTTGTGGTCCAGATTCATCAAGGACGTAGCTATGTATTAAATGGGTGGGGGCTTAGCCCACCCGAACAAAAAAAAAAATCACACTAAAAAGTTTTACGTAATCCGGTTTAATCAACCAAATTATCTTACTACAGCCCACCCGATAATTTAAAAATTATCCATTAGCCAATCCGAAATTGAAATCCTGGCTCCGTCTTTGAGATTCATCCACATGTTTTACTCTTCAACCACATATTTTAAAGTGGATAGTTTTTTATATACATATGAGCAGAGTGCGGCCCTCGATTGTTGCGCTAAACACAAAGTCCCGAATTGGGCGCTTATTATTAAGTTTTTTTTTTTTTTTGAAAAACATACTTATCGCGTTTTTAACATCCGTAAATACAAAATTAAAGTTATTGATAGCGCCAAAACACGCCTACAAAGTAGCTTTTTCTAAAGATATTTAAACAAAACCAAATTCATACGTATACATAAAACATACTTACATATTACTATTTCAAGATCGCTCTTGCAAATACGATAGAAGCTAAATCATTAATCAAAGTAGAATTGTCAATTTCATTAACTATATTCTTCTCAATTGATATCATGGCTAACCCATTCCAACGTTCGAGTCATCGTCTTGAAGATGGTTCTTTATTAACTTCAACTTCGAAAACTTCTTTCTCGTAGATCTAATCGTCACGGGAATAATAACAATATATTGAAGTTAATCTCCGAGTTTGCATAACATGGATTACACTTTTTCAAATATTCCAAAATATGGATAGGTCCATCTACTTCTGAAGGCAAAACATGTGAAAGAAGTTGCAACTTCATAAACAATTCATCCGCATCAACATCCTCGTCTCCATCATGTTTCAAAATTCTTGAAAGATTGTGTTCTATCTATTTGGCTATTTTTGTTTGTTTTATTTATTTGTGTGTGTGTGTTTTTTTTTATATATAATATAGATATATATAATAAATTAATAATATAGATAAAATCATAAAAACAAAAAAATACTTGTTTGTATATATCTATTTTTTTGGGTCAAGTAAATTTTTTTTATTAGGGCCTTTATCAATTAGAATAAAACAAAATTTGGGCCTCTACCAAAAAAGAAAATTAACATATTATTTTATGTTGGATCGGATTAAATCTACACGATTTTTTTTTTTTAACTAAACATTGTATCAGTTCACGACCGGCCAAGAATTGGGGGCTAAGACCGGGTCTCGAAGGCCTTAGGGGAGGGCCGGCCCTGTATATGAGACCAACAAAAAATAATTAAATCTGATTCGCTCAAGACGATCAAGTCATATTTATAGCCGGACAATCATAAAATGTGCGGTGAACAAAAATGGTGGGTGGGAAGGGTAAATTCACTTATTGTTTGGGCACATTATTGTTAATTGGATCATTCGTAGTTTTTGTTTTCACATTTTTTTTCTTCCAAATTACTCTAAAAAGTAGAATAATAATACATGCACAACCTGTCAGACACAACGAGTAACACAATCTTCATTTACATCATTGATTATGATGTATGATCTATTGATCATGATGCAGACAATGATAAACGATGATGCAGATAAAAGTTGTGTCATCCGTTGTGTCTGATCGATTGTTATCGTTATCCCTTCAGAGATACAACCAACAAAAACTAAACACACTTCTGAAGCCAAAACATACCAAAGACAAAAACCAAAACAAAAGAGGGGGAAAAAAAGAAAGAAGAAGAAGAAGCAGCAGCTAAAAGTAAAAACGCAACACAATACCAAGCTCCACATGATAAACAAGTGCTTCAATTCATCGTCAATGGCTCCTTACTAATTAATCCGTGAAGTAAAAATACTCGTGCCTAATTTTACAACCAACAAGTTTAACCGTAGCCCCAACTTTAAACCGACAATCTGCTCCAATTTTATCTTTCGCAGCCGTTATGCAAGTCACACATTCCTCAGCCGTCAGCTTTGTATTGCAGGTACCCTGAATATAAATCTTCCCATCACATTTAGACGGAGAGATGGACCGACAAGGAGACGAATGGAAATTATACTTAGAACTCGTTGCAGTTTTATCCGCTATAGACCCGAGAACGATGCCTAAGTTGTGATTAGACAGACTCTTCTGATCGTAAGACTGATTATTGCAAATTGAAGTCAGTGTCACTGTATTTGGGACACCGTTCATGCCGGCGATGCTACCATGTCCAGACATCAATGCAGTTAACACAAAGACAGTGACAATGAAGGTCACCGGATTTGACGTCCAGATTGTGAGAGAAAAAGCCATTATTTATGGATTATATAGATGGATATAAATGGTTTCATTTAATCATGTACTATGCATTCAGTTAAATAGTTCAAACATGTTGAATTGGCACAACAATATCTAACATCGAATATTTCGTATTTACTCCTACTCATTTACTCCCTTTATTACAATTAATTATCTGAGACAGTTGCAAAAATCGCGTATATTAAGGATGCGAGTTAATGCATTAATTTTTATAATGAATGACTAGAATATCTTTGGATATAATTAATGTGACCTTTTTTTTATATCTCCTAGTGTAACTTTTGAAAAATACAAACACAACGCCCTCCATATATATATATATATAACCATCAAATTTTTGAAAATGTTATTTTTTGTCATACTTCCTTATAACATTTGAAAAATACACGACACATATCAAGGAAAAAAAAAACTTTACCATTACAAAAATAAGTGAATAGCTATCTAACATTGAAAATGTCATTTTTATTGTCTTACTTGCCTTGTACCTTTTGAAATATACATATATATTAGAAACAATTGGTGAGCAGGAAAAATTTCTGGTAGTTTAGTATATAAACCGAAAAAAAAAAAATCAGGAAAAAAATAAAAAATTGTTGGTAGTGGGATTTGAACTTACAACCTGTAATTATGGAGATTTTAAAGGGTTTGTTCTTTAAACCACTAGGATATATAGTCTTTTGTTCAAGAAAAAGACACATAACATCTAATATTAACACTACTACTACTGATAATAAAAATTTGGGGGGGCTTGGGACCATATGTGGGGGGCATGGCCATTTGGGGCTTGAGACCACCCCGGGCATAGGGTGAGTCCGCCCCTGATTAGAAAACAAAAATCTACCCTAAAATAAGAATAAACAAGCAATGTGGAGTTCATTTCTTGCTGTAGAAGGAAAGAGCAACTAATATTCTTTTGTGCTTGTTGTTGTTATTCACAATTGATTTAAGAAGGCCGTCGGATGCTAGAGCGATGGTCGAAGTTGACCTCTTAAAAGAAAACAAAGAACGTATCTAGATTGGAGACGAGGAAACAAGGTTCTGGCAAATGATTATATATCTATGAATCATGACTTTCATATTGTCCATATTGTAGACCTATTGTCCACAAGGAGCATGTGTGCTCTAAAAACCATCTTAATTTGATGGGAATTACAATGGACAATTAGATAAAAACTCGACAAGAATGCAGAAGGAAAGAAAATCATGGGTCTCAATCTGCTGAAGGACTGTAACTATGTCGAAATGGGTGAATAATGACAAAGAAGAGCAAGTGATTACGGCTTCAACTTCAGCTTTATATGAGCACCCAGTCAACTTGATTGTTTGATAGATTTTAATGTCGGAAGTAATGACCCTTTTGATGATAACTTTGGTCTTGATGAAGAGTTACGTGATTATCAATGCATGGCAAAATAAATATAGAGGGAAGAGAATGACCTAAAAGATTGTCAGGCATTGCTCCAAACTTTGAGGCCTATGGAGGTAGGAGAAAAGAATGGTCATGAAAAAGAACACAATAACTTTTAATTTATGCACATAATATTCATTAACATCACTAAAAAAAGTTCATTACAACACATTCATTCAACTAAAAATAGTGCAGTCGAATATATATACATCGTATAATTGTTAATGTGATATCATTATTGAAAATAAGAGAAGAACATTATCAAGATAATAGACTTGATAACCCGACTTAACTAATCTGCACCAAACTATACAATATGCACGTCTAAGCAGTTATTGGATTTCCTGAGTTCTGGAACATTAAATGAAATTTCAATGCATGAGAAAAATAAATCGGTATTTTCAAAATCAATTTCCTGGTATAAAATTGACTTTTAAAAGATCGAATTTGATGATAAATCGTTTGAAGACCGATTTTATACCCTGAAGTTGACTTCTAAGTAAGGGGCAAGATTTTACAGGATTCTCTAATACTAGCATAACTTATATCACTTCAAGCGAGTAATTGAGACAATCTAGAGGAAACGTAATGACTTTTGTTTTAAAGCCTTCCATTGACACATCAGCAAGATAGATAGAAGTCTTTTTTATTAAAAATACTCGGTAGTGGCTTTTAGTTTTCTTTACTTCATGTCCCAAACTTCTCAAAGCCCTTTGATCTGTAGAAGCCTTGATGACATAAAGGGCAGCTGTAGTTACCAAACCAAAAAAAGACATCCAAATATCCTATGACCTACCAATTTAAGCAAAGTGAAAATGTGCAGGAAGATGCAAAAACAAGTTTACCATAATGGTTTCTAGGAAAAGTAGACTGACATTTATTAAAAAAATATTTTTTAGATATTTAATTATTATTTATATGATAAGTAAGAAAATGGCGGACCAAGCTATGAGAGAGAGAGTGATAACACTCTTTTTGAGGTTAAATTTGGATTTCATGGACATCGTCCGATGCTTCCACTTTACGACTCCAAAGCTGATGGGGGTAATGAACAGTTTCGGGAAAAGAGAGCTATTAACATCTAATTGTTTTAGTTTTAATCTATTTTTTTGGATGTTGTCAGTAAAAGAGAGTCTAAAAACAAGCCATTTCAGCCGCCCTGAAAAGTCAAGTCAAAAAAGGCTGTTGTGGCAACTTTTTGGTTTTCTCATTTTTTTTTTGCTTTCCAACTCTTTTCCAAACTTCGGATGCGGTTAGGGCCTATGTCGATGCAGCCTGGAAGCCTGAATCCTGCTTTGCTGGCTTTGGAGTAGCTCTTTTCCGGGAGGATGATACGGTTTTGGAAGCTTGGGCGTCCCCGAGATCGGTTGCTAGTTCCGTCTTTGCAGCGGAGGCCCAAGCTTTACGTTGGTGTCTTAGTAAATGTCTTGCCATGGGAATATCGAAACTAGTTTGTTTTTTTGATAATCTTTCTTTGACTCACTGTTGTGAGCTTGGCCACCCCCCCTTATTGACTCTTTGACTGTTCTCGATGATATTAGACTGTTGATTTCCCTTTTTGACTCATGTCATATTTTGTATTGTGGAAGAGAAAACAACGAGTTAGCTCAAAACTTATTGTTTTCTCTTTCAAATCTGATGTAGATGTTTTCTGACATGGGTGTACTCCGGTTTAGTCCTGTATAACTTAATATTTTATTAATGTATGCTTTCGTCGTTTTAAGAAAAAAAAACCCCTTTTCCAAAATAATATTTAATCCAATTCTCTAAAGAGCCACTAGGCCCACTACACTTCATTTCTCTAAATCTCCTCTCGATAACTAATATGCTGTGGGCCATAACCTTTTTCGATACCCTTTTTGCAATAGCCCACTATTATTGCTCTTAGATTTTACTCAAAAAAAAAAAAAAAAAAACAAGAAACGAAAAAAAACAAAAAAACAAAAAACTGAGGTGCTATTTCGACCACGTATCAAATGGAAGACATCGTCGTGTTTTTATGTCACTTTTTTACATCCTCCCAGATAGTCAAGATTCAGCAACAACACAGAGCAAAATGGTAGATAACAATGGCAACCCAATTCGATTTGGCATTATGGGTTGTGCTGAGATAGCAAGAAAAGTGTCAAGAGCCATTAATTTAGCTCCCAATTCTACCCTTTACGCCATAGCAAGCCGTTTAATCACAAAAGCCAGAAACTTTGCTATCAAAAACGGTTTAGCAGACACTGTTAAGCTTTACGGCAGCTACGATGATTTGCTTAATGACCCATTTGTGGATGCTGTTTACTTGCCATTACCAACTACCCTTCACTTGAAATGGGCTGTTTTGGCTGCTGAAAAAAAGAAGCATTTGCTATTGGAGAAACCCACTGCCCTTAATCTTGGTGAACTTGATCAGATATTAGAGGCTTGTGAAGTAAATGGTGTGCAATTTATGGATGGTTCAATGTGGTATCATCATCCTAGGGGCTAGGACTGCTAAAATGAAGGAGGTTTTGTCTAATCCTCATCTCTTTGGACAAATTAGAACTGTAAGTACATAACGCTGGAATTTTTTTTTTTGAGGGTGGAATTTGTTCTTGCTCTGTCCAATTTTGACCTGTACTTACCATATATAGTTTTGTCGTTGTAAATAGTTTTCTTTATGTTAGTTAAAAAAATAGGGACACAAAGCCGATTCTAGGGCTAAAAATGACTTTGAAAGTCGATTTTAAGCTCTAGAAGTTGATTGTGTAAAAGGCAGCTCCCTACGCCTTATTATGAGCTGGATCTCATTCCCACTGTGTGTGTTTCAGATCCATAGCTCATCCTCATTTATGGGAACACCGGAATTCTTTCAAAAGGACATAAGACTAAAGCCAGACCTAGACGCGCTCGGTGCATTAGGAGACACTGGTTGGTACTGCATTGGTGCCATATTATGGGCTATGGATCAAAAACTGCCTACTTGTGTAACAGCGTTGCCGGCAGTTACGCAGAATTCCTCTGGCGTTATTCAATCATGCAGTGCCTCTTTGTATTGGGAAAAAGAAGGGATTGTTGCAACATTTTACAGCTCTTTTCTTGCTAATGAGACAATGGATTTGACAGTTATAGGATCTAATGGAACACTTCATATAGAAGATTTCATTATACCTTATGAAGAGGGTTCTGCTGCATTTAGGTTTACTTCTGGGGCTAAGTTTGCTGATCTTCATATCGGATGGAACATGAAACCCGAGGAAGTTCATGTGGGTCTTCAGCTTCCACAAGAGGCTTTGATGATACAAGAATTATCTAGACTGGTTTTTTCCATTGAAACGTCCGGTTGCAGACCGGACACTAAGTGGGCTCAAACAAGTAGACTGACTCAACTGGTTGTGGATGCAGTAAAGAACTCCATTGAACTCGGTTTTAAGCCAGTTGAAGAAATAAGAAACTTCTCCTAAATAATGGTTGAAATCCATAGGTCTCTGACTCCTGAGGATAATCAAACCTGGCACAATTATGTATCTTGTTCTCTTGCCGAACTTGAGGGATATGATCGGTAAAATTTTCTCGTTTATGGTGCCAAATACGCTCTGGCTGAGTTCAGACCGGTTTTTCTATAGCTTTAGATGCTATACAGTGACAACACGGTGCCATTAGGTGTATATCATATCACAAAAACAATCATTTTGATCTGTTCATTTATTTCGGATCAAAATGACGTCGTTTTGGTGATATACACCTCACGGAACTGTGCTGTCACTGCATAGGATCTGAAATCCTACAGAAACTACCTGGATATGTTAAAGACTATAAACATCAAAGCTTTTCAAGAAAACCTTTTTATGTTTCAACCATTCTTCATTATGGTGATTTGTTTTATCAAGAAGTAAATTACAAGCATTGTTACATTTCAGATGCATCATTTAACACAGTATGTATGTATGTATGTGAGTTCAGTTTGGAATCATTTCTAGCGACCTGTGAACTCGGTAAAAGATGCCGTTGCATTTGAGTTTGTGGATTCAGTTTCAGTTGACGTGGTTTTGTTGGTGACAAACACCCTTTGTGGGTCGAAAGCAGTCCGGACAGGTGTCCTCAGCTCTGTTGGAAAACCACTCAATAGCATAACAACCACTTCCGACATAGTCGGTCTCGATGATGGCTGTGACTGAGTGCATAGTAGAGCAATCTCCATGACTTTCTTGATTTCTTCAGCATTGTACTCATTTGGGTCCAAAGTCTCATCTACTAACTCCATGTGCATATTACTTTCATGTAGCTTCCATGCCTATATTGGAAGAGAGAATTAAGCACATTAACCTAAATATATGCTGTGAGTTCAACCAAGAAGAAAATACAAGTGCACAGAAAACACTGAATTTGTACAACGGATGAGTAAATTTTGCAAACGAAAGAAATGCCAAGTATTTGGAGTATGTAATTCTCACCCGTTCAAGTAGATAATCACTGACAGCCTCGAATTCTACTGCCACGTCATTACTCTTTTTTCCACTGATGATTTCAAGCACAACAACTCCGAAACTGTAAGTATCAACCTTCTCAGATAAACGTCCCTGAAGCGCGTATTCTGGTGCCGTGTATCCCCTGTTTCATCAAGATCAGCAGGTATTTATAAAGTGATGCTTAAGATATTATGTTCATAAGATATATTAGTGAGGTGTAAAGGCATAATGAAATGACATACAATGTACCGGCGAATTTAGTGCTCACGTGAGACTGATCTCCAGGAAGCAATTTAGCTAATCCAAAATCAGCAATTTTTGGCTGGAAATCATCATCCAACAGGATATTGCTAGGCTTGATATCACGATGAATGATGATAACATGGAATTGGTCATGTAAATAAGCAAGACCTCTAGCTGTGGCAAATATTATGTTGAACCGTTGTTTCCAGTTCAGTGTCCCTCTCTTATCACCTGTTACAACAATTGCATCAGTTTTTTTCAACAGATTCTTCATTTAACAGACTCAAATAACACTGTTTTACAGTATCTACTGCAAGTGCTCTTAAACATGCACATATCAACACACATACCATATAAGAATCTGTCAAGGCTTCCATTGGCCATGTATTCATGAACAAGCAGAAGCTCAGCTCCTTTTCTGGCACATCCGAGCAATCGAACAAGATTCCGGTGATGAACATTACTGATAAGTCTAACTTCACCATCAAACTCTTCTTTTGCTCTACCAGGACTCAATTTTATTCTCTTTACAGCAACTACATTTCCATTTGATAGAACACCCTACCATACCAGCCAGTCGAAAGAAGAGAAAAAAGTTTTAAAACAAAAAACAAAAGTTCGATAACGGTTGCCATAAGTATCTAATCCATTCTTTACCTTGAAAACCTCCCCAAAGCCGCCTTCCCCAAGCTTATATTCTTTACTGAAATTCTTCGTTGCTGATTTCAAATCGTTGTAATGGTATTTTGCAGGGCCTTGCAACTCGGTTGCTCCCAATATACTACCTGGTTGAAAACAAAAAAATAGTTTGATCATCAAATTGCATGACGAAAACAGATAAACCGCAAGATGGATCAACCTCAGTTCAGTAAAAACTTTAGAAAAAGGTTAACAGTCCAGATAATCTAGAAGTTGATTATACGTAGTGTACCTATATCACGTCCCTTCGTCTTTCTATGTAGCTGATACCATAAAAACAACGCAACTAAAATCAAAAGAAAACCTCCTCCTCCAACCCCCCCTCCAATAATGGCTTTCTTCTTGCTAGAACCACCTGAAAGATGCAATATCGTTATTGATAACACAGTTGAACACACAGACACAGACATGGACATGGACAGTAAAAAAAATAAGTTACCTCCACCAAAAAAGGGCGTGATATTAACCGTCTGATTATCAGCAAAAAATGGAGTCCCCGAGTATCTCATGAAACAAGCTGCATCAATAGCCCTTCCATCTGCAATAGGCAGACAACTGTGTATATTTCCGTATGCCACAGTCAAGCAATCCTGACAGCCTTTTGGAGTGATTGTTTTAGCACATTGAGCCATGCCGTAAATCGTCCCACTTCCACCTGTAACTTGTATAGTAGATGCCGCGAAGAAACCATTGATCTTCGGCGTAGCAAGTTCAAGATTCTGCAATAGGGTTTGTGTGTCTGCTTGAAATACTGATGCCTGGGATGCAGTTTTATTGCCACATATCTGGACATTTCCGGGCAGCGTCGTCTGATCATAAAAGCTGTTGCTTTCATACCTTATAATATAAAAGACACATTAACAAACTTCAAATTTCTGCAGAACTTCTTTAACTTAAACAGTCCATATACCTGGTTTCAACTAACTTTCTCACTTGTTATTATTTCACTATGATTACAATAATGACTTTGTCCTTAAAACACAATATTCTTCTCGTTTCTTCAACCGTGTGAAAACTCTTTAAAAAAAGAAAAATAGTTTAAAATAATATCAACTAATTACTAAAGTGCTTGTATCAGGTTTTAGGTTTTAACCACTTTTAAAACCAAACCATTTTTTACGGTTTCAAAATTTACAAACCAAAACCAAACCATAGCTAGGTAAAACCATTTTATCCGGTCCGGTTTGGATCGACTTGGTTACGGTTTTTTCCGGTTTTTAGTCTTCTCTTTTTTTTTTTTACAAATAATTCACTGAAATGGCTTATCATGGTTCAGCGAATTAATGTTATTATTCATACGACAATCATATAAGATTCTCATTCTCGATCTACCATACACCATAACTTGAATGTCACTGGGTCCTCCATCTCTCTCTCTCTCTCTCTCTCTCTCTCTATATATATATATATATATATATATATATATGTGGGTGTGTGTGTGTGTGTACACAATATTATATTATCATATTTTCCATTTAAGAGGATCATAAAATCATGTAAACTGATTTTCATCTTATCATAGGTTCTATTATGATGGGCATCAAACTACGTGTGTGAGGTAGTTGATTAAAATATTAATAGATCATGGACTGAGATATTAGATATTTACATGTAGTGACAATTGAGGGGGACCGGCGAAAAGTCGGTTCACTGTGGTGATCAGTTCTCACAATGTATTAATAAAAAATCGATTTTGTTGTGGTGCACAGGTAGAGTGGTACACGAGTGAATTGGTGTGGTGCAAATAAAGGCCCATTAATTAATAGTGTCGATATTCATAGACATATACATACACACACAAATATATATATATCCGGTTCCGGTTTGGTCCGGTTTTTATCTTAGAAATCCAAAACCAATTGTTTTTCACGGTTTGGATTTTTACAATATAAAAACCAACCAAAAAACCATAGTTCACGCATTTTCGGTTTGGACCGCTTTGGTTCGATCGGTTGGTTTGGTTTCCGGTTCTTTTGTTCACCCCTATTAATTACACATGGAAAAAGATTCTTGTATCTGTCCAGTGGTTGTTTCCGGCAAAATTTCCCCATCTTCCTTGTGAAATTCATTGAAGAACACAATTCTAATTAGCTATGTATTTCTAAACATATCAGAGAGAGAAGAAAAATAATCAAGAAAACAAACATCAATTTATTTTGGCAGTTCAAGTTACCTGAGAAAGCAGCCATCATAGATAACACGAGCTCCATTTCCAGCAGAACAATTTCGAATTTGAAACACAGCAGCATCATAGCAGGCAACACAATCAGCATTAGACAGGTAATTCCTGCACTGAACCATGGCATAAACCGGGTCTGATGACCTTGCTTGTGAAGCAGTAGCAAAAAGTTTGTTTCCTATAGTCAACTGATTCCTCAAATCAGCAAAAGTAGCATTAAGATTGTTAAAGAAATTTTGAACATTTGATGCATTGTACTGACTACACCCTTTATTCAGTAAATTGATTTGTGGGTCTGAAGCTACTGGTTTCAAAATTGAAGTTCCAATTATAATAATAACCACAACCCACTTGCACCACCACCATGGAGTTTCCATGGAAGCACTTGAAAGCTTGAAAATTTAAAACAATTATGTGGTTGGGTTCTTGAGAAAAAGGGGTTTTAAAAAGTGAAGAAAGTTAGGATTTTTGGAACTTTGGAAGGTAAATATTGGTGATGTGGAAGTTAGTAATTAGTAGTGGTGGAGTTGACAAATACACAAAAAGGTAAACAGGAGAGGAAAACAGAGAAAAATAGAAGAAGGATGAAATGAAGTGAAGTGAGAAGGCAGGAAAAGGTTAGAGAGCTCTTTAAATTGTGAGCTATATGAAAGAGACAAGGGGAGTTGCTTTTATTTTCTTCCATATATATTTCTATGGTTGCATGCACACAGAAGAGTTTTTTTTTAAGAACACAAAATGTACAGATATTTGAAGGCAAAAATATTTATAGTCAACTTTGTTAATTTACATGTCATAAACATTCGTGTTAGCAGACTTTTTTTAATTTAATTTAGCTATTGTGTTTTGTTATGTATTATGTTGTCGTGTTGTTGAATAATGGATTGTTATGGAGTCCTCTGTTTGAGCAACCTTTATCGTTGATGAACATTTTATTCACTTATGCTCCGCACACCTCTTCTATTATTTGACTTTGTTGTTTGTTGTGTCTCAGGCTTGGTCTATGTTGTTTTAGTTCTTGCTGTAGTCCACTGTCCACCGGGTGGTGGCTTTCTCCGACTCGTTCTGATTGCATTTCCGGCGTTATTCCGTTTTTTCAATAAACTTTTGTTTGTTAAAAAAAAAACCATCTTGCGTTTAAATAGAACAATCAAAAAAACAGTTATATTCTAAAATTTCCCCAAAGGAATAAAGATGTTTGTTTTCGAAAAATGATAGGTCTACATCATAAAACATACTACATTCGTCCTAAAATATAAGTCATCATACACTTTTAGATTTGTCCCACAATATAAGTCATTATATGTTATCAATGCAACATTTATACTATTTTCTCTATCTTACCCATAATTTATCATCAATTCAATCACTATTCATTACTTAACAACTATTGTATTAATGATAGTCGATGGGTATTTTAGGCATTAACCTTTAAATTTATGACATTCAATCACTTCCTTAATTTGTGTAAAAACCTCTAGGATGACTTGTATTTTCGGACGGAGGTAGTATATAAAAACTTATACTCTCTCTGTTGCATAATAACTGAGCCAGTTGCTAAAATATTTTGTTCCATTTTATGTGAGGCGATACAATTTCCAATGCAACATTTATTGAGTTTTTACTTGATTTACCCTTATTTATTAAGGTAGGAGATATAAAATATAAGGCCATATTAATTATATCCAATGACATTCTAGTCATTTCATTGTAAAAGTTAATGCATTAACTTACATCCTTAATATGCGTGATTTTGACAACTAGTTCAGATAAATTGGAACGAAGGGAGTATTAAATAAAAAAACCCGACAGCCGATGAGGTCTAGCTCAACTGGCTAGAGCTGAGGTTCTGAGATCTCTTGGTCTCACGTTCAAATCCCTCTGGAGGCAATAATGTGGGAGTCTTCCAGCGTAGTTTTCCTCTTTAGGAAAGTTGTACTCACATTATGTGGTGTGTTTGTCCACTATTGCAAACCCGACAAAACAGAAGCATATCGTTTCTTGATCGTGAATTAAGCATCTTTTGTGTAAATTCTTTTTGGTGACAATAATTTGGGAGTCCTCCAGCGTAGTTTTCCTCTTTAGGAAAGTTGTACCCACATTATGTGGTGTGTTTGTCTACTATTGTGGTTGTAAATAATTGTAGTGTTCTTCATTTCATTTGTAATAAAAAATAATAATAAAAACCCCGACATACAGAAGCATGCATATCGTTTCTTGATCGTGAATTGCACATCTTTTGTGTAGTTTTTTTAGAAGCATCTTTTAGGTTCATATTTTACCGTAAAAAGCACTATACTTGTTGAGGGAACAAGCCCTATAGAAAGGATAGTCTTTCTTGCTAAGCCGTTAACACCAGACCAGTAGATGTTGCCATCTTAGGAGCATTCTCAAAAGAGACTATGCATATCTCTTTTATGTCCATAAGTTATACGATGGTCTTGAATCAAGTAACACTTAGTGCTATAACGACTAATAGAATCTAAAATAAATCCAGTCACAAGATGATGGAGAGTTGATCTTCTTCCCCCTTACGAAACCCAAAGAACTTTATCAATGCCGTTGTTTGTCGTCGCTATTCTAGCAACGGAATCTACTCAGTTAAAATGAGGTATCATCTATCGGCTAACTTGAAACGGGTGGAGGCCTAGGCAACCATGGTGTCTCCGTCAAAGCGTTATAAAAGAATATGGAAGTCATTGTGAAATATTAAAGTACATGCTAGAATCAAGCATTTATTTTTGGAAATCCTTACAAAAAGGTTTTCCAACATCCGAGGCAATCGGCATAGAGGCATTGGAATGGTTCATGTGGATATACGATCATCCTATACTGAAATTACACATCACTGCTATTTCGACTGTGCTATTGTGCAAGTGTTGGACAGATTGCCAACACTTGAGGGGGGGTATTGGGATAGATTGCCCACACTCTTAATGTATAAGAAATAAAACAGCGCCTTTACTGACACCAATTGGTTTTAGTAAAGGCGCTTTACTGACACTAATTGGTTTTAGTAAAGGCGCTACTTTATTTCTTATACATTAAGAGTGTGGGCAATCTGTCCCAACACCCCCCTCAAGTGTTGGCAATCTGCACAATTTTTTTTTTTCAAGAGTGTGGGCAATCTACCCAACACCCTCCTCAAGTGTGGGCAATCTCTCCCAACACTTGCACAATTTTTTTTAATAATGTTCCAACCAGGGTTCGATCTCATGACCTCTGGCTCCGATACCATATTAGGATCAAGCGCTTACCGTTGTACTAAAACCAATTGGTGTCAGTAAAGGCGCTACTTTATTTCTTATACATTAAGAGTGTGGGCAATCTGTCCCAACAGGAACAATATTCCAGATGACGCTTTTCGAGGAAAACAAAGGTATCTATCTTGTCTTGATTTCTTTGCATTCCTTGTTGATAAAAAAATGTATCTATCGTGTCTTGTTAGAAAAAGAAAAGAAAAGATGAAAAGCAGGCGGCTCAAATTATTTAGGCTCTATTTGGTTTCGTGGAAACAAAAGAAGAAGAAAAGAAGGGGGACGGGAGGATTTATGTTTAGCGTTTGTTATTCACACTGGAAAAGAAAAGAAAGAAAAAAGGTGGAAACCAATGGAAACGATAGAATGCTATAAAATTTAATTTTCCAAACACTTTTTATATTTCCTTTCCTTTCCTCTCATTCCAATCCATACACTACAAATGGACTTTCATATCACTCATTTTCCCCTCATTTCTCTTTAGTTATAATCCCCTCTTTTCTTTTCCTTTTGTTTCCACGGAACCAAACATAACCTTATACTCTTCGGGGATATGGAAGAGTGGATGTACTTTACTCTTTGACAACGAAAGTTTGACGGATTCCAGTATTATTGCTAGAGCAGAAATATATGTTGAGGCCTATATTGAAGCTTACGAAGATAGAAATCCAAAGCGGAATTGTCCTTCACAACAGAAGGCGTGGGGTCACCGGAGTATAAAACGACATTTTTCACAGTAAAACGACATTTTTAACAACAAAACTACATCGTTTTAATACTAAAAAAATTCTCTGGATCTCAGTGGAGTCATATAACTCCACCTTGGTATACACATATCCACCCCTTTATACTCCGGATATTTCTTATATAGAAAGCATCATTGGTGATTGTAAAAGTATGTTAGCAAAATTTTCAAATTATAGTAAAAAGAAAATGATAACACAAATGCTTATCTTTTGACCAAAAAACTTCTTAAACTTGATAGGCTTGAAACAATGCACACTATGCCGCCTTCTAATTTAGTAAACGGTTAAACCCTAACCGAAAGGATCCCCTCGCCCCCAATCCCACAGGAGTGCGAGGAGAGGTTAATCAGGGACCTAGCAGCTCCGGGAAGGGGCTTGCTTTATTTTATCTTCTTACCGAAAGGGGCCGGCCTTTTACGGAACTCGAACCCCCACACTCCGGCTTTAAGACGCAGCTAGACACTACACCACGTCCAACCTTTTGTAAGAAAAATTAGTTGTCTGATTTCGTTTATAGTAATCTGTTTTTATCGTTTATATAAACTTTCCAAATAGGAAAAACAATGTTGAACAACAGAGATGAATAAACAAATTTCTGAACATGTATTTCATATTTATACACACAACACAACAATATGCACATCAAATTTAACGACACAAAGCATAAGTAAATATGAAAACTTATTCGTTAGACTGAGGCGCGTAGAACGCTGTCCTTAAGACATTATTGCCCCGACTATGTGCACACGGATATGGCAACACGTCTCCCAAGATACAATAATCTTTACCTCCTCTAGTTGTTGCACTTCAATGTGAAGAGGGCGGCGAACTGATTGGACCTCGTTATCTCTTGACTTGAAGAAGTTTATGAATGCAGAAAATTTGTGCAGAGTTTCTGTAATAAAAAGATGAATTTTCTGTCTTATTTTCATTAAGGAATGTTCTTTATATAGGCAAAGTATATGAGGCAATGAACAAAAACATCTGTTGAAATTCGCAGCAAAAGCAAGGGTACAAATGTTCAGAATTGGAAGTTGAAGCAGTTTTCTGTTCATCAACAGACATATGCACTCAGTTTTTCCGAACTGGTGCCTTCCAATTTCGCTGATGCTTGTTTCTGTTGGCATTTTACACAGAATATTTTCGTTGAGCTGGTCCAAAAAATTAATGCCATACCACCCTCGAACCGAACCGAGCCAGACGGCGGCGCGCGCGTGTGAACCAACAATCATCTAAGTCCTCCATCCTTCATAAAATTCTCTTGCCCCTTGGGGCTTGCCCTTCTATGAAACTCTCCCACTTATATAGTGAGTATCTTTAGTTCCATTGCCTATGTGGGACAAATGGAACACACTTTCATTAAAATACCCATATAAATTACTCTACCTTTAGGCATTAATTTCTCATTCACCCGATATCGGAATCCAGTGATTCAAAAGCCTAACATCAACTACTATCTTAGTAGTTTCCAAAACTGTTTTTAGCTCCCGGAAATTCATTCCGTAACTCATCGACATCCGGGCCTGAAGTTGACTGTTCGTCACTTATACTTAAACTCATTTCGGAGCTAAAATACCATAAAGTTCCAACACCTTTTACCACTAGGCCATATCCAGGGGATCCGCCTTCTTATTTAGTTGTTGCATGCTCACCTGATTCAAGGAAATAAATAATATTTACCAAAAAACTTAAATAAAATCTTGGATTCTCTGTTTGTTAAAGTTTATCACCATATTTTAACTTTGCTCCCCTCATAAAATCATTGATTAATAAAGGAAATATCTTTTCACACCAATTTTTATCTTACCACATAGAAATTTATTTTCAATTTCGTCCTTACTTTTTTTATTTTACGCGCGTTCATTCTGACCAAAGTTTGGTCAGAATGTGACACATTATCCATGCTGAAATATGGTCAGAATATACGTGTTGACAGTCCACACTGGTTGATTCTGACCATCTTTTAGGTAGAATGTTTGAAGTTTTCCAAACTCATATATAGTCAGAGCATCATTCTGACCAATATTGAGTCCGGGATACTCTACACATTCAGACTAGAATTGGGTCAGGATAACAACAACAATATAAGAGCACCACTATTGATTCTGACTGAATTTCAGACAAAATATTAAAAGTTTTTTTCACTCAATTTTAGTCAGAATGTCTTTCTGACCGGTATTGAGTATGAAAAACATTCAAAATTCTGACTAGAGTAAAATCAGTATAATGATCATATTCTTACTCAAATTGGGTCAGAATGGTTGTTGTGTGAATTGACCATAAATTGGCCGGAATAGTATATATTTTCCGGACTCATTTACGGTCAGAATGACAGGCGTGTGGAATATCCAAACGAAACCCACTCTCGGCTCTTGGTAAGTGTAAAACAATATTAGTATGAAAAGATAGTCCCTTAATAAAACATGTATAACCATCGATTATGATGGGTTACCACTAAAACGACATCGTTTTTATCTTTACTATTACTGGTGTATCAATGCACCAATCATAGCAGTCTAGAGGATCTGTCATCCATGAGCGGCCAACATTAATACATTATTAATGGATAATGAAGTGGCAAATTTAAAAATACTTATGTATAAATTACCACCATGAGTATATATCCTTATCCTTACTATGTAATAAGAAAGGACTTTTGGGGGAATTGTGACAAGTGTTTTTTTTTATTGGTTCCCTGTTTTTCTTGTTCACGTAAGCGCCGAAAAACCTTTTTTTCTCAGGATACTGTTCATCGCCCAATTTTTGTTCATGTTCCCTTTTTTTTAAACATTTGTTTTTTTTTTTTTTTTTTTCAATTTTTTTTAAATCTTCATATTAGCCTTAATTTAATTTTATTATGTGTCTTGTGCTTAAGATGTATCCGATTTCAATTTAATTACATATTATTTTGCTTTGTGTTTAATAGCACCTCATAAATACATACGGCAATTTAAGATGGCGCTCAGTGCGTGCACTGAGCCGTTTTTCTATCTCTACTATGTGGCCCAATTTTTTTTTTTAAAATACTGTTCATCGTGTTTTTTTTTATTTTTAAATCTGCATGTTAGCCTTAATTTAATCTTAGTAGCCTTAATCTAAAAACCCGTGCATCATGCATATGTATGAAAAATTATAAAGTGGTGTAAAAATCAAACAATTTATCACAAAAATAAGATAAAGATACTACTACAAATTGTATAAATATTCATTGATTTTGCCTCATTGTCAAATCTTAATTTGGTTTTTCCATGTAATATAAGTTTTAAGAAAATTTGACACATAATGTGCTCATTCCTATCTAAAAAATTAATGTGTAAGACCACACTATAATACAACCATATCCTAGATGTAGGCATGGCTAAAACAATTGCTTTATCATTCATCATGTGAAATGATTGATATCCAGAATCTTATGTATAATAAATTTTGGGCCTTAGTTTCATCATTTACTATATTATGTGTAGTCAAATTGTATGATGTTACACAATCCTTTTCTAATAGGATTGCACATTTACTGGGATGTGGCATATTCGCACACACAATTTTCTATTCTACTTTAACAAATAGTATTTAACTTCATAATTCATTTACACTTAATAGGTTAAATCATATAGCATGGGCCGCACCGTGCTGGGCACGGTGCCTGATCTTACTAGTATATATATATGTATATATTAGTTCCTTCCCTGTCATTTATATAATCACGGGTCCGTTTTAACATATTTAAGAATGTTTACCCTCTAACGACTTTTTTAAAGAAAACTAACAAGAAAGTATAAAAAACCAGACTCAACCCGCCTTATTAAAGTCAATGATACTTTCACAACCATTACGTAACGCTTTATGATCGATAGAATTGAATATAATTTAAAGAAAAAAATGGATCATCTATTTGTAAAATATATGTTTCTATATTTTAAATATTGTTCATCTAATACAACAATTAATTGATGAATCAAATATGACATGATGATTTAGGATCATCATAAAAATGTACATCACATGCGAGGAGCATGGGCGGAGGTATGTATATCAGGGTGGGGTCACGTGACCCATTGAGATCTGAAGATTTTTTTAGTATTAAAACAATGTAGTTTTGATGTTAAAAAGTGTCTTTTGTTGGTAAAAAATTAAGTATTAGGCTCCGGTGACCTTACTGTAACAAATTTTTGAATCAAAAATATAGTTTTACAGTCCGGTGACTGACGATGCTGGAAAATCGTCGGGTATTAAATCTAGGCCGTTTTATCCTAATGACAATCTATTCAAGATCTAAGACCAGGAAACAATGTAAAGGGGGTGGTTTTTTGTGATGTTTTGACTGAGCCTGAGATGTTGTATCTCAAATTGTCTACGTATCATGTGTATCAATCAGGAATCAAGTCTCCGTAGTTCCTTAGGGATTGTTTATATAGGAGGCATTATGCCCTAATCTTGCATACATCGTGTCCATTGTGGACTCTATTTTCGTGTTCTTTATGGAATGAATAATTACAGTTTAATCTCTTTGATTACAGGGGATAATCATTGTAGTTATAAATATAAGATCAGAGTCTTTATGACTGTTTTCCATGTTTATCTGTTATATTATGCACGTGGGGAATTTTGCCTAGGATATACTTAGGCCGACTTGCAAGGTCCGTGTAACGCCCCCAGACCCCGGGCCTGGTAGCGCTAAATGAGTCATAAATGTCCGGTCAACTGCTTAGACCGCCGTCCTCGCTTGGTCTAAAAGGGCTAACCCCAGTTGACAAGACCTTTATGTCTCACACTTATATGTGGGTGATCATTCTACTATTTTTCATATGTGGGACATTACATTCTCCCTCCCTTATAAGGGACTGGCGTCCTCGCCAGGACGGCCAAGACTTGTCCCGGATCGTCCCTACCAAAGGTAACTAGAGGCCATCCTTACACCGTCTTCTTGTACGGTGCAACACATAGTTCCGTCTGATAGTCGGCTCTGCTACCATTCTGTAACGCCCCCAGACCCCGGTCCCGGTAGCGCCAAATGAGTCATAAATGTCCGGTCAACTGCTTAGACCGCCGTCCTCGCTTGGTTTAAAAGGGCTAACCCAAGTTGACAAGACCTTTATGTCTCACACTTATATAGGGGTGATCATTCTACTATTTTTCGTATGTGGGACTGTTAAGGGTGAATTTATACGATTTATATTGATATATTTTATGATAATTTCCCTCATATTTGTATAAATTTGCATAAGAAACGAGTGTTTAATGGAATTATTGAGTAAATGAGATTTTTAATGAGTTATTCGCAAAATAGGTTAATTTTGGTGTGTTAATTTTGATTTTATGATTATTTGGATGATATTACGTTTTGCGATGTTTTGATGTGTTATAGGTACATGTTTGATGCTCAAATGATGATCAAAAAGAGATAAGAGTCGAATTACATTGATGATAGAGGAGATAATGATGATTTGGATTGATGAAAAAGAGATAAGTATGGAAAAATCAAGATTAAGTCGATCCTGGGATCAAGCGTCCGAAGCTTGAATCAAGGCGTCGAGTGGGACGGGCGTCGAAGAATGGGTGGCGCCCAGAGAAGAAAGTTGATTCGAGAGAGTTTGACGCCCGAGTGGGACGGGCGTCTGAAGCAAGTCAAGGTATCTTGGGCGGGCGTCCAACAAGACGGACGGGCGTCCTTCGACCGACTTACAACAACCGACTTTATTTTCTATAAATACCAGCGCGTATTTCAACCCTAATCATACATTATTGAGACCTATTGATACACAATCATTAGAAGAAAACCTAGCGGCCCACTTCTGCAGGGAGGCTGGGGTTGCGATTTTTCTTGTTTTTTTCTTCGCTTTCTATTTCGTTTTGCTGTTGTTTTATGCTGAATGCTTGGAGGCTGAGCAATTGTTCAAACCATGTGAATCCGTTTATTGAGTTCTTTATTTTCAATCTAGATTTGTTTTGTGAATTTGATTAAAGTTGTATTTTTTCTATGCTTATGTGTTATGCAATCGATATCGAGAGATGTATTGCTATTTGATGTTTACCATATGATGAGAATCGGTGTAAACACTAGATCACCATAGGAAAGTTTGGATTTTTAATTTTGACATAACGAGAGTTGATAGGTTGAATATCTAGGTTGCTAGATTGAGAGATCTTACACCTTGGTTTGAGAGCATCAATCTTATATATCGAGAGATGAGAGATTGATAGGCGAATTATCTACGAGAGTAGAAATTCATACGTTTGATAGGTGAACCACATCTTTAATTAGATCATCACAAGACAACTTTAGAGAGGAAATTAAGGGTTGCGGGATCAGAGGAATATTTGTTTGTTCATTGTTTAATCACCATGATCATCTTCTTGTTTACTGTTTATTTTATAGTTTATAGTTTAGATTTCGTTTTCGCTTTTATCCTTCCTGGCTTTGGACTGACAATCCTCTGTCCAGTTTATTTTATCGTTTTTAATTTTAGGTTTTAATAATAATAGTATCAATCTTAGAAAAATTAATGAACTAGATACCCCGATTCCCTGAGATCGACTCCGGTATTAATCGCTATACTACGATCCCTACACTTGGGGAATACCAGATTTATAAATTTATTACTTGTTATTTTCCATTGATAAAATCCGAGACAAGTTTTTGGCGCCGTTGCCGGGGAACCAAACGGTTGCCTAGTGTTTGTTTTTGTTTTTCCTGTGTTTAATCATTTTTGTTCATATTTTAGGTAGATTTTTAATTAGGTAATTAGGGTTTTAGTTTAGTGTTTAAGGTCTTCCCTTTGTAGTTCCCTCGTGATTAGTTTTTCTTTCTTTTTTCTTTCTTTCTATCTCATTTCTGTCTTTCGCTTTTTCTCCCATCTTTTCCCGCTTTGTTTTTCTCTGTTCTCGCCGTTTTTGTTTCCAAACGGGCGTCTAGACCAGTGGACGCCCGTCTGTTCTAAATTTCTCGACTCTAAATCGTTTTTAACTTGTCGGACGGCGTTCATCCAATTTGGACGTCGTCCAGTTCTTGTTGATCAGACAGCGTTTGGACTACCAGGCGCCCGTCTAGCTCAATTTAAGCGAGCGCCCGCCCAGTTCTCTCGGGCGTCCGTCTGCATTCCTGTCTTAACTAATTTTATTTCTTTTCTTTTTCTTAGGCTCTAATTCTTAGTTTTAGGTTTCAACCACGATTTTGGTTCGGTTTATGCAAACTCGAAGTCAAAAGGACCATTATTGTATACCCACGACTTAGAGCGGACCATAGTCCGCCAAGCAGCGGAAAATCCGTTCGGCGGCTCTTACGAAGAAGCCGATCAAAATTTAGAGGATCGTTTAGCCGAAGAATTCGAAAACTTCATAATTATGGCCGTTGAAGATAGACGTACGTTGGCAGACTACGCCATGCCAGGCGAAGTCAAAGTCAACCCGGCTATTGTTATCCCGACCATAATCGCATTGAGACTTCGAGCTAAAGCCGGGACTCATTCAAATGATGCAGCATGCATCTATTTTCCACGGTTATCAGTCAGAGAATCCCCATACTCACTTACATACATTCTTAGAAATATGCGGTACTACACGCATCCAAGGAGTAAGTGAGGATGCTATTAAACAAAGCTGTTCCCATTTTCTCTAAAGGAGAAGCTAAAGAGTGGTATACCTCTCTCCTCATTGAATCTATTACCACACAAAATTTGAACTTGAAAAATAATTTTTAAGTCAATATTTCCCACCTTCAAAGAAGGCATTGAGTGTTTAAACGACATATTCACTTTCTATCAGAAAGAGAATGAATCCTTTTTCGAGTGTTGGAAAAGATTCAAGTCTCTGCTTAGAAAGTGTCCCCACCATGGCTTGCCACTGCAAAGGCAAGTCAACACTTTCTTTAGTGGATTGACCGAGCTTACAAAAGGCATGGTCAATAGTTCATCTGGTGGGGCGTTTTTGAAGAAAACGCCTGATGAGGGGTGGGCACTGTTCGAGGACATTGCCAAATACAACTACGCTCCCTCTTATCAAGCCATTCAAGCACCTCCTCCTCCTAAGGTTGAGGAAGTCAACATGCAAAATTTGATCTCCATGCTGCAGAAGCAGATGGCAACTTCTCAAGTTTTGAATCAGACGAATCAAGCTTCTTCTTTTCCACAGAACCCTCAGGTTCTATATTGTGAGAGTTTGTTGTTGTCGACCGCCACATGATTGGCGATGTCAATTTAATCCCCCGCACCTTATCAAGTGAATGATGTTCATGATCATGGGACGGTATAATCAAGTCACATGTCGAATTATGACGAGGTGGGCACACATCTAGATTACGTCCCATGAACGGACATAATCTTTGAAGTAAATGCATTCTATGGCGAGAACAATCAAAGGTTTAATCAATTTTAGCGCCGAATAATCTCCAAAACCAAGGGTTCAATCAACCTTCAAGTTTCAATCCAAATTCTAATTTCAATCAGAATCAAAACTTCAATAGAAACCCTGGTTTTCCTCAGAACCAGAATTCCAATTTCTCCAATTCTAATCAAAGGTTCAATCAGAATTGGCCCGCCAATTCTAATCCTGCTGTCCAAAGTCGGCCCACCACCTATTCTCAAAATTTCCAAAACTCTCAAGGCCCCTCCCAATCTAACAATCTTGAAGCTAAATTGGAGGAGCAAAATAAAAGTATCCAACTCCTGATGACTACAAATAAGAACCTTGAGAGGCAAATCGGGCAACTGGCTGAACAGTTAGCTTCTAGACCCCCAGGGCAGCTGCCCAGTTTCACGTGAAGAATCCAAAGGGTGGTCAAGTTGCTCAGACCGATCTGAACAATGGCCAATGTACTGACCTCGTACCTTCAATTCCATACGGTAGAGAGGAGGCCAGTACGATAAATCTAAGAAGTGGAACTCAACTTAGTGGACCCCCTCACCAGGGAAACCATTAGCCCCTCGCCCGGTGATAAGGCGGGAGGGAAGCCGAGCACCTACACTCCCTTGGCAGCGAATACTCGGTGGGTGATCCCCGAGAGGTGAAAAAAAAATGGAAGTCCTCGGTGGTGATCCACGAGGAATGAAGAATCAAGTGGAAGTCAGGAGGCTGATCCCCTGACTAATAAAAAGATTGAAAAAGCTGTTCGGTGGAAGGATCTGGAAGACAAAGTTGTCAGTGCATCTTCGAAGAAAATCTTTTCTGAAAGTGATCTGAAAAAGCTTCCATTTCCACCAAGAATGAGCAACATCCCTTTGAGTGAAGATAAGAAGTATGAAAAGGTGCTGAATCTCTTGAAAAATACTCAGGTGAATCTTCCATTATCAGAGGTCTTGGTTGAAATGCCTAAGTATACAAAATTCATCAAGGATGTTGTTTCTTCAAAAAGGAAGTTGTCAGACATGGAGAGGCTGATTGGTGAGGACTGTTCAATGATCAATTATGAAAACCTACCAACCAAGAGAGGTGACCCTGGAAAGTTCGTTTTTACAATGTTAATGGGAGGCCTGGTCTTCCCTAACTCTTTGTGTGACCTGGGTGCATTTATAAGCCTCATGTCATTGTCTGTGTGCAAACAGCTGGGATTAATTGATCTTCTAGAACCCACTACCATGAATTTGCAATTCGCTGATAGATCTTCTAAGAAAGCAGCGGGAATCTTAAAAGACGTACTAGTTCAAATCGATAGATTTACCTTTCCCGTTGACTGGTACGTCCTGGACATTGAAAAGGATGAAAATGTTCCCCTGATTCTTGGAAGACATTTTCTGTCTACAGCTAGAGCCCTCATTGACTGCGATGGTGGGCGAGTGACGATACGTGTTGGTGATCAAGAGGTAAGCTATAATGTCTCCAAATCCATTCAAGTACCCTCTGGTCCTCCAACCGGTTTTTCCATTGAGGATATGTCTGATGACTTCGATGATTTCATGGAAAAGCAAGTCATGGCTATTACAACTGAATTTGAGCGATTGGTTGATAATTTGAATAATCATGGTGTGGTAAGTCTAGAGCAGTTAGAAGCTGAATTTAAGGATGAGTTGTTGAAAGGAGAAGCTTTGGCAGTGGGACCGCTAAGTAAACTCAGCGATGTTTAGTTGAAAGGTGGAGAGCTCAAATCAAGTTTAGAAGACCCCCCTGCAGATTTGGTGTTGAAGCCGTTGCCTAAACATCTTAAGTATGTGTTTTTAAGAGAAGGTGACAAGCTTCCATTGATTATATCTGCCAAGCTGTCTCGTTTAGAGGAAATGAAATTAATCAACGTCTTGAAAAAGAACGAGAGAGCCTTTGGGTGGCAAGTAGGAGATATCAGAGGGATATCTCCGGACATCTGTATGCACAAGATCAAGACAAATGAGGGTGCGAAATGTGTTAGACAGCCCCAGAGAGAGGCTCAACCTCATATGCAAGAGGTGGTTAAGAAAGAAATCATCAAACTTACGGACATGGGAATCATTTATGCCATCGCCGATAGTGAATGGGTTTTCCGACTCAAGTAGTTCCCAAGAAAGGTGGAATTACGATTGAGAAGAATGAGAAGGAGAGGAAATAGCGTTGAGACTTGTCTTTGTTACTGAGTCTCAGATCGATTATCGGAAGCTCAATGAGGTAACCATGAAAGATCACTTTCCCCTTCCATTCATTGACCGGATGCTTGAGCGTCTGGCGGGACACGCATTCTCTCGCTTCTGGATGGATATTCGAGGATACTTCCAGATACCCATTGATCCGGTGACCAAGAAAAGACCACTTTCACCTGCCGCCTTATGGTACATTCGCTACAGCGAATGCCATTTGGTCTCTGCAATGCCCAGCTACATTTCAAAGATGTATCTTGGCTATCTTTGACGGGCTAGTAGAAAAGTGAATGGAAATCTTTATGGGACGATTTTTCGGTCTTTGGTCGATCCTTCGACGATTGTCTTGACAATCTAGATCAAGTAATTATCCGGATGTGTGGAAAAGAACTTAGTGCTCAATTGGGAAAAATGCCATTTCATGGTTGATGAGGAATATTTCTTGGCCACAAAATCTCCGCCAAAGGTATAGAAAGTTGACAGGCAAAAGTAGAAGCTATCGAGAAGATGAGTTATCCTAAGAATGTGCGTGAAGTCGAGGCTTTCTTGGACATGTCGGTTTTTCTGAAGATTCATTCAAGACTTCTCCAGGATAGCCAAGCCCTCATCTACTTTACTTAAGGAAGACGTTGAGTTCGATTTTGATGAAAGCGCAAGCAAGCATTTGAGGAGCTTAAGAACTGTTTAATCTCTGCGCCCAATTCTTATTTACTTTATTTGGAATCTACCTTTTGAGCTTTATGTGCGACGCATCAAACTATGCATTAGTCTTGTTTTAGGACAAAGAATCAAAAGGAAATTCCACCAATCTATTACGCTTGATCCACACATTGAATCCTTCTCAAGTTAACTATACTACTGCGAAAAGGAATTATTATTGGCGTAGTCTTTGCTATGGACAAGTTTCGTAGTTACTTGTTAGGAGCTCAAGTGATTGTGTGGATGATCACGCCGCTGCGATATCGATGACTAAGAAAGAGGCTAAACCGCGCCATCTGCGTTGGATAACGACTCTACAAGAGTTTGATGTTCAAATTAAAGACAAAAAAGGCGTGAAAGCGTCGTGGCGGATCATGTTTCGAGAATGTTAAGTGAGGAAAAGGATGATCCGGATGATATAGATCTCTACTTTCTCTCAGAGAACATTATGCTTATCGATGCATTGCGCTCCAGGATGTTCCATGGTATTCTTCCATTGTCAATTACCTTCATTCCCGATATCTCGATCCAGAATTGTCCTATCAGGAGAAGAAAAAGTTCTTCTCTGATTTGAAATCTTTCGTTTGGGATGAACTTTATCTGTTTAAGATCTGTAAAGATGGTCTGCTTAGAAGATGTGTTCCAGAATCTGAGCAGCGCGATATTATTGAGCAGTGCCACAGTGGACCCACTGGAGGTCACTTTGGTCCTTGGAAAACCGTTGCTAAGATCTTCCAATCCGGTTTCTATTGGCCCACGATCTTTAAGGATACAGAAGCTTTCTGTAAAGCGTGTGATAGATGCCAAAGAACCGGTACTCTGACAAGGCGTTTTGACATGCCATTGAAACCCATCTTAGAATGCGAAGTCTTTGATGTATAGGGTATCGATTTTATGGGACCATTCCCATCATCTTGTGGTAACAAATACATCTTAGTCTGCGTGGATTACATGTCCAAATGGGTGGAGGCTCAGGCCACGACTCACAATGATCATAAGACGGCCATGAAATTCTTAAAGAAAAACATTTTCGTGAGATTCGGGTGTCCTCGAGCCTTGATCAGTGATGAAGGGATACATTTTTGCAACCGACCCTTAGAGAAAGTTCTTGAAAAGTATGGTGTTCGCCATAAGACAGGCACACCACATCACCCGATGACTAGTGGTCAGGTTGAAAGGAGCAACCAAAGCATAAAGAAAATCCTGGAAAAAATGGTCAATAGTCATAGAAAAGACTGGAGTTTGAAATTGGATGATGTACTATGGGCATACAGAACCGCCTATAAGACTCCTATGGGTACATCTCCATATCAAATGGTTTATGGTAAGCCATGTCATCTGCCAGTCGAGTTAGAGTATAGAGCTTATTGGGCTACAAAGTTTCTGAACTTTGATTCCCAATCTTGTGGTAAGCATCGATCGCACTTGATTGCATGAATTGGACAATTCGGACTCCAGGCCCACTGAAAGCGCCAGGATCAAAGCAAAGATAAGATGAAACTCCTCCATGACGCCAAGATTAAGAAGAGAGAATTTCAAGTCGGGGAACAAGTTCTTTTGTACAATTCCAGGTTACATCTGTTCCCTGGTAAGCTGAGGACACGATGGTCCGGTCCCTTTGAAATTCTCCAAATCATTCCTGGAGGCGTTCTAGAACTACGAGGTTATGGTGACCAACCGTTTCGAGTAAATGGTCAAAGGTGTAAGCACTACATTGGTGAACCCAAGGAAAAGCCTTTGATTGTTCGTTTCCTCGAGATCCTCGGGTGTGGTACTAAAGAAGTCGAAGAATTTGATGAGTTTTCACCCGACCTGTTTTCAGAGGATGACGGTAGTGGTCGATCTGAAGAAGTTCTAGCCGGTAGTTGGGATATGGAAGAGTTTGAGAGGGAGTGTAAGCTGAAACGTCATCAGAATACTCAGAAGAAGAAGAAGTCGACCATGGGGCAGTTTAAACGTATTTGGAAAGCTATCAAAGATTTCACCCCATGTGTTAAGTCTTTGTTTCGCGGCCGAACTCATCGACCCAAGTCTAGGCGAGGTAGTGGTGGCGCGAGAAAAGTTAAATGGCCTGATCCAGGCTAACCTTGAACTGTGTCGAGCTAACGACATTAACCAATAGCGCTACTAGGAGGCATCCTAGATATCTGTTTCTGTTTTGGTTACTTTCGTTTTTGTTCTTTTCTTTGATTTATTTGTTTCGTTTAAGTCTAATTAGGGTAATTGTTGACTCTGCCTTGTCGGTTGATTCAATTTCACCTTATCCTTCTCTTTATCTTTATTTTTCCATGTTATATCCCCATATGTTCCCCGAGATGTTGCCATGTTTGTTCAAGTGTGCAGGATATTTTCGATAGCGATTGTGAACTTTTAGATGATATCAGTTTTCCGGTGGATGGTCCACAGTCTACTGATTTCTTCAAGCATTTCTGGATCTGACTTGCTACCACTTCCAGAATTGCCACCTTCGAACTACAATCAGCTAAGTACTTCATTTCTTTTTAAATTCTACACAACCTGAGGACATGTTGTGGTTTAAGTGTGGGGGAGGGGAATGATTTGATATGTATCTATACATTTGCTTAATTCGTTACGAGTCTATGCAAAATGAGCTAGAATTTTCAAAAAAATTCGACATTTTTGTTTTTGTTTTGTCCCGAGTAGGCAATTCGATGCAATGTTCGTCATTTTTATAGTCATCTAAGCTATATATCATATGTTTGATAAGTTAGTTGTTTCACCTGAGATTTATTTTTCACGAGCCATAGTGAATGATGAGCTAATTTATCTGATTATACCCTTTTTCGACGAGTGATTTCTGATTTTCTTATAAGTCATGTGCTTAGTGCTACGTATATATCTTGAGATGTATGATAGTTTGTATTTAGATCCGAAGTATGTTATACTGTGAATATCTGAGGTTTGAATGTGATAAGTAACACGTAACTTATTGTCAAATGAAAAAGTTGAATTCTAAATGTATTAATTGGGTGCGTCGAAAGCTGGTCGATGATTTGAGTGCGATAGGGTATACCACGTATGTCCTATACCACTATGATGACTAAAAGCTCACGATAGTCAGAAGAAGCTGCCTTATGATTGGAGTAAGGTAGGGTATATCTCGAATATCCTATTCTGCTATGACAGGGCAACAGCTCATTCTGATGTGTGTTTAAATGTGGAAAATAGTTAAATCAACTAATGAATTGTTATGAAATGGATATAAGACTAAGTTATCGTCTATCTTATCCCCAGTAGAAACTGATAGATATGCTGTAGGGATTATCCTCTGAGTATTTCAGAAAGGCCCTAGATATATTCGATCATTCTTTTTGAGATATTTTACGTTTGTAGGGTACATCTTATGAGTGTCATTTATTGCTAGTCTACGAGGGGGTATTAGCTAGTTTGCTTTGAAATTTTCAAGCTTGGATTTAGTGGAAGTTTGTTATGGCTTTGCACACACACCGGGGTGAACCTCTAAGTTATTGAATATGTGTTATATTTGCTGAGATGTCTATCTTTTTTCCGAGCCTTGGTCTTGTTTTGTTTTGCTCGGGACGAGCAAAAGCTAAGTTTGGGGGAGTTGTTAAGGGTGAATTTATACGATTTATATTGATATATTTTATGATAATTTCCCTCATATTTGTATAAATTTGCATAAGAAACGAGTGTTTAATGGAATTATTGAGTAAATGAGATTTTTAATGAGTTATTCGCAAAATAGGTTAATTTTGGTGTGTTAATTTTGATTTTATGATTATTTGGATGATATTACATTTTGCGATGTTTTGATGTGTTATAGGTACATGTTTGATGCTCAAATGATGATCAAAAAGAGATAAGAGTCGAATTACATTGATGATAGAGGAGATAATGATGATTTGGATTGATGAAAAAGAGATAAGTATGGAAAAATCAAGATTAAGTCGATCCGGGTCAAGCGCCCGAAGCTTGAATCAAGCGCCCCGAGTGGACGGGCGTCGAAGAATGGATCAAGCGCCCAGAGAAGAAAGTTGATTCGAGAGAGTTTGGGCCCGAGTGGGACGGGCGTCTGAAGCAAGTCCAAGGTATCTGGACGGGTGTCCAACAAGACGGACGGGCGTCCTTCGACCGACTTACAGCAGCCGACTTTATTTTCTATAAATACCAGCGCGTATTTCAACCCTAATCATACATTATTGAGACCTATTGATACACAATCATTAGGAGAAACCCCTAGCGACCCAGCCCCCAGGGGAATTTGGGGTTGCGATTTTTCTTGTTTTTTCTTCGCTTTCTATTTCGTTTTTTCTTGCTTTTTATATCTTTGAATGCTTGGAGGGTGAGCAATTGTTCAAACCATGTGAATCCGTTTATTGAGTTCTTTATTTTCAATCTAGATTTGTTTTGTGAATTTGATTAAAGTTGTATTTTTTCTATGCTTATGTGTTATGCAATCGATATCGAGAGATGTATTGCTATTTGATGTTTACCATATGATGAGAATCGGTGTAAACACTAGATCACCATAGGAAAGTTTGGATTTTTAATCTTGACATAACGAGAGTTGATAGGTTGAATATCTAGGTTGCTAGATTGAAAGTTCTTACACCTTGGTTTGAGAGCGTCAATCTTATATATCGAGAGATGAGAGATTGATAGGCGAATTATCTACGAGAGTAGAAATTCATACCTTTGATAGGTGAACCACATATTTAATTAGATCATCACAAGACAACTTTAGAGAGGAAATTAAGGGTTGCGGGATCAGAGGAATATTTGTTTGTTCATTGTTTAATCACCATGATCATCTTCTTGTTTACTGTTTATTTTATAGTTTATAGTTTAGATTTCGTTTTCGCTTTTATCCTTCCTGGCTTTGGACTGACAATCCTCTGTCTAGTTTATTTTGTCGTTTTTAATTTTAGGTTTTAATAATAATAATATCAATCTTAGGAAAATTAATGAACTAGATACCCCGATTCCCTGAGATCGACTCCGGTATTAATCGCTATACTACGATCCCTACACTTGGGGAATACCGGATTTATAAATTTATTACTTGTTATTTTCCATTTATAAAATCCGAGACAGGGACATTACAGTCCGAGCTGAGCCTACCGAGCTCCTTCGCTCTGGCCGACCTGCGAAGGTCTGGGAGGCTAGCTGGGCCGACCTCCCGCAAGGGACTCAGATCCGATGTTTAGACCTTAAGGTGGGGCTCTTGAGCCTTAGGATTTTGACCTCATCTGTCTGCATTTATTGTTGTGTTCATGTGTGGATGAAACGTGGTGATGTGTTGATCCGACCTCCGTTAGTGACCTCACTGGAAAAACTTTCTGGATTCATCACAGTATTGCGGTGACTGAATTTTAACACTGTGGGGAAAAACATACGATGATTATTTTTTTATATAAGCGTCTAATTGGAACAAAATATGGATTCAAAAATTGAAGACACGATGCTTTGTCGTGAAAATCAGTATCGATATGGTGGTGAATATGCAATGAGAAGAGATTCAAAATAGCACGATGCTTGAAAACTGAAAAGTAAAAAATTTCAAAAAAAAAGTAATTTCGTTTTCATCATTTTTAAGTTAGAGTGATTGTGTGATAAGTGACTTGAAAATGCCTAGGGAGGTCACCGGTTCGATTCTCCTCTGAGGCGCCATGTTGAAAGAGCTCTTGGCCAGGCCTTACCCCTGTGTAAGAGTCAGACTCTACAGGCACGACCCGGGCCGAACTCCGGATTAGTCGGACCAGTGAGTTCCGGATACCGGGGGCTTTAAGCAAAAAAAAAAAAATTCAAAATATATCAAAAATTTGCTTCCATAAGCTCACTTGATTGAAATCGGAGAATTGAAGGACCGACGTTAACCTCGCTAAGGGCACAGGCTTTCGGGGGAAATTGGAGATTCAGGCTTGGTCCCTCTCTCCACTTGGAAATAAAGTTGTATTTTTGACAAAATGCGTTTTTAGGTAACACGACGATAATAGCGTAGTAAAAAATATTGGAGTTAAACAGATTTTACGAAAATAATAATGAAGTTAAACTCTTTACGACAGATTTTACGACATTATTATTGTCGTGCAAATTCTTTTTACGACAATATTATTGTAGTGTTACCTAAAAACGTATTTTTAAAAAAGGACAACTTTTTTCACAAGTAGGAGGTCTCACAACACCTGATTTTTCAATTTCCCGGCTTTCGGTGGATTTTTAATTCTTCATTTTCCTTTAATTTAAAAGCGATTTGTGTCTCCGTTAAAATATTTCCAAGAACATCAATTGTAATTTACTTATAAACTATCTAGTGTAATTTTATCTTTAAACTAGACGAAGTACCAGTGGATTTTGTGTCTTTCTTGGGGCTAATTGCATCTCTTGGAACAGCAAAAAGCAAGCCACTGTCTCTAGATCTAGTTCTGAGGCAGAATATCGGTCAACGGCGTCTGCCACAGCTGAGATCGTTTGGATTACACACTTAATCCGAGACATTGGTCTCTCTCTCACAAGTCCTCCTCGGCTTCTCTGTGATAATCTAAGTGCTGTGAGTCTAACCATTAATCCTATGTTTCATTCCCGCACCAAGCATTTTGAAATCGATTATCATTTTGTCCGGGAGAAGGTTGTTGTTAATCAGTTAATTACCAAATATGTGCCTTCTACCCAGCAATTAGCGGATATTCGACGCAATTTGCGTGTTCTCCCACACGCCAGATTGAGGGGGATGAAAAGATAAATATCAAAGCTGAAGCTACGGTGGAAGAATTAAATTCAAACGAAGAAGATAAAGACAAGGAAAAAGGGATTACCTTGTGCATGTTTGAAACGAGTTTGCATCATGGTTCAAAGTCGCGGTCTAGGTAACCGACTCGGAGACCAATGAGTCACATAACTCGTCGCGTATCGGTATCGTTTAGGGCGAGACAAGTTTTCTCCCATATAAAATGCTTTAAAAATTTTGAAAAAAATCTAAAATAAAAAAAAAAATATGAATAACTAAACACAACATCAAAATGTCCCAAAACAATAATCAAGATCATTTCTTTTTATTAAATACAACAAAATATACGCTGTCGAGATACGTTTTAACATGAGTATTTGTGGTTTTGATTTTTGGTTTTGTTTCTTTGTCTGGGTAATTAGCATAAGGGATTTAATTATGTTTTGTATGCTTCAAAAATTGAAGAAATTTAACGAAAAAATGGAGGAGTTGTGGTGAATCAAAGCTGTGTTGTGGGTTGTGAAGTTTTGCTATGATAATTGTGTATGATTTTTTTTCTTATAAAGAGGCTGGAAAACTGGATAATATTGAAGGTATGTGAGTTGTTTTGATTCTTGACAATTGACAAAGTCACATGTGTACTATTTCTTCTGTAAAGAAGTAAATAGTAAATATTTTGTCTACTACTATGCTTTTGGAGTGAAGTTTATTGTCAAGATTGACTGAATATTGTGTATGATTGCTTTTGCTTTATCCATTTTCATGTTTCCAATCGAATCACTAAGTTCCCACTTAAATTGGATTGACTCGGCCGAGATTGGCCGAGATTGGCCGAGTTTGGACGATATGTACCCGATTCAAGTCTAAACCGAGATGAATCCGTAACTTTGTACCGGTGTGCTCCGAGTCGGAGACGAGTCGGCCGAGACTTTGAACCATGGTTTGCAGAGACCAAGACTCCTGCTTCCAAGCAAGGCTGCACAGCAATTATCCAGAGAAATATTAGAAAAGTGATAATCTTGTCATTATTTTGAAAGTTGTATTTTAGGGTTTGAAAGACTGAGGTTTATCCATTTTGAAAGCACTATGGACACTCCTCACTTCAACTATCCATAATCAAGATGAGATGACAATCAACATTTCTTTCAAGACGGGTGATGCTGTTCACAAACAAAGCTTCTATTACTATATTTTTCATTTCGACTGTATTTTTGGGGGTCTTTTATTCTTTGGAAGCATAGGGTGCTGTACTCTTTCCTATGTGCAGGATTTTCCCACACCGGGTTTGCCACGCATAGGTTTTAAGGATGCAGGGCTATGCTTTGTCTACGTAATTTGGTATAAGGGGAGGGCCAGGGATACGGTTTTGTACGAACCTTTTCTTTTCTTTCTAATAAAAGGCTTCGTTCATTAAAAAAAAAAAAGACTGAGGTTTATCCCTTTTGTGTAATCTGCCCTATAAAATTAGGGTTCGAGTAATTGAATAATGCAAGCAAAGTTTAACCCTTTTTACCTTTTGTAAAATTTCTTCATATATGCCTTCTTTATCTCCTCCCCTCAGCTATACATCTTTTTTTTCCTCTCACATGCGTTCGAGTGGCTTCGCTCCTATCAGAAGCTAAGAGAAAGTATATATATATATATATATATATATATATATATATATATATATATATATATATATATGGGCTCTGAAGGATACGTATTGTTCATGATCGAGCTCTGACGTTAGTGTCTTGATGTGCTATATGATGATTAATCGTCACTTGCATTGCTAATGGGTTTGTGTTTATGTATTATATTGATCAAAGTTTAAATTCTCTATCCCTTCCAAAAGAAAAAAATTGTATATATTATGTACATACAACTACTAAACGGGAAGATTTTTAATTAATTAATGTTTGAATTTGTATCATTTAATTAATTATTTTCAGAAAAAAAAGGTAATTATATTACATTATAAGGCAATACACACTACAAAAGCATGTGTTTTAGCGGCGGATAAGCTTTTTCGCGGCGGTTGTAGCCACCACTAAAATCCGCCGTATTTGATTTCACCGCTAAAAGTTTTAGGCCCTTTCTTGGCGGTTTTCTGCATCCGCTGCTAAGAAATCATAGTAGCGAGCTTCATCCGCCGTGAATTGTCTAAGAAATCTTAATTAGTAACTAGTTTTATCCGCCACTAAGAAATACATTGTAACGAGTTCTAGAGACATTGAGGAATAATAGAAGCAATAACTGTCTTATAGTTTGGTCTTGCCTTGCTAATGGGTTTGTGTTTATGAGCTGGTGAGTTTTAACTCCGAACAAGGACGGAGGCACATAGAGGGTGGGTGGGGGCTAAGCCCACCCGAACATAAAAAAATTACACTAACAAATTTATGTAGTCCGGTTGAATATATAAAACTATATATCTTAACACAGCCCACACAGTAATTTGAAAATTGTCTATTAGCCCACCCGAAGATGAAATCCTAGCTCCGTCCTTGACTCCGAAGGATACTTATATCTGTAAACGATGAGGCCATTGATGATGCTTTAATATGATAAGTCTTCTTGAGTCTCCTCATGAAGAGACCCACAAATAAATCAAGGTGTCTTATATCTCGGGATGGAGGGAGTACTAATTATACTTTTGGTGGGACAAAACTCTCAGAATATAAATATCAGGATAAAAATGGTAATTATGTCATAAGGTAATACATCAAAGTCTTCTTGAGTCTCGTGAGGAGACCCACCAATAATTTCCCTAATAAACATCCCAGAAGACACGGCATTAGCAAGTCATTTGGACTTTTCATATGCCTTCATTTCTTATTATGAAATATTCGTGGATTTATATTTTTAAGCAATTTATAATAATAATAATAATAATAATAATAATAATAATAATAATAATAATAATAATCATTTCGATTATTATACGTTATTTCTCAAGTTGAAAATGCGAACAAACATTCCCAAGATATAACGTTGATAATTTTGATTAATCATCTTAAACCAAACGGAAACGATGATTCTTATTCCTTAACCGTAACAAAACTGCTTATAGTGACATTTATTTTTGGATTCGCTAGTAATTGTTTGTAGGTTGTATTAGCACCACGGAATAGTTGTGGGCCGGGGAGAAGGATACTTGCTTCCATCATAGCCTTTAAGACAGGGACCGCGGTTGACTTTGAAAGTTTCTAAGGACTTGTTATGGTCTTTTCTAAAGTTTATGTCCACTTATTCATTGGCCGTGGGACTACGAAACTTGTGATTTTTGTGGGTGATATCACGTATCGAAACATTTATGAATATAAAATAATATGAAAGAATTATAAATTTACATTTTGTGAAAGAATTATAAATTAACATCATTATACAGTGAAAATATGAATATAGAATAATATATAAATAATGAATATATAATATGTTTGTATATATGTCATCATATGTCTGTGTGTGTATGTTTACAATGTTTTTGCAATACATATATATATATACACACATTATTTATACATACTTATATATATATATATATATATATATATATATATATATATATATATTATACACACACACACACACACACACACATATATATATATATATTGCACACACATATTTAGCACATTAATATTACACATATACACACACACATATATATATATATATATATGTATATATATGTAATAATAATAATAATAATATAATAATGTGTAATAATAATAGTGTTTTTGCGATGTTAAGATATGTTATTTCTGTAAGTATATGTCAAAAAGAATGACACAATTATTAATAAATCAGGATACTTATACTCACACACACACACACATATATATATAACCGAAATGTCTTATCATTTGTTTTTGTTTTTCAGAACATCGTTGTTTTGTGTTGTGTTGTGTTGTAAAGAGAAGAAGAGAATATTGGTTTTACCAACGTCATAGAATACTTGATGATGATGAAGGAGAACAGATGCCGGACGGAGCCGGAAGAACAAAACTTATATTTTCAATCTAACGGGTGCCTTAATTCCGGTTGAGGATTTACCAGGCAGCTGGGGACAGGAAAAAATGCTCTGTTGAACAGACCTAATGAAATTTTCTACGAGTTATCTACCAGGAGCCCCAATACAAAGCCTGGGGATTAGGCATGACACATCGAACAGAAATTGGAAAATCAGGTTGTGTCAGGCCTGACACTTGCAAATCAGGTTGTGCCTTTTCTGACATGGAAAATCAGGTAAACGTAAGGATCCTTATGTTCAAACGTAAGGATCCTTACGTTTAAACGTAAGGAAATCAAATAGCCTAAAAACACTCAACCTAGGGAACTTACGTTTAAACGTAGGTATCCTTACGTTTAAACGTAAGGATTTTTACGTTTAAACGTAAGTTCCTAAAATATTTTGAATATTCTCTCTCTCTCTCTTCTATCCCCTTCCAAACGTTTTAATCCCTACGTTTCTCATCAGTTCTTTTACGTCTAGACGGCGATTTTGCACCAAATATTCAGATTTGCCACCTCTGCTCTCAAGCATAATGGATCAAAGCAATACAGAATTTGTAAGTGTTTCCCCTTATGATGCATTTAAAACGTTTTATTGTTATATTGTTTCCTAAATTATGTTCTATATATTTTCCAATTTTTAGTGTTTTGTAATGGTGATTAGCCTGATATTTGTTGGCCTTGTGGTGATTAGCCTGATATTGTTGGTTGATAGAGGGGATTAGCCTGATTTTTCTTTATCTGGGTTGAAGTAGGGGAGTTATTTTGAAGAAGACGATTAGACTGAATTTTCTTTGTTTAGGCTGATTTTTCTACGTTTGGACGTAGGTTTTCTACGTTTGGACGTAGAAAACTGCTCTTTAGTGCTCTTTCGTATTTTTGTATGCAGATTTCCAGTTTATAGGGTTTAGGTTAGTCTTGATTGTAATTTGACAAAAACATGCAATTTGTGGCTAGGTAAGTTTACATTGGGACATGTAAGTTGATAGTGTATGAGTATGGTGTTCCTACCCAAAATGGTACTGATAATGACTCTGTTTTTCAGAGACCATTGTTATTGAAAATATTGATCACACTTACACTTACATTAATCATTTAGGTATTGGTAGCTCTGTTATTTCTTCTTTGGTAGTAGATGTACTATATAGTTGATTTACTTCACAATGTTAGTGTATAAAGAGTGTGATTGACTAGTATATGTGTGTGATTGACTTGAAATTTTTCTTGTGCTTTAAGTATACTAACTTTTTCTTGTGCCTTAATGAAAAAAAGTATACTAATCAAACTATCCCTTGAAATTATCGGTAACAAATTAATGTCGTTTGAAAATACAAGAACAAATATCTCAAACTGAATTCCATGGTACGCCTCGGCCTGATGAGGTTCTTAGAATTGCATGCTTTCCCTAGGGTGTTTTTGATTCATTCTGATCCGTTGTGTCCTTCCTAATCCCCAGGCTTTGTATTGGGGGTCCTGGTAGGTAGCTCATAGAAAATTTTATTAGGTCAACTCAATAGAGCATCTTTTCCTGTCCCCAGCAGCCAGGTAAATCCTCAGCCAGAAGTGAGGCACCCGTTAGATTGAAAATATAAGTTACATTTACGGCGGCTCTGTCGGCATCATTCTCCTCGTCATCATCAAGTATTCTATGACGTTAGTAAAAACATTTGTTCTCTTCTTCTCTTACCCCCTTTAATGTTACAACACAACACAACAAAAAACAACGACATTCGAAAAACAAAAACAAATGATAAGACATTTCATTTATATATATATATATATATATATATATATATATATATATATATATATATATATATATATATATATATAAAATATTTTTGAAACAATCCTATTGACTTTTACATATACTATAGAAATCCTATTTACTATTTTCTGAAACAATTCTGTTCACTTTATACACACACACACACACACACACACACACACACATAAAATATTTTTTGAAACAATCCTATTGACTTTTTACATATACTATAGAAATCCTATTTACTATTTTCTGAAACAATTCTGTTCACTTTATACACACACACACACACACACACACACACACACACACATATATATATATATATATATATATATATATATATATATATATATATATATATATATATATATATACATACACACACACACACGTACAAATTCTATTTACTATTTTTTGAGACAATGCTATTTGTTAACAGTTGATTGGCCCTCATGGTTCTGATGTCTACAAAGTAAAGGAAAATTTGACATGGACTTTTAGAGGGGAAAAGACCAAAATCCGGGATCTTCTTGAAATTCACAGGAGAAGGATTGGATTTGAGGGAATATTGAGAGGTGGGGTTTTTCGACAATTCATTGAAATGTACGAGGAGTGACAGTTTTCCTCCAAAGTTTTGCAATATGTATGTTTCAGTGCCGTTTATCCGAATTTGCCCGGTGAGCTTTAGTTTAGATTTGGTGAGACGACCACGAAGTTCGGTAGGCAGGAGTTTTGCATGATTACCGGTTTTAGGTTTGGTGATCTCCCGGAAGCTCCCCAACCTTATTCCAGGTGTTTTGATGAGGGGACACACGGCCACATCCATTATCCTGACGGTAGACCGATCACCATACCGGATATTGAGAGAGTCCTGAAGTTCTCTACCGTGTGGGTTTAGTCTACCTTATTCACGGGATTATGATGGGTCATGATGAGACTACTAGGGTACCTCGTGAGACCTTCTATTTGGTCGAGAATGTAGAAGGCCTAAATGACTTTCCATGGGGTACTTGGTTGTGGGATCAGACTTATAGAAAGATCTGTCGCATGATGAATACCTACAAGTAAAGTCCAGAAGGCAGGGTGACTGTACAAGGGGTTATACATGCCTTACAGTTTTGGGCTTACGAGACCCTCCAGGACATTGATGTTCCGACTATTGCTGCCACCCTCAGAGCTCCTGATGCGGCTCCTCGGATGATGAGATGGACTTGCAAGACTACCCCTCCGCAGTGGAAGGGGTTGTTAGCGAAGGCAAAGAAGGTAATAAGTTTAATAAACATTTTCTTTTAATTATATCCGGTATGGTTAAACATTTTGTTATTGTTAATTCTAATGAAATATACATTGTTTGCAGAGCCGTGTTATATGATATCTGGCTGCAAGGGAAGTTGATAGGGAGTTGATGCTAGATAGGGGCATCCCTGATGCGGAGATTAATGAGACTCCACGTGTGATCACTCGGCCTGCACCAATTGCACGGCCACCTCCTAAACATCCATCTACTACACAGCAGCCACGCTCTACTACACAACAGTCGGCCTCTACTTCACATTCCTCTACTTCACAACAGTCAACCCCTTTACCTCCTCATTCACGACGTGTGCCGCACAGTTCCTACACTGAGATGCTACAAGCGGAAGAAGATGAATCTGTGAAGAAGATGAAGATGCTGGTCTTTATAGGGCTGTGAAGAGAAGGATAGATAATGGGCTGAATGACATTCGGGAGGAAATTCGCCGGCAGAATGACGAGAACCGGCAAGTACTTCGAGAGGTGGTTCAACGGAAGAATGAGCATGGGGCGATACTTCTTGAACTTAAGGGGTTGATGCAAAACCTGAATTCGTACCACAAATGCCAATTCTGTAAGTGTTATAAACTTCAAACTATTTATCATATTATATAGTTTACACTATTCTTACACTATTCATATTATACATGGGTGACTGTGGGGTATACACGGTCAAGTTCATTGAGCATTTGATGCACAAAGAAAAGTTTACTCTGATCCATCATGAGAATATGCCGTTGCTAAGAAAGAAACTTTGTGTGTAGCTATTTAATCAAATAGTAGATATGTAGGTATTTTTGTGAATTTTGTTTTGACAAACTTTGTGTAGGTATTTTTGGTGTATGTTATTTTTGGTATTTTTGGTGTACGTTGTTAGCCATTTATATTTTTTGGTGTATGTTGTTTTGGTGTTTTGATGAGTATTCAATCTGTTTAAAAAACAACTCAAATTCAAGTCATTATTTACACCATCTCTGTATCGAATTATATAACAACTTAAAATGCAACATTCAATGTGAATTTCTCTACGTCCAAACGTAGAGAACCTTCGTCCAAACGTAGGGATGCAACATTCTCTACGTTGGAACGTAGAGAACCTACGTCCAAATGTAGGGAATGCAACATTCTCTACGTTTGGAAGTGGTTGTAAAAGTACTTGTTCAATATACACCACATGAACGAGCCATTTCTCTCATTTCTTCAAAGTCTTTCAAGTTCATCTGAATTTTCTAACCACTTCTTCATCTTTCAAGTCCATTTCTTCATCATTCAAGTAGTCAATTTAAACTAACCACGTCTTCACCTTTCAATTTATAATCTACACTGAAGCAAATGGATAATGATCGTTTCTTTAAAGTTCTTGATGGCGGTTTCACAACAAGTTTGGTATGTCATTATTAATTAACTTACATTTATATTACTTGTATTATGATTGAACAAACGTGATATGTTTCTTTTTTCATAGACACTACCTCCAACATACGTTAATAGGTTGAACGACACGTTGAGGAACCTAGATATGGCCGTTCTCAAAAGCCGATTAGGGACATGGGAAGTGAGGGTTGGAGCCACAGACAATGGAATTCTCCATTTCTTTGGGAAAGGTTGGGAGGAGTATGTGGCGGCTCATTACTTGAATGAGAGGGAGTTTATAGTGTTTGAACACAGGGGGGATTTCACTTTCGACACTATTATGATGGATCACACTTCTTGTGAGAAGACTTTTTCTGAGTCCGAGAGTGAAGAAGATGATGCAGATAATAATGCAGGTGCAGGTAACCAAAATCCCCATTTTCAGACGACGCTGGCAAACTGGGTATTTTCACATTGTTGTTATTATGTGGTGAGATATTTAAAATATTTTTAGTTGTTTTCTTGTTTTACCTTTTTTCCCCCATTTTGAAACAGTATTTAAATTTGTTTGTATTTTGTAGAATATTCCAAAGGCATTTGCTAGAACAAACGACATGTTGCGAAACAAGACCGTGGAACTGCGAATTGCCACAGGGGAATCATGGCCTGCTAGATTGTCTATTTGTATCAAAAAGTTCGTTTAAGCGGGTTGAATGATTTCATATCGGACAATGACCTAAATGCGGGAGATGAATGCAGCTTTGAAGTCATTGATCAACCTATAGAAAATCATGTCGTGTTTAATGTGGTGATTACTAAACATTGAAGATCATTTATTTAGGCGTCATCCTATCGTATTTAATGATCACCCTTAGTTTATTTAAGCGTCATCTTATTGTTATCTCAATGTATCATTACTCTTTGTTTTTATGTTTGTAAGCCCTGTATCATTACTCTTTTTTTGTGTGTAAGCCCCGTAATAATTACTGTTAGTTTTACAGAGGTAGTGTAATACAAGACAAACTTGATTCCGATTAATAACTGAATATAATCATTACTACAATCCATTAATAAAATACTACAATCCATTAATACGTTACACAATAACGATCTATTCTAATATCACCATAACAAAAACAATGACTTCCTACCGGTATTGCATGCAACTGCCTCTATTATGTCCTGGATGTGTGCAGTTACTACATACATTCTGATGGCCTGGACGTTCCCATTCAGAAGGGATTCTAGTGGTATTAATTATACCTCTTTTTGGAGCTCCACTGGCATCAGACGCATATCTCATATTAGGCACTCCGACTTTCATGTTTCTTACCGCCTCCGGAACATCCCAATCCTCCCTGTTAGGAACTGGATATATGCTACCCATGTAAATCTCTTAGAAACATTCAGCTCTATAATACGGTGAACAGAGTTCGGGTGGACTAATTCTGCGTGTGCTACGGCTGTTATAGCATGCATACATGGTATTTCCATTTTCTGAAAATAACCGCAATAACACTTCCTCTCTCGTAGATTTACCACCCCATGAAGCAAGTTATTTCCATGAACCTCAAACTCATCGAGGTTAATAGGATTAACCCTGAACTTCTTTCTAGCAGTAATATTCGAAGCCACTATTGTATCGATCTCCTGTGCTAACACAGTCGCACAATCAAGCATCTTCTGTCGTCTATCATTATACCATCTCTGCAGTGTAGCTCTAATGAATTCCAAGAGGCTAGGAACGGGCCAACGACGAGCTCCTCTAATTGCACAGTTGAAACTTTCGGCGTAATTTCTTGTCATTAAGGCGTATCTTTTTCCAGGAAATTTGGCACGCGCCCACCGTTCAGCACCTATTTCTTCTAGTTTTAGATATGCGTCAAGACATTGTGCCTTGATCAGGGCGTACTTTCGGAGAAATTCGGCCTCCGAGAATGCATAGGCTGCTTGATAGAATGTGTTTTCACAAAAACCGTAATCCTTCCATTTTTTTGTTAGATTGCCCTTTAAATAATGATAGCAAACACCGTGATATGCATCGGGAAATACCTGACCAACCGCATTTCTAATAACCTTGTGTCTGTCAGATATAAAGCTCAAATTTTCATCATGGATACCTCCAATGGCCACCCTCAATTGTCTCATGAAATACCCCCATGAATCGTTGCATTCTTTTTCAGCAATACCGAAGGCTACAAGGAATAGGTGGTCACCGGCATCTACAGCAACAACAATAAATAGTTGCCCAGAGAAACGGGTTTTTAGATGAGTGGCGTCGACACACAAAATAGGTTGACAATACTTGAACCCACGACGACTTGCTCCTAAAGACATGAAACAACTACCGAACCTTCCCAGATTATCAAGCTGAAAGTCAACATAGGTCCCTTCATTGGCCTCACGCACCATCCACAAGTATGAGGGTATCGCATTGTAACACTCCGTCGGTGAACCTCTAACCATCATTCTCATCATCTCGTGAGCTCGGTATGCTTGGTCATAAGTCAACTGTACACTGTAAGTTGTGAGCATGTCCTCCATATATGTCTGGGTTTATACTCATTGCCGAGTTCTTCCATTTTCTGACTTAGCAGACCTGCAATAACAATATGTGTTGCTTGTAGATTGTCATTATCCGCATTCTGAGAGGCACAAGTATGCACATCATTCAACGTTGTGATCGAAAATGTACGTGAGCCATCTGTATTCACCCTTTTCTCCCTTACATGCCATTTTCATGTATCGTTAAGACATGTGTAATACAAGCAACGTGTGTCCGACCTACCCAAGCTCATCTGAAAATTATTTGCAACCGCATACGATTTTATTTTCAAATTAAAATCTTCTTCGAATCATATTTCTTCCCAATGAACAATTCGTTCACGTCATTCATATGTAACGTACCGGTGGATAAACACTTCGGTAAATCATCATCTTCAAATGTGGGAATCCTCCATGAATAATCTTCTCGTGACACTTTTCTAGCATTTGCACCACGATTATTGTTGTCATCCCTGCCGGTTTGATCGGTTTAATATGAGGTGCAAGCGGAGAAGCCAAAACTCTTGATCGATCCACCAAACAAATTATATGGTTTGTTGGATAGGTGGACCACGACTACTTGAAGGTTGGTTAGGAGGATACTGAAACGGTTGGTGTGATTGGTTATTTATAACATTATAACTTGGAGGACCGAATTCAAACGGAGCAGAGTATTCACCAACCACTTCAACACGAACATGACTACTTGAAGGTTGATTTGAAAGATTATGACTTGGTCTGACTGGTTGATACCGAAACGGTTGGTCCAAAGCTTCACCAAGCCTTTGTGTAGAAACATGGTTTTCAAACCCACCACATCCATACTATTGCTCGAACGGATTAAAATTTGGATCTCTAGCAAGTTCTTGTACCGGAGAAGGGAAATTTCCAAGACTATAATCCGAATTATTGTTATCATCTGGGCATTGCAATCTTGATTTAAATCAATGTCATCATCCTCAATTATCGGTTCATTGTTTGCCTCCACTGGTGTGGCATTCACACAAAAAATTACATTTTTACTGTCAGAGGCCGCTTCGATGTAACCATTTAGTGTCTCGTCGTCTAAGATATCATCAGGTGGTATATTGCCCACACTACCATAAGTAAACAAAGCTTTTACGCCGAGCTTTGAATCAGACCGATCAATACCAAGCCTCACATGCAATTTATCCAACAACGCATTCAGTCTTATGTTCTTTCGGACAAATAATGAGAACATCGATCCATTTACATGATTCCACCGGTTATAGAGAGGATCGTACGTAAATTCTCCGTTGAACGAGACAACAATCATAGTGTTGCGATTATCTGTTTTTTTTATAAAACAATTCAAGTCATTATTAACTCATTAAATATCAACTTAGACAACTTAAAATGCATTATAGACATTCAATATAGTAATTCAAAACCCTACCTAAGTAAATTTATCACAAATAGAAACAAAACATACTTACACTAAACCCTACTAATTAAACCCTAAAGAATAACACTAAGAATGATTAATTTGGATGTATTTATGGCATCATTATATTTTCTCAACAAGGAAACAAAGACTATTTTCCCCTTTTAAGATGTTTCAAACAAGGAAACAAAGACTTTTAACACTTAAAACACTTTCACTCTAAGTGTAAGTGTGATCAATATTTTCAATAACAATGGTCTCTGAAACAGAGCCATTTTCAGTACCATTTTGGGTAGGAACAGCACCCTTATGCACGATCAAACCATCAATATGGACAATTCCATTACTACCAACAACAAATTTCCCAACTTCTCAAAACTACAATACCAAATCAACAATACCAAAGTTTACTACAATCGTACAATACCAAAGACTTAAACACACTACTTAGATGTATAAACATTACATAAACAACCTACTTAAAACACACATTTCGGTTAAATACATATCATTACTACAATATAAATAACATAATCACTACTTAAAACACATATTTCGGTTAAATACATATCATTACTTACACTAAACCCTAGTAATTAAACCCTAAACAATAACACTAAGAAAAGACTTAAACACACTACTTAGATGTATAAACATTAAATAAACAACCTACTAAAAACACACATTTCGTTTAAGTACATATAATTACTAGCATAAATAACATAATCACATTGAGCACTTGAATTAAGACAAATTACATAGCAAAAACTTGCCCGTTTGAGCACTTGAATGATGAAGAAATGGACTTGAAAGATGAAGAAGTGGTTAGAAAATTGATATTAACTTGAAAGACTCTGAAGGAATGAGAAAAATAGCCAGTTAATGTGGTGTATATTGAACAAGTACCTTACAACAACATTAATTGACATCTACCACTTCCAAACGTAGATAATAGCAATTTAAACGTAGAAACATTACGTTTAAACGTAGAGAAATGCACATTTATTGTAACTTCCTAATTTATTGAATTACCTTACGTTTAAACGTAGGTTCTTTGCATTGAAACGTAAGGATCCTTACGTTTAAACGTAAGGAACATACGTTTACATCTATGGTTTGTGTCAGACGGATATGTGAATTCCTTACGTTTACCTGAATTTCCATGTCAGAAAAGGCATGACCTGATTTTCAAGTGTCAGGACTAACACAACCTCATTTTCCAATTTCTGCACAGCGGATCAGAAGGAATCGAAAACACTCTAGGGGAAGCATGCAATTCTAAGAACCTTATCAGGCCGAGGCGTACCATGGAATTCCGTTTGAGATATTCGTTCTTGTATTTTCAAACAACATTAATTTGTCGTTTGTTTCAATTTTTTAAATCACATACTTGTTACCGCTAATTTCAATGGATGTTCTCATACTATCACAAAATACGTAATACAAAACCCATACATTTGAATTGCACATACTACATCAAAATTAATCATTTCTCTACCCTAAAAATGCACATACTACACTACACTACACTAAAAATGGAAAATTTATAACGTTAACATACTCTATTCATGTGAACAAATAGCATAAAAACAAACACGATAAATAAATTTATTAAGTAAATGCTTACCCATTTGTTTAAAAATACAACTCTGGTGAAATAAAACAACGCAGCTCAAAACCCGGTATTGTTTTTTTGTTTGTTTTTTTTGTATCAATGGTGAATTTTTGGTGTAGTAATGGTGATTTTTTTGGAAGCAATGGTGATTTTTTGTGTGATGGAACGGTGAAGACAAGAGGCTAAAAGAGTAAAGAAGACAGGAGAAGGGTTTCAAAATGGACGTTTCCGTCCAAATTTGGAAGAGCCGTCCTGTGTTTGGACAAAGCAATCAAAATGATCCGTCCAAATTGAGACGGTTTTAGTGTTTTGGCCAAAATGGAAGGAAACCGTCCAAAATTTGGACGGAATTCGTCACAATTTAGATGGTGCGTCCAAATTTTGGACAGTTTCTGTCCATTTTGTCCATTGAAAGTATTGGGATGAAATGTATCAAAAGTTGGACGGTTTTAACTGTAGTTGGACGAAATCGTCCAAGTTTGGACAGGGAATCTGAAAAAAAAAAATTCAGAAAATGTTTGACCTAAAAAAAAAATATCTTAACATACAGTGGCCTGATTTACCAATTTCCTTCTCAAATCGTCGTGTTTTACATGTCACACTCTTTTAGATCCTCCCAGATAGTCAAGATTCAGCAACAACACTGAGCAAAACGGTAGATAACAATGACAACCAATTCGATTTGGCATTATGGGATGTGCTGAGATAGCAAGAAAAGTGTCGAGCCATTAATTTAGCTCCCAATTCAACCCTTTACGCCATAGCCCTTTACGCCATAGCAAGCCGTTCAAATACAAAAGCCAGAAACTTTGCTATCAAAAATGGTTTAGCAGACACTGTTAAGCTTTACGGCAGCTACGACGATTTGCTAAATGACCCATTTGTGGATGCTGTTTACTTGCCATTACCAACTACCCTTCATTTGAAATGGGCTGTTTTGGCTGCTGAAAAAAAGAAGCATTTGCTATTGGAGAAACCCACTGCACTTAATCTTGGTGAACTTGATCAGATATTAGAGGCTTGTGAAGTAAATGGTGTGCAATTTATGGATGGTTCAATGTGGTATCATCATCCTAGGACTGCTAAAATGAAGGAGGTTTTGTCTAATCCTCATATCTTTGGACAAATTAGAACTGTAAGTACACAACACTTCATTTTTTTTTCCTTTCTTGAATTTGTTCTTACTCTGATTACTTTTGACATGATCAGCATATTAAGTAGTCATTAGGTAATGAGATTAAGACAAATTGATTCAGGGAAAAAAACAAACATTTGGGTTCTCTAATGTGGTCACAATCACTACCATATTAGTTTGTCTTTTTAAATTAGTGTTCTTTATATTGATTGAAAATTAGGGGCAAAAATCCAAATCTTGAGCTTAAAATCGAGTTTGAAAGTCGCTTCTCAGCTCTAGAATTAGACGTGTAAAAGGCAGCTCCGCCGGGCAGGGCTTATTATGAGCTGGATCTCATTCTCAGTGTGTGTGTTTCAGATCCATAGCTCATCCTCATTTTTGGGAACACCAGAATTCTTTCAAAAAGACATAAGACTAAAGCCAGACCTAGACACGCTCGGTGCATTAGGAGACACTGGTTGGTACTGCATTGGTGCCATATGAGGTGGCTCTTCCATCTATAGTAGAGAGGACTATCACATTGATTTGCAAAGAAAGAAATCAGGAACCTCCAAATCAAGAAGTGGAATGATCTTGGATAACATCCATGCAATTTGGATGAGGCGGAGTCATTGGACTTTTGATTGTAAAACAATTGTTTTTTGTCGGTGAATTGCAAATGAAAATCATTCCCATGGACTTAACCTTAGATTTTCCACGTGAATGATTTTCATGTGCATTGAATGATTTTCATGTACAATTCCTAGACAAAAAACGATTGTTTTCGTTACAAAGTTTTTGGACTTCCATCTGGCAAGAAAGACACTGTAGAGAAAATCTACAAGGGGACGAGATTGTTCCTTTATGACGTTGATATGAAGTTGTTGTATGTCATATATAAAGCTGCAGCACTATGTGGATATAACATTAAACCCAGCGGAATAATAAAAATGTCTGTTCCAATCGTGATGGCTTACAAAATTAACATCAACACATGCTGAAATAGAGATTTATTCAATGAGGAACAACTGCATGAGTCGGACATCTATTCCTTCTGTGTCTGGGGTAACCGCAATTCGAGCAATTCCTACCGGAACCTGGGTTTGTCCTCTCAGTAGGCATCCTGCTAGCCCTAGCACCGGGAGGCTCACATTGAGAAGGAATCCTCAGGGTCCTGGGTCGGCCCCGCCTAGCTCCCGTACTCTGTGTTTCTCCTCCTTCCTTCACTCTAGGCTCAGGCGGAGTGAGGGAAGGTTGATTTCTACTCCATTCGGGAAGAATCCAATCATCATCGACTGGAACATGGAAAAAGCGTCCTTCATATATACGTTGGAAACATGCATCTTTGTAGTAATGAGAACAATAAGTGTACGGACTCTCGCAATGCTGACTTATAGCAACATAAGCATGTACGCAAGGTAACTCAAGTCCCTAAAACTGGCCGCAATAACATTTCTTCGTAAGCATATTTAGCTTTGCACTAGTATCATTGTCCCCAACTTGAAACTGGTCCCGGTCGATCCTGTGCAGTGTGAAACTCCTTCTGGCATGCGAAACATCATTCAAGAACTCTTCAGGTACATGGGCTAACACGGTGCGACACGAGTCCGCAAGTTCTCTCCTCTCACAATACCAACGCTGCAACACTCCCCTAATGTGGTCAAAAAGATTCACGATACTCATCTTACGCGCATCCCTGATAACGTTGTTAAAGCTTTCAGCATAGTTGCTTGTCATTATTGCGTAACGTGTACTCGGAAATTGTGATTGTGCCCATTTGTCGATTCCAATCTCCTGTAGGTAACGCGAAACTGGTTTGGTTGGGTCTCTATCCATCTCTATTATCTTCTGAAATAATATTTTGAATCGCGTTTCTGAAAATGAATAAGCGGAAGTGTATGGACAATATCTCGTGCTCCCGAATTTTCTATTCAAGTTCATGACGATGTGGTGGTAGAAGTAACCATGGTAAGCGTCTGAATACATTCCTAACGGCTCCAATGATGCCTGGCCCTCTGTCTGATATGAAAACCAAGTCACTACGTTCTCCGATTATCGACTTCACGTTTTCCATGAAATACGTCCACGCATCAAGGCTCTCTCCGTCGGTCACGGCAAACGCTAACGGAAATATATGGTTGCCCGCGTCTACACCGACAGTTACTAACAATGTCCCCTCGCATTTTTTTTCAGATGTGTACCGTCCACAACTAAGATATGCCGGCAGTACTTAAACCCCTCAATACTAGAACCCAAAGCCATGAAACAATACTTGAACCTGCCAAGCGCATCAGGAACAATGTCTGTGATGGTTCCAAAAATTTCTGGCTTCAACATGTAAAAGTAGGCGTGTAATTTAGAATACGACATTTCTACGTTTCCGCCGATCAATTCCAAGGCTTTCTGTCTACATTGATACGCGCTTTGATAATTAAGGTCTATGTTGAATGTTTTTTTGACCTCAGCTTGTAAAACTTTAGTCGTGAAACCGCTGCCGAGTTTTATGAGGCTATCTCTTACGAAACGACCTATAGGTCCGGGCTTGGCTTGTCTATGATTGTCAGTCAATCGCTCCAATCCACAAGTGTGGGTTTCAGTGTATGCGGTTATCTCAAAGTTCATGCAACGTTGTCCGTCCCTAGCGTCCACATTCGAATCAACAACTGTTGGTCCCTTGGAAAGGCTAACACAAGTTTAGAGGGGGGTGAATAAACTTGTCACCAAAAACTTTCCCAAAACTGAAAAAGCCCCAGAATCGAGTTTTGCCAAACTCAAAGCGATACTCGGCTCGGTTTTGTTCTGTCCTTTAACTTGTGCGGAGTTATTAACTCAATCGAGTATAAGTCAATATCGACTTATATTTAGTCTTGTTAATCAGCGTGGATAAATTTTAGCCTTTAACAACTAGTTAACTTAGTTTCAGAGTGAAAACCAGATACATATAACAACAATAAAGTAAATAAATGCGTAAAGTAAATAAACAAGAATTATAGAGGTTCCAGGTGGTGTAATCCGGTACGTCCTCTCTTCCCCTGTGATGCGGAGGAAAATTCCACTAGAACTTCTTTGAGATGGCCCGATTACAAAGAGTTCTAAACTGATAGTCCTTGACTAATCCCTAGCTTCACTATCTAAACACTTGTAGAACAGGTAGGATTGCTGCTCTCCAACTGTTTGAAACACTGGTCCTTGGAGGGTAGAATTGCCTCTTCACCAGCTCATCACAATCACAGTCTTCCTGACTGCACTCAACTGTCCTTCACACATTCTTGGTGTTTCACAGTCTAAACCTTTGATAAATCAAAGTTGAGACTTGAATCAATAACTATGATTCAGTTGTGATTTGAGCTTTTCTTCTGGATAAGTAAATAGATCTTGATTTTGCAATTAAGTACTTAGCAGGAATTCTTTCTGAAAATGGCTTTCCCCCTTAATTGGATCTTTCTTGACTAGATAGATTCTTTTTAATTCCTCCTGCTCTGTTTCACCACGCCCTCTTTTGATGTTGTAGAGGTAGTCTATTTATAGGGGTTCATTCAACGTTCATCCTGCTTGAATCTTGTAACGGCTATATTTTATGACCGTTCTGATTTGTCAGTAGTTCATCCAATAAAATTGCTTCCTTTATAACGTTCGACTGTACGATCAGTTTGATGGATGACTGACATATAAAACTGAGTTTCCTTATCAGTTTTATGCTGAGTTTATTGTTAGTCAGTTTCTTGACTGACTTGGAGCGTTAACTGAGATTTTACTCTTCTTCAAATATCAGTACTCCAGTTTTCATCTGATTATAATTGACTTAATCAGAGTACACCATGACTCATTATCATCTAAGAATTCATTGTCCTTATGATTCTTAGGTCTTCATACAAGATCCATAAAGTCAGTTCAGGTCACCACAATCTTGCCTGAAGTCTAACTTTACAATCTCGACTTGTAATCTTCATAACTGAGTTTGAACCCTCAGTTCTTCAATCTTCAATAACTGAGTCTGTGACCCTCAGTTCTTCAGTCTTCTTAGATAAGCCAACTGAGTCTGTGTCCCTCAGCGAACTTACCTTCTTCAGTTTCTTTGTAAACTAATTTTCCTAGTTATCTCAGTTTTCTAGTTTTCTCAGTTCAAGACCTAGAACTATTACAGTGCTTGTCTGATTTTAACCTATACAAATATCAGACTCTATTAAATCCTATACATTGATATCTAGACATCTTTTTACTTTGCACTATAACAGCTAGTTATGACACTTCATCAATGGGGTTTAGAATAATAACTGATTAAGCGATGAATCATCATTAAAACATAAATTTTATTTCCAACAACAACCTTCCCACCGACAACCTTCCATTCGCATTGTTCCGAAGTATAACATTCGCATTGTTCCGAAGTATAACATCGTAGTTTTAACTTATCCTTGTCAGACCTAACGAGTTTCCACATGTAGTCGTGTTTCAATTCGTGGTAACTCATTTTATCCTTCATATCCTCCTTGTCTCTATACTTTTTACCAATAAACAATACATCTGGATTATCGGTCTGAAACGTCCCAGCACGTGGACATGGAGGAATTTGGGAAGGCTCCATTCTAGACCCGAAATGAACACCTCTATTGCGATTAATACTTGCCATACTAAATGTGTGACCCTCAGGGTTCTGTTGCAAAGGTACTGTCAGATAACTCATGAAAGATCCGCCGATAGTGAGGCCCGCTTGCATCTGTGCTTGCATCGTTGTTTGCGTAAACTGCTGGCTTGTTCCATCTATGTGGAGATTATGACTAATCTGACCAAAATTTCCAACATGTCCCAGATTCAGTCACTGGTTCACTCCTCCTACCACTAGTTTGCTGCCTATACGGTGTGTGGGTCGTCTAAACTACATTATGCCGAGACGTTCCAGCTTCATTCATAGATGCACACATTCTAGCCATAGGTTGTTCACTGTAAGGTATGTGCAATGACTAACTAATCATATTTGCAATAAATCCCCAATCGTAGCCACGTTCACTTGACAAGTCAATTACTTGATCACCGAAAGTTGTATTCGGCTGGATGACAATTTCATGAGGGGCTGAGACCGGTGGAGTACGTACAACATGCTCACGGGAATTCCGATTACAATAAAGTTCGGGTGTAAAATCCTCAATCCCTCTATCATTTTCTTCAACTATCGGTTGTTCATTTAAGTCAAATGCGTTGTCATTTATGTCTTCTGAGTCATCATCGGCAATAACCGGTTCAGCGTTAACACAAAGTTTGACGGTTTCTAGTCTAAGCAGATCATCAATGTACCCTAGCCATGTCTCATCATCCAAAACATCAATCGGCCCCTCGTATTTTGCGTACAAAAATTTCATGACCAATGTATTTTTTGATACATCAATTCCTACTTTCTCACACACTTTCTGCTTCACTTCATCCAATGGCATATCGGTTTTTACACGAATCAAATAAAATTTTCATTTTCTATAAGACCATATGTCGCTCCTTCGTTGTATATCCACTCTTCACTGAATTCAAACTTAACGGACACAATGTTGTTATCTGTGAAAGAATTATAAATTTACATCAGTATACAGTGGAAATATGAATATAGAATAATATATAAACAATGAATATATAATACGTTTGTATATATGTCATCATATGTCTGTGTGTGTATATTTACAATGTATTTGCAATACATATTTATACACACATTATTTATACATATATAAATAATTATTAATAAATCAGGATACTTATACTCACACACACATATATATATATATATATATATATATATATATATATATATATATATATATATATATATATACCGAAATGTCTTATCGTTTGTTTTTATTTTTCGGAACATCGTTGTTTTGTGTTGTGTTGTGTTGTAACGTTAGGGGGGTAAGAGAAGAAGAGAATATTGTTTTTACCAACGTCATAGAATACTTGATGATGACGAAGGAGAACAGATGCCGGACGGAGCCGGCAGAACCGAACTTATATTTTCAATATAATGGGTGCCTTACTTCCGGCTGAGGATTTACCAGGCTGCTGGGGACAGCAAAAGATGTACTGTTGAGCAGACCTAATGAAATTTTCTACGAGCTATCTACCAGGAGCCCCAATACAAAGCCTGGGGATTAGGCATGACACAGCGGATCAGAAGGAATCGAAAACACCCTAGGGGAAGCATGCAATTCTAAGAACCTTATCAGGCCGAGGCGTACCATGGAATTCCATTCGAGATATTCGTTCTTGTATTTTCAAACAACATTAATTTGTCGTTTGTTTCAATTTTTTAAATCACATACTTGTTACCGCTAATTTCAAGGGATGTTCTCATACTATAACAAAATAGGTAATACAAAACCCATACATTTGAATTGAATTTTCATCTTCCACTACAACAACAACATAATCAACTAATAACCAAACCAATAAAACACTTTTGGTAAACAAGTTTCGTTTATTACTACGAACGATCACATTGACATCAACCAAAATAAGAATGTATCATTATCCAAATATATCAACCAAAATAAGAATGTATTATTGACTACCCTAATTATCCAACGAATGTCAATTCCATTATCGAAATATATCATCAAAATTAATCATTTATCTACCCTCATGATGCACATACTTACACTACACTACACTAAAAATGAAAAATTTATAACGTTAACATACTCTATTCATGTGAACAAATAACAATAAAAACAAACACGATAAATAAATTTATTCAAACTTAAGTAAATGCTTACCCATTTGTTTAAAAATACAACTCCGGTGAAATAAAACAACGCAGCTCAAAACCCGGTATTGTTTTTTTGTATCAATGGTGAATTTTTGGTGTACCAATGGTGATTTTTTTGGAAGCAATGATGATTTTTTATGTGATGGAACGGTGAAGACAATAGGCTGAAAGAGTAAGTGAAAAGAGTAAAGAATACATGAGAAGGGTTCAAAATGGACGTTTCCGTCCAAAAATTTGGAAGAGCCGTCCTGTATTTGGACGAAGCGATCAAAAGGATCCGTCCAAATTGGGACGGTTTTAGTGTTTTGGCCAAAATGGAAGGAAACCGTCCAAAATTTGGACGTACCGTCCAAATTTTGGACGGTTTCCGTCTAGTTTGTCCATTGAAAGTATTGGGACGAAATGTATCAAAAGTTGGACGGTTTTGACTGTAGTTGGACGAAATCGTCCAAATTTGGACATAAAACCTGAAAAAAAAAATGTCAGAAAATGTTTGACCTAAAAAAAAAATGTCATAACATACAGTGGTCTGATTTACCAATTTCCCTCTCAAATCGTCGTGTTTTACATGTCAAACTTTTTTAGATCCTCCCAGATAGTCAAGATTCAGCAACAACACTGAGCAAAATGGTAGATAACAATGACAACCAATTCGATTTGGCATTATGGGATGTGCTGAGATAGCAAGAAAAGTGTCAAGAGCCATTAATTTAGCTCCCAATTCAACCCTTTACGCCATAGCAAGCCGTTCAAATACAAAAGCCAGAAACTTTGCTATCAAAAATGGTTTAGCAGACACTGTTAAGCTTTACGGCAGCTACGACGATTTGCTAAATGACCCATTTGTGGATGCTGTTTACTTGCCATTACCAACTACCCTTCATTTGAAATGGGCTGTTTTGGCTGCTGAAAAAAAGAAGCATTTGCTATTGGAGAAACCCACTGCCCTTAATCTTGGTGAACTTGATCAGATATTAGAGGCTTGTGAAGTAAATGGTGTGCAATTTATGGATGGTTCAATGTGGTATCATCATCCTAGGACTGCTAAAATGAAGGAGGTTTTGTCTAATCCTCATATCTTTGGACAAATTAGAACTGTAAGTACACAACACTTCATTTTTTTTTTCTTTCCTTTCTTGAATTTGTTCTTACTCTGTTTACTTTTGACATGATCAGCAAATTAAGTAGTCATTAGGTAATGAGATTAAGACAAATTGATTCAGGAAAAAAAACTAACATTTGGGTTCTCTAATGTGGTCACAATCACTACCATATAGTTTGTCTTTTTAAATTAGTGTTCTTTATATTGAATGAAAATTAGGGGCAAAAAGCCGAATCTTGAGCTTAAAATCGAGTTTGAAAGTCGCTTCTCAGCTCTAGAATTAGACGTGTAAAAGGCAGCTCCGCCGGGCAGGGCTTATTATGAGCTGGATCTCATTCTCAGTGTGTGTGTTTCAGATCATAGCTCATCCTCATTTATGGGAACACCAGAATTCTTTCAAAAAGACATAAGACTAAAGCCAGACCTAGACGCGCTCGGTGCATTAGGAGACACTGGTTGGTACTGCATCGGTGCCATATTATGGGCTATGGATCAAAAACTGCCTACTTGTGTAACAGCGTTGCCTGCAGTTTCACGAAATTCATCTGGTGTTATTCAATCATGCGGTGCCTCTTTGTATTGGGAAAAAGAAGGGATTGTTGCAACATTTTACAGCTCTTTTCTTGCTAATGAGACATTGGATTTGACTGTTATAGGATCTAATGGAACACTTCATATTGAAGATTTCATTATACCTTATGAAGAAGGTTCTGCTGCATTTAGGTTTACTTCTGGGGCTAACTTTGCTGATCTTCATATTGGATGGAACATGAAACCAGAGGAAGTTCATGTGGATCTTCAGCTTCCACAAGAGGCTTTGATGATACAAGAATTTGGTAGACTGGTTTTCTCCATTGAAACGTCCGGTTGCAGACCGGACACTAAGTGGGCTCAAACAAGTAGACTGACTCAATTGGTTGTGGATGCAGTAAAGAACTCCATTGAACTCAGTTTTAAGCCAGTTGAAGAGATAAGAAATTTTTCCTAAAATAATGGTTGAAATCCAGTGGTCTTTGACTCCTGAGGATAATCAAACCTGGCCCCATTACATATCTTGTTTTCTTGCTGAACTTGAGGGATGAATTGATCGGTAAATTTTTCTCATTTATGGTGCCAAATGCGCTCTGGCAGAGTTCAGACCGGTTTTTCTGTAGCTCAAGATGTTCTACAGTGACAACACGGTGCCATGAGGTGTATATCACAAAAACAATCGTTTTGATCCGTTTATTTATTTCAGATCACAAATTGGCTTGTTTTGGTGATATACACCTCACGGAACTGTGCTGTCACTGCAAACTCCTACAGAAACTACCCGGATATGTTAAAGATAACATCAAAGCTTTTCAAGAAAACCTTTTTATGTTTCAACCATTCTTCATTATGGTGATCTGTTTTATCAAGAAGTAAATTACAAGCATTGTTACATTTCAGATGCATCATTTAACACAGTATGTATGTATGTGAGTTCAGTTGGGAATCATTTCTAGCGACCTGTGAACTCGGTAAAAGATGCCGTTGCATTTGAGTTTGTGGATTCAGTTTCAGTTGACGTGGTTTTGTTGGTGACAAACGCCCTTTGTGGGTCGAAAGCAGTCCGGACAGGTGTCCTCAGCTCTGTCGGAAAACCACTCAATAGCATAACAACCACTTCAGACATAGTCGGTCTTGATGATGGTTGTGACTGAGTGCATAGTAGAGCAATCTCCATGACTTTCTTGATTTCTTCAGCATCGTACTCATTTTGGTCCAATGTCTCATCTACTAACTCCATGTGCATATTACTTTCATGTAGCTTCCATGCCTATTATTTGGAAGATAGAATTAAGCACACTAACCTAGATATATGCTATGAGTTGAACCAAGAAGAAAATACAAGTGCACAGAAAAAGAAACACTGAATTTGTACAACGGATGAGTAAATTTTGCAAATGAAAGAAATGCCAAGTATTTGGAGTATGTATGTAATTCTCACCTGTTCAAGAAGATAATCACTGACAGGCTCTTCTTCTACTGCCACGTCATTACTCCTTTTTCCACTGATGATTTCAAGCACAACAACACCAAAACTGTATGTATCAACCTTTTCAGATAAACGTCCCTGAAGCGCGTATTCTGGTGCCGTGTATCCCCTGTTTCATCAAGATCCACAGGTATTTATAGAGTGATGCTTAAGATAATATGTTCATAAGATATATTATTGAACTGAGAAGGCATAATGATGTGACATACAATGTACCGGCGAATTTAGTGCTAACGTGAGACTGATCTCCCGGAAGCAATTTTGCTAATCCGAAATCAGCAATTTTTGGCTGGAAATCATCATCCAACAGGATATTGCTAGGCTTGATATCGCGATGAATGATGATAACATGGAACTGATCATGTAAATAAGCAAGACCTCTAGCTGTGGCAAATATTATGTTGAACCGTTGTTTCCAGTTCAATGTCCCTCTCTTATCACCTGTTCCAACAATTGCATCAGTTTTTTCAACAGATTCCCAAGCTTTACAGACTCAAATAACACTGTTTTACAGTATCTACTGCAAGTGCTCTTAAACATGCACATATCGATGCACATACCGTATAAGAATCTGTCAAGACTTCCATTGGCCATGTATTCATGAACAAGCAAAAGCTCTGCACCTTTTCTGGCACATCCGAGCAATCGAACAAGATTCCGGTGATGAACATTACTGATAAGTCTAACTTCACCATCAAACTCTTCTTTTGCTCTACCAGGACTCAAATTTATTCTCTTTACAGCAACTACATTTCCATTTGACAGAACGCCCTACCAGCCAGTCGAAAGAAGAGAAAAATGTTTAAAAACAAAAAACAAAAGTTCGATAATGGTTGCTATAAGTATCTAATTCATTCTTTACCTTGAAAACCTCCCCAAAGCCTCCTTCTCCAAGCTTATATTCTTTACTGAAATTCTTCGTTGCTGATTTCAAATCGTTGTAACGGTATTTTGCAGGGCCTTGCAACTCAGTTGCTCCCAATATACTACCTGGTTGAAAACAAAAAAAATAGTTGGATTATCAAATCGCATGACGAAAAACAGATAAACCGCAAGATGGATCAACAGGTTCAGTAAAAACTTAAGAAAAAGGTTAACAGTCCAGATAATCTAGAAGTTGATTATACGTAGTGTACCTATATCACGTCCCTTCGTTTTTCTATGTAGCCGATACCATACAAACAACGCAACTAAAATTAAAAGAAAACCTCCTCCTCCAACCACCCCTCCAATGATGGCTTTCTTCTTCTTGCTAGAACCACCTGAAAGATGCAATATCATTATTGATAACACAGTTAAACACACAGACACGGACATGGGACAGTAAAAAAAAATAAGTTACCTCCACCAAGAAAGGGTGTGATATTAACCGTCTGATTATCAGCAAAAAAGGGAGTCCCCGAGTATCTCATGAAACAAGCTGCATCAATAGCCCTTCCATCTGCAATAGGCAGACAACTCTGTATGTTTCCATATGCCACAGTCAAGCAATCCTGACAGCCTTTTGGAGTGATTGTTTCAGCACATTGTGCCACGCCGTAAATCGTCCCACTTCCACCTGTAACTTGTATAGTAGATGCCGCGAAGAAACCATTGATATTCGGCGTAGCAAGTTCAAGATTCTGCAATAGGGTTTGTGTGTCTGCTTGAAATACTGATGCCTGAGATGCAGTTTTATTGCCACATATCTGGACATTTCCGGGTAGCGTCGTCTGATCATAAAAACTGTTGCTTTCATACCTTAAAAGACGAAAGACACATTAAGAAACTTTAAATTGCAGAAGAACTTTTTAAACTTAAACAGTCCATATACCTGGTTTCAACTAACTTTCTCACTTTTTATTATTTCACTATGATTACAATAATGACTTTGTGCTTAAAACATAATATTCTTCCCGTTTCTTCAACCGTGTGAAAACTCTTTAGAAAAAAGAAAAATAGTTTAAAATAATATCAACTAATTACACATGGAAAAAGATTCTTGGATCTGTCCAGTAGTTTTTTCTGGCAAAATTTCCCCATCTTCCATGTGAAATTGATTAAAGAACACAATTCTAATTAGATATGTATTTCTAAAGATATCAGAGAGAAGAAAAAAAATCAAGAAAACAACATCAATTTATTTTGGCAGTTTAAATTACCTGAGAAAGCAGCCATCATAGATAACACGAGCTCCATTTCCAGCAGAGCAATTGCGAATTTGAAACACAGCAGCATCATAGCAGGCAACACAATCAGCATTAGATAGATAATTCCTGCACTGAACCATAGCATAAACCGGGTCTGATGACCTTGCTTGTGAAGCAGTAGCAAAAAGTTTGTTTCCTTTAGTTAATTGATTCCTCAAATCAGCAAAAGTAGCATTGAGATTGTTAAAGAAATTTTGAACATTTGATGCATTGTACTGACTACACCCTTTATTCAGTAAATTGATTTGTGGGTCTGAAGCTACTGGTTTCAAAATTGAAGTTCCGATGATAATAATAACCACAACCCACTTGCACCACCACCATGGAGTTTCCATGGAAGCACTTGAAAGCTTGAAAATTTAAAAGAATTATATGGTTGGGCTCTTGAGAAAAAGGGGTTTCAAAAAGAGAAGAAAGTTAGGATTTTTGGAACTTTGGAAGGTAAATATTGGTGATGTGGAAGTTAGTAGTGATGGAGTTGAAAACAGAGAAAAATAGAAGAAGGATGAAATGAAGTGAGAAGGCAAGAAAAGGTTAGAGAGCTCTTTAAATTGTGATATATGAAAGAGACAAGGGGAGTTGCTTACACTTTCTTCCATATTTCTATGGATTCACACAGAAGAGTTTTTTTTAAGAACACAAAATGTACAGATATTTGAAGGCAAAAATATGTATAGCTGACTTTTTATTTACATGTCATAAACATTCGTGTTATGTATTATGTTGTTGTCATAAACATTCGTGTTTGCTGACTTTTTATTTATTTATTTAATTTAGCTACTTTTTTTTGTTATGTATTATGTTGTTGTCTTGTTGAATAATGGATTGTTATGGGGTCCTCTGTCTAAGCAACATTTATCGTTGATGAACATTTTATTCAATTCTGCTCAGCATATTTCTAAACCTATTATTTGACTTTGTTGTTTGTTGTGTCTTAGGCTTGGTCTATGTTGTTTTAGTTCTTGCTGTAGACCACCAGGTGGTGGCTTTCTCCGGCTCGTTCCGATTGTATTTCCAGCGTTCTTCCGTTTTCTCAATAAACTTTTGTTTGTAAAAAAAACATCTTTCTCATAAATAGAACAATAAAAAAAACGGTTATATTCTAAAATTTCCCCAAAGGAATAAAGTTGTTTGTTTTCGAAAAATGATAGGTCTACGTCATAAAACATACTACTTTCGTCCTAAAATATAAGTCATTCTACAATTTTAGATTTGTCCCACAATATAAGTCCATTCTACATTATCAATGCAAAATTTATACATTTTTCTCTATATTACTCATAATTTATTATCAATTCAATCACTCTTCGTTACTTAACAACTATTGTATTAATGATAGTCAATGGGCATTTTAGACATTAAAATTTAAATTTATGACATTCAACCACTTTCTTAATCTGTGTGAAAACCTCTAGGATGACTTGTATTTTCGGACAGAGGTAGTATACAAAAACTTATATTAAATAAAAAACCCGATAGCCGATGAGGCCTAGCTCAACTGGCTAGAGCTGAGGTTCTGAGATCTCTTGGTTTCAGGTTCAAATCCCTCTGGATGCAATAATGTGGGAGTCCTCCAGCGTAGTTTTCCTCTTTAGGAAAGTTGTACTCACATTATGTATGGTGTTTGTCCACTATTGCAAACCCGACAAAACAGAAGCATATCGTTTCTTGATCGTGAATTATGCATCTTTTGTGTAATTTTTTTTGAAGACAATAATTTAAGAGTCCTCTAGCATAGTTTTCCTCTTTAGGAAAGTTGTACCCACATTATGTGGTGTGTTTGTCGACTATTGTGGTTGTAAATGTTGTAGTGTTCTTCCTTTCATTTGTAATAAAAATAATAATAATAATAATAAAACCCCGACAAAATAGAAGCATGCATATCGTTTCTTGAACGTGAATTTTACACATCTTTTGTGTAATTTTTTTAAAAGTATCTTTTAGGTTCCTCTTTTACCGCAAAATGCACTATACTTGTTGAGGGAACAAGCCCTATAGAAAGGATAGTCATTCTTGCTAAGCCGTTAACACCAGACAAGTAGATGTTGCCGTCTTGGGAGCATTCTCAAAAGAGGCTATGCATATCTCTTTTATGTCCACAAGTGATACGATGGTCTTGGATCAAGTAACACTTAGTGATATAACGACTAATAGAATCTAAAATAAATCCAGTCACAAGATGATGGAGAGTTGATCTTCTTCCCTCTTACGAAACCAAAGAACTTTATCAAGCCGTTGTTTGTCGTCGTTATTCTAGCAACAGAATCTACTCAGTTAAAATGAGGTATCATCTATCGGCTAACTTGAAACGGGTGGAAGCCGAGGCAACCATGGTGTTTCCGTCAAAGCGTTATAAAAGAATATGGAAGTCATTGTGAAATATTAAAGTACATGCTCGAATCAAGGTTTTTTTGGGGGGTTTGGAAATCCTTACAAAAAGGTTTGCCAACCTCCGAGGCAATCGGCATAGAGGCATTGGAATGGTTCATGTGGATATACAATCATCCTATACCGAAATTACACATCATTGCTTATTTGACCGTGCTTTTTGAAAGAGGTATGGAACATTATTGCAGATGACGCTTTTCGAGGAAAACAAAGGTATCTATCTTGTCTTGATTTCTTTGAATTCCTTGTTGATAAAAAAAAAAATGTATCTATCTTGTCTTGTTAGAAAAAGAAAAGAAAAGATGAAAAACGGGCGGCTCAAATTATTTATACTCTTTAGGGATATGGAAGAGTAGATGTAGAGGTGGCCAAATAAAGAGGGATGTACTTTATTCTTTGACAAAACTACACTGTTTTAATACTAAAAAGGTTCTCCGGATATCAGTGGAATCATGTTATTAACCCCACATGGTATACACATATCTGCTCGTTTTTTTACTCCGGACATTTCTTATATAGAAAGCATCATTGGTGATCGTAAAAGTATGCTAGCATATTTTTCAAATTATAGTAAAAAGAAAAAGATAACACATGCTTATGTTTTGACAAAAAAAATGGTGTAACCGCCGGTTTTTCTAACCGCCGGTTTTTCAAACCGGCGGTTTGACGAACCGCCGGTTTCGGTTTAGGCGGATTCGGTTTTCTCGGTTTGCTCCTGTTCGTAGCTTACGGTTTTAAAATTTCATTTTCTTTTTCTTTTCATTTTTATATAACACTTATTATTTTCACTACAATAACAAATTATTATTATTTTAATTATAATTATTAAAGCGAATGTAATATATATATTATTTTAAATAGATTTCTATTCGGTTTTAAAAATAATATTAATATTATGTTGTTTGGTATATAATATATATATTACCGTATATTGTGTTGTTTTTCTTATATGTAAATTGTATTTATCTTTTCAACGCCATCACGATAATTCGATTTGCCTACGTATTTTTATATAATAATCGTCGGATGATAACACATATAAAAAATCAAGCAACGTAGTTCTAATTCTTTATTTTTTTAGTCTTTTATGGTTATGTTTGTTATTGTTTTTTTAAGTCTTTTATGGTTTTTAATAAGTTTTTGAGTCGGTTTAAGTATCAGTTGATTATAAATGTTGTTTTATGGTATTTTGAATAAGTTTTTGAGTTGGTTTAAGATATCGTTGATTATAAATGTTGTTTTATGGTTTTTGAATAAGTTTTTTTGAGTCGGTTTAAGTATCGTTGATTATTAAGTCTTTAATGGTTTTTTAATAAGTTTTTTGAGTCGGTTTAAGTATACGTTGATTATAAATGTTGTTTTATGGTATTTTGAATAAGTATTTTTTAGTTATTTTTTTATAGTTTCTATCGGGTTTTTTTTTATGGTTTTTTAATTGTTTTCTATAGTTTTTTTTAGTTATTAGTAGTAGGTTTCTTATAATTATTTTTAAGATATAAATTGCGTACCTTTAATCGACGTCGGTATTTCGAGAGCTTGTTCCTGCCGAAGTTTCAGTGTCACCGCCTTCGAACTGTGACTCCTCATCTTCTGACTGAATGTCTTGCACCATCTGCTCAGCTCATACCCAATCTTGACTAAGCATCTGCTTCTCTAAAGTGGTGGGATGAAGCGAACATCTTTTGTTGTTTAGCACATACCCCGCCATGTTTGAAAGTGCGTTCCAAAGGATTTGGTCGAAAGCAGGCAACTTAAAAACTCCATCGCCATAATTGCTAGAACTGGAAATTCCTTAACGTGTCTCTTCCACCACTTCAATAAGTCGAATCCGAAATCATAGTTATCGCCATCATAGCCTTCAAATGTAGTGTTTAGATATTTTGATATCTCTGTACGTTGATCGGATGATGATGTCGCCCCTTTCTGCCGTTTGAACTCATTTTCTCCATAACTTTTTAAGTCCTTCAGACACACTGCGACGGTTAGTAGAAGCACTTGCGGATGGATTGGGAACGCGTCGATTCTCAATCCATACATACGCTCATTTACAACATACAAATCGTTTAATAAATTTTCTAGTCTATCTACCTCAACCGTAAAATCTACCGGGGGCACATTATCAGTATCAGACAAAGCATCATAGTAAGCACCTAACATGTTAGACACACCTACTAGTCTTATACGAGGGTCGAGTATAGAAGAAATAATGTAGTGTCGTGTTCCATGCTTTCAAACTCGGAAGTTATTTCTACACATGCAGGCAAGACTAAATGTGATGTGGGTGCATAACATTTTGAAAACAATTCAGTAAATTTTTTGAATATTGAAAAAACATCCATCAGTGTCTTGCATCCAGTCCAAATAGAGGGATACAAACGATATTCGCTCGGACAATGTTCATTTACAAATTCACAAAAGGTATTTTTAATTTTGTTTGTTTTTTCCAAAGATCATAAGTCGTGTTTCCACTATCATGCATGTACATCTTGCGGCGGTTTGACTTGGCGATGACCTTTCTCTTTAAGAAATTTATACCACTTATGAACAAGAACATTTCTACCTAAAATATGGGAAATCGCATTTTTTATCGAAGTAATATTATGGTCATAAACTTTTAGACCATCCTTTACACACAAATTAAAAATATGGCATAAACATCTAACATGAAAAAATTGACCGTTACATAGAGGTTCACAATATCGGGATAAGTCGGGAATAGAAGCGAGTGTTGTTTTAAAAGATTGTCAAACGCAATAGAAAAAACTTTACCTTTTAAATCGTATTCTAAAAAATATCAACTAATCTGAGATGCAATGTTAGAAAGCACTATGGGTCTCGTTAAATAAACGAAAAGCAAGTAACATTTTTTGGACAATCCAAGTATTGTCAATCCAATGACCCGACACGCCCAAATAAAAATTGTTCGTCCTCCTATCCTCCCAAATATCGGCACATACACATATTCGGTATTTATTGTTCTTCAAAGTTTCTATAATAATATTTTGTCGTTTAATAAATTTATTTTTGAAATCCCTAGTCACCGTTGCACGAGGGATACGAGTAAAAGCCGGCTGCAAAGCCCCTTGTACGTAACTTTCAAAAATAGGATTTTCAGGAAAGCTAAAAGGAAGACCCATACCCGCAATAAGATCCATAGTTAGATCTCTACAGTTATCACGAGTGTAAATAAAGAGTGGATTAGTGTTACCTCCATTGGAGCTCGGCATGTTTATTTGGGATTGAGAAGAGCCGTCTTCCAATTTTTCCGGGTGTTTAGTTATAATGTGAGTCATAACGTTCCATAACCACCGGAATGTTTAAATTGATATTTTTCCCACGAAATTGCACACCCGTAGAACAATTTTCGGGGTTAGCTAAACCTATTTCATCAGTCCGAGGAACCTTTGTGAAAAATTCCGTAAAAATTCTCGATGATAACTTTTTTTCTTGTGTTGTGGCTCCGGCACTTTCACTAGCATGTAAATCGAATGACTCGGGAGTAGGAGTAGGATCAGCACTAGAACAACTATGACGACGCTGACTCCCACCATGTCCTTGTCTAGGTCCTCTATGACGGGAAGCATTAGGAAATACATCAACATCATCATCAACGTCGACTTCATCATTATCTTCAACTTCGTTAAGGTTGATGTTAAAATTTCCACCTTGAGACATTATATCGCTGTAATGACTATCAAACTCATCTTCATTGTAACCTGGAGGTGTTTCGAACTGAGGAATCGAAATGTGACTACCGGTGATAAGTCATGTAATATTGGGGTCTATAGCCACCAACAAGATCATCTGATTCCGGCACAAACGTATCATCACGGAAAGTAACATTTTGATTTCCTCTTGATGATTCACCTCTTCTTGACATTTTAAAAAATCTAAATTAAATAAAACTGTTATAAAAAAATTTAATTTAACTAACCAATTTTACTTATAACTAAAACCGAATTGAAGTAACGATTAAATCAGAACAACTTCAAATTTCGGTCTAGTAAGTAAATTTGATTATAAAAATTAATTTTTTTACACTTGTAAAAAAACTAGTTGAATAAAATACAAAACCAAATTTACTTATAACTAAAACCGTATTGAAGTAACGATTAAATCAGAACAACTTCAAAAATCGGTATCGTAAAGTAAATTTAATTGTTGTTTTTAACAACTAAACAAACTTGATAATCAAAGAAATTAATATAACATGTAAGAAATGAGTAGAAGATTGAGAGAGAATGAGATTGGTTTGGTGTAGGAATGAGGTAGTATTTATAGGAAATATTTTGGGGTGAGATTGGGAAAAAAAAAAAAAAAAAAAAAAAAAAGGAAATAGCCGTTGGAATTTGGAAATAGACGTTGGAAAAAGAAAGGGAAAAGGTATAAGTTATAATGTTATATGCACCCAGAAAAAAAGGTATAACTTATAATTTTATATGCACCAAAAAAAAAAAAAAAAAAAAAAACTGTTGGGCCGGTTCCGGTTCTGGTCCGGTTCCGGCCGGTATTACCCGGTTCCGGCCATCCGGTTCCGGTTCCGGTTACCAATAACACAAACCGGCAAACCGGCGGTTCCGGTTTCGGTTTGGCCACCTCTAATGCACACTATGCCGGCTTCTTATTTAGCTGTGGCATGCTCAGCTGATTCAATGAAATAAATAATATTTACCTTCTAAAAATAAAAATAAAAACTTGGATTCTCTATTTGTTAAAGTTTATCACCATATTTTAACTTTGCTCCCCTCATAAAATTTACGGTTTAAATATCACGAAGAATGAATTATAACGGTTTAATCTCCTTGATTACAAGAGATAATCATGGTAGCTTTAAATATAAGATCAGAATCTTTATTCCTAAGAATTTTTTTTCATGTTTATCTGTTATATCATGCACGTGAGCAATTTTGCCTAGCATATACTTAGGCCGACATGTAAGGTCCGAGCTGAGCCTACCGAGCTCCTTCGCGCTCTGGCCGACCTGAGAAGGTCGGGGAGGCTAGCTGGGCCGACCTCCCGTCAAGGACTCAGATCCGATGTTTAGACCTTAAGGTGGGGCTCTTGAGCCTTAGGATTTTGACCTCCTCTGTCTGTCTTTATTGTTGTGTTAATGTGTGGATGACACGTGACGATGTGTTGGTCCTACCTCCGTCAGTGACCTCACTGAAATTTTTTTTGCATCCGTCAGAGTATATGCGATGACTTAACTCCTGGATCCGCCAGAGTATTGCGGTGACTAAATTTTAGCACTATGGGGAAAAACATACGATGATTATTTTTTATATAAATGTTTAATTGGAACAAAATATGGATTCAAAAATTCAAGACACACGATGCTTTGTCGTGAAAACTAGTATCGATATTGTGGTGAATATGCAAGAGATTCAAAATAGCACGATGCTTGAAAACTTAAATGTAAAAAAGTTCAGAAAAAAAAAACCGTTTTCATCATATTTAAGTTAGAGTGATTGTTTTCTTTTTCACTTCTTTAGACTTCAAAAAAAAAAAAAAAAATTAAATTAAATAAAAAAAATCGAAATATATCAAATTTTACTTCCATAAGCTCACTTGATTGAAACCAAAGAATTGAAGGACCGACGTTAACCTCGCTAGGGGCACAGGCTTTCGGTGGATTTTTAATTCTTCCTTTTCCTTTAATTTAAAAGCGTTAAAATATTTCCAAGAACATCGATTGTAATTTACTTATAAGCTATGTAGTGTAATTTTATCTTTAAAAGAAAAGTGTTGACGAGAAAGAAAATAAAACTCATATACTCTTAAATAAAATTGAAACCATGAAGAACTCCACAACGAAGATCGGCATAGGCCTCCGACGTCGGTATTCATATCTCAGCTCGCTTCGAAAAAGCGGGAACTACATTTAATTTCAAGATAGTTAATTTCTTTGTCGACTTAGGCACTTTTTGCTGTATAGTTTTCGATTTCCATTTGAAACATTTGTACAATTTTATCCTGTTTTTGATATATATAAATATCCGGTTTTAACAAAAAAAAAAAAAAAAAATTGAAACCATGAAACTATTTTCGGATGCGTCATTATAACGTTATATATTGCATCATCATGTTTTAATTAGGTGTATGTGAAATTTCTTATCCAAGAATCTCCCCAAAAGAATTTCCTATTATTAGGCCGGCTTAGTGAATTCATACAAAGAGTTGACCCCAAACTCTCTAGTCAATTTTGTATAGTAAATTCCAGCTCATTAATAATAAAATTTTCCTTAATTGTGTGGTAAGCTGCTTGATTACGTTATTAAGAATAGTTTTTCTTAGAATTAATTATGGCCCCTGTCCTAATCATAGGTAGTTGACGACCGTAATTAACTTGGAATATTGCCATGTGAATCCGGCATTTGTGTTCTAATGTTTCTATCCAATCCATCATCTTTTCCATTCAATTTTATACTACCTCCGTCCCAAAATATAAATCCATTTAGGTTTTTTCACACTTATTAAGAAAGTTGGTAATATTGATTATGTGTCATTAATTTTGATTAAAATATTTAAAATGACCTTTGACTATTGATCGACCTTTTCTAAGTGTCCAATCTCACCTGCAGCAGGTGTCACGGTCAATCAGAAGATAATTGGTGAATAACGTCGTATCCCACATGGAAATGCGGTTGAGTACCAAAGTCGGTCTCGTCCCTAGTTCAGTCAACACAATAATTGAACGTGGTGACTTGTCGATCACCGGTTCTACAAACTAAATATGCACAAAATGAAGATTTAAAACTATATAAAAAAGAGATAGCCGAGCTATGATCCAATCTACTACTATCTAACCCTAACTCATAACCAGAAGTGATTTCGATATACTCTAATGTTCTTGGCATTGTTAAAGGATGTCGTCTCCTATTTCCGAAACTAAGCGCCAATTTCAACAACCTAGTTTTCTATGTCGAATTCAACAGTCCGCTGACCGGATTTAACTGACTCAACACGGTCTACGCTCTATGAGACGCTCGAAAATTCGATACAAACCTCACAACGAAACCGAGTCCGAACAACTCAATCGGTTTTACCGCGATGATCCTAGAACCCTTTTCCCGTATCCTCTCGCAAAATACATATGTAAAGAAGACGCGCGATATACGATTATCGAGTCGCGAGTTCAATAAAAGTCATTTACGAATAAGTTCTAGAACGATAACAACACCGAGAATCTAACAATCATAACATCAAAACACTTCAATCAACGAGTTAAGGATTCGATTTCATAGACTATCACATAACTCAACTATCGGGCTATTAGCTACTCATCTTATCAACAAAAACAACAAGAAATCAACAATAAATATAACAAAAACAAAGATTGAAAGCAAGAACAAGAAAGGAAAACAAAATACCAAATATATTATGCCGTAGAAAATCGATTCACCGAACGAAATCCCGTCAATAACGCGTCAAGCTATCTTCGAGAATCAACGGATTACAACAATCTACAACTAAACTAAGCTAATATACCTATAAATCTAATCTAAGCTAAGAAAAACGCAGAAAAATGATGAAAAACGAGTTGGGGAAGAGGAAGTTTGGATCTAGATCCAAAATGGGGGTATTTATAGTGTTTTATGTGTTCTGGACGCTAGGCGTGCGCCTAGGAAAGTGTAGGCGTACGCCTATGATGATAAAAAACACGTCATCAAACTTTCGGCCAAATTCAACGCTAGGCGCAGTGCCTAGCATTTCTCAGGCGCGCGCCTAGCCGACACACCTTCAGAAAAACAGCCATAACTTTGTCTGTAGACCTCCGATTTGAGTGATTCAAGATACGTTGGAAAGCTCATTCAATTGTCTACAACTTTCATGAAGACGTCCAGCCCAGAAAATGCCTTTAAGATGGATAAAAATGCGGATCAATGGAAGGTATGGTTGTAGTACCACCGCGTTTTGATCCGTTTGAACGTTTAAGCTTCGGGCATATGTTCCAATCCTCGTAACTCGCCTTTCGGACATCTCAAACACCTAAGTCCTGTACAAAATCACAACAAATACCACACATAATCCCTACAGGACACTAGGGTGACCGAGAATGTATTAAAACACCGAAAAATAATGAGATTTCCGGACTTTTCGTCCTAGGTCTCGAAATGATAACCAATGTGTAAAATACATCAAAATACAATCAAATGTCTCCGGAAACATATAAAACGAGGTATAAACGGGGTATAATTACATAGTAAATGATAGCCAATTTGACTCTCATCAACTATTATTAATGCAAAGTAGTAAGAAATGGATTGGTAATAATAAATGAGGGGTAAAATGAGAAAAATGTAATAAATGCTTCATTGGTTATCTAAATGGTCTTACAATATGAGACAAAACAAAAAATCTACACCCCCGTCCCGTAATATAAGTCTTTTTAACTTTTTTGTGGTGTCCTAAAATATCAGTCATTCCCACAATCCAATACAATATTAAATGCATTGTTTTCACTTTCACACTAAACAATGAAATATTATTAGTCAATCCCGGAAAACAATACACTATTTTAAAAAGTAACTCATTTATTATATTTTCTTAAACTGTGTGAAATGGTCAAAAGGCCTTATATTATGAGACAGAGGGAGTAAATGGATTATATTTTGGGACAGATGTAGTATTTGTGTGGAAAAACTATTATACTCTCTCCGTCTCGTCCCAAAATATAAATTTGTTTAGACGTTTACATACGAATTAAAAAAGGTTAAATGTTATTAATTTTAATTTTTTTTAGGAATAATTGTAATGTTAAAAGTCATGATCAAATGCCCTTTGATTCTCATTATATTATTTCTAAAGTAGTGAAAAAATAGGTGAATATATAATAAATTAAGGGTAAAAAAAGAAAATATATAATAATAAATACTCAATTAATATTATATTATAAATGAATTTATATTATGAGATAAATCCAAAAGGCTAAAGGGATTTAGTCGGAGTCCATACTTACTATAGCATAGAAGAAAAACTATCAGATCGAGGGATTTGTACATATCGTTTAGAAAGAATTTGTTCATTTACGAACTTTCATATCCTATGTTAATGTTGAAATTAGCTGTCATTATATCAGTTTTACTTATATCATTTTAGAACAATAAGGGAGATAGGCGGATATTCAGGCCATGGGAGTCAGATGCCATTCTGGCCACCACCATAGCCCTTGGTGGGCATCCAGATAGACGGATTTAACATTATGACCGCAAGGGAGTTTATACAGTTTGGTCTGGTACTTCATGGCCTTATCACTATGTCGCCCATCTTCTGTTACAGGGCCAGCTTCTTCAAGCGGGGAGAGTAAGAGTTGGAGGAGTTGCTGGCAGCTTCCTGTGCAGCCACGTATTCAGCACTTCTTGTGGAGATGCCTGCATGATTGCCTCGCTATTGGGCAGGGATTACAGAGGAGGCAAATGGGGGATGGTCGTTGCCTGGCATGCGGGGAGGGTCTGGAAACTTTATGATACCTGTTTTTCGAGTGTGAGATGGCAGATAGGATTTGGCAAGTGTCTCCATTTTATAGGATCTTGGGGCGCCTACGTTCTGCCTCATTTTCGGATTTCTTTATGCGATTACTAGAGTTTCAGGGTGTTCAAGGCACCGTGAGCTTTGTGTGGCTCATGTGGGGGATTTGGAAGGAGCGTTGTTCTGCGGTGTTTGATGATCAGGCTGTTTATGTCTCCGCGGTATGTATGCGCTTTCTGGAAGCATCGGCAGAGTATGCAGAAGCTATGGAGGTTTATCGGACGCCGGCCTCTGTTCCACACTTTGTGGATAAGTGGGTGCGGCCATCAGAGGGAGATATAAAGGGCAATGTTGATGCGTTAGTTATTGAGGCGGGAGCAGGGGTTGGAGTCATTTTCCGAGACTCTCATGGGACAGTTCTTTATTCTTTTGCATATCACTTCAATCCAGCTGGGGACTCGGTAGAATATATGGAGCTAAAGGTTATTTCCTTGGATTTGGAAGAAGCACGTCATTTGGGGATTCAACGACTACAGGTAGAGAGCGATTGTTTGGTGCGTATCTCGAGGCCCCGTTCCTATTTAACTGTCGTAGTTGTCAAAACTATTTTTTTTTACTGTCGTAGTTACGTTTTCAAAATATTATTTATTGTATTTTTCTATATTTACCCTTATTTATTAAGAGGCGGGAGATTGAAAACAAAATTATATTATATTCAATGATGTTATTATCATTTTCATTTTAAGTCAATGCATTAATTATTCTTCTTATTATGTGTGTTTTAGCAGTTAAATAGAAACGAAGAGAGTAATATATAGGCTAATGGTAAAATATGTCTGAAAGGAACATACTAACATACGTTAAGGTCAAGTTTAATTCCATTAAGTGGATATTAGTTATAAGGCCATCGTTAGAGAATTAATGATCATTTAGGACACTCCGAAATCTTATTTAGTTATAAGGACATTCTAATTTTAAGAAGGAAACTTATTTAGTTATAAGAACATTCTAATTTCAAGTGGATAAAGAAGAAGAAGGAAAAAAAGGAAGGAAGGAAGAAAAAAAAAAGAGGAAGCGCTGGATGGAGGAAAAAAAATGCGCTGATGTTTGTTTGTTTGTTTTTTTATTATTATTTAAATTCACCATGTTTCTAAAGGTTATATATTTTGATCTAAAACTCGGATCGTCAAAATTCTAAAGGATACGGTTTGATGTCTGATGCAGGGACATTGATGACTGATGTAGGGACATTGATGTCCGATGCAGTGACATTGATGAATGATGCGGGGACATTAAGCTAAACAAGATCGTCAAATGATTCAAGATCGTGTTAAAGAATTGAGGGATTCCACAATGAATCCAATTATCAGGAGGGCACAAACAACGTGTGGCCATTACAAGAGTCATAGTGAAGAGTCTTTGTAGTTCCACCAAACTTGTACTTCTATCCATATTAAAAGCTCCACATTTGGAGAAATGCAAAACAAGAGCAGAGTCGATCGATGCGATTGTTAGGTTTTACGCAAATGACATTGATGTCTCGATCGCAGGGACATTGACGACTTACGCAGGTGACATTGACGACTTACGCAAATGACATTGATGTCGATGCGGACACATTGATGACTTACGCAGTGACATTGATGTCTCAAGAAATGACATTGATGATCAGTATTACTTTAAATAATCGATGCAATGATATTGATGTCACCGCATATACAACTTGATACACACATTTGATAACTTTGTAAAGTAACTTTATTTCTTTATTATCTTTAAATATTTGATTGATGTTGGTTTATTTGATTAGTGTTGGTTTAAATTTTCGATAACTTTGTAAAATAACTGTATTTCTTTTGTTTTGTTTTTTTTGTTTAAATGCATATTTTTACAACCAAATGTATGCATAAATTGTTACAATAACACGTCACTGCATAAATCGTTATAATAACACGTCAGTGCATAATTCGATACAATAAGACATCACTGCATAGATCGCTACAATAAGAAGTCACTGCATAAATCGCTACAATGAGACGTCATTGCATAAATCGCTACAATAAGATGTCACTGATCAAGGTTGTCAATGGATCGCGGCGGTCAATACATCATGGTAGCCAATGAATCGCGGCGGTCAATGCATCGGGGTGGTTAATGGATCCCGGTGGCCAATGCATCTAGGGTAGGTGGTCAATGCATGACGGTGATCAATACGTCACGTCGATTTTTATGAAGAAAAAAATTGATTTTATGAAATTTATTCGGAAAAATATCAAATTTGATTTTAGAATAAAGAAGATGAAAAAATATGAATTTTAGTGAAAAAATTATGATGATCCGAGTTTTAGATCAAAATATATGACCTTTAGAAATATGGTGAATTAAAATAAAAATAAAAAAAATAAATAAAAAGTGGGCGAATTTTTTTTTTTTTTTTATTTTTTTACTTTGAACGTTTTTTTTTTCCTCCTTCCTTTTTTTTTCCTTCTTCCTCTTTATCCACTTGAAATTAGAATGTCCTTATAACTAAATAAGTTTCCTTCTTAAAATTAGAATGTCCTTATAACTAAATAAGATTTCAAAGTGTCCTATTACCCCTAATAAGTTGAAAATCAGTCATTTTAAATAATTGACCCATAAATTAAACCTGTGTGACAGAAGTACTAATTAAAAAAAAAAAAAACAAGAGATTGGACTGAAATTTGTTAATATTATTCATATTGAGCATATGGTTTTGGCGCAATGAAGTTCTTCATCATAGCGATAAGCAAAAACTTTCGGTGGTGATGCTTTTATCCCAAGCGATTCGGAAGGCTCGTGAGTTCAGACTAGCCTGGCAAACTTTTTTTTTTTCTGTTGATAGTTCTTGCTTCCAATTAGCGATTTTTTTTTCCGTTGATTGAACACTATGTACAAATTTGTTTATAAATAAAGATCCTCCTTCAATCAAAAGTTGTTACATCAGTGGATGTTGAACCAATTTTTTTTTTTAAAATTGTTGCCTTTCTTTTTCATCTCCGTTGACTTTAATCCTTAAACAACGATGATACACAAGGCCAATTCTAGCTAGACCGGTTAATGATCCGAGCAAAATCGAGTATATACTATTTAAACTAATGAGATTGCTCGTAATCGTTCGTTTAATAAGCAAATATAAAATAAGTTTAAACTCGACTCGATTGAAAGACGAAGTGTTAAAACTCGTGTACAAGTTTGGCTCGGTAAACGTATTTTTGTCTTTCAGCTCAAGTTCGACCGACTAGCTAGGTAGTTAAGGCAATCAAGTCTACATGGATAAACAACAAATAATACAACAATATTTAAATATCATAGTAAAAAATTATTATAAACACACTATGAATATTTTACAAAATTTCTATGTAATGTCTATTACGAATAGATAGTTTACTATATGATGGGTTAGGTTTATGTTATACATTAAATTATTTATATAGAAGCATGTAAGTTCGCAAACATATTTGAAAGTTCACGAGTTGATATGATTTTTCTTACATACATTTTTTGTTTTGAAAACCTTCGATATCCGGAACTAATTGACCATACTAATCCGAAGTTCGGATCGGGTCGTGCAATTTGACTCTTTCGCACGAGTAATGTCTGACCAAAAGCTCTTTTAACATAACCATACACATCAATAATAATTTTCAAAATCGATATTTTCTTTATTGAAACGGTAGCAAGAAATATAACCTACACACCCTTTTGCCTTGAATTAGGCTCGAACACATACCTTCATGGGCTTCAATAATGCTCAAAATGGAAATTTCTATATTAAGAAAAACGGAAATTTTATTATGGTTCTGGACCAAGTATGACTTGGTGATCCGGGACCAATAGAAAAACAACAAAACATACAAGGGCCCACCGTGTAAAATATAAATCCCATGTTTTTACGTTTTTACCCTTCTTATAAACAATTTCATTGGTGGAAAAGTATGACATGGTGATCCTGGACCACCATAAAACCACTGTAAGAAAAATAGATATAAAGATACAAAAAAAGTTTCACTATAAATTCTTCAAATGACGATGTTCAACAACTACTTATAATGGTCTGTTCTATTGGGACACATTGTTTACTTAGAGCACTTGCGGTAGATACTGTAAATTATTTAAAAACTTCATTGTAGAGATTTCAACAGAAAAAATAACACTGCAACAAATACTCTATTTTTTACTATAAAATACAGATTATGTAAAATTTTCTTTACATCTACCGCATACATCCAAATTCTGTAAATTTTCTTTTATATCTTCCGCATTATGTAAAATAAAGAAGTCTGATGCATTTCATCTTAAATAATATTCTGTAAAGTAGAAAAACATGTATTTAAAACTGTACAATAGAATATTCGTTAAGAGTATCTGATACGAATGCTCTTACAACATCGTAATTACAAATAAATTTTTATATTTACATATGGTGCAAAAGTAATTAGGATGCGAACAAAACTTACCCTTGTAATTCCCATTGGTCTAATAAAAGAAAACCCCCTTTGGTTGGTGGCCCCGTATAGATGTACCCAAACGATGAACGGGCCGAGCCCACTTTGAGCAAATGTTACATGTTTTTTCAGAGGAATAAATTTTTATATTATAGTGAAGGAGATGACGGAGATTCAAACTCACAAAAAAGTCTTTAAGAAAAAAAAAAAAAAAAAAAAAAAAAAAAAAAACACTCATAAGTGTAATTCAATACCCATGTTTCGTGTTTTATAACCAAAATTGGAATATCACAAGTTCAATTAATACATTCTCTCATCGTAACGATACAATATTCCGGTATATATATATATACTACATCCGTCTCATATTATAAGTCATCATAGTATTTTTCATTCGTTCCATAATATAAGTCATTTTCACATTTCAATGTAATAATTAATGCTCTTTTTTTGTTTGACCATTTATTGAATTTCTTAATTATCCAGCTAATACCGTTTACTCAACCCTCATTAATATTTTTTTTGTACTGTTTCTTTTTTTTAGATTTTTTTTTTTGTATGGTGTAAAAGAACACATGTTTTTACATTCAATTTGTAATTATAAAATATTGTTTATTTTTTTGGAGTGGAATAAAAAAATATTGTTGTAAAATTAAAATGTGTTCCAGAGTACTATTAACGACAATAATAGAAAAAATAAAATTAAGACGAGTTAATGAATACCAAATTTACGTGATTCGGTCAACATGAACAAAGCCTATAAGTAAAAGAGATATACGTGATTTGGTCGATATGACTTAAGCCCACATAATAAAGAGAATAATATCAATGTAATTAATGATGAAACTCACGTGAAACCAAAAAAAAAAAAAAAAGAAAAGAAAAGAAAAGGAAAAAAAGTTATAATATCTTATTAAAAAAAGAAAAAACTCCTACTCAAAAGACCTACAATGCTCCGACCGTCCCTAAAAAATTATGAATGATATAAAATAAGCTCTACCCAAAAGATATACACTCCTTCCTTCTAAAAGAAAACATGTACACTGTTCTGTCCGTCCCTAAAAAATTATGAATGATATATACGTCATTTGATTCAATTTGTAAAGACTGCATTTTATTTTAGGCCCGGAAAAAGAAAGATAAGATAAGAATGTTTTTATGTTCAGGTTCTGGCGGACCTATTCCAAATGATTCCCAGATGCTGAATATAGGACAGATGTAACTCATGCACAAACTGCTTTGGCATCTCATCTGTCAAAATGAAGAGATTTTTTTCATACAGCAATCCCACTAAAAAAAAAAGAAAATATTAATTCCGCTCAAAATTGAATAAAATTGTTGAGTGCTTTCCATCTATAATACCCGTCAAAGTTACTTGGCGTTTTCAAACTAAATCCATGTCAATAAAATTTCCATAAAATTGGATTATATCATTAAACATAGAAAATAAAATAAGAACTGAAGGACAAAATATAAAAAAAATTAAAATATGACGCGTGAAGATTTTATCTTTCGAAAGATATGTCTTTTTATTTATTGTCATATGCTTCATTCATTGTCCAAATTTTGCCTACAGCTGCTTGATTTAATAAAATATCCGGTTTATACCAAAATAAAAAAAATAAGCTTCATTCATTGAATAATGATTTAAAGGATTTTTTAGAGAAGAAGGGAACATTTTGCCTTTTTTTTTACGGAAAAAAACACACGCACACATACTTTTATCTCCGCCGGGACTCGAACAACCTCAATGATTACCGTTGAGAATATTTTGCCCATTTAAAATTTGATATATGAAGTGTTTAACCATATCGTATTTCATCATATTGTTTGCGTTTAACCCCTGTAGTATTTTATTACATTGTTTGTCCTCATAAGGTGTTTGCCGTAAACCCTAAACCCTACACGATAATGATAATTATATGTAACAAAGATAACATTTTAAGCAAAAAGATACTTTATTCTCTTGTGGTTTGCTCTTAAGCTTATTTCTTTAAAATGCTTTAATTTTTATGATTATGTAACACTACCGAAAAACTTAGAAATAATGTGTTGGATTTATGAAAAACCTTAGGGACACACCTTATATATATATTAAAAAATCATAGGTACTAAACATCTTATGCTAAAAAATATTTTTTTAAAAGAATATCGAATGTCTTAAAGATTAAAAAAAAATCGAAAGATGTTTTTTTAGGGCAAAGATAGATATTTTTTTTTTCCAAAAATAAGAAATAAAAAAAAGAAGGTAGTGGAGGGGTTTACATACATTTTTACTGCTGCAAATTTCCCCCACACTGTTCTTACGCGTAACAAAATCCATCGGCTTTACAGACTGGAACTTCCTCAAAAACTCCATAACCGCCATACCCAACTCCGCCTCCCTCTCCTCCTCCCGCCGGACCTCCCCACACCAATGCTTCTTTGATCCCAAAAAGCCTCCACCGTTCTACGCAACAGCCTGCAAAACTTACCCCTTTTGCTTTGAATGCACAAACTTTCTGCAAAAATGATAACAGGAATCAAGATTGCACCTTTTTTACTCGTTGGACTCTTTTCTTTATTATTCGTTCATGCAAAGTCCCAAACGTCTCAAGATGATTCTGCAGCTATGTTTGCCCTGAAGCAGAGCCTAAACCCGCCAAAAGAACTTGGATGGTCCGACCCGGATCCGTGTAAATGGTCCTATGTGGGTTGCTCTTCTGAAAAACGGGTTACCCGGATTCAAATTGGGAACCAAAACCTTAAAGGTACTCTTCCTTCAAGTCTCTCAAATCTCACCCAACTTGAGCGTTTTGAGGTTCATGGAAATAGTATTTCTGGGCCTTTGCCAACTTTGAGTGGACTAGGTTCTCTTCAAGTCATATTGCTTAGTGATAACCAGTTTTCTTCATTTCCTAGTGATTTCTTTGATGGAATGTCTTCTTTGCAATCTGTTGATATTGATAATAACCCTTTCTCTGCGTGGGAAATCCCGGAAAGTCTGAAAAGTGCTTCAACATTGCAGAATTTTTCTGCAAATAAAGCTAATATTACCGGGACGGTTCCCACTTTTATTGGGCCTGATGCATTTCCTGGATTGCAAAATTTGCATTTGGCTATTAATAATTTGAATGGAGGGTTGCCCTCGAGTTTTTCTGGGTTGCAGATTGAATCTTTGTGGTTAAATGGACAAAATCTTAGTGGTGGAATTGATGTCATACAAAATATGACACTCTTGACTGAGGTTTGGTTGCATGTTAATATATTTTCTGGGCCATTACCCGATTTTTCGGGTTTGAAGGCGTTGGAGACGTTGAATCTCAGACAGAATTCTTTCACAGGTCCTGTTCCGTCAAGTTTGTTTAATCTTGAGTCATTAAAGGTTGTGAATTTAACCAATAATTTGTTGCAAGGACCAATGCCACAATTTAAAAGTGGTGTGGCGGTGGACATGGTCAAGGATACAAATAGTTTTTGTTTGCCACAACCTGGTGATTGTGATCCTAAAGTGAATACATTGCTTTCGATTGCAAAATCCGTAGGCTATCCTCAGAAGTTTGCTGAAAGCTGGAAAGCAAATGACCCTTGTGCATCTTGGATAGGGATCACCTGCAATAGTGGTGGAAACATCACTGTTATCAATTTTGGGAACATGGGTCTTACGGGTACCATTTCTCCTGATATTGCCTCACTTACGTCGATGCAAAGAGTGCTTCTTTCCAAAAACAATCTCACCGGGACTATACCCCAAGAACTTGCTACTCTCCCAGCACTCAAGGAACTGGATCTATCGAATAACAATCTCTTTGGCAAAGTACCAGTTTTCAATAGCAACGTTATTGTTAACACCAATGGGAACCCCGATATTGGCAAGGATCATAGTTCAACTACCCCTGGCACACCTGGTTCTGCAAGTGAGGGCGGTTCGCTAGACACAAATAAGAAATCTGGAAGTAGAACTGCAATTGTGATAGGTTCTATTATTGGGAGCGTGGTTATCGTTTGTTTGATTGGAGTGGCAACTTTCTGCTCGTATAGAACGAAACAAAAGAAGTTTAGCAGAGTACAAAGCCCAAATCGTATAGTTATACATCCACCCCATTCATCATCTGATAACGACAATATAAAGATATCCGTTGCAGGTGTAGGTTCAAATTTAAGTGCACTCAGTGAAACTGATCACGTTTCTCTTAGCGGAGCTTCTGATATGCATATGGTGGAGACAGGGAACATGGTAATCTCCATTCAAGTACTCAGGGCTGTGACCGGTAATTTCAGTGAGGAGAATATATTAGGTAAAGGAGGCTTTGGGACTGTTTACAAAGGTGAATTGCATGATGGAACCAAAATTGCTGTCAAAAGAATGGAATCCTCATTTCTCAGTGAAAAAGGGCTTGCTGAATTCAAATCAGAGATTGCTGTTTTGACTAAAGTTCGTCATCGACATCTTGTTGCACTTCTTGGATATTGTCTTGATGGAAATGAGAAACTTATAGTTTTTGAATACATGCCTCAAGGGACATTAACTAGGCATCTATTTAATTGGGCAAGTGAAGGGCTGAGACCGTTGGAATGGACAAAAAGGTTGATCATTGCATTGGATGTTGCAAGGGGAGTCGAGTACCTTCATGGTTTAGCTCAACAAAGCTTCATTCACAGGGACTTAAAACCTTCGAATATTTTGCTCGGGGATGATATGAGGGCTAAAGTTGGTGACTTTGGATTAGTGAAGTTGGCTCCTGATGGAAAATGCTCCATTGAAACAAAAATTGCTGGCACTTTTGGATATCTTGCTCCAGAATATGCAGGTAAACACTTTTGATTAGTCTACTTGAGTTCTGCTGTCAAAATTCTTGAATAATCAGTACTAGGCTTGAATATTTTTTTGGTTTTTGTATCTTTTTGAGTGAATGTCTGATTGTTGCCCAGTCAAATAAGACTTGCCATGAGGTAGTGAGTTCAGAGTTATGTCTTGTGGACGTCTATTCACATTCATTTTATTTTACCCTTACAATTTTTTGAACAAGAAATTCTAGTTTATTAAGGTTGAATGAATATTGTTGGGTTCAATCTTCAGTACTAAAGATTGATATTTATTGACCTTATTTGTAGAGGTACATAAGCTCGGCTGGTAATCTTTAGTGAGTATTGATACATGTCTACGTACTCCGCAAACTGCTGCTAGTAGGGTTCATTTTCTGGGATATTCCATGAATAATATATCTTGAAATGAAACATTGTAATTTAATATAGTTTGTTGAGTGCATCAGAAAGGAAAAACTTGACAGCTCTACAACCCATGATAAGGGGAAGTTATTGTGTGGTGAGGGAATTTGTGGTGAAGTGACGGGTGAAACGATCAAAACCACACAGTTTTAATACAGAATGAAGGTGTGTGGTGTGCCACACGGTGTCTCCGCAACGTGTGGAGACACCACACAATAATCTCCCCATGATAAGGGTTAAATTCCCTTTCCGGGGAAATGCATGGCAAATTCATGGTAGTATATATCAAAGACTCAATTCCCATGTTTGAACATAAATATATTTGTTGCAGCTTCGAATTTTGCCCACTTTTGCTAATATTTGGGCCTATTCAGTCATTTCTATCTCTTATTTCTGAAATCTTTGTCAATATAGCCTCTATTTCAACGTGTTTGACGTTTTATTTCCTTGATCTAATGCAACAAATCTATTAATCTCTTTGCTGTGCTCATCTGTTGTGACAGTTACTGGAAGAGTAACTACTAAAGTCGATGTCTACTCATTCGGTGTAATACTAATGGAACTGATCACTGGCCGGAAAGCTCTTGATGAAAGCCAAGGGGAGGAAAGCGTGCATCTCGTGACATGGTTCCGAAGAGCTCTCATAAACAAAGACAACACATTCCGTAAGGCTATCGACCCAACCATTGATCTCGATGAAGAAACCTTTAATAGTGTAACCACAGTTGCTGAGCTGGCAGGACACTGTTGTGCAAGGGAACCATATCAAAGGCCAGACATGGCTCACGCCGTCAATGTCCTATCGTCTTTGGTTGAGCATTGGAAACCGTCGGATATGAATAATATAGATGATCTCTTTGGTATTGACCTTGATATGTCATTACCACAAGCACTCAAGAAATGGCAGAATCAAGAAGATACTACAATTGGCTCTGTTTCGTCTTCTTCTTACCTTCCGAGTCTGGACAATACTCAGACAAGTATTCCTGCTAGGCCTCACGGGTTCATGGATTCGTTTACTTCTGCTGATGGTAGATGATGAGAAGAAGAATTTAACATCGTACTCGTGTCCCCTCAAAAAAAAAAAAAAAAACATCGTACTCGTGGTTATCATCTGAACCGTATATTGATTAACGGGTCCTACAATTCTAAATGGTTGACCGTAGTCGTTTTATTGTTTTCGAACATGGATCTTTTGGACATCATATATTTGTTTTTTTAATAGATCATGCATGAGTCCTATGTTGTAGCAGTGCTCAAACTAAGAGTATCTCCAACAATAAAGTTTTTAAAAGCTTTATTGGTACGTCACGTCACACATCTATAAACTTTTTTTCTATAAACCTTTTCTTCACAATCATAAACATTTTTACACTACCACATCATCATCTTATAAACCTTTTCATAAACCTTTTATAACTTTACAAAAACCTTTTATCTCTACAAAATAGACCCATTGTATAAATATTTTATTATTTAATAAAATAAATTTAATTTTTTTTTAAAAACTATATAACATTATTGGACACATAACCAACAAAATTTAAACAAAATAAAATAGGAAAATACGACAGATAAACTATAAATGCTATCTTCTACATCTACTTAAAAGCAGCCGAAAGAAAAAATAATAAATAAACAAAATAGGAGAAGCTGCACCAACGTTGTTGAACCCCAAAGAAAAAAAAAAAAAATAAAAAATAAAAAAAATAAATAAATAAATAAATCCAACTGGACATGAATGAACCGGTTTGTGCAGATAGAGTGGTAGGAAAAACTTTTTCAGACAATCATCACCCTCCAATGCAAAAGTTTTTTTCATAAAGCCTTTTAAAAATAAAAAACTGATTGGAGATTCTTTCTGGGACTAACTACTAACAGTACTCTGCTTCAAGTATGGTTTTGTTTCGTATATTTATTTATTTACTATATCTTTTTTAGTTGTTTATTTTCCAAGTTTGACTTGGTCTTCTACAATATCATACTCCCTCCATTTCGAAATAACTGAGGATGTGAGTTAATACTTTAATTTGAATATCAAAATGACTAAAAAATTCTTAGTCTATATTTAATACAATGCTGTATTTATCTCTAACATTAATAAATAAGGGTAGATGTAGGAAAAATATAATAAATGCTGCATTAGAAATGTAACTACCTATGATATTTTAGAATGAATCTTTTTGGCAACTACTCCCTCCGTCCCACAATACAAGGTTTTTTTTTTGGTCATTTAACACTGTTTAAGAAAACCTAATAAATGAGTTATTTTTTAATATTTCAATGTAAAATATTGTATTGTTTTATGAGATTGACTAATAATATTGCATTTTTTAATATGAAAGTGAAAACAATGCATTTAATGTTGTATTGAATTGTGAGAAAGACTTATATTTTAAAACACCACAAAAAAGTTAAAAAGACTTATATTGGAGGACGGAGGGAGTATTTTGGAATGGAGGGAGTAACTTCTAAGACTAATTGTACAAGCACACACATTCCAAAGTGTTTATAGGAAAAGGAGTCACCAAAGTGCTACCTCCGTCCTAAAATATAAGTACATTTAGTTTTTTAGTTTTGTCTCAAAATATAAGTCTATTTATAAAACCAATAAAGCATTTATTACATTTTTCTCATTCTACACCTCATTTATTATATACTCAACAATTTTTCACTATTTTGCATTAATACTAATGAAAGGTCATTTTTGTCTTTTTAATCAAATTTAATGATACATAACAAATTTAACTAACTTACTTAATAAATGTGAAAAAATCTAAACAGACTTATATTTTATGACGGAGGTAGTACATTTCTAACTCATGTTGTATGCAAGAGGGTTTAAGGTTTTTATATATAGGGTATGGAGAGTTCGGGGTTTGTGGCTTAACGTGTGTAGTTAGTTATTCAGAGGATAACAAATGGATAAATGAGGTTTAAGGTTTAAAGGTCCAAAAATAAAGTTTAACATTTAGTAGTAATACATATCAAGTGAATTATAATTAATCGATTATAATTAATCAATCAACTAATTAAAAAAAAAAAGGACTAAAGTCACAATAGGCCGACACAATAACAAATGGGCAACGACATTTGTGGGTTTTTTTCCCTAAGCATTTCATTGAAACATGGGTTATTATGTTTGAATGGATCGATGTCTCAAGCAAGATGAGTAAACAACACCTTTAGTCTCCTATCTTTCCTAAAAAGGAGAGACTTAGCCCTCATATTTGATTTTGGTTTGATCGATCCCTTATCTTTTAAATTTTTTGTAATTTTGATCTATTTAGCTCGAATTTAGGGGTTTATCCCCAACTTCATCTTCTTTAAATCATTCCTCTAATCATTCATCTTGGAAAACGATTTGGTGATTTGCAATATAGATTAGAGGATTGATTTAAAGAAGATTAAATTGGAGATAACCCCTAAATTCGAGCTATGTTAAGGCTGAGAAAGATGAACGAAAAACGACTGGAGGAAGAATAGTGGAAAAAAGGTTTTGTTTTACACGCTATACAGTAGTAACATTACTGAGATAATTTATTTATTTTTTGTAATTTTTTTCTTTAGAAATTGATTAAAATAATAATATTTTAAAATGCTAACGGTGCGTGAAGGATGCGCACAGGTTTTCCATCATTTTTGTTGACTGGATGTTAAATGGACCAAAGTTGCAAAAGGTTTAAAAGATAAGGGACCGATCAAACCAAAATCAAAGATGAGGGCTAAGTCCCTCTTTTATTAGAAAGATAGGGGACTAAATCTGCAATTTGCTCCAAGCAAAATCAAAGACAAAAAAGAGTATGTGGCAAGTTTCCAAAACCGTTACAGATAAAATAAAAGGGAATAAACCTTTTACACATCGTGGTTTGACAATTGAACTCGTGGTTTAAGAATATAAGATTTACATCCATGCGGTTTTTCACAAACCTTAAATTAGACTGGAGTATTCTTATTTTCCATGTTATTCCGTCTTCTTGTCTTGTCCTTCTTTCGGGAAGAATATTTTCAGAAATGATGGTAACTGTGGGAAAGGAAAAAAGGTTAGTCACCTGCAAGGGCGGAGCCAGGATTTTCACTTGGGGTGGGCTAATAGACTATATCAAATTCGTCGGGTGGGCTGGATTAAGAATATTTTATGGATCGAACGGAACTATATACACTTATTAGTGTAATATTTTTTTTTCGGGTGGGCTTAGCCCCTATGTCTTAACATAGGTCCGCCACCTGAAATCGAATCAAAGAAGTTAGTGTTTGTTCAATTGTTAAATTATGAAAAGAAGGCTAAAACATGAATAACAATAAAATAAGAATATTTCGGTAAAATATTCTATTATATCTATCGGAATTGTTGTGGAAAAAACCTACGAAGGTAAACCGTATATTTTGAAATCATGAGAGGATAAATGATTTAACTGGCAAAAGACCCCACGTTATTTTCTCACCAAATTTTTCATCAAAATTTGAATTTTTAAAAAGTTTGTTTTCCTTCAAAAAAAAAAAAAAAAAAAAAAAAAAAAAAAACAGTTGTGTTTAAAGTGACGACCTGTCGTCGCAAAAGTTTTAAATCATGTTGGAATAAAATGAATTTTTTGTAGTGTCTTTTATATCATTCCCTTTTAAAGTTTTTATACCACTTTATTACATGGGGCTTTAAATTAAGTTATTATAAATCTATACATGCATGTGGCTGATGACGCAGAATATGCAATGGAATCCGCCGCATAATCGGATATAAAGTAATCAGGCGTCGTACCCGGATTAATTCAAAACTAAACATGATAATTTATACACTCTCATACTCTATAAGGTTTGTTATATTATATTTTTCTTTAATATAATATAACCATTGTTACTAGGAGGAAAATACTCAAGTTTTTTCAGAGAAAAATCGTGGCATTGATCGACAATAGACTTCTACCCGGTGTCTTGTAGTTGTGTAAATCACTCAAGTCGAAACGAGTAAAATAACTGATAAATGACTTGACAACTTAAAATATTTTTGAGTAAGAATATTTTGAACTTGAGCTAAAGTTGAGATTTAAAGAAGTTTTAAAATTCATACCAAGCTCGAGTTTTACACCAAGCTTACCAAATTTAATAGATTTTGAAACTTATTTCGAGAATATTATAGATTGTCATATTATAATATTAAAAAGTGTTATTTCAGACAATTATTGTATAATATTTTTTTATTAACCATCCAAAGAAGAATTTATTGGTTACCGTACTAACTTTTAAAGCAAAATATTTGATAGAAAACTATTCACGAGTAGCTTGACTCGGTTACGACCATAATCCACCACCTGGGGCAGATCTACATAGTGCGGGGAGGAGGCACATGCCCCTATTGAGGCCTGAATTAGTATTAATACATTGTTATTTTATCGGTAAAAATATTTTTTAAAAAATCACTAGCGTCTCTGGTGAATTTTTTTATCGGTTGAGTTATACCACATCATCAATCCAGTTTGTACAACAATGATCAATAACTTTTCTCATGAAAAAAAGGGGAGGGGGAGTTAAAAAAAAAAAGTCAACTTTAACCTTGGATCTTGAGAAAATTCAATAAACATATACTACATGATCATGAACTTCCATGAACTTCACCAGCTTTGACCTTCTGCTAACTGCCCATTTTTTTAAACTCTTTTTTCAATTCAATAACTAATCCTCTGTTCCTCTACTTGTTAATTTAACAACATATTGTTCAAATCTCCCACAATTTTAGGTACAGCAACTCTTAATCATACTCCAAAAGCAATCTTCAACTTGAAGCAAAACAATCTCCTTTTCATGGATTCCCCTCATAAATCCACTTTCCTTTCCCCAAACTTATTCTTTCTTCTCCTCTTACTTTCCACAAATCTTCTTACCTTCTTTATGTGTCTCACCTTTTACTCCACTTCTTGCTCTCTGATTCCTCAAACACTTGCTTCTACTGGTATTCCAACCTACATTATCAATGACAAACTACCTGTCACCAATCAAGAACTGCCCGTCGCGGTTCATGTCTCAGATGAATCAGAAACAAGCCCAAATCTTCCCTCTGAGTTCCATGCTTTCACATCTGCACAAAAACTCCCATTTGGGCACAATGGCAATATGGATTCGGACAAAATCTACCCTCCGGTTGGCCGACCTTGTACCATGTTTCCGGAATTGTTAAGTAAATACATGACATACACTGTCAATGGCTCATGCCCTGATGATGAACTTGATGCCCAAAGGCTTCTACTTAAGGGCTGTGAACCGCTCCCACGCCGTAGATGCCGTCCTGCTGCTCCTAAGGAATATGTTGAGCCTTACCCTTTACCTGAAAGCTATTGGACAACACCATCAGATTCATCAGTTGTTTGGACAGCATATACCTGCAAAGATTACTTATGTCTGATTAACCGTATGCATACGCAGAAGAGTTTTGATGATTGCAAAGACTGTTTTGATCTAGCTGGCAGAGAAAAACACAGATGGACTCAACCAAGTGTGGTCAACAGTCTTGATTTCTCTATAGAAGAAGTTCTTGCAGTAAAGAAACCTGGTACAATCAGAATAGGGCTTGATATAGGAGGTGGGGTGGCCACATTTGCAGTAAGAATGAAAGAAAGGAACATCACGATCGTTACAACATCGATGAATCTGAATGGCCCTTTTAATAGTTTCATAGCAGCAAGAGGGGTTATACCTTTGTACATAAGCATCTCCCAAAGACTACCCTTTTTTGATAACACATTGGATATTGTTCACTCAATGCATGTATTGAGTAATTGGATCCCAACAACACTTATGCATTTCTTGTTTTTCGACATATATAGGGTGTTAAGGCCAGGAGGATTGTTCTGGCTTGACCATTTCTTCTGTGTTGGTGATCAGCTTGAACTGGTTTATGCACCACTCATTGAAAGCTTAGGGTTTAACAAGGTGAAGTGGATCGTAGGCCCCAAGCTGGATCGTGGACCCGAGCTCAGAGAGATGTACGTTTCTGCATTATTGGAAAAGCCTTTGTCAAATTCTTGGTGAATGTAAGAGTATCTCAGTACTTTTACCTCTCTCTACACATCTTTTGTGTAATTTTTTGGTTCCCCCCTCCTTTTCCCTATGTTTCCCCCCTCTATCCAGACGATTTCTGTATCGCTGATTCTGTCTGTAATAAATTATAAAAAGGACAGATTATGATTTAACAGAACAATATGAGTTTTAATTTAAAGAGAATTGATAAATGCACATCAGTTTGGATAGCCATATCTCACTTTTACTTCTTTAAAGTGTATGGACAATCGCTCTTTTGATAAAAGGGGTATGCTATACAAGGAGCAAAGGATAATATTGATCTGTGCATTACAAAAAGGGAAAGGTTGGTTTTGTGATTATCAAACTTGTGGTTTTTTAAGTATTCAAAAACCCGAACTCGAAAAGCCACCACGACAAAGCAAAGAATCATAGTAATACAGGACAACAACAAAAATTTCAGTCTTTTCTTTTCTTATCAAACTATTCCTCTACAAAACTTCACACTTAACTGGTTGCTTACGCGATTCCCTTTGAAATTCTCCGCTTGAATCAAGATCGAGGTAAAAAAATTCCTCTCTTGAGATCTTCAAAACAACAAAATAGAATCCTTTGTCACAATCACAATGTACAGAGCCATTACTGCAGCATAGTGTTAGTCCTACCCGGGTATGTACCGTATGTACACTTCTGGTTGCTTACTCAGTCCCCTTTGAAGTTCATTTGAATCAAGAGGTGAAAAAGCCTTTTCTTGAGATCTTCAAAGTATCAGAATTGAAGCTTTTTCGTCACAAAAATCAGAATGTATAGAGCCTTTGCTGCAGCTTAGTGCTAGTCCTACCCCATTCAATAAGTATCACCTGCAACACTGCTGTCAAGAAGAAGCATGCCTCCCATACCCATATCTGGCATAAGGGGAAACATTGTGTCGTCACAATATAGGAATTCAACCGCATTATCAGCCTTTGAGGGAGCAAGTGACGAGCAACATAATTCGCAAACAAAAAGCGGTGGCACGGACTCCTCTTCAGGAATACCGCAGCAGAGTGTATGCTGCCATACCTCACATATGTCACATGAAACCATCCTCTCACCGTCATCATCACGAGCACCACACTTGCATCTCACCACCCAATTGTTGTCTGTTCCACCTTCATACCTCAAGTCTGTAACAATGTCTAGCCCATAACCTCTCACCCAAATGTCAATACCCGACTCGATTATCCCAAAAAGCACTTCATTGTCATCATATCCCTCCAAGCCTTCAATATCAGTCACCACAATCTGGTCCATAATACAGTACGTGTCCCTTAATGCATTCTGTATCGCGGACTTAAGATCCATGATGGTAGAATACAGCGGAACCATAACAATCTCTCCAATGGGTAATGACTCCCTAAGTTCTGTATCAAAATCACTATTTGTTGATAGAAGACGGCAGTTGAAAACCAGCACGTCCTCCTGCTCGTCTCCTATTGGCCACTCCTTCAAAAAGTATTTGCTGTCTAGAATAATCCGTACAGCGGACTTTACGTTTGAGTCAGGATAACTCAATATGACATTGTGATACAAGTAAAATACATCACTCAGAACACTATCTTTTGGCTCTGAAAAAGATGCCTGAACCGACTCAGATGCAGCAGAAACTGTTTCTTCATCTACTGCTGCTGCTTCTTCTTTCCTAGCTTCTTGAATCGAATATTCTAGTTTTCTTGTGGCTTGATTCACTGCACGTCTGACAATGTATCCTCCTACAAGAACATTGTTCATTGATTTCAGAACATAGTCGATTAAGCCGGTATCACCAATTTGTAGACGTGCTGCATCACGTACCTCCTGCCTGTTCATCAGACCACCACTAAATTTAGCCATTGCTTTCCTGCTTTTCAATGCATCTACAATCACATTAGCCGTAAATTCCAATCTTTTTGCTGGCCAGCGGCTGTCCCACTTGCTAGAAATGGAAGAAAACTTCCTGTACCTAGCACTTCTCTTCTTCATCTGGACTGGGACTCTCCAAGACGATCCTGAGACAGAAGAACTTGCTCCACCTATCTGAGGTCTATACTTCAAAGTAAGCATAAATCTGAAGAGATCCCGGACTGTGATCAAATTGGTCTCACTCAAATCTCTGTAGAAAGCAATAACATCTTTGACTTTCATGTCCCCAAACGCGTAGCTGAAATCACGAATGACATCATCAATAGGTAAGGAGCTGATAGTTTCTAGTGCTCTTTGATACTGCTGCTCCGTTACACCAAAACTTCCACGGCAAAACTGATATCCCCATCTCCCAAACCAAGTGTGCCCATAAGAGACACCATAGAGTAATCTCATGTCCATCTTGTGCTTTTTCGAAACATCTTCTACTGTGATTGCACTGCAAAATAGTAAGACAATGGAAATGAAAATGACTTGTAGAAAAAAGAATTGGTAGCTATGAAGAAGAAAAATAAGAATTCATAGATAATTACCAAGAAATTTTAAAGTACATTAGACAAATGAAAAAAGTAAGTTGTAGTCCAGTAAGATATTAAACTCAAGCTGCAACAGATTGAATTAACAAGCCACGTTTTCTTTACAACTGAAGCAGAAAAGGCTGTATCATAGTACGCAGGGAGCTGTGTGGCAGCCACATTCCTTATCTCTACATTTCCAAATATACTTGGAAAATAACCTAAGCACACAGATAAAATATGGTTCAAAATCATAACCTAAGGCTACAACCTGCTCTCTTTCATTAGTAGAACAATACACTTACTCAGAATGTCACTGATATAAACTTCTGACTAAACTACCATTAAGATCAAGCATTTCTTGGCAGCCGGTTAAACTTCCAGAGTTCTTGAAATCTTATAATCCCTCACATTACTATAAATACTTTATTTCAAGTTCTGAAAAAGTAAGATTGCTCTGTGACGATACTATAGCCGCATTACACAAGGACAGTTAAGCTGTTCAAAAGATCAGATACTTCGAACTCATGAAGAATCAAGAATAAAAAGTAACCCACAAAGACTAAAATGTAGCAAGAATGGGAAGAAAAAAAGTTGCAAAATCCCATTACCGTGCACTGAGGTTATTGCAGATTCGATTCCACAGTTCCATGATCTCCCTTCCATAGAGCTTCTTAGAACCGCCTTCAAATCCATTGATGCAAACAATATGACCAAATCCATTGCAATGGATTAGCCCATGTAACAAATGATTACTAAAATCAAACACCCCATCACACAGAGAGCTTTTCCACTCGTCATCTGCAGGAATTATCATATGATACTTCCTTTTGGACACAAAATGATCACTCCAACCTACAGTTTCAAAAAACCGTCAAAACTCCAGAAAACAAAAAGAAAATCTCAACAATCTCAAAGCACTTACATAAGCCCATTGCTTGTTTTCGAAAAATGCACAAAAGGGTCCTCAGAAAACCAAGTTACTTACCAGCACATCTGCAGAAATCACAAAAACGATGATTCGATTGCCTCACATTTTCTTCAATGGTAAACAGAGGAACAACGAAGCCCCTGTTTTCATGCACAAGAAATGTGCACCAAATGGGCATCCCCTCCACCTTGTAGTCCTCGAGCTCAGCACATTCTTGAAGGAAAACCCGAATGTTCTCACGAAAAGTGCCATGGAGATTGATAGGGCACCCGGGCTCACAAAAAGTCTGAAACCCATAGTATCTTCTGCTTCTTTTTCTTTTGTTAAAAGCTTCAAGAAATTGAACTGACATTAGGAGAGTTTGGAGTGATTTGATTGGTTGAATTTTCACTTCTTGAAAAAGAAATGATTTTGGGTTCTTGCGGTTATCTTCTTGAAGGGGATTAATAATGCCATATTGCAATGGAGCTGGAGGTTTTTCGAAGGTTTGGTTGGTTTAAAACTGAAATTGGGCGGGTTGTTATTGTAACGATAAACTCAACCGTCAGATTCAGGGTAGGTTTACTTGGGTCATATTATGGGTTCGTGTGAGTTCGAGCGTTCGAGGAAGGGTTAGTGCTTGTGGGTCGTTTGGCTAATGGGCCTGATGATAACGGGCTGACTGGTTGTATCATTATCTTGGTCCAGCCATAAATATGACATGTTGGACTAAATTCAATCAAATTTAGTAATCATGACTTGTATCCTGCTTTGTGGAAATTTTGTTACAATTATTATTTATTTCATATAATTTGATGAACATTAATATACATTTTTTTTCCCACATACATTTAACAAATGAAAACCTAAAAAAAAAACTAGACGAAAGATTTAGACAGTCTCAAACTAGACACCCTTTCACCGGCCTCTATGAGCTCCAAGAAGATAGTCTTCGACCCCAGGATTTCTACTTCAATTCCTAGGTCGGGATTGAAAGGAAAAAAAAATGTAACAATAGAGCTCACATTGTCTCTGAAAATAAATCCAATACCATATACATCCCTCACTAAGGCGTCTGTATTACACTTTATGCAAGCAGAAGGTGTCAGATTCGATGTGTTGACCGCAAATACGGCGGCTCAAAAGCACCCATGACCGTGCCGAACTCAGTTTGTTGGGACAGACTGCCCACACTTTTAGTGATAAGGAAATAAAGTAGCACATTTATTAACATCTAATTGGTTTTAATACAACGGTAAGCACTTGATCCTAGCATGGTACCAGAGCCAGAGGTCACGAGATCGAACTCTGGTTGGAACGTTATTTAAAAAAATTGTGCAAGTGTTGGGACAGATTGCCAACACTTGAGGGAGGGTGTTGGGACAGACTGCCCACACTCTTAGTGATAAGGAAATAAAGTAGCACATTTGTTAACACCCAATTGGTTTTAAGTGTTGGACAGATTGCCAACACTTGAGGGAGGGTGTTGGGACAGACTGTCCACACTCTTAGTGATAAGAAAATAAAGTAGCACATTTATTAAAATCCAATTGGTTTTACAACGGTAAGCGCTTGACCCTAACACAGTTGCGGCCGCTTTCCAACTCATGACAACTCTTGAAATATGGTATTTAAATCGGTAAAGTAAAGAATTTGTTAATCAATAATTATGTAATTGCTCTCACCACACAGATTGTGGCGCTTTAATTAAATTGAAGAAAAATTAGCATTTGCATCGGGTCTGTCGGTAGAAAATAGTTAAGAATGATAACAGCCATACTTAAAAGTTTAATTTACAATTTAAGTATAATGCGATTGTAAATCAAATGAGACAAATGGATCTTCTTTACGATCTGATTGGAAAACGTAAAATTTAAAAAAATACTAACACTTTTGCCTCATACTACGTCATAAAGGTGGCACTAAAGTGACTAAACTAATTGAAAAGAGGACAAAGATAAAATGTGGAAAGTGCCACTGAAATACCTTTGGCCCCACCGTTTAAGGCCAATCTTCAATAGTGACAAAAATGTTGACGAGGAGCACCTTTAGGCGGGAGGACTGGACCCGATTCTAACCTACATTTTCGACGTGCAATCTGTCAACCTGAAACCAACTGAACTATCCATCTTTTTAGATTTTTCCTAAACTAGCATTAAGTTTCGTTAATTCTCTAAATAATGGAACATAAAGTCTAGTTTAAAATAAAGGGAAAAAAATTTTGAAACGACGAGAGACGGAAAGTCTTATTTCCCTATACCGTATACGTCCTATATGAACAAATTGTTGGAGTTATAATCTTGATTGAATAACGAACGCATTGAACATGGTTATAACTTATAAGAAAAAAATCATACACGCATAATTGTTCGATTTTATAGATTATCAATGTAAGGTGTTTTTCAAGTAGTATTTCAAGACTCCTGTAGTGCATGCAATTGACTAACATCGGTCTTCCATGATTTTTTTTTTTTTTTTTTTTTCTTCTTGAAAATCCATGAAAATATTATTAAGGATAAGATCGAAAAGAATCTCATCAAGACTAACTCTTCCTTCAATTATTCAACAAATTCATGAAGAATGCATTAAAGAAAAAGACCGAAAAAGAATCTCATCGACACTACTTCTACTTTGAATTATTGAAAATATTAGTGAAAAACCCTTTTAAAAAAAAAATAGTCTGAATAAAGTAGAGACCAATAAAGATGATAAACATAATACGATAAATCATAGTACGAATAGACTTATAATGCACTATCATATAGGTTACATAGACGTTATTTCCTTCTTTCCTGCTTCCATTATTGAAAAAAAAAGCAAACACCAATTGGCATAAATTAATTAGCCGTAAAATGATAGGTGTTGTAGTGACAGTCTTGTCTTTAAGATATATAGATATTGTTGTGTCCATCGTTATAACAATACTGTAGTGGCCAAATCATTTAGCTTCTTTGATAGCCTCTATAAATTAGTGATGTTTAGGCCTCCTCTTTCCCATATAGAATTTCTTTCAAAAATATACTCTGCTCATCATTTTTTCTTATTCTTGATTAGTTCTTTTTCTAAATAACTTTGTGATTAAATTGGTGGATCATAATGAATATACGACAAGCTGCAACATTGGGGTGTTCAGCAATTCCATTTCTGGGATCTGTTTTTTTTGAAATTTTTTATGCCATATTTCAAGTGAAGAAGCGCAACGATGAAGAAGGTGATGATGATGATGAAAACATAGCTGATGATGTTAGGGCAAGAGATGAATATTTAGCTGCTCAGAATCACTTTAAGCAAGTCCATCTCATCCGTGGACCTTAGATCATCTATAATAAATATGTTGATTGTCCATACAACCGTGATACGAATGTTGTATCAGGTGACATATATGATATGTTTGTATTTTTACTTACTTTCAATGATACACATTTCTATGATATGAAAAAAGAACATAATTGATAAGATATAATATTATAATGTATGTCAATTTGTATGAATTTCCTACAATGAAATGACTTGATCAACTCTCACACCCTCGTGTATTGCAGAATTTAAATGATGTTTTAGATTTTGTTGTAGCATATGTTTTAAAACAAAGGATTGATACGATGACAACATAATAATAATAATAATAATAATAATAATAATATATCATCCCTAGGTGTTGTTATCGTCACGTGGATTTTACATCATTGATCATGATAGAATCTATATGAATGGTGTAGATATCTCAAGTCATGATCAATGGTGTAAAGAGTTTATTTTGTTACAAAAATCTAAGCCGCAACAAAATATGCATGATAAAGTTACACAACATACTTTTAAAGCATTAATCATAATAATTATCAAATTAATCAAGAGGCCTCACATCGATGATCAATGGTGTAATTGTCTTGTGTTTATTTTGTTAGAGAAAATAGCATTACTCAGTTAAGATTTTTATTTACTATAGATAAAAACATGATTTTAGCCCAAAAATGTGTGGGACCTAAGACCGAGACCTTTGGTTGATGGTATCCTGGCCCAATGTATATGTCGAGATGACCCAGTCTTCTGACGCTATGTTTTTTTTTACGGAAATAAAATATACATACTTTTTGTCCCTATTGAGATTCGAATTCGGTCATCTCACGCTATTTATCTTAACATGTGTAGTGTTTTTTCCACTTGAGATTTGTCAAGTGCTTGTAGGATGATCTTTTTATTGACTTTGAACTGGTTCCGTACTGGAACTGATGGAAATAAAGGGAGAAATTATAAAATCAGGTTGTTGTAGGGATATGTATTTAATTTCAAGTAATATCAGATTTGATATTTATTTATGTAGCACAGTTTACGCCGGCCGCCCTGAACAAATAGGAGGCGTGGGCCACAGGCCGCACACATGATAGAATGTGTGCACATTGGCTGAGGCAAAAAGTGGGAAAGTGATACAGCGTCGTTTTTGTGCGCACATTGGGGGGGTAATGTGTGCACATGCCTGACCAGAAGCATCCTGAATGCTCGATGTGTGCACATCGAGCAGGATGTGCGCACATTGGGTCCTGTTTAGTGAAATGTTGTGTTTTAAGCCCCAAATCCAGTTTTAATTGTTATTTCTTGTCCGTGTTAGGGGTCTAGGAAAGAGAGTTTTAGACGTGAGGGAGCTTACTTGAAAACACTTAGGTGGCTAGTTAACAATTAATAACAAACGTACTTGTGTAGTTAAAAGAATAAACAACATGTCATTCTTGGTAAGGCACAAGGCTATATCGCGATGCGTGGGACATTCGGATAAAGCGAATAACTATGCTGGCCATTGAAAGGCACCGGGAGTAGGGGAACTTCGTGAATGAATAACTTTACTGGCCTCGAAGGGGCACTAAGAGTAGAGGGACTTCACCGAACGCGTGCACTATCGGAGTCTACCAGAATAGACTTCCATGGCTATCGGTGTGATCCACTGATAGGTTGCAAACGATATCTCGTAGTGGATATTCACCATGCGTAGTGCCCTTGAATACGGTTGTAACAAAGATAAGATAAGTGAGAAACAGTTAGTCACGACATGTTGATGAGCATGAAGTGAATCCTAGAGTTTGAGACGTTCTCACCAAGAGTACTTATTAATAATAACGTAAACCTTTCCGTTGTAAACTTTAGTTATACATTAGCTTCTTCCTCGTGCTAAGTACTTTGTACTTACCTCCTTTGCATTTTGTTTTGTATGCATTGTGGGGTGAGAAGATGAACAGGTTGAACTTAAGCTCGATGAGGAGTTTGATAAAGATACGTGATGATGATGCCTTGTTGATGCTTGGATGACGTTTCAGTTTCTTTTATTTTATGATGTACTCGACCATGTTGTACTTTTGTTTCATGTTTGTAAGACAAGTGTTGTACCTTTCTTTTAGACATCGTACGTTGTAACCTTTGGACCTTTCGTTGTTGTAAGTTAAACAATTCAGCTATAGTCGGTTTTATTCTAATCTTAGAAGCATTTATATTTTTTTGCCCGGGCTTTTTGGGCTTCCGTTGCTTTATTTTGATCCAACGTAGTAGAGGCTTACGTATAATATTGGATTTATCTAATATTATACGTGCTGAACGTTTCTCTTCCGGATAAGGGCTCGGTATCCGGGAGCGGGTCGTTACAGTTGGTATCAGAGCGAAGCGTTCTTTAGGATTCCTTTCTTTTAAGATAAGATCTCTTTAGACCATGTAGAGCCGTTCTGATCCTTCCTAATCCTTCAGAATGGTAGGTAACCTCAGAGATGCTCGTGTTTGTAAGTTTGGAATAGGAATTTTTAGGGCTCAGCATGAAGCGAGTGGTTTGGTTCAAGACAGGGGTCAAACAATTATGAGTCAGTTGGAACATGTTGATCAGTTTCGGTATCCGGTACCCCACCTCAGTTTTAGTAAGAGCAGCCTCAAGGATCTCATGGTTGTAAAAACACTGTTGGATTGAGAGGTTGTGTTGGAATCTACCGTTGTAAAAAGGAACTAAAGTTTTGGATACTACGGATTTTGGTATAATTCTTGGTATAGGTTGGCCACCCAAGAATTTTGTCTACATGGATTGTAGAACTAGGAAGGTATTCCTCCAAAGATGGATGAGATGATTGGAAGTTTGGTAAGGCAGTTTTCCAAAGTTCAAGATGGGGTTGATCAGTTTTGGTTTTTGTGTACAAGGGTTTAAATGGTTTGGAATCGGTAAAGTTTTGGTTCAGTGGTTAGCATGATTTGAATCGGTTAGTTGTTGTCCGTGGAAAAACAAGTGAAGCCTTGGTTTTGGTTTGTGTTGAAGAGAGAGTTGCTAAGGAAGGTTAATAGTTTGAGCACATTCGAGTTTCGAGGACAAAACTCCTCTTAAGGTGGGTAGAATGTAATATTCCGACTTTTCGAATCATGGCAGAAGTGTCTTTTTATGGAAAACGGGGTATTATATATAATTTATGGAATTAAGAATAAAAGGAAAAGGGGAAATATTAATTAAGGGTAATTAATATTTAAGGAAAAAAATAAATAAGGAAGTTTTATTTGGAGTTAATGGGAGTTATTCTTGGAATAAAACTCCCCATTAACGATGGAGTTATCAAAAGAAAAAAAAAAGGAGCAATAGTCGAACTTGAAAGGAGAAAAAAGTAATAGAAAAGCAAAAGGAAACTTCTTCTAAATTTTGACAAGTTTTTCAACGGATTTTAGAACGGAGTAGAGATTTGGAATCAGCGGAGAAGGGGCTTGCTTTTGATCCTAAGATCATCAAGAGTTGAATGGTAATGGTTTTTGTCCCCAATTACGGTTTGAATCAAGTCTTGTAGTTTTCTTGGTATAAATCGTAGAATAGATGCTTTAGAATCTCGTGATCATGTCTAATTCAGGTTTACGTGGACAACATATTAATAATAATAATATATTGTATACCACATTTTACATCATTGATCATGATAGAATCTATATCAATGGTGTAGAGGTTTCAAGTCATGATCAATGGTGTTTAGAGTTTATTTTGTTACAAAAATCTAAGCCGCAACAAAATATGCATAATAAGGTTACACAACATACTTTTAAAGCATTAATCATAATAATTCCCACATTAATCAAGAGGCCTCACATCGATGATCAATAGTGTAATTGTCTTGTGTTTATTTTGTTAGTGAAAATAGCTTTGCTCAGTTAAGATTTTTATTTACTATAGATAAAAACATGATTTTAGGTACTATAGATAAAAACATGATTTTAGCCCAAAAATGTGTGGGACCTAAGACTGAGACCTTGGTTGATGGTATCCTGGCCCAATGTATATGTCGAGATGACCCAGTCCTGACGCTATGTTTTTTATACGGAAATAAAATATACATACTTTTTGTCCTTATTGAGACTCGAATTCGGTCTTCTCACGCTATTTATCTTAACATGTGTAGTGTTTTTTCCACTTGAGATTTGTCAAGTGCATGTAGGATGATCTTTTTCTTGACTTTGAACTGGTTCCGTACTGGAACTGATGGAAATAAAGGGAGAAATTATAAAATCAGGTTGTTGTAGGGATTTGTATTTAATTTCAAGTAATATCAGATTTGATATTTTTTTTATGTAGTACAGTTCACGCCGCCCGCCCTGAACAAATAGGAGGCGTGGGCCACAGGTCGCACACATGATAGAATGTGTGCACATTGGTTGAGGTAGAAAGTGGGAAAGTGATACAACGTCGTTTGTGTGCGCACATTGGGGGGGTAATGTATGCACATTGCCTGACTAGAAGCACCCTGAATGCTCAATGTGTGCACATTGAGCAGGATGTGCGCACATTGGGTCCTGTTTAGTGAAATGTTGTGTTTTAAGCCCCGAATCCAGTTTTAATTGTTATTTCTTGTCCGTGTCTAGGGGTCTAAGAAAGAGAGTTTTAGATGTGAGGGAGCTTACTTGAAAACACTTAGGTGGCTAGTTAACAATTAATAACAAACGTACTTGTGTAGTTAAAAAAAATAAACAACATGTCATTCTTGGTAAGGCACAAGGCTATATCACGATGTGTGGACCATTCGAATAAAGCGAATAACTCTACTGACCATTGAAAGGCACCGGGAGTAGGGGAACTTCGTGAATGAATAACTTTACTGGCCTCGAAGGGGCACCAGGAGTAGAGGGACTTCACCGAACGTGTGCACTATCGGAGTCTACCAGAATAGACTTCCGTGGCTATCGGTGTGATCCACTGATAGGTTGAAAACGATATCTCGTGGTGGATATTCACCATGCGTAGTGCCCTTGAATGCGGTTGTAACAAAGATAAGCTAAGTGAGAAACACTTAGTCACTACATGTTGATGTGCATGAAGTGAACCTTAGAGTTTGAGACGTTCTCACCAAGATAACTTATTAATAATAACGTAAACCTTTCTGTTGTAAACTTCAGTTATACATTAGCTTCTTCCTCGTGCAAAGCAGTGGTGGACCCAGGAAAATTTTCCAGTGGGGGCCAGATTAAAAAAAAAAGGTGAAAAAAACATGCATCACCCAAGATTCGAATCAGTGACCTTAGCGTGTATAATAAAGCTTTTAACCAGTTGAACTAAACACATAATTACACTGAAAAGTGTCTGAAAATGTATACATACATATTTTTAATATTATTAGAGGGGTATATTAGTAACTTCGCCCGGAATATTGAGTGGGGTCCATGCACCCCCCTCTCCTATGCTGGGTCCGCCCCTAGTGCAAAGTACTTTGTACTTACCTCCTTTGCATTTTGTTTTGTATGCATTGTAGGGTAAGAAGATGAACAGGTTGAACTTAAGCTCGATGAGGAGTTTGATAATGATACGTGATGATGATGCCTTGTTGATGCTTGGATGACGTTTCAGTTTCTTTTATTTTATGATGTACTCAACCATGTTGTACTTTTGTTTCATGTTTGTATGACAAGTGTTGTACCTTTCTTTTAGACATCGTACGTTGTAACCTTTGGACCTTTCGTTGTTGTAAGTTAAAAAATTTAGCTATAGTCGGTTTGTATTCTAATCTTAGAAGCATTTATATTTTTTTTGCCCAAGCCTTTTGGGCTTCCGTTGCTTTATTTTGATACGACGTAGTAGAGGCTTACGTATAATATTGGATTTATCTAATATTATACGTGCTGAACGTTTCTCTTCCGGATAAGGGCTCAGTATCCAGGAGCGGGGCGTTTGATGTATTATTTTTCTATGATTAAAAATATGTTATATTATTATGTTTTATCAACGAATTCTATATAAAATATATAAAATTATGGTATAAAGTGTTAGTCTTTATAATTTAGAGTGTTTAGTAATAATAATAATAAAAAGTTGTAATTTTGTACCGATTTTAGTAAATCGGAGTGTAAATGTCGATTTACGTGGGTATTTGTGATGTTTTATTGCGATTTATAAACCAAGACCCGAGAATCGACATTTTGAAGTTTAATCATATCTCTCGGAATGATTTAGAGAGTGCCACGAGTTTAAATGGTCAATTGAATAGCTTAAGTGACAAGTAAGCCAATCAATCTGGATAAGTAATAATAGAGAAATATCTTCGACAAACGAATGGCTCATCAAAATGATATTTTCAGAAAAAGTGTTCTTCACGAAAGTTGTAGATTTGTCCGAGAGTGTTCCAATGCAATTTGAATTATGAAGATTGGAGGTCTAGAACTTAAACAAAGATGATCAAGTGGCTAATCGACTTGGATTAAGAAAAATCCCGTAAAAGCTTCGGAGGAACACGAGGTCATCAAAAAGCGTTATCTGGAGAAGAGTCCTTCATGAAAGTTGTAGAGTTTCTCGAGATCTTAATTTTGGCATTTCGTTTGCAATTTTGGAGGTCCAGAACTCGAGATATGAATTTTACAAGTTATATATAATTATATATATATAAATATCTCCTACCGCACATCTTTGAGTTAATCATGGAAGTGGGGATCATCATTAGTCCGGACCGATCCGCCTAATACCGACCGGTCCGGCCTTTACCAATTTGTCTATATAAGGAGCAAAGATCGTAAAGCATTCGAGATGTACTCCATATATATATATAACGATCTATATATATATATATCTTCTCCTTCTTCTTTTCTTTTCTTTTTTTTTTTAGTAGTAGTAGTAAATAAGGCCTTACGCCGTAATAATGTAGTATCGTTGTAATGCTCGAGAAAATCTCGGAAGTCGGTTTTGCTAAAGAAGTTGTAATGTCCGGAAAATACGATTTACGAATCAATTTGCCCGTATTCGGGTAACTTTTCTTAAGTATTTATGTTTGTTTTGTATTTTTCGTTGTTATGTTTTTAGGCTAAATATAATCTGGCCAAAACTATGTAATCGGTTTTATTTCGATCTTTTCGTTAAAGAAATGTTGTTAAGTTAAAATGACTAAAATTGAGTTAATTGAATCTTTTCTATTTTGATCATATTCGTATTGACATATTTAATAGATCGAGGAATTCATAATCTAATTATGAATTGACGCCTCGTAGTCGTGGATTTGAAATAAAAGATAGAAAAACCGGAGGGTAAAATTGGCCGTGTGAACAACGTGATAACGGAATCCGATTTCTAACCGGGGTAAATTTGTTTTGGGAGAAATGAATTTTATTATAATTTGTACTCGAGATCGTAATAATGTTAAATCATCGTTTAATTGAAACTTAAACGGAAAGTTGAATCGTCCGGCTTTGACAACCGGAGCCTTTAAAATAAAATTGACCGTTTGTGAACGGAATGACTCCTTTTATCTAAAGGTAGATTTGTACTGGGGACTGTTTAGATTAATTAGTTTACCGTAATGATTGTGGATCTTGGGTGATGACAATGGACATAGGACAATTTCATACACTCGTGTGAGGAGGAATTGTTTACCTCAGAGTGCACCGTTTCACTTACTCAATTGGACCTAAAATAAAAGGAGAGATCGAACACATTTCAATTAATCGAAAAGATCGTATAAACCAATTATATAAGTTTTGGTGAGCTTCTTTAAAAATTATCTATTAATATCTTGGTACCTATATATTTATATCTATATATACATTTTGCAATTTATGTACATCTATATATATTTATATATATATATATATTATATTAGAATAACTATTAAATTACATATTTATTTTATGTTAACTAGAATAGTAGTGATCGTGTGATAAAATTGCGATTTAGATCGAGTTAATAATGACTCTTTGGTGTTTAACCACACGTAAAATAAATTACCAAGTTCCACGAGGATTCGACACACCGACTCACCATACTAGCACTACTGATTTGACCCGATACAATCGTCGGTTAAGGGTAGTATTAGCACTAGAAAAGGCCACGTCAGCATTTTGGCGCCGTTGCCGGGGAACGTCGCTAATTTCTTTTTATGTGTCTATGGTTACTACTTGTATTAGCTTAAAACTCTCGAGAATAAGTCAACACTTTTCTTATCTCATTTCTATTTTATTTTTCGTTGGTTGTTACCTTTTAGGAAAATTACCAATTTTTTACTACTATCAATTATTCTATTTTCGTTAGTTGATGACCAGAAGTGGTAAGGCCCCTCTCGTTCCTTATAAGCCTGACATAAACACTTACGAAAGGCAGTTAAGAGTAGAGAGTAAACGCGGTCATACTAGTCGTCGGAAATCTGGCCAAGAATCATCTTTAATGTAAATACGAGAATGGCTGAAATCAGTGATGAAACACCTGAACAAGGGCTAGAACATGCTCTAGGGCATGGACAAAACCCTGTTAACCCTAATAATAATAATAATCGAAATAATCAAAATCGGAACCAGAATAATCGTAATAATCCACCAAACCCGAGACCTATATGTGATCAAACAGTAAGAAGAAACCAGACTAATAATCCCATACTTTTACCTAATGAAGGAGCGAATAATTTCGAAATTAAGTCTCATCTTTTTGGTTTAATTGACGCAAGAGCCCAATTCCTAGGAGAGGATGATGAAGATCCACATCATCATCTCTATCTTTTGAAGAAGCTGTGCAATACTGACCAAAAGTCAAGGTGCTCATAGGAATTAACGAGAATGACTATGTTTCCTTTTTCTTTAAAAGGACGAGCCGAGATTGGTTTATGTCTCTTCCACATCATTCACTTACTAGTTGGGAGGAGATTCAAACTGAATTTTCAAACAATATTTCACTCTGGACGAAATTTGGAATTAAAAGTCGAGGTTGCTAATTTTAGACAAGGATCGAAGAAACACTTGGGAATGCGTGGGAAAGGTTTAAAAATTGTTACGAGCTTGTCCCGATCATGGTTATTCCTTAGATATGCAAATTCAACTCTTACGTCAGTAAATTGAGAAAAGACTCACGTGCGGATGTAGATCATGCATGTGGTGGTTCGATTAATGATGAGTGAAGCTCAAGCAGCTTTACGATGCTATAGAAAAGATTTCCAAAAATAACAGAATGTGGGAAACCGGTTCTAGCACGAGAAAAGTAGCTTTTGCAGAGAATGTACGTCTAATCACGGAAGTTCTAGCACACTTGGAGAATTTGAGTAGGAAATTTGATGGTTTACAATGAGAATAAGAACCAAAATTCAGAAAATAGTACACCAAATGAATACTCAAGTCATGATAATGTGGCATTAGGGAGTGAAGAACCAACAGGATATTCGAGGGAGGAGGTGAGTTTTCTTCAGCAGCATAGGAATTTGAACAATGCATACTCAAACTCATTCAATGCTATTAGAAGAGATCATCCTACTTATCGATGGTCTGAAAACCCTCGTAAGCCAGGACAACCGCCATATCCAATCCCTTATATGGAATAATAACCAAGTTTATCAAGAAAGTACATCTAATCGAATTTACAATCATTACCAAGATCCTATCCTCAACATACCACTCAAAGTATACCAAGAACTCGAGTTCAACTCAAACTGCGAAGGAGTTGAAAAATGGGAAAAACTAATGGAAAATATGATGGGTGTGGTATCTACTCAAGCTAAGAATATGGAAACGATGATGACTTCTATTGGTACAATCCACTAAAGATATGAGTACAATAAAAACATCTATGAGTGGACATGATACCGTAATGAGAACAATAGAAGCCTCATTAAGGAATATGGAAGATCATTTGAGTAGGGAAGGTGAACGTAACAACAAGTAGACCCCAGGGAGGATTACCAAGCAACACTGACAGAAACCCAAGAGAGGTAAATGTTGTGGTTACGAGAAGTAGGAAGCTTAGTGGAAGCAATGGAGTAGAAAACTTTGGGAATAATGAAGTAGAAAATGATTTAGATGGAAAGAATGATGAAACTAAAGATAAAGATGAATTCACTGACGAGGAAGAAGAAATTATAGATAATTTCTTGAAAAGGAATAGAAGTTTGGAACCTGAAAATGAAGGTGAAAATTGGGTAAAAATCCCTAGGATTTTGAAAGACCCTATGGATAAAGATTTAAGGAATTTATTCAAGGAACATGTGAGAATAAATGAAAAACAGGAAGAATCGAAAAAATCTGAAGCAGAGATTGATTTAGGGAACAATTTAAAGGAAAAAATTCAAGAACCTGAAACATGGCGAATAAGTAATACTCAAAGGTTTAAGGAAAAAGGAAAAGAGAAATTGACTAAGGAGCCAAAGGTTATAGATTTAGAATCTTTACCCTACCCTCCTAAAGATCAAATCAAAAAGGCAAAAACTGATAAGAAGTATGCTCGGTTCCTTGATACCTTTCGTCATCTTCATGTTAATATCCCTGTTATTGAAGCTCTAATTAATATACCTGCCTATGGAAAGTTTCTGAAAGAGATACTATCAAATAAGAAAAAATTAGAGGAATACGAGAATATATGCCTAAATGAAGAATGTTCTCGCAATTGCAAAGATAAGTTACCACCTAAACTGAAAGATCCTGGAAGTTTTACGATTCCATGTGAAATTGGAGGATTTCTTTTTAAGAAAGTCTTATGTGATCTTGGAGCTAGTATAAATCTCATGTCTTATGAGGATTATAAAAAGCTAGGCATAGGAAAGCTTACTAAGACTGAAATGACTCTGCAAATGGCAGATAGATCGATTAAGTACCCTAAAGGAATGATTAAGGATGTCTTGGTTAAAGTAGACAAATTCTATTTTCCAAGAGATTTTGTAGTTATGGAAATGGAAGAAGGATATTCGGCGCCTCTTATTCTAGGTCGTCCATTTTAGCTACAGGAAGAACTTTAATCGATGTTCATAAAGGAGAGTTAATTTTGAGAGTCAATGAAGATGAAGTTGCTTTCAATATTTTTAAAGCTATGAACCATCCATATACATCACCAGAATCATGTTCTTTCATAGAAGATATTCATTCATGCCTATGATAATCACTACCAACTTTTGAAGACAAAGTTAGAAGAATGCTTAACTCTCGTCTATCTATAAAGAAGATGAGGAAGACATTGAAATGAAAGAGATAATCCTTTCTCTAGATAAAGGAAGCTTTACTTTTAAGCCACCATGGCATAAGTATTTGGAATTAGAACTAGAAGGACCAGTTCTTAAATCATCAATAGAAGATCCGCCAAAGAATCTGGAATTGAAACCATTACCTTTAAATCTGAAATATGTTTTTCTAGAAAGCGATAATCTATTACCGATTATTATATCATCTACTTTAACCGAAAGCAAACAAGAAGATCAATTAATAAGAATGTTAAGAAAGCATAAGAAAGCTTTTGGATGGACAATTGCCGATATTCGAGGTATTAGCCACGAGATTTGTGTTCATAAGATAATTTCGAAAGAGGATGCTAAACCTTGTATTCAACCGCAACGCCGCCTCAACCCGAATTTACAGTTAATCGTCAAGAAAGAGGTCATTAAGCTATTAGAAATGGGAATAATCTTTCCTATATCGAGATAGTGAATGGGTTAGTCCAACTCAAGTTGTACCAAAGAAAGGAGGTTTCACAAAGTGAAAGAGAATGATAAGAATGAATGGATTCCAACAAGTGGAAATTACAGGATATCGAATGTGCATTGATTTTAGAAAACTAAATGATCATACTAAGAAAGATCATCATCCACTTCCATTTATAGTTCAAATGTTGGAACGTTTAAGTGGTCATAAGTATTATTGTTTCTTAGATGGTTATTCGAGTTATTTCTGAGATCTTCATTGCAAAGGAGATAGAGAAAAGACTACTTTCACATGTCTTATGGAACTTTCGCGTATAAAAGAATGCCGTTTGGTTTATGTAATGCTCTGCGCACGTTTCAAAGATGTATGATGTCTATATTTTACGATATGGTTGAGAAATTCTTAGAAATTTTTATGGGCGACTTTAGTGTTTATGGAGATTCTTTTGGTAAGTGTTTGTCGCACTTAGAAAGAGTTTTACAACGTTGTGAGGATACCAATTTAGTTCTAAATCGGGAAAAATGTCATTTAATGGTATCGGAAGGAATTGTTTTAGGTCATAGAATCTCGAAATAGAATTGAAGTTGATAAAGCTAAAGTCGAGGTGATTGAAAAATTACCGCCACCGATTAATCTAAGGACTCTAAGAGGATTTCTTGGACATGCAGGATTTTATAGGAGATTTATTGCAGATTTTTCAAAGATAGCAAAGCCGTTAAGTCATTTGCTTGAAAAGAAGTATCTTTTAACTTTGATAGTAAATGTATGGAAGCGTTTAAGACCACGGAAGCGAAGTTGATTATCGCACCGATTCTCGTAGCACCAGATCGAATTTACCTTTCAAATTATGTGTGATGCTAGTGATTTAATTGTAGGAGCTATTTTAGGTCAAAGGTACAATAGAATTCTCAAAGCTATTTACTATGCATCCCACACATTAAACGCACTCAACTAAATTATGCAACTCTACGAAAAAAGGCTGCTATTGTGATTTTTGCCTTAGATAAGTTTAGATCGTATATTGTCGGTTCTAAGGTAATAGTCTACACTGAGACCATTCAAACTCTCAAGTATTTCTTGAGTAAGAAGGATGCGAAACCACGTCTTCTTAGATGGATTCTCCTACTACAAGAATTTGATATTGAAATTAAAGATAAAAAAGGAAGTGAAAGCGTAGTAGCGAGATCACCTAAGTAGAATGGAGGCGAGGAAGAGATAGGGAATGAAATTAAAGATTCATTTCGATGAACAACTATTTAGAATAGATACTCCTTCAACCATGCAATTATTAAAAATAGGATTCCTCTAAGGAAATCTCACCTTGGTTTGGAGATATCATTAATTACTTAACTGTGATTATATTCCGTCTCATTGGACTTGGCAAATGTAAAAAGAAATTCTTTTATGACTTAAAATTTTATTCTTGGGAGGAACTGGACCTTTTCCGTAAATGTTCGATGGGATAATCGGAAAATGTGTGCTGATAATGAAACTTTAAGTATTTTATCATTTTGTCATGATCGTGAGGCGGGAGGACATCATGGAGGATGGAAAATCGCTTTTAAAGTTTTACAATGTGGTTTTTATTGGCCTACATTATATAAAGATGCTTATAAATACGTTAAATCTTGTGAATCTTGTCAAAAATGGGAAATGTATCTAAAAAACATGAAATGCCTATGCAACCTATTTTAGAATGTGAGTTATTTGATGTTTGGGGTATAGATTTCATGGGACCTTTTCCTATATCGTTTGGAAAAGATTTATTCTTGTAATGGTAGATTATGTTTCAAAATGGGTAGAAAGTGAAGCTCTTCCCACTAATGATACCAAGGTTGTCATACGATTCCTTAAAAAGAACATATTCACTAGATATGGCATTCGAGGCGATCATTAGCGATAGAGGTTCACACTTTTGTAATAGACCATTTACTAAGTTAATTGAGAAATATGGTGTAACACATAAACCAGAACGCCTATCATCCGCAAACCGGTGGTTAGGTAGAGGTGTCAAATAGAGAAATCAAAAGAATCGTGGAAAAAGCAGTTGATTCAAATCGTAAAAGCGGGCAATTAAATTAGATGATGCGTTATGGGCGTCTGAGCGACTTTTAAAACGTAATAGGTTGTTCTCCTATAAGCTAGTCTTTGGTAAGTCTTGTCATCTCCAGGTTGAGTTAGAACACCGAGCCTTACGGGCTATTAGATTTTTAAATTTCGATCCTAAGGTTTGTCGGTGATCATAGATTGCTTCAATTGATGAGAACTAGAAGAATTTCGTCTCGATTCTTATGAAAACGCTCGAATCTACAAGGAACACGAAGTCCTTCCATGATAAGAAAATCTTTAAGCGTGAGTTCCATGTAGGTGATCGAGTGCTTTTGTACAATTCACGTTTAAAGTTGTTTCAGGTAAGCTTAAATCAAGATGGACGAGTCCATTTAAAGTAACACGGGTTTACAAAGCTGGAGTCATTGGACTAATCGATGGAAATACAACTTTTATAGCCAATGGACATAGAGTAAAGTTATTTGTAGGAGAAGGAATCCCCACTTTGAAAGAAAGAAATAATGCTCTTGATTGATCCCCGACAAATTGAAAAAAAGCGAAAAAATGAAAAATCGAAAAGCAGAGAGCTGGAATCAATGAAATACCAGGTGCTATCTATCTTTACTCTACTTTTTTCGTAATTTTAATTATGTTTAAACTTTTTCGTCTTTTACCGGATAGACGTAAAAGAACCTGGATGTCTTTTTTAGATAGAATAGGAGTTTTTATTTTACTTTTGAAATTAGGCCTTGATAAAGATGTCGCGTTTTTATGAAGCTTTAGTTTTGAACAAAACAAGAAATTGTTGAGAGAGATTAGATTAAGAGAAGTATGTAATGGAACATCAAGAAGTGCGCGATAAAAAGAAGGGCAAAGTTTCTAATGAGATGAGAATCTGTGGAAAAAGTGAACATGTTGGACGTTGTGGGAAAACACAACCAGATCCTGGATGAGTGTTTGAATATTGTTAGGAAGGAACGATTAGGTGGTTATCCAAAAAATCCGATGGAATTTCGAGAGATAATTCAAATGCCTCATTTTTAGGAGTTAGGTTGATCGAAATTATATATCGTAACTTTGGAAGATTTAGAAATCGAAGAATCGTGAACCCTTAAGTTTGAGTCTTTTATTTTATTTTATTTTATAAAATTTTAGATAACTTACGAGAATTTTATAAAATTGGATCTTTATAAAATTTGAGGAGTTTTATAAAAGTTTTATAAAAGTTTTATAAGAGTTGATATAAATTTATTAAATTTTTATAAGCTTTTTATTAAAGTGTTATAAGGATTTTATTAAATTTTTATAAATTGTTATGAAATTATAAAAGTTCCTTCAAATTTTATTTTAAGAAAATTTTATAAACTTATTTTAAGACTTTAATTAAGATTTTGTATAAGTTTTATTCAAAAATCACAAAAAAATCGAAAAACAAAAAAAAAAATTGTTCACGGACCGATCCGCCTTTATACCGGGACCGGTCCGAGTCAAAACATAAAACAGACGGGGACCATTCTTTTCTTCTTCTTCTTCCTAATTTTTTTTACTAATACCATGACCCACACCTAAACCCCACCTTACGAATTTTTTAATTCCTTCCACAAAAATTCATCTCACACTACACCACTACTTGATTTCTTCTCATTATCATCTCCTCTCTTCAACACAAAGTGGAAAATTCAAAAAAGGGTCAAGAACAAGCTCCATTCATTCCGGCGACTTTAAACACTTTTCCGGCCTATTTTTCAACGTTTTTTACACTATAAGGTATAATTTAGTTTATTTAGTTGTTAATTTTGTATTTTTCATAATTTTTTAGATTAATTTCAACTGTTTTGATTTTTGAATGTGTTGTGACATTGTTATTTTTTTGTTGTTGTTTTTGTTGATTGGCATTACCAATATCGTAGAATGGCTGAGTCGAGTACTAGAGTCTCTAGAAAGAGAAAATCAAAAATTCCAATTTCAACTCTGTCGTAGAGGTACGAGTAATTTTATCACACCAAGAGGAATCAGTAAGTTTTGAAAGAACCGCATCACACCGAGGCTAAGAAAGCGTATGCAAAAATTTATAGTAAGTGTGATGTTCGGTTGAAAAAGGTTTAGATTTGGATGACTTAGGTGATGAAGTCAAAAATATCTTTAGAAGGCGTCGGTGGTTAGATTTAGCGACCTGGAAGGAAGGTGAGATTAACACGACTATAGTTTGAGTTTTATTCGGTTTTATCTACTATGTCGGAAGAACGACTTACTCGATGGAAAGCTGCACCTTTACGAGCTAGAAATATTCCTTTTAACCCTCGCCGTCATTAATGCAATTTTAGGAGTTGAGGTTTTTCTCCGATGAGGAGGATTACAGGGTAGTCTATAATTTAGATGATCCTGCTAGTTTTGAAAGCAGATCGCCACGAGAGCCTCAGGTGCTTTTGACCCGACCGCGGTGTGGGTTGAAAATCGGTTTAATTACGGGAAGCTGTTTTAGAGGTTTAAGGCGATTAAAAGATTTATTAGCCATAATCTCTATCCTTCTCGTAAGCACACCGCTTTTGGAAAGGAGGATGTTTGTATTGCCAGGCTATGGTAAATGATGTTAGAGTGGATGTTGGAAAGGTCATGTTTAAGAGGATTTTTGAGAGTATTGTCATCGCTGGACCAGGAGTCATCTTTACTTCCTTGTTTTATCTCTCGATTTATGTCGTAGGTTGGGAGTGCCATTCCGCCTAATGACAAGTTATCTACGGCGATGGAAATCGATTGGACCTAGTTTGACTAGTCTTCCGGATGGTAGTATTAGCTCTTTGCTTAGAAGGCGTCAAACTCGGCCCCACTCCACCGGCTTTTTACATCTTCTTCTTTTCCATCTTTTTCTAGTCACCTCAACAAACTCCTTTCTCCAACACTATCACATATGACATGTTTCAATCTTTAGTGATGATGATGTTGCGCGTGGTCAAGCCAATGTGGCTTTATTCATTTGAGAAGTACTAAGCGGTGGTGTGATGATATTCGTAGAGTTTAAGAAGGAACGAGCGATTTGCCCGTAATCCTACTTTTGATGATCCTGCCTATCCACCTTGTCAGTCTGATCCATATACCTTACCACAGTGGGAAACACCTATTCCACCACAGTCGAGCTTTCATCCATCGTCTTATCCTTTTGGAAGCCAATCTAGTGGGGCAGGTGTATTTTCGACAGGTGTTCAGAGACCAGCGATGTCGAGTTGGGGAGGATTCACTGAGTTTGCACATGTTACATCGGGCATGAGTTCGATGGGTCTTGATAGTTCAGTCAGGACCACGACTTCAGCTTATCCATCAGCTTCTCAGTCGTTTCCAAGTTCGAGTTTTCAAGTTGATCCGGAGGAAGATTATGGTGAAGATTGAATTTTTAATGATTGATGAAACATGTTTACTACACATTTTATTGCATTCGACTTTTGTCATTTAACTATTGGTTTGTTTTCAATTTTCGTTACAATAGATTTTATAAAATTTTGGTTTGCATTTTAAATCGGTTTAGTTTTTATAAAAACTATAAAGAAAAAAACCCAAAAATAATTTTCGTATAATTACTACGTCATTTTATAAAATATAATGTGTCGTTTTATCCGTTCGTATCAAGTTAAATTAACTTTATAATGTATCTTCGAGGAAAGAGCTAGTAAGAGGCACGTGAAAGTAAATAGCCAAAAATCAAATTGACTTTCACCTCGTCCCTCGATAAAAGCGAGGATGAGGCCGGACCGGTCCGCCTATACTCGCCCGATCCGTGAAGGAAACAAAGATGACTCATTTTTTGAGTCTGTCTCGTTCATCCACGTATGTATTACTTTCTATCTATATAAAGGAGACCAGGGAATGAGGAAAGCATATAAATTTCTTTTCACCGCCTATCTACTTCCAATTGTAATTTTATTTTTATCAAGTTTTAAAATGTCGAACCACTCCTCACCATCACAGTAAATTCTTACGAGCCTAATACACCGGATCATCCGAATCGCAAGCCTCTAATGAGAGTATAAATTTACACCCTCGTTTTGCTAATTCTCCAATCCTATTGGAGAAAGGTTTGAATTTTGATAAAATTGATCAGTGGGGTAAAACTCTCATTAGGAGTTTCGGTTGGAAAAAATTTGTAAGTACACCGAGAGGAAGGGTAAATGTCTCGATAGTGCGAGAATTTTATTCAAGCGCTAATGACGACATCTATGATAAGTCTACACAGATTGTTCGGTAAGAGAGTGGTCTGTTCCTCTTCTCTTCATCTATCATCAACCAAATTTTTGAAATTCCACCAGTTTCTATGCCACATTTTGAATTGCAATGGGGACTACAAAATCCCTCTAATCATTTGAGTAAAGTACACGAGTCTTTCCAATGTCTGTTCCCGCTTTTTGATACAAATCACGACATGTCTACACGAGCTTTACTTCCACATCTGAAAGCGTGGAAGCATTTTATAAATTCTCGAGTTTATCCCACCTGGGATTTTGGAAGTTTAACTGAGAATGAAATGCTTCTACTTTTTGCTTTGGCATTCGGTGTATTTGTTGATTGGGGTATATTGATTCAAAGGACAGTGTTGGAGTTTGGGATCACAAGAGGTAGTAGGGGGAAACCTATGCCTAATTCTTGGTTGATATCACGTTTGTGTATTCTTCTCAATGGAGTAGAAGAGCTGGAGACGGATGAAATTTTTCCGTCTAGAGATAGTCGGTTTGGATTGCTACCGGTTGATACACCGGGTTGTTCGTCTACTATCTAGAGAGTTGTTATAGTTTGTTAGTAATATTTAAGTCTTAATAAGTTAATTTAAGTTTGCAGTCCTTTAGTTAAGTTTGTAATAATGTATCTTGTTTAATATATATGTCTTAGTTTTTTTAAGTTGTTTGTTTTTATTTAATGATATAATTAGTATACGCTAAAATAAATTCGGAAAAATAACGTTGATAGATAATTTTAATTTTATTTTCGAACCTACTTCTTTACTACTTATTGAACATCGGGACGATGCCACTTCGTAAGTGGGGAGTAGAGTTAGGTTAGAAAATTCATTAAAATTTTAAAAAAAAAAAAAAAAAAAAAATATTTATAATTATATTATATGTCTAATTTAGATTTTAAGAAGATTTTAAGTTTATATAATGGAGTAATTAATATTAGATATTGTTTTTATAAAAATTATATAAGTATGATTGATATTTATAAGTAAAATTTTTAGAATCATTTTCAATACGAATTATGAATTTGGAATTGGATTAAGTTTATTGATTTTTGGCACCACAAAAATATAACTATAGCCAAATAACCTCACTCACGCTTGATTAGAGTGATCAAGACACTCACCAAATTGTCAATTATGATTAAATAACCGAGCTTTAGCTATTTTGGTCTACATTTCCTTGAAATACCGCAAGTTTATACGTCTTGATAAAAGAGATGGTGACGTAAAAGCTAAATTTTGGTATATCTTTGAGATTGGAAAAATTAGATAAGTAGTAGTATATTCGATCTTACCTCATGACACTTGCAACATAGCCGATTTTGGTAATAAGTTCGGATATATTAATTAAGAACGAAGCACCATATTTTACTGTAATTAATCAAATATCAATTATCTTCCTTATCTCGTGATTAACAACTTAAAAATAAAAAAGAACAAATCGGATGTAGCTACCAATGATTGGAGTGAGTAGGGTATTATCACGAAATGTCCTATATCACTACTATGAGGTAATTAAGCTCCGATTGCTGATGATAGTAGTCCAACTAGGGTATTATCACGAAATGTCTATTCTTTGGGAATGAAGGCACAAGATAAATTGAAAAAGGAAAAGTTGAATCATAAGATCTCAGGAATTATTACAAGTTTAAGAAACCGGACTTGTAATTTTCGATCGAAAGAGTAATACTCGATCAATCTTGATGAAGCAATGCTGTAAGTTTGATTTTCTACACACACTCACGCTTTTAGTTCTTAATCTCTAAAAAAAAAAAAAAAAAAAAAAAAAAAAGAGAAAAAGAAAAAAAAGATGCTAAGAATATGTTTTTTTTCAAAAATATAAAGATGTAGATGTGACTGACTCGCTCTCTTCTCTTTTGATTGCTTTTCGATTAACCAACATCTTGAACATAAACTCTATAAGCCATTTTGTCAATTACTTTCTTTGAAATTTCCGATTCCGAATTTCATAATAGTTGCGATTAAAAATAATTACGATATTTTATTTATACTTCTTAACTATTACATATATAATTTTATCTAAATAATATTTAATGTTTAAGTTATTTCAGTTATATACTCTTTTGTCTTCTTAAGATTTTAAATTAAGATAGATAATATATTTATAATATTGATAAAATATATTATAATCTGAAAAATTATACTATCTTTTATTATCGCTTTTTTTTTTCGAGGACGATCAAAAGTTTAAGTGGGAGTAATTTGATGTATTATTTTTCTATGATTAAAAATATGTTATATTATTATGTTTTATCAACGAATTCTATATAAAATATATAAAATTATGGTATAAAGTGTTAGTCTTTATAATTTAGAGTGTTTAGTAATAATAATAATAAAAGTTGTAATTTTGTACCGATTTTAGTAAATCGGAAGTGTATGTGTCGATTTACGTGGGTATTTGTGATGTTTTATTGCGATTTATAAACCAAGACCCGAGAATCGACATTTTGAAGTTTAATCATATCTCGGAATGATTTAGAGAGTGCCACGAGTTTAAATGGTCAATTGAATAAGCTTAAGTGAATGATAGCCAATCAATCTGGATAAGTAATAATAGAAATATCTTCGACAAACGAATGGCTCATCAAAATGATATTTTCAGAAAAAGTGTTCTTCACGAAAGTTGTAGATTTGTCCGAGAGTGTTCCAATGCAATTTGAATTATGAAGATTGGAGGTCTAGAACTTAAACTTGGTGATCAAGTGGCTAATCGACTTGGATTAAGAAAAAATCCCGTAAAAGCTTCGGAGGAACACGAGGTCATCAAAAAAGCGTTATCTGGAGAAGAGTCCTTCATGAAAGTTGTAGAGTTTCTCGAGATCTTAATTTTGGCATTTCGTTTGCAATTTTTGGAGGTCAGAACTCGAGATATGAATTTTACAAGTTATATATAATTATATATATATAAATATCTCCTACCGCACATGCTGAGTTAATCATGGAAGTGGGGATCATCATTAGTCCGGACCGATCCGGCCTAATACCGGACCGGTCCGGCCTTTACCAATTTGTCTATATAAGGAGCAAGATCGTAAAGCATTCGAGAGATGCACTATATATATATATATGATCTATATATATATATATCTTCTCCTTCTTCTTTTCTTTTCTTTTCTTTTTTAGTAGTAGTAGTAAATAAGGCGCTTACGCCGTAATAATGTAATATCGTTGTAATGCTCGAGAAAATCTCGAAGTCGGTTTTGCTAAAGAAGTTGTAATGTCCGGAAAATACGATTTCTGAATCAACTGCCGTATTCGGGTAACTTTTCTTAAGTATTTATGTTTGTTTTTGTATTTTTCGTTGTTATGTTTTTAGGCTAAATATAATACTGGCCAAAACTATGTAATCGGTTTTATTTCGATCTTTTCGTTAAAGAAATGTTGTTAAGTTAAAATGACTAAAATTGAGTTAATTGAATCTTTTTCTATTTTGATCATATTCGTATTGACATATTTAATAGATCTGAGGAATTCATAATCTAATTATGAATTGACGCCTCGTAGTCAGGATTTGAAATAAAAGATAGAAAAACCGGAGGGTAAAATTGGCCGTGTGAACAACGTGATAACGGAATCCGATTTCCTAACCGGGGGTAAATTTGTTTTGGGAGAAATGAATTTTATTATAATTTGTACTCGAGATCGTAATAATGTTAAATCATCAGTTTAATTGAAACTTAAACCGAAAGTTGAATCGTCCGGCTTTGACAACCGGAGCCTTTAAAATAAAATTGACCGTTTGTGAACGGAATGACTCCTTTTATCTAAAGGTAGATTTGTACTCGGGACCTGTTTAGATTAATTAGTTTACCGTAACAGTTGTGGATCTTGGACTGATGACAATGGACATAGGACAATTTCATACACTCGTGTGAGGAGGAATTGTTTACCTCAGGAGTGCACCGTTTCACTTACTCAATTGGACCTAAAATAAAAGGAGAGATCGAACACATTTCAATTAATCGAAAAGATCGTATAAACCAATTATATAAGTTTTGGCCAGTTCTTTAAAAATTATCTATTAATATCTTGGTACCTATATATTTATATCTATATATACATTTTGCAATTTATGTACATCTATATATATTTATATATATATATATATTATATTAGAATAACTATTAAATTACATATTTATTTTATGTTAACTAGAATAGTAGTGATTAATCGTGTGATAAAATTGCGATTTAGATCGAGTTAATAACAGCTCTTTGGTGTTTAACCACACGTAAAATAAATTACCAAGTTCCCTGAGGATTCGACACCTGACTCACCATACTAGCACTACAGTTTGACCCGATACACTGTCGGTTAAGGACTGGTATTAGCACTAGAAAAGGCCACGTCAGCGTTACAGTTGGTATCAGAGCGAAGCGTTCTTTAGGCTTCCTTTCTTTTAAGATAAGATATCTTTAGACCATTTAGAACCGTTCTGATCCTTCCTAATCCTTCAGAATGGTAGGTAACCTCAGGGATGCTCGTGTTGGTAAGTTTGGAATAGGAAGTTTTAGAGCTCAGCATGAAGCGAGTGGTTTGGTTCAAGACAGGGGTCAGACATTTGTGAGTCAGTTGGAACATGTTGATCAGTTTCAGTATCCGGTACCCCACCTCGGTTTTAGTAAGAGCAGCCTCAAGGATCACATGGTTGTAACAACACTGTTGGATTGAGAGGTTGTGTTGGAATCTACCGTTGTAAAAGGGAACTATAGTTTTGGATACTACGGATTTTGGTATAATTCTTGGTATAGGTTGGCCACCCAATAATTTTGTCTACATGGATTGTAGAACTAGGAAGGTGTTCCTCCAAAGATGGATGAGATGATTGGAAGTTTGGTAAGGCAGTTTTCCAAAGTTCAAGACGGGGTTGATCAGTTTTGGTTTTTGTGTACAAGGGTTTAAATGGTTTGGAATCGGTAAAGTTTTGGTTCAGTGGTTAGCAAGATTTGAATCGGTTAGTTGTTGTCCGTGGAAAAACAAGTGAAGCCTTGGTTTTGGTTTGTGTTGAAGAGAGAGTTGCTAAGGAAGGTTAACTGTCTGAGCACATTCGAGTTTCGAGGACGAAACTCCTCTTAAGGGGGGAGGAATGTAATATCCCGACTTTTCGAATAAGGGTAGAAGTGTCTTTTTATGAAAAATGGGGTATTATATTTAATTTATGGAATTAAGAATAAAAGGAAAAGGAGAAATATTAATTAAGGGTAATTAATATTTAAGAAAAAAGAGAAGGAAGTTTTATTTGGAGTTAATGGGAGTTATTCTTGGAATAAAACTCCCCATTAACTATGGAGTTATCAAAAGAAAAAAAAAAGGAGCAATATTGGAAAGGAGAAAAAAGTAATAGAAAAGCAAAAGGAAACTTCTTCTAAATTTTGATAAGTTTTTCAACGGATTTCAGAATGAAGTAGTGATTTGGAATCAGTGGAGAAGGGGCTTGCTTTTGATCCTGAGATCATTATGAGTTGAAAGGTAATGGTTTTTGTCACCAATTACGGTTTAGATCAAGTCTTGTAGTTTTCTTGGTATAAATCGTAGAATAGATGCTTTAGAATCTCGTGATCATGTCTAATTCGGGTTTGGGGATGATCACATAGGTTTTGGTTGAAGTTTACTGAAGAGTGTTGCAGTCCTTCTTGTGGTGTTGCTTGGTTTTGCTTGATTTTAAGGTAAGAAGCTCTTCCTAATGTATAATTATAGTTTTGTGATGCTAAGGTTGAGTTTTGGGTATAATTTGTGGTTAGAAATCATACTTAGGTGTTGTTGTTGTGGTATGATAAGTTATAGCATGTTTAGTACACGTTTTACTGTTGTTTTGTTGAATGTTTTGGTGTTAAACACGTTGGGAACGAGTTAGAAATCGTAAAGGGTGCAGAAAACTGCGTTTTGGGTTTTTAGCGCTCAATGTGCGCACACAGGATAGAATTGTGTGCACATTGGCTGAGCCAGAAAATGGGAAAGTGATACAGCGTCGTTTGTGTGCGCACATAGGGGGTAATGTGTTCACATTGCCTGACCAGAAGCATCATGAATGCTCAATGTGTGCACATTGAGCAGGATGTGCGCACATTGGGTCCTGTTTGATGAAATGTTGTGATTTAATCCCCGAATCCAGTTTTAATTGTTATTTCTTGATCTAATAACATTAAATGATAATGAACAAGCCTTGATTAAGCTTCTGATGCGTTTAGTTTCGGCACCGAATGTACTCTTTCTCAGAGTTGAAGTTCGGGACCGTCAAAAGAGTATGATTGGCTTGTGCTTTGATGAATTAGTATTCATCAATATTTGTGTAATTGTTAGGCCTTGTCCGTGTCTAGGGGTCTAGGAAAGAGAGTTTTAGATGTGAGAGAGCTTACTTGAAAATACTTAGGTGGCTAGTTAACAATTAATAACAAACGTACTTGTGTAGTTAAAAGAATAAACAACATGTCATTCTTGGTAAGGCACAAGGCTATATCGCGATGCGTGGGCCATTCGGATAAAGCAAAGAACTCTGCTGGCCATTGAAAGGCACCGGGAGTAGGGGAACCGTGAATGAATAACTTTACTGGCCTCGAATGGGCACTAGGAGAAGAGGGATTTCACCGAACGCGTGAACTATCGGAGTCTACCAAAATAGACTTCCGTGGCAATCGGTGTGATCCATTGATAGGTTGCAAACGATCTCTCGTGGCGGATATTCACCATGCGTAGTGGCCTTGAATGCAGTTGTAACAAAGATAAGCTAAGTTAGAAACAGTTAGTCACGACATGTTGATGAGCATGAAGTGAACCCTGGAGTTTGAGTCGGTCTCACCAAGATAACTTATTAATATATAATAACGTAAACCTTTCCGTTGTAAACTTTAGTTATACATTAGCTTCTTCCTCGTGCTAAGTACTTTATACTTACCGCCTTTGCATTTTGTTTTGTATGCATTGTGGGGTGAGAAGATGAACAAGTTGAACTTGAGCTCGGTGAGGAGTTTGATAATGATACATGATGATGATGCCTTGTTGATGCTTGGATGACGTTTCAGTTTCTTTTATTTTATGATGTACTAGACCATGTTGTACTTTTGTTTCATGTTTGTAAGACAAGTGTTGTAACTTTCTTTTAGACATCGTACGTTGTAACCTTTGGACCCTTCGTTGTTGTAAGTTAAACAATTCAGCTATAGTCGGTTTGTATTCTAATCTTAGTAGCATTTATATTTTTTACCCGAGCCTTTTGGGCTTCCGTTGCTTTATTTTGATACGACGTAGTAGAGCTTACGTATAATATTGGATTTATCTAATATTATACGTGCCGAACATTTCTCTTCCGGATAAGGACTCGGTATCCGTGAGCGAGGCGTTACAGTGTGATTATAATGTAGTCAAAATGCAATTCCATTATCTACCAATAGATCGCCAGACAAACTGATATGGAATTTTTCTAATAATGGAATCTACTCAGTGAAAACCGGCTACAAATTAAAATTGCAAATGAGATGAAGTACTGATCACAAGAGGTTAGTGTTGCTTCGTCTTCCTCTAGTTTTAATGTTTGGAATGGAGTCTGACGGCTTAAAGTTAAGCCCAGGATTCTCCACTTTACATGGAAACTGTTAAATAATGCATTACCAGCGGCCCAAGCACTCCGTTTTAGAGGAATTGGCAATGGTTTATGTCAAATCTGTCATCGACATGAAGAATCATTATGGCACTGTCTATTTGAATGCGACATTCCTTTGTCGATATGGAACGAGTATCCATATTTGGTTTTTATTCAAGATCATCAAATCCATTCTCTCCATTTTTTTTTTGCTTTACTAATGGAAGCTAATGATGAAGACGAATGCTCAAGGATAGTAAGTATTTTATGGAATATTTGGGAAGCTAGATTTTCCTATATTTTTTATGCCGAAGATGTCTACGTTCAACGCTTACTCAATTCCGCCTTGAGTGAAGCTGACGAATACATGAATGCTCTATGTACTGTTCAGCAGCTAGGTGAGGTGACTTCATTCCCTGTCGAACGGTCTCCCCCAGATAATTGCTGTGTAAAATTTAATGTTTTGATGCAGCTTTTGGGATGAACGGCGCAACAGTAGGAGGAATCCTACGGAATTCAAAGTGTAGAATCATGAATAGTTTTTCTTTAAAGTTGGATGGAGCTCATGACGTGCTGGCTGGAGAAGCTCTCGCCATGTATAATGCAATTTATTTCGCGATTACATGGGGCTTCTTTAGAGTGATATTTGATGGAGACTCTCTTACTATTTATCAGAAACTCGCAGCTCAAGCAGAAGATCTATCTCCAGTGGGAAACATTATAGATGATTGTCGTACATTGTTGTCTTGCTTTGTTTCAGTTTCTTTTTTGTTTGTTAAAAGAAAGAGAAATGTCCCTGCTAATTTTTCTAGCTCAGGAAGATCTTAAACTAGTTGGGTGTGTAGAATGAGGATCTTCCCCTCCCTCCCACGTTTTGTTGGCTTGTAATTCGGATATCGCCAATGACGGAGCCAGGAATTGAAACTCGGATGGGCTAGTTCACTATATCTAGATCGACAACCAGGTGGGCTCTTGTAAAACGTTTTGATGACATAAATTGCATTATATAGGTTTTTTGGTGTAGAATTTTTTCGGACGGGTGAGTTAGCCCCCCTCAGCCCTCCACTTACCTCCGTCCTTGGATATTGCTTAAGAAAATTCCGAGGTTCCTCCTCAAAAAAAAAAGAGTTCAACAAGTTTTGTGATTTGTATTGTGACTAGGAGACAAATGTCAATGTGAAAGGCAATATTGCTTGAAAATAGAGATTCTAAAATACATCTGAACATGAATAAGATATGGTTATTTAGAATGCAGAAGATATGAAAGTATACATATATTTGAAAAAAAAAAAGGTCAAAAACTTGATTGTGTTTGTGTTTCAATCATCAAATACAACTTTTGGCCTTCATTTAAAAGATCCACTTCAATAATTTTTCCTCCTTCATCAAACAATACACATGAACATGACATTACATATCAATAATCACTTCTTTCATCTTATAAACTTTGTTTTCAATTCTTCGATGATTTCGCCTCTTGTCTTATATATTTGTTTTTTTTCTTTCTTTTTTCTAGGAGAGTCTTAATTATTACCTGATTCCAGCCATGAGATTATTTGTTTGAAAATGTCTTTGCTTCTTGTTGTTGTGATTCATATCATTAATAATTACTCTTCCATCTTATATAGTTTATACATCCTTCGATCTTGGATGTCAACAAGGCCTTGGCCCGGTAAATGTTGTGGTTATATTAATCCGGAGGTTCCGGATTTGAGTCCCACTGAGAAGCGGTATCCGTAAAAAAAAAAACTTTTTAATAAGGGTTTTTCTTTATTGATACGTCCTAGTGATACATATCATTACATCATGATGTTGGGAAACAAAATTCTATTTTCATCCCTTCTCCGATCATAATCATAATCATAATCAAAATCAAAACTATATTAAAAGAGCTAGTTGTTTCACACGTAGTAAGTTTCTCGCCGGTGTTTTCTCAAAAAGTGAGCAAGCCGAAATAAAGCAAGTATTATACGTCAATTCCAAGATCGCTTTATTTATTTATAAAAATACGACTACCAAATCAAGTCGTTTAATTTTAAAGAAATCATTTGAAAATGACTTTCGAGTTTAAAAGTTCATTCGATATATATACACAAAATATTTGAAAATAATATAAAACACACTTTTGGCTTTATATCAAAATAAAAGACTCACATTTGGTCCTCAGTCAATCAATTTTGTTTCTAAAAACCGTATGTACGCGAAATCCATGCCCGTTTTCCTTAATCCTCAACCTAATGACCTCCGGGTTGACAGCGTAATTGACTGATGAAAACAAACATCTATCGTCAATTTGTTTTCTTCTTCTTTCGATTGTATCCACACATGAATTGGCTAAATATGAATACAATGACAAAGGCCTTAATAATTGGACTAAATATTTGATATTCAACTAACTCCACTTTAATCTCATACCACCAGCAACTTATTTAAACTTGAACCTCAAAATTTATCATGTACAGTAGGCCCTTTCTTCGTTTAATTAGGTTCGAAGGGAAAATATGCAAATCAAATTGTGTTTATGACAAGTGAATGAGCTGAGAAGGAAGATCTAGTTCCACAAAATCTTCCGGCAGAGATATCTTCATGGCTTGTCTTGAACTTGATAGTCGATGTCGGATCACCAAAGGTATGATAAAGTGTGGAATATATATATATATATATAAGACAAATATCTTTTTTTGGAGATGAGATTACCAAAGCATTTCGAAAGTAGTTAACAAAAATAGTGGAGATGGCTTTCAACGTAGTGATGAGAATGAGGTGACTATGGCGGGTGATTCTCGGTCGGCAAATGGAGACTGGCAAGTTCTAGGATTGTACTTCTATATATCATGTGAAGATGATGAAGCAGGCCTCATATATGGAAGGTGAGAAGGAAAATTTGGTTTTATATTTGTGTGTAAGCAATAATAAAGGGGTAGTGTTGTTTAATTACCTATCCTACATATATAAATAAGTAGTTGAACCAAGAGCTGAAAGGTGTAAAGTTAACTTAAATTTAATTTGTCGGTAACGGAAATGGAATCAGGAAAATGATTTAGTAACGTAAATTTCTCACTTTATTTCCATTAAATCAATCTTAAATAAAAGATATCTTAGGCAACGGTTTTTAAGCATGCAAATAAAAGCTAATTAACATGCACTATTTCCTCACATGAATTGTATCACATAAAGAGTAATATTTTACTACTAAAACATTAAGAATCACATAATAATAATAATAATGTCACAACGAAATCATTTATATGTTGAAAATTTTCTAAATTTTTTCGCAGCTTGTTCAATACTATGAAAATAACATATATTACTAGACCTTAATAATAGAAAAATGACATAAAATAAAAATTATATAGACAATTATTTTGAAATACCTATAAAGTCTTTTATAAACAACACGACGAAAATCGGGGTGTTACACATTGGTTGAGCAGAAAGTTTTAGCAAGTTGCTGATCAAGGAATGCGCACGCATTGGCCCCCAGTTTTGTGATAATTGTGTTTTAAGCTATGTAATATGTTCTAATTGTTATCTTTTGGTCTTATAACATTAATTAAACCTTAACAAGCTTCGATTGAGCTTCCGATTCGTTTGGTTTCGGCACCAAATGTACTCTTAAAGGGAGTTGAAGTTCGGATCCGTTGGAAGAGCATGAAAGGGTTTGTGCTTTGATGAACTAGAGTTCATCAATGTCTGTGTAATTGTTAGGCCTTGACCGTGTCTAGTGGTTTAGGAAATAGAGTAGTGTATGTGAGGGATCTTACTTGAAAACACTTAGATGGCTAGTTAATACACAATAAAGTTACATACGTGGTAGTAAAAGATAAAACATCACATATTCTCGGTTAGGCACCAAGCCATATCGGCGGTGTGATACGTTCATAAAAGGTGAACAACGCTACTGGCTCAAAAGGCTGAAGGGTAGTGGAGAAATTTCATCGAACGTATATGCATACCGGGGAGATCCCGGGACTATCGGTGCTATTCACCGTAGTTGACAAGTATATCTCGTGATGGATACACATCATGCATAGTGCCCTTGAGTAATGACGTAACCAAGATAAGTTAAGCTAGAAACGTATAGTTATGACATATTGATGGACATGGTGTGAACCCTAGATTGAGTCGATCTCTCATAAAGATAACATATATAATAATAATAAAAAGAACATTTTGTTGTAGAACTTAGTTATTCATTAGCTTCTCTCACTTTTACTAAGTACTTTGTACTTATCTGCTTTGCATTTTCTTTTGTATGCATTGCGGGGTGAGAAAACGAACAGGTTGACCAAGAGTACTTGACGGCTTGATGACGTTGCTGACTTGAAGATGCTTTTAGTTTATTTTTTTTTATTCGTAAAGGTTGTACTAGACTTGTTGTTCCTTTATTCCTAGACTTTTGTAAGTTATGTTTGTACTTTTAAGAGCTCGTATTGTGTAAGTCTTTGGGTTTTTCGTCATTGTAATTTAACTATCCATCTTTAGTATGGTTAATTACCATTCTTAGCAGCATTTATGTTTTTACCCGAGTTCTTTTAGCTTATGTTTGTTTTTATTTGATACGACGACGTAGAGGCTTGCGTATAATATTAGATTTATTTAATGCTATACGCGCCGAACGTTTCTCTTCCGGATAAGGACTCGACATCCGGAAGCAGGGCGTTACAAATACCGTTGAGGCCAAATCATTTGCTTCTTTGATTGCCTCTATAAGTTAGGCCTCCTCTTTCCCATAAAGAAAATCTAAAATACACTTTGCTAATATTTTTCTTATTCTTGATTTGTGCTTTTCTAAATAAGTTTGTGAGTAATTAAATTGGTGGATCATAATGAACTGGGGCGGACACAGGATTTCGGGTACGGGGGCAATAAATTTTTTAAAGACGACTAAAATAATTAAAGGGGGCAAACTATAGACATAATACATATATTAGTGTATTTTTTCGGATCAAGAAGAGTAATTATCCCCCTTAGTTGTATGTAGACCCGCCACTGATAATGAATATACGAAAAGCTGCAACATTGGTGTATTCAACAATTCCATTTTTGGGATTTGTTTTTTGTGAATTTTTTCATGCCATTTTCGAAGTAAAATGCAATGAAGAAGGTGATGATATTGATGATGTTAAGGCAATATATGAATACTTAGCTGCTCAAAATCACTTTAAGCAAGTCCATCTCATCCGTGGACCTTAGATCATCTATGTATAAGAAGTATGTAGGTTGTCGATACAACCGTTATATGAAATATTGTATTAGGTGACATATATGATATGTTTGTATTTTCACTTACTTTCAATAATACACATTTGTGCGATATGAAAAAGAACATAATTGATAAGATATAATGTATGTCAATTTGTTCCCACACCCTCGTGTATTGCAGAATTTAAATGATGTTTTTGATTATGTTGTAACAAATTAATGATATAGAAGAGAGGAATGATACGTTGACAAGGGCGAACACTATTGCTAATAATTCATTTTCGGTTGTTGCATAGTTGACTTGAGCGGAGTTTAATGTGTGTGATGCGTAATAGATTGCCTTAAGCACCTTCTCATGACGTTGGTCTAGCACTTCCCCAACCGCCAAATCACTTGCATCACACATTAACTCAAAAGGTAGACTCCAATACGGTGCCACAAGGACGGGTGCACTAATCAACTTTTTCTTCAAGGTTTCAAATGCCTCCATTCACTTCTCATAAAAAACAACCGACACTTATTTCTCAAGTAAATGACTGAGAGGCTTGGCAATGCGAGAAAAATCCGCAATGAAACGCTTATAGAAACCGGCATGCCCAAGGAAACCTCGCAATATCTTCAGATTAACCGGAGGAAGTTATTTCTCGATCACTTCAATCTTCGCCTTGTCTACTTCAATGCCTTCTGCAGAAATTCTGTGTCCCAAAATGATGCCATCCGAAACCATTAAGTGACACTTCTCCCAATTAAGTACCAAGCTTGTATCCTCACAACGTTGCAACACGTGTTCCAAGTGAGAGAGGCACTCATCAAAATAATCTCCAAACACGCTAAAATCATCCATGAAAATCTATAATAACTTCTCCACCATATCAGAGAAAATTGTCATCATGCATCTTTGAAATGTAGCTAGAGCATTAAACAAATCAAAAGGCATTCTTTTGTAAGAAAATGTCCCATATGGACAAGAGAAAGTCGTATTTTCTCTGTCTCCTACAACAATGAATATTTGAAAATATCCCGAATAACCATCAAGAAAGCAATAAAATTTATGCCCGCACAACCGCTCCAACATTTGGACAATATACGGAAGTGGATAATGATCCTTCTTGGTATGGTCATACAAGCGTTGAAAATCAATACACATGCAATATCATGTGACTTCCCTTGTTGGGATCCATTCATGCTTGTCATTTTCCTTCACTGTGAATCCGCATTTCTTTGGAACAGCTTGGGTAGGACTCACCCATTCACTGTCCGATATCGGAAAAATATGCCCATCTCTAATAACTTGATAACCTCTTTCTTGACAACCTCTTGCATATTAGGATTTAACCGGTGTTGTGGTTGAGCACATGGCTTTGCATCTTCCTTTAAAATAATCTTGTGGACATAAATTTCGGGACAGATTCCCCGAATATCTGCCACAGTCCATCCAAATGCCCTTTTGTTCTTTCTGAGCATCCTCAATAGCAAGTATTCCTGCACATTGGTTAGTGACGAAGAAATAATAACATGAAGTAGATTATCATTCTCGATAAAAGCATATTTCAAGTTAGGAGGTAGAGTTTTCAACTCAAGATTCCTTGGTGGCTCCTCCACCGAAGGTTTCAATACCGGACCATTGTGTTCCAATTCCAAATACCTATGCCATGGTTGCTTATTGAATGTACGACCAGCATCTAAATGAAAGATCACGACTTTTGTGAATTGTAGGGATGCTTCATGACTCTTGACATTCACGTCAACTCTCTATTAGCACCTTGACTCATGGCCGGTTTGAGTTCATCTGCGAACTAACTTTGTCCTGCAAACTTAATGAGCCTGGCCTGCAAAGCTTTGAAATTTGGATTTGTCCTGCGGATTATTGCTCGAGTCCGTCCTGCGGACTGGTTTTCTGACGAGTCCGACCTGCGGAGCTCGGTTTGAGTTCGTCTACGAACTAAGGAAGTTTGGTCTACAAACTTTATGGAGGCTGAGGTAGAGAGCTCATACTTTTGCCTGTCCTGCTGACTGGGTGAGTTTGTCCTGCAAACTTGGTGAGTCCGATCTACGGAGTTTGATTTGATGAGTTTGACTTGCAAACTTTGTTGAGTCCAACCTGTAGAGTTCTGAAAGTTGATGTCCATCCTGCAGACTTAAGCAATCTTTTCAGGTCAGCCCTACGGAGCTGAAGCTTTCGAGTCCGATCTGCGGAGCTAAAACTTTGGAGCCTGTCTTGTAGACTTTGGAGAAAAGCTTTCATTTTTTTCATGTACAATGTTTTAATATATGCAAATTTTGCAAGTTTTTTTTGTAAGTTTTAATATATGCAAATTTTTGCAAGTTCTCTTGCCTTAATTTTATTTTTAGCACTTATATAAAGTACTCTGATCCGCAGTGGGGTGTCTTGCCCCCAGCATGCCATGCATTAACTTATGAGATTCAGAGGTATTTTTCGTATCTCCTTCCTATTTAATCTGAACGCTGGAATTCTTGTTTCAACGGTTCAATTGCCGGCAATCAACCACTGATATGACTGCTGTGTTTTTGGTGATACTGCAACCTTATGGCTTGTTCTTGCCATTAACTTGATCACAAACAACCTTGATCCATTACCGGTAAAAGACCCTCCTTCTAGCGCCATTTGACGATGCTAGAAATCGTTTAGTAATAATCCGGGGGTGTTTAATCTAGGGATAATTGAATCAATGGCATAAATCAAGAAGAATTTGAATGAGGGATAATTTATTTGTGTTTATTTTAAACTGAGCCTGAGAGTTCTTCTCTCAAGTTGCCTACGTATACTGTAATTCAGGAATCAAATCATTCGTAGTTCCTTAGGGTTGTTTATATAGGGGACGATATATCCCTTTCCTTGTTCTACAAGGAATTGTATTATTTTTCCCTGAGAATAAACACACGCATATCCCTATAATTTAGGGATAATTATGGACATATTTAAATATCAAAATCAGAGTCTTAATGGATAAAGGATCCTTAGGATCTTTTCATAATTGTATAAGCACGTGGGCTAATAATCATATAAATGAGGCTCTGGCCGACCTGCGTTGAGCCCCCAGGCCGTCTCGGCTCAAACTACAATTGCCCAGCTCCGTTGCGACCTAGACGACTTGCAGTGGTCTGGGGATCGGGACCGATCTCCCACCTGGGGTTCGGATCTGCCATTAGGCGTGAAGCGGTACTCCTGACACTTAACGTTATAGTTTTTATGTTTTCATTCGTGGCGATGCTCAGTTCAACCCACGTCATATATCATACGGGTCAAAGGAGCTCGTCCCCTTCACACAAAAAAAAAAGGATATTTTACTCATAAAAAATTTATGTAAAAAATTATCGACCATTAAAAAAAACTTAAATTTAAATACTTGATCCACTTTTTTTAAAAAAAAATTTATTTAATTAATATAATCTGTTCAAAGACTGAAGTTTTATTTTTGAAGGAATCAAAGACTGTAAACAATATTGCTAGCTCGTTTCTTGGCCCAACTTCCATTTTATCCATTTACATAAACCCTAATTCGCAACCCAGCTCAACCAATTACGGATGACGACGTATGCTGTTGTAGCCGGCGGAGATTTGCAGGTTGGTGGCCGTGGCGGTGGCCGTGGAGGCCGCGGCGGAGACGGTGACGGTGGAGACGGCGGAGGCGGTGAGGCCGCGGCGGAGACGGTGACGGTAGAGACGGTGGAGACAACGGCGGAGAACACACCTGAGAGTTCAAACCCTGGATCACATCGAGGTGCTTCGATATATTACTGGGGTGGCTTGGCCCTTTGAAGATTGAAGCTATAGAATTGAAGGAACTCTGAAGTGTGTTCGTTCATTGACTTGAGGAATGCGAAAATGCTTGAAGAAAAATGTATGCTCACACTGCAGTTTTAATTTTATCCACATGTCACACTGCAAGTGCTTCAAGTTCAGTTTAATGGCTTCTGAATAATTTCAGAGATTGTTTGCTTGTTCTTCTTGTTTTCTAGTTATTGTTTGTGTTTTTTCCTTGCCTGATTTATGTTTCTGTGTCTTGAACAGCTATTATGATGCATACAGAGGTGTTATTGTTTATTTTCGTGTGATTGATGGACTATTCGGAAGGGGGACAGGATACTCTTTATGGCTAGTGGCAAGGTATAACTGTTTCTTCATAATGCCTTGTTAGGAAATGTGACTTGACCTCTTGTATGTCAATTTGTTCCCACACCCTCGTGTATTGCAGAATTTAAAATGATGTTTTAGATTATGTTGTAACAAATTAATGTTATAGAAGAGAGGAATGATACGTTGACAACTCGTAATAGTCATAATCGAAGTATACACTACGTTTTATATCATTGATCATGATAGGATCTATATTAAGTAAGAGGTCTCAAGTCATGATCAATGATGTAAGTGTGTTGCGTGTTTTTAATGTGCCTATTTTATTGTGGACATATCACTTAGTTTATTTTGTTACAAAAATGCTAAGCCGCAACAAAATATGCATTATAAGGATAAACAACACATTTTTTTAAATAAACTTGTTTAAGCATACCGATCAAACTCAATTAGATACGGAGCATGGATACATCTGATAAATGAGAGCGCAAGAGATTTAAAATAAAGAGCTTTGCAATTTCAGAGAATTTGAAGGCGGCTAAAATATCAACTGTCAAAAAAATTGAGTGGAAAAAATAAAATTCATTATGTGAACAATTTTCGGTAACATAAAGCAAGCGCTTAGGCCCAAAACAAAACAAATTTTCTACCTTCCATCAGGACTATGGAGTGAAAGACATAATCAGCCATTTGAAGTTTCAAAAACATCAACTAAATGCTATTTTGAAATTTAAGGATATCCAAACAAAAATGGATCATCTTAACTCTTAAGAGGTGCATTCTAAAAAGTTTGTAGCGTAACTGCTGAGTTGTACAACTTGCCAATTACATGTTAAGGCTTATCTTTGCATTTCCCACCTATTAATGCAGCTACATTCCTTGTGAATGGAAAGAAAAGGAGAGTGCATTGGAGGAGGTAGAACTGCAGAAGGAGAAGCTAGAATCCATATAAGAGAAAGATAATTACCTGTGAGGCATCTACCACCACAAGAGCACCGTCACAAGCAGCAAGAGAACGAGAAACTTGAATTTTTCTCTGGCATATATAGAAACGTCAAACAGATTATATATATCTACTCTGGCATGCATATTGTAGAAAAGATAGGAGGAAACTTTGTATTATTGATAGATAAGCCTTATGGAGAACATAAGGGAAGGTTACAATATATGAGAAAACCTCCAACGACCTGTAAAACACTGTTCCAACGGCTATGAACAAGTGCCAACGGTTATGAACAAGTGTTTTCTCGGGCCAAAAAACAGAAAGAAGACAAAAAAGCAGGAAAAGGTCCAAATTACATCATTAGGACACTTAGGAAAAGAGATAAACTATATTAAACTATAGTATTAACCTATATTTTAACACCCCTCCTCAAGCTTGGTTGTGGATGGAATAACAGCCAAGCTTGCTTCTCATTCTCGTAAATATAGGTAGAGCATAACCCTTAGTGAAAATATCACCACTGATCTTGAGAGGTATGAATTCAACATTGATGTCTTGACCTTCAACCTTTTCTTTGATAAAAGTGTCCATCAATGTCTATATGTTTGGATCTATCATGATGAATGGGATTCTCGAGACATGTTGATAAAGCAGACACATTATCACAAGATATAAGAATAGGATGCTCTTGCTTGATGTGTAGAGTCAACCAGATCTTTTTTTGAGCCACAAGTCCTTCACAGATACTCAGGGCCAAGGCCCTTAATTCGCGCTCTCAGCTCGCTTCTAAACCACCTTTGGTTGTTTCTTGCTCTTCCAAGTTGTGAGATTTCCCTAAGGAAGAATGAGCAATAGCTCAGTAGATCGTCTATCATCAATGCTGAGACCGCCCAATCAAGCATCGGTGAAGACTTGGATCTTTCTGTCAGAGATTTCTTGAAAATAAGACCTTGACCCATTTGTCCCTTTAGATACCTTAGCATCCACATGGACAATATCAAAGTGTGCTCTTGACAAGGATGATGCATAAATTGGTCGACGGACTCCTTTGCATAGCATATGTCCAGTCTAGTATGAGCCAAGTAAATCAATTTTCCCACCAGGTCTTTGGTATCCGCCACATCCACAAAGGCAGATTTACTCTCCTTTTTCAACTTCACCCCAGGGTCAATAGGAGTGGAGGCGTGTTTGCAATCAAGCATCCCCCTTTTGCAAGAAGGTCGAAATGTACTTCCTTTGGGATATGAAAATCCCCTCCTGTAGATCTAGCCACTTCCATTCCCGTGAAATATTTCATTTGTCCAAGGTTTTAACCTCAAACTCTTTTGCAAGACAATGCTTTAGAGATTCAATCTCGGGGCATCATCCAGGTTATGATAATGTCATCCACATATACAATGAGGATGACTCTTTACCTGAGAGGAGACACTTGGTGAACATAGTATGATCAGATTGACCTTGTATGAACCCAAGATTCTTGACAACTTTGGTAAATCGACCAAACCAAGCTCTGGGGGACTGTTTCAGTCCATAGAGAGCTTTGTGCAATTTGCACACCTTATTTTCTGCTCCTGGATAGTCAATTCCAGGAGGCAATCTTAAGTACACTTCCTCCTTTAGGTCACCATTTAGAAAGCATTTTTACATCTAATTGGTGTAAGGGCCAATCAAGATTCACAAAGAATAGATAGGAGCACCCGATGGTGTTTAATTTTGCCATGGTGCAAAAGTCTCCTGGTAATCTATGCCATGAGTCTGAGTGTAACCCCTAGCAACCAATCTAGCCTTATGCCTGTTAATGGTGCCATCAGAGTTGTATTTCAAAGTGAAAATCCACTTGCATCCTACTGTTTTCTTTCCCTTGGGGAGAGAAGTCAAAGTCCAAGTGTGATTATTATTTAGAGCTTGTAGCTCCTCATGAATGAATTTTTTCCACTCAGGAAATCCCAGGGCTTCCTGAATAGATGTGGGAATGTGATGCTTGTCCAAGTTTTGTACAAACACTTGGTAGGAACTAGAGATGTTCTCAATTGCCAAAAGATTGTATAGAGGGTACTAAGTACAAGCTCTAGTTCCTTTTCTCACAGCAATGGGTCTATCATCATAGTTCACAGTGCTAACAGATCTTTCTGGAGATTCTGAGGTAGTAACTTCCTCAGAATGATTTTGATCTTCTTGAACTTCAAGATTAATATTGTCTGATTGATTTTGATCTCTTTGGACCTCAAGATTATTCCTGTTTCTCCTGGTAAACACCAGTTGAATAGGAGGTCTTGGGCACAAGGATCCTTTTTCAGGATTCAGACTAGATGAAGGTTGAATACTATCAGAGGTAATGACTTCCTCTTGATTTATACTTCCTTCATCCAAAGAATTCAAAGTGCTAGGACTCATATCCCATCCTCGGAGAGGAGGAAATAAAGTTCTGTTTGATTCCTTCTTGATCAAAGAAGGTTTTTCTTCAAAGAAGTTAACATCCAATGTGTTAAAAACTCGGTTTGAGGCGTGAGCATTTGTACCCTCTTTGTCTTGGAGAATAGCCAATAAAGACACACTTGAATGCCTTAGGTTCAAGTTTGGTCCTGTGGTGATTGTGGACATACAAGACATCCAAAAACCTTAGGAGGAAGGTTTTGGATCAAGTGTCTTGATGGTAAACTTTCAGACGAGAACATCAACGGGGTTTTAAAATTCAACACCCTAGATGGCATCCTCGTTAATCGAGATAAGTGGCGGTCGGGATGACCTCTCCCCAGAAATGCTTTGGTACCTTCATGGCAAACATGAGGGCCCTTGCAGTATCAAGGAGATGCCTGTTTTTCCTTTCAGCCACCCCATTTTGTTGGGGAGTGTCAACACAAGAAGTTAGGTGAACTATGCCCTTCTCCCCAAAGAATTTTCCAAGTTGTTTTTCAAGATATTTCGATCCATTATCGATTTGAAGATCTTGATATCAGTATCAAACTGTGTTTTGATCATGTTGTAGAAGTTCATGAATATAGGACCAGCTTCAGCCTTCTCCTTCATTAAGAACACCCAGCAAAGTCTAGTGTGGTCATCAATGAAGGTGATAAACCATCTTGTACCAGTGATATTCTTGGCCTTGGAAGGTCCCCAAATATCACTGTGTATAAGGTGGAAGGGCTTAGAAGGAGTATGAGACTTGGAGTGATACACAGTCCTACACTGTTTAGCCATACAACAAACTTCACATTGAAATTGAGAGACATTTTTATTAATGAACAAGTGAGGCATGAGCCTCTTCAAATACATAAAATTGGGGTGACCCAATCTGTAGTGCCATAACAGAATTTTGTCATTACAGTTGTTCAAAACAGAATCAGACACAAAAGCAGAGTCTTGATCAGTCTCAGAATCACATAAAACAGGTAGCATGTAGAGGCCAGATGTTGCACTAGCATTGCCAATCATCTTCCCAGAGTTGGTCTCTGTAAAACACACTTATTGTCATGAAAAATGACGAAATGTGTTCTCGCTTTTGTCAATTTGTTCACAGATAAGAGATTACAGATGATTTGGTACATAGAGCACGATCAAGGATGATATTTCTTGAAAAACTGATGGATCCTACCCCATGAACTCTGGAGGTAGATCCATCTGCAATTTTCACAAACCTTTCCTGTTTACAGGGAATAAGAGAGTGAAACAGCCTCCTATTCCGAGTCATATGTTCAGAGGCACCAGAATCAACAATCCATTGTTGTTGATCATGGTCTGAAATAGTATAAGATAGAGAGGTTTTACCAGAATGAGCAACAGAAGCTGTTGAAGTTGTGGAAGGAGTGGCAGAGTTAGGAGCAGATTGCATGAGTCTCCTCAGAATTTCCATTTGTTCATGTGAGAAAGCAGGTGCCTCTCTAGGTGTTTCCCTAGGAGCATCCTCACTCATATGAGCAGATGGCAGACCCTGAGACTCCTTTCCAGCCCCATTTCTGGGTTTCCAATCAGCAGGCTTTCCATATAGCTTCCAGCATGAATTTCTTTGATGTCCAACTTTCTTGCAATTATCACAAAAGGGCCTCTCCTTCTTGTTTCTAGGAGGTGGACCAGAAGGTGGACCACCTTTTGAGAAAAGAGCAGAGGCAGAAACATCAGTTTGAACAGAGGGTTGGTGGGGTTGAGTTCCCAGCATCAGATTTCTCCTACTCTCCTCATGTTTGACTTCAGAAAAAGCAGACTTGAGGCCAGGTAGGGGAGATTTGCCAAGAATTCTACCCCTTACATCATCAAGACTAGGGCTTAGACCCATAAGGAAAGTAAAGACCCTGTCGTTTTCAGTATTGTCCTTGTGGACTTTTGCATCAGCAGTACACTTCCATTTGTAATCACTTAAAAGATCGAGTTGTTGCCATAATTTGTTCAGCTGATTGTAGTACTGAGTGACATCTTGATCCCCTTGCCTTAGATCCTTCAATTTTGACTTTAGATCATAGATGGTAGAAGTATTGTCCTTCTTGGAGTGGAGGTCATGGACAGCAGACCAGATTTCAGCAGCAGAATTGTAGAACATGAAGTTCTCACTTTGCTCCTTGGTCATAGACCCCACAAGCCATGACATAATCACATTGTTCTTAGCCTTCCATTGCCTCAATTGAGGATCATTAGCAGGAGGCTCAGTGATATCTCCAGTTAAATACCCCTCTCTGCTCTTTCCAGCAATAAACATGAGCAGAGATCTGGACCACAGATGGTAATTGTTACCATCGAACCTGTGGTTAGTAAGAAGATGGGAGTTATCATTGCTACCCCCTTGATTGAGAGAAGCTCCAGTTGAAGCTGGAGTTACATCAGAGGAATCAGCACTGGATGCCATTTTTGTGGTTTTTGAAAAAACTCAGAAAAATGGGATTGAGGAAGAAGATGAAGATTTTAAGCACAAGGCTCTGATACCATGTAGAAAAGATAGGAGGAAACTTTGTATTATTGATAGATAAGCCTTATGGAGAACATAAGGGAAGGTTACAATATATAGAGAAAACCTCCAACAGCCAGAAAACACTGTTCCAACGGCTATGAACAGTGCCAACGGCTATGAACAGTGCCAACGGCTATGAACAGTGTTTTCTGGGCCAAAAAACAGAAAGAAGACAAAAACAGGGAAAAGGTCCAAATTACATCATTAGGACACTTAGGAAAAGATATAAACTATATTAAACTATAGTATTAACCTATATTTTAACACATATCAACAGGTGGGTCAATATGTGATTGATCATATAACAAATCTCTCATTACCAAGATTCATTCAAGGTGGGAAACAGGTTACAAGCAGTCAGAAATTTTAGCAAAAGATTATATACAATACTAGCTTAAAAGGTCAACTGAACACACAGGAAAGAAACGATGACGGGTGCATTTGTTGGTGTAAGAACATGGAGGGGTAAACATATCAGATTGTTATCTAGCCCACCCCGTTCCACGATACAGTAACTGATAAAGCTAATACATTGTTAGGCTAAGAAAACTAACTCCTTCATGGTCTATGCATCTTCCGGCTCAATAACGACTAAACAAGAGTGTTTCTTGGGCAAATATACCGACATGTGGATAAAATCAAAACTGCAGTGTGAGCATACATATTTCTTCAAGCATTTTCGCATTAAATTATTCCTCAAGTCAATGAACGAACACAGGCACTTCAGAGTTCCTTCAATTCCATAGCTTCAATCTTCAAAGGGCCGAGCCGAGCTGAACTGAAAATCCGAGATTTATAACTAGCAGTTCCTTTCATTAGTTCAATTGAGCCAACATAGTTCTGAAAAGAGCCTCGAATAAAATGAAAGACAATGCCTGCCAAGAATAGCTCTAAGTCATTTCGGTTTAGCTCGAGGTTCATTTCGACATTTGACCAACGAAGCGGTGAACATAGCTTTCCCACATGCAGCATTCAAGACTCACCATTTTGCGACTTGTGAGCTACAGCTATTTATAGAGCTTACATCGGATAGACACCGGGTTAAATAAACTTGTTTAAGCATACCGATCAAACTCAATTAGATACGGAGCATGGATACATCTGATAAATGAGAGCGCAAGAGATGCGCAAGAGATTTAAAATAAAGAGCTTTGCAATTTCAGAGAATTTGAAGGCGGCTAAAATATCAACTGTCAAAAAAATTGAGTGGAAAAAATAAAATTCATTATGTGAACAATTTTCGGTAACATAAAGCAAGCGCTTAGGCCCAAAACAAAACAATTTTTCTACCATCCATTATTCTACTTCCTAATCATGCCCCAAACAAAACAATTTTTCTACCTTCCATTATTCTACTTCCTAATCATTGTTAGTTTGCTACTCATAATAATACTGTCAAGCAATCCCGTAACTATTTAGACGTGGATCAACTCATTCCAATTTGGGCCAAAATAATTGATTTGTGCCCTCCTGCCCGCCCTGATCCAGGGTTCAAACCCTCAGGTGTGTTCTGGAGCACAAAACCTGACAACTTGTATCAATTCGGTTAAGCAAGCGTACATTAACCGAATTGATACAAGTTGTCAGGTTTTGTGCTCCAGAACACACCTGAGAGTGACCCTGGATCACATCGAGGTGCTTCGATATATTACTGGGGAGGCACAAATCAATTATTTTGGCCCAAATTGGAATGAGTTGATCCCGCGTCTAAATAGCTACGGGATTGCTTGGCATTATTATTATGAGTAGCAAACTAGCAATGATTAGGAAGTAGAATAAATGGAAGGTACAAAAACTGTTTTGTTTGGGGCATGATTAGGAAGTAGAATAATGGAAGGTAGAAAATTTGTTTTGTTTTGGGCCTAAGCGCTTGCTTTATGTTACCGAAAATTGTTCACATAATGAATTTTATTTTTTCCACTCAATTTTTTTGACAGTTGATATTTTAGCCGCCTTCAAATTCTCTGAAATTGCAAAGCTCTTTATTTTAAATCTCTTGCGCTCTCATTTATCAGATGTATCCATGCTCCGTATCTAATTGAGTTTGATCGGTATGCTTAAACAAGTTTATTTAACCCGGTGTCTATCCGATGTAAGCTCTATAAATAGCTGTAGCTCACAAGCTGCAAATGGTGAGTGCTGAGCTGCATGTGGGAAAGCTATGTTCCGCTGCTTCTGTTGGTCAAATGCTGAAGTGGAACCTGAGCTGACTTAGAGCTATTCTTGGCAGGCATTGTCTTTCATTTTATTCGAGGCTCTTTTCAGAACTATGTTGGCTCAATTGAACTAATGAAAGGAACTGCCAGTTATAAATCTCGGCTTTTCAGCTCGGCTCGGCCCTTTGAAGATTGAAGCTATGGAATTGAAGGAACCCTGAAGTGCCTGTGTTCGTTCATTGACTTGAGGAATAATTTAATGCGAAAATGCTTGAAGAAATATGTATGCTCACACTGCAGTTTTGATTTTATCCACATGTCAGTATATTTGCCCAAGAAACACTCTTGTTTAGTCGTTATTGAGCCGGAAGATGCCAAGAGATAGAAGAGGCTAGTTTATTTGACGAGAGTGAACCAATTTGTTGCGTATGATGGTATAATCTTTTCATTGAAAAAATGTATGGAATTCATTCAGTTTCTTGATTGGTGTGATAATCTCTAATAAGACTTATATTTTGGATGGAGGTAGTATTATTATTGCATATGATATCTTGTTAAGAGTTTGAGGATCAGATAATGGGTCTTGTTCTCATTTGTTATCCCCGTTTGTTCAGCTGTTCAGCTTAACTGGGAAGTCCTTTAGCCGTTCATCATGATTACTTTGGCAGAGAATGTATCACTTGATCAACAATTATATTCGGTCACTAGTTATGCTGTTATACAGCCATTGTGAATTGTACAATGACATGAAAGCCTAATGCATTGCAGGCAAAATGTTACTTTTGATCTGTAAACATCTTTTGTCCACAGATGGTTGGATTGGATTGTAGCAACGCAATTTTTTGCTCAGCAAAGGTTGGTATTCTTCTTCTGTTCTGTTTTGTTTTTTAAGAGATGTTACACTCATTTCTTAATACTTGATTGATATTTGAAAATAATTCATCAAATATTTCAGTCAGTCTCATTTAGTTTGGATGGTGTCCCATGAACTCTAAATGATGTCTAATACCACTAGTGACTTCCATATTATTCTTCTCAAGAACCCACGAGTGTGGGTGCGCATGTGTGCGCGCACGTTCTTATGTCTGCTTGATTCTTTTCTATTCATGTATTGGGTGAATTTTATTAGCTTTTCCCTGCCCAAATTTTGCTCAAATTGAACCAACTCTTTGTTTTGGTTATTCTACATGATGACCGTCTGACTTTATAATCTCTAATGTTTTTCTTTTGTAGGAGGGAATAGGTATTATGGAGATTTTAAATGCTATTGTTCAGAGGATCCCCCAGTCTAATGATACTGCTGAAAGACCTTTGAGAGCTCTAATTTTTGATAGGTAGCTATTTTAGGTACTGCTTTCCAACTTCTAGAGCTAAGCAATTGCAGTTTTTTACTCGCCTTACTTAATGTCCTTCTATGGAAATGATGGTTGAGTCCTTTTATGAATGTTCGTTCCATTTCCTGTTGTGTATTCATGAAAAGGTTGCCTAAATTGATTGTGTTGTTTTGGTGATCCCTGAATTACCTGATCAATCATGGACCTCATATTTTGTTGTTGTTGTTGTGAATAATAAATTTGATATATGTCGAACAAAAAGATTTACTGCAAAGCATGGTAGTTCACGGAACTCTGGGCAACAGACCCAAGGCCGCAAAAACAAAAGTCCATAAACTAGCAGCTGTTGGTATCCAAATCGAAATATCATAAACATGCATTGTAATATTGTTTCTTTGAGCATACTTGCTTATGTATTTCTGCAAGTGGTTCAAGTTCAGTTTAATGGCTTCTGAATAATTTCAGAGATTGTTTGCTTGTTCTTGAATAAATTTATATTGGAAACACTCTTTTAGCATTTCTTGTTTTCTAGTTTTTGTTTGTGTTTTTTCCTTGCCTGATTTCTGTTTGTGTGTCTTGAACAACTATTATGATGCATACAGAGGTGTTATTGTTTATTTTCGTGTGATTGATGGGACTATTCGGAAGGGGGACATGATACTCTTTATGGCTAGTGGCAAGGTATAACTGTTTCTTCATAATGCCTTGTTAGGAAATGTGACTTGACCTCTTATTTAGAGTTGAGTACTAAACTGAGTTTAGTACTAAGCTGAGCAAAGTCAGCTGAGCCAAAGTCAGCTTTGAGCAGAAGTCAGCTTTGGGAAAGTCAGTTTTGGGCAAATCTCAGTTTGGGCAAATGTCAGCATGCTTACATTCTGGTGGATAAAAGCTGGAGCTGGGGTCCACATCTGGGGTATTTTATCATTCTGCCAGTATGTCTTTATGGCGGCTAGGTCTAGTTTTTTGTGGCTATAAATACACGTCTGTTGTAACCTAGAACATTTGCAGAAAAGCAGTAGAATCAACAGTAGCTTTGAGCAATTGCATTAGGCAATTGCCAAGAGTCTGTAAAATCTCCAGTGATAATATATTCTCCTCTTTCTGCCCGTGGAGTAGTCGGCATATTGCCGGAAACCACGTTAAATCTTGTGTTAGTGTTCTTGTGTGATTTATGCTTTCACGTTAATTCCTGATTATTGCAATCCGTGTTAGATCCCTGACGGTCCTAATTCTAACATGCCTACTACTTCAATGTCTCGTGTGATGTCACCTTGTTATATAGAACTGATTTGTTCTGTGTCAGACTTGTATTATTGATGCAGCTGTTCTTTTAATCCTATTTTACACTTGATTGGAGTTTATTGCCTCATTGATTCTCTTGAGTTCCTTCATCTTTTCCTTCTTCCCTCTCTTACTATCTCTCTTGTTTTGTGTCTAAAACGTTCTGTTGTTAATTTCTGCTTTTATTCAATGTTGACATGCAGGACTATTTTGCCCTTTTACGGTGGGCAAGGACATGCGTATGTTTGACTAATCATGTTTCTGTTTGTTGCTTTCATCTCCCCTCTTCCCCCCTTCCCCTTTCCCCTCCCCTGTTGTTTGGGAAACAAACCTTTTTAGTAAGGCAAAGGACATGAGAAATGTTGTGAATGTACCCCTAAAGTGGATTCACCAGTGAATGTTTTCAGTGTAGTATCGTATATAGCGGTCTTATATTGCTAAATATGACTCTGTTCCATTTAGATATGCTCTTGTTTTATCTGGGTGATGTTCCGATAGACCAACGAATTAGGCTGGTAAATCTTGTAACTAAAAGAATTATACTTGTTTTCTTGTCAGATAAGTTCAGTTGCTTGATATTTGTAGTTTGAACCTGAGACGTCGAGTGCTATGGGTTTTGGCTTCGGATGTGGGTTTCTAGGTCTTCTTCACATGGAAATAGTTCAGATTGGTGTTTGTGTGAATGTTTTGGTGCATCATTTATTATGATGATTTTTATATGCTTCAATGTTTGTTTTTGTGAACTGCATTTCACAGGAGAGGCTTGAGCGTGAATACAATTTGTCCTTGATAACAGTCAGCACCAAGTGTTGTTTACACAGTGAACTGTTCTGGGGGTGTAAAAGTAATTTCTGCTTATCTTCATCTTCAAAATTTGTTCAATATTCTGTCTTTCTGAATACATATACTTAATGGGCTAATCTTTTATCGATATCAAGAACTTCACTTCTGGGGTGTAGGAGGGATGATGGCAATATGGCATATGGATTTATTGTGTGTTGTCCTTTCCATTCAAGAAAATAGTGGCTCCAGATCGAGCTGTCCGTTACCTCGCATGTTTCTTCTCATAATTTTAGACTACTAAGATAATTATAAACTACCTAGGAGCAATATAACATGTGAATCTTACACAAGTACAAATCATCAAATTGACATCCTATTATCAAAAAGGAACTTGTGAATTTAATCAAACAAAAACTCTTTAAAAAACCATAAAATGTCAAAATTACTCTATTGCAATCCAGGAACGACCGAATGACATCGATGTAATATTAACTAACATCAATTGATGGGTTTTGCAGTTGGAATCCCTTTTCTGGTCCTTTAAATTATGGCAGGCATTTATTTTCCTCTAATGTTTTCTCCCTGATTTTACTTTCTTTCCTTTGCATAGTATTAAGTTATTGTTACTTTTCTTGCTACTTCAGCCATTTTGAGTTTTTTTTTCGCCATTCTCATGTCTTGTAATTTGATTTGTATGGATGCAGGTTGAGTGCTCGAATCCATCTCTTTTACCTGAACCCGGAAAAAGGGTATCAATTGAGGAACCATTTGTAAAGGTTTTTGATTTCCCTTTTTGAACTTTATTTACGTTTAACACGTCCGTCTATAGTAAATATCATCTCTAGATTCTAAAAGTTGTGGTTTTATTTTCCTGGAAATTTTAGATAGAAATGCTGACTCCAAAAGATTACATTTGCCTTTAGCTGAGGTATCTGCAGTGTATTACTCAGCCTACCCTGTTTGTGCAAATATGCTTATCTTCTGCAATATTCGGTTCCCTTGCCCATCATATCATTAATTATCTGTTTTGATAATAAGAGAATGTACATTCTCTTGGGGATTGTACAAAAACATGTTCATACTACTTGCTATTTGATGAATACAAGTGCAATTAAAGGGCATAGATGCACCCTAAACTGGTATTTGCTGCTATACTTTGATTCCTCGACATGAATGGATCAAATTGACCACTTTGCATGTGTTGTTTTGGCTTCTATACCTTTACATTTACGCTGTCTTTGCCTTGAAAACTTTGTTTTAGTACCGACTCTCGGTAGCTAAAGCTTGATACAAATATTTCCTGTTTTTCGCATCTAGTTTTTTTTAAGGAACCAAATTAAATGCTATTTCTTGTTAAGGTGGTCATCAGAGTTCGAGTTTCAATTTATTATATATGTTAAATGTTATTATCATATACTACCTCCGTCCCAAAATATAAGTCCATTTGGGTGTTTTCATACAGATTAAGAAAGTTGGTTAAATTGGTTATGTGTCATTAATTTTGACATAAAGTCTAAAATGCCCTTTTGACTGTTATTAATGTAGAGTATTGAAAAGTTGGTGGATATAGATAATAAATAAGGAGGTAAAAGAAGAAAAATGTAGTAAATGCTTCATTGGTTATTTAAAAGGACTTACATTATGAGATAAAATAAAAAAGCTAAATGGACTTATATTTTGGGACGGAGGTAGTAGTCGGTAGTTATTTGTGTAAGCATTGCATCTAATTAGGATGATTGGTGTATTAAATTATGAAGACAAACACTTTGTACCCTTAATTCTTGAATAAGAACTGTTCCTACTCTTCTATAGTCCTATCTATTATTATCCAAACCTATGAAGTATGGAAAAAACAGCGCAAGTGCAGGATGTTGGATAATTTGACTGGATAGTGATCTGAATTCATCTAGGTATTATTAATCCATATGTTCAGAAGCATTTTGGAAAAGAAAAAAAAAATTTAAAAAAAGGAATTATACTTGGCATTCAAAATTGTTAATTCCTGTAACCTTGTTAGATATATACGATTATTCATGTATAAATTAAACTTCTTATTAGCTTAAGCTCTCAGGTGATCTTGTTTATCATGGTATCAAAGTACGATTTTTTCACAAACTCACTGCCCCAATTATTATTTTTAAAACTACTACCTCCATCCCAAATAAGAGTCACTTTAGCTCAAAAAAAGTCTCAAAATACGAGTCAATTTAGAATACCGAGACAACATTTATTAGTTTTTTTTTTCATCCTACCCTTAATTCTCATCCACTTAACAACGTTTTAAATATTGAAACCATTGTATTAATGCTAGTCAAAGAGTATTTTAGACTTTATCTCTAAATTTTTTATGACATTTATCCAATTTCTTAATATATGTGAGAACGTCCAAAGTGACTCTTATTTTGGGACGGAGGTAGTATTATTTTATGTTGCTACTACTTTGCTACAACATGTCCGCCCTTGTCCATATATGCTGACAAACTGACACACAACATAAATGTATGAATTACAGATGGTAGGCGATTTTTTTGATAAGCTTAAGTCGAGAAGTAAAGGCTATGCAAGCATGGAGTACAGTTTTATCGGGTACAGATGTATAAATTATGATAGAATGGAATTCAGTTTGATCTCATTAATGACCTAACATGCTTGAACCCGTGTGTCAACACGGAAATTTACATTTCGATTGCCTTGTGATGATTCACCTCTTCTTGACATTTTACAAAATCTAAATAAAATTTGACGGATATAAAAAGAATTTGAAAAAAACTGCATATTATCTCATTAACCCTCTAAATGTGGGGGAGTGTTAATGATTCATAATGTGTGGTTTCTTTTATGCGCTTTATTAGGTAGTAAAAATTGTAGCTTTTGACTTATGGGATAGCACCAGTCAAATGCTTATCACGCATTTCTGGTATTTGCGTAGCATGCATTGATCTTCTGTCTATTCTTTAATTTGGAAAAACTGCCAAAACACCGACAGGATTTCTATGTTAATTAGCATGTAGTTTGTATTAAACGGTTGCCTTGTGTGTTCTTCACTTATGTTGTGTTTAAATAGTTATTATTGACCTTATTATGTTATGTTACATGTCATCATATACACAGACTCTTAATTTCATATCTGCACACTCATTTTCTTTTACTCAAACGTATTCTTTTGTGGTATCTGTAGTGGGCATGTACTGTGCCTTGCACAATATAAAGGCATTAGTAATGAATATACGAAAAGCTGCAGCATTGGTGTATTCAACAATTCCAATTTTGGGATTTGTTTTTTGTGAATTTTTTCATGCCATTTTCCAGGTAAAATGTGAAGAAATGAGGAACACAGTATAGAAGCACAAGAAACTATATTTGATGATTATTGATTGAGAGTATTACAACTTTAAATAGGGAACTATCAATGTAGAAATCCCTAATTGTGCCCTAATTGTGATAATGACAATCATACCCTAATTAACTTAAAGGGATAAATATAAAATACATAAAATATATAATTCGTATTTCTTATTTCCTATTTCCTTTTTTCATAAGCCTTGCCGACTGCTTCATCTTCCTCAGGTGGAGATGGAAGACTCTTCTCCTGATCCAGCTTGACCTGGTTAACAAAATGCAATGAAGAAGGTAATGATATTGATGATGTTATGACAAGAGATGAATACTTAGCTGCTCAGAATCACTTTAAGCAAGTCCATCTCATCCATGGACCTTAGATCATCTATGTATAAGAAGTATGTCGGTTGTCGATACAACCGTTATATGCAATATTGTATCGGGTGACTTATATATGATATGTTTGTATTTTCACTTACTTTCAATAATACACATTTCTAAGATATGAAAAAGAACATAATTGATAAGATATAATGTATGTCAATTTGTTCCCACACCCTCGTATATTGCAGAATTTAAAGGATGTTTTAGATTATGTTGTAACAAATTGATGTTATAGAAGAGAGGAATGATATGTTGACAACTCGTAATAGTCATAATCAAAGTATACATTACATTTTATATCATTGATCATGATAGGATCTATATTAATTAAGAGGTCTCAAGTCATGATCAATGATGTAAGTGTGTTGCGTGTTTTTAATGTGCCTATTTTATTATGAACATATCACTTGAGTTTATTTTGTTACAAAAATGCTAAGCTGCAACAAAATATGCATTATAAGGTTAACCAACACATTTTTTTAAACCGTTAATCATAAGAATTCTCACTTCAATTAAGAGGCCTCACACGATGATCATTAAATGGTGGTGTAATTGTCTTGTGTTTATTTTGTTATTGAAAATAGCATTACTCTATAAGTTAAGATTTTTATTTACTATAGATAAAAACAAGATTTTTCTTCTTTAAAAAAAATAAAAATTTAGGGGCCCAAAAATATGTGGGACCTAAGACTCAGGCCTTGGTTGATAGTTAGGGCCTGGCCCAATGTATATGTCGAGATGACCCGGTCTTCTCACGCTATTTATCTTAACACAATAACACATGTAGTGTTTTTTCCACTTGAGATTTGTTAAGTGCATGTATGTAGGATAATGATACTACCTCCGTCCCATAAAAAGTGTCCATTTTTTGTTGGACACGGAGATTAGGGAAATAATTAATGTGTTGTATTTTAATAATGAATAGACAAATATACCCTTAACTAATCATAAATGCTTGTTTTGGAATATGAAAGGATTATGGAAAATTAAATGTTAAAATAGGGGTATGATTGGAAAAAATGTATTTAATGATGTATTGGAAATTTAAATGGACACTTTTTATGGGACAATTCATTTTTCCGTTATGGACACTTTTTATGGGACGGGAGTTGTATTTTTCTTGACTTTGAACCGGGTTCTGCACTGGAATTGATGAAATAAAGGCACATGTTGGGTAAATGTTCTTGTCTTATTTTGACCTGGTTCGGCATTCAATTTATATGGGAATAAATGATCTAGGCAATTGGTATTGTCACGTCAAATAACAGCCGTGACAATACCTAAGACCATGACATAATCTACTTCTCGAGTAGATAAACTAAACTTTTGAATTATCCAAATCCAATGTCGAAAGAATAAAACATCAACTATCAAAGTTAGACATAAACAAAGAACCAAAACAAACTTTGTGTCATTATAATGTAGTCAAAAGAGTTCAACAACTATTTTGATTTGTATTGTGACTAGGAGACAGACGTCAATGTTCAAAGGCAATATTGTTTGTAAAAATAGATTCTAATTTCTTTTCTCGGGAATTGAATATAAGATACAGACAGTTATTTACAATGTAGAAGATATGAAGTTATACATATTTACAAAAGAAATGGTCAAAAACTTGATTGTGTTTGTGTTTCAATCATCAAATACAACTTTTGGCCCTCATTTATAAGATCAACATCATTAATTTTTCCTCCGTCTTCGGATAGTACACATGAACATGACATTATATTGAGTTGCTCTGATGCTTTTCTAATCAGCTCTTCAATACTGTCTGGAACCCATAATACAATACCGCATTTTCCAGCATTCTCGCGCTCCCATGGATTAAACGGAAATACCGTGCATTTCCTCCTTTGCCCTTTATCTGAAAAAACAAATACTGTAATTGTCAATATTTCAACGTGGCAATTACATAGCAAAAATGTACTGATTCGTATGAAAATGTTGTAATGAAGCAAATACCAGTAGGCTCTGCAGGATGATCAGAAAACCTTGATGAGTCAGTTGCTTTTGCTTCTTCTAATAGGTTTATGACTCTCATGTTTCCACTCATTTGTGCTTCATCAAATGGGGTGTTACCGTATCTGCCAATGCATGGAGTTGAAAAATCAAAATAACTTCACTAAGATGATTCTTGGTTTAAGATATGCTCAAAACGAAAACATATCAAGATCTTCAACATATTTGGTCTTATAATTTAAGAAGACTAGAAAGAAAAGAACCTGTCTTTGACGAAAACACTGGCCCCTGCTTCCAAAAGCAATTTTGCCATCAGGACTGAACCTTGAGAGGCAGCTACATGTAGTGGAGTTCCTTCGTTATAACCTCTGGAGTTTGGATCAATGCCATACGTAAGCAAACGTCTGAGAAAATCTGAATCGCCCTTCTCAACTACCGTGCATAAGAAGTTTCCAGCATTCTCAATTTTGAGTGCTGCTCCTTTTTCAGCAAGTAATGAAGCTACATGATCATGACCGTTCTTAATGGCTTCAAAGAAAGGCGTGTTCCCGAAATTATCTGTATTCGCAATTCAGCACCTTAATTATGCAAAAGGAATAGAGAATAGGAAATCTTAAAAAGTTGAGTGATCATGTTGAGATTACCGACGACATCGACATGGACGCCTTCTTTGATCAGAAATTCAGCGATTTCTACATAACCTTTCGAGGCAGCAAGGTGCTGTTGTGAGAAGGAAAAAAACATTATTTCACTCGTTTCATACAACCAGCATATGTGTGACGTCTTTCTAAATGCTGGACACAGCATGAATCATTCAGCCATGACAATATTTGTGCGATAAAAAACCACGTAGTTGAAGCGGGTACAAACCAATGGTGATCTTCCATCGTAGTCTTGCTTGTTTGGATCTGCACCGGCTTGAATCAAGTTCTTTAGCTGCTGCAGATCTCCATAATAAGCAGCACCGTTAACCCTGAGAGCAAGTTCGTCTTCTTGCTTTCCAATTTGGTAACCGATATCTGTCTCCAGTTGCTTCAAGCGAAAATCTGATCCACTACGCTGTTTTGTTGGTTTGTGTCAGATGATTGATACAAAAACTAATAATATTACTGTAATTGGCTATGGAATTAAACTATATATCATGACAAGACTTAATAAAATGTTGAGACGTCAAGCACGCAATTAACATACATAGATAGTTCGGTTACCTGTATTAAGTTGGTGAAGATTTTGCGCCCATCATGAAAAAATACTTCAAGAATATTGGAAAATGATTGCTTATCAATCCTCAAAAGACGACATAGCTCACAAACCCTGACAGTATATGGCTGGGGAATGTTGCACAAAATAGAAATGATTCCAAATACACTGTGAGGCGCCAAAGTTGAAATTGTCTCTTCAAGTCCATCTTTACCGATTCCAGTTTCCTCCTGCACTAACACGAGCATCAGCATCCATCAGTCATTTTAATCCTTCATAATCTAGAGTCCTTTAGATAAATCATAAATTACTTGATAAAATTAGGGATACCAACAGAAGAATTTGCAGAATTTACTTTAAGTGGTTATGTTTTTTGGTTCTTAACATACAACTAGTCATGGTTAATACAATTGAAATGCACTAATCTTCGGAATCGTATGAAAAGTACATATCAAACTCAACTCAAAAGTCAGCACTCGTGCTTTGAATCCGTTCAATGTGGTATACGGTCCATATGATTTGACAATCACATAGTACATATGAAATGGGTGAAAAAGAGTGGCCTTTGCATATGTACTGCAATCATCACGACCAAAGAAATAAACAGAAATAAAGGACATCATAGCATTTATTCTAGTCATTTATGAGACATAACCAATTTATGAGAAGTTATTTGTACATATAAAGAGCAGTGTTGTATATGTATATCCTACCAGAACACCATGGCAGACAAAATATACTTGGTCTACTGCATTTCCCTGTTCAAGTATGACTTCTCCAGGAAGGAAAAATTCTTCATGCACTCTAATTACCTGAAAATATCAACATAAAAAACAACAAAGAAGAAACATTTAAGAGAGAGGTAGAGATGGAGAACCCGAAATAGCCTTTTTCCTTATGGTTTCTTCTATGCGCTTGGTATGGTAATCAATAATAAGAAATTAGGGTATGCATGAATTTTGGTCGGGCCGCTTTCCTAGTCAGCATGAGTACGATGTCAGATACATCATTTCAATTTTCTGATTACTGTTTTTCTTCTTCTTTCCCTAAGCATTATCCTAAGGACACTTATAATCACAGAGATGATATGTTATGCTTTAAAGCACTTCAGGAAGATGAAAAATTGACAACGATAGTTCATTATCAACTTGAATCTGCTGGAAGTAAGTTGGGCCACATCATACTTATTACATTAAAAAATCAACAAGGATCAAGAAGGTGAAAGGAAGAAAAGGAAACTAGTTAACTTTAGCACCGACTATTTAACAACTGACCTAAAAGTTTATGTTATGTTATCAAAGAGAAGAGTATTTTATACACTTATATCGTTACACGCTTCATCATGTGTGAGCTTGTCAACACATGGACGACAAGAGTACAATGATGCAGAAGAATTAACAAGCTGGTAGTTTTTTGTTGTTGTTGAAATGACATATCCGACAGTAGCAGTAATTTATATATTCATATCTTAACAGCACCTATTGCACCATCAAAGGATAGCCACCATTTGGAGAGAGCAGAACAGAGAGATGGAAATATATACGATGCTTAAACACATAGTTGGATCTAATGTACCACAGGTCAATTGACACCCAAGTATTTATTTGTTGAATTATTGTATCCCTCAAAAATTTAATTAGTTGTATTATCGTAATGAAAATGTTCATTATAAGTAACCTATGAAGGCACTTGCTCCGAAATGATGAATATGTTCATTATGAATGAATATTCTAATGATCAAGTCTCTTATTTAACAGACCCAAAGAAAAAGAAAACCAAGTTGAAAGTGAGGCAGTTTGAGTTGCAATAAAAAAAAAAAATTGATTTTCATCAAGAAAGTAACTTACAATCTGATTTATAAATTCTGTGGAGCATCCTTGGAAAAGATTAACTTTTTCAATGTAGGTCTTGTATAAATTCTGACAAACCTGAAACATAATAAAGCAGCTCAGTAGTGAAACATGACATTCAATTATGGTTGAGAATAGCAGACGGAATGGTTGAGAAAATTATCTACATAAAATATGACACGAGGCATTTAAACCACCGATACCTTTGAACGAATGGAAATGGGGAGATCCTGAATCACTGCAGCATCAGTATAGCTGCTTTCATACTGTAACCGCAGGTGACCTTTGATTTGATTACGGATGTCCCTACCAAGTCTATTCCTATTCATATATTTCAAGAGATCTGTCATCCTATCTCTATATCTTTCTGTCTTTGAGCCCTTTACTATTAGCGCTGTCATGTTACCAATCAAATAGGCACCAAGAATCATGTCAAAAGAAACATAAATCATAATGAATATCATTTCTCTCACATTGACTGCATGTATATCTCCATAACCTGCACAGATACACTTCGTATGTCAAAATCGATCCTTAAGATGCATTTGAACCAACTGAAAATGTACTTTGGACTTTCTCTCTCAAGATAAGCTATATAAGCATGATTAAAGGGAAGTTAACGGAATGTAAAAATAATGTTTCTTCTTGTAAAGTCTTTAAACAATAGAACAGTATGAGATCGTTTTGTACACCATTCCTATCAATACTTATCATATGAAGATCAAACGTGAATGCAGATGGAAGTTAATCAATTTATATACTATTATCATGCATCTCCAGATGACCACTAAAATTTGCTTTATGAAATTTGGTTCTATCACTGATGCATTCAACAATTTGTCCCAGTGCCTCTTACAGTTGAAGAACAAGGAAGCAAGGCAATGCAAACAGTAATGAAACAACTCAAACCAAAGGAGAGATCATACCGTGAAATTAAGTTCACCTACTTCTAAAACCAAAATAACACCTGAACGATGCAATTTTACATCTGTTTATGTGCATGTATTAAGGTTGAAGTTCCTCCACTTCAACAAGAAGCTCAACTAAAAGTTATTAAAAGGGAAAGTATCATTTCACAAACATGAAAAGGCCCCAGGGGCGATGCTTTGTTTACTCCTATCCTAGGCACAGAGGATACAAATCTCAACAAACCATCCCCACAAGGATCTTAATGATTGCCCTAACTTAAAACTAGTTCCAGTCTTCTGACACTTTATGTGCACAAGCCTGTCGGACTATAAAATAAAATTTCATCCAACAGTATATCTCAGTATAAATACTTACCAACTGTTGCCATAGTAACGATGGCAAAATATAGGGAAGTTATGTAGCGGTTCCAGAAATCAATATCTCTGAAGCTTGAGTATCTGCGGTCACCTAACTGCAAGCTCCCAATCCATGTATAGCCTTCTTTCTCTGGAGGCAAAGTCGTGGCTAAATAGTAGAATATACTGGCTGCTGTATGCGTGCAATAGAGTTCAACAGCAAGAAGTTTTATAATCCTTGTAAAGAGATAATTGATCCGAATATCTTTCTCCAACTTCTGGAAAAAACTAGTTACTTTACGCACTCGGGTGAGCCGAATCCAGAGACAGTACCTCACGATTTCTTTCCTTCCAGTAGCCTGATATGCAGGTTGACTTAAATGATTCAGCTATCAAATGACACAAGTAGTAAGCGATTATGTAAACAAGGGGAAACTAGTACCTTGTAGATAACATCCCATGGCATACAACCAAGTAAATCAAAGATAAAATGAGTTTTCAAGTACCTGCAAATTATGCAGTTGAATATTTTTGTCAAGGAACAGCCTCCTAAATGAGTATAGGCCGGATGGGGCTACTCATTTTACAAAGCAAAGAGTTTGAAAGTAAAGCTAACCGAATTGCTATTGGAGAACGATCATAGACCATCCGGTAGGTCTGACTATCTCTGTAAGCTACAAAGAACTGCAGGCCAATATCAACAAGGAAAGCCATTTGTCCAGCAATGTCCAAGAAGAAAAGGTTTCTAGGTAGTCCCCTGAAGAACCCAAATTCCATTGGGGTAAAGCATGATGAATAGAGTGCCCACACTAGTATAAAATGTTCCCATGCGTGATAAAACCTGCAACGATCATAACATTCAATTTTGTTTCCTAAACTTGATTCTAATCGGTTACCAAAATCACTACACAAAAATTGGAAGAGTAAAGGCCTACTCCTCAATTCAAGCAAGTAATCAGAATCACGTCTTATCTTGTAATGAGCATTAAAGTCCGTGATTTAGGTCCCACTTATATAGTATCTACCGTTTTATGAAGAAAAAAAACCACAGCTGCTCTACAGCTATGTAGTGTAATTAATTGCTGAGCATACCAGTTTTCAGGATGAATAGCGACACCCCGAGAGAGGTCTTTGAGGCCATTGATTACATTCTGTCTGCTGAAACGCCGTTGATTAGAATTCCTCTTGAGTCCAAATTCGTTCTCAATCAACGCAAATCTACTCCCTTGCGACGATTTAATCTTATCTCTCAATTCCTCCACTTCGTATTCTCCTCTTTCGCTGGAACTTTCTCCTTGATTTCTCTTCCCTCTCCCTCTCCCCATTCCAATTTTTCAGGAACATTCACAAACTGCCTTAATAAAAGTCGACAATTTAATGCGAAATTAAATATCGCTGCGCTTCAACTGTAATCAATCAATCAATGTTTGCATGCTCTGTTTTCGTGTAAATTTTAACGGAGGTTCGCCGGTTTATTGAAATATCCCGCCGGAAAAGTTTTGCAGAGAGAGAACTCAGGAGGAGAGCTCGCATGGAGGAGGACGAAGCGGTTTCATGGGAATTAAAATATATATATATGAACCGAAATCCACAAGGATTAGATAAAGTAAACGAAAATAAAAAGACTTCCTCAGGTGGGAGATGAAGATTAATTTATTTTCTCTGTGTGATTTAAAATGGTAGTTAAATAAATGGCGGGGAGAGAGGGAAAAAGTGCATTTTTATTTTCTTATCCAGATTTAAATCACAAGATACATGTGATTCGTAAATTTATAAGGTAAGTCATGAAAAAATCCTTTCAAAAAAGGAAAAAAAAAGAAAAAGAAAAAAAAAGGATACATTTGAAAACAAGAAACGATGTGGGTGAGAAATTTATAAGGTAAGTAGTCATGAGATACGTAAATTTTTTTAAATTTTTTTTTATGAAAAAGCTCTTTAATTTGAGTAAGAAATTAGTAACTCCAAGACCGATTAAATCATCAACTAATTAATTGAAATATCCCGATGTATCTCACAACATAACCCATTGAATAATACCGTCTAACAAAAAACAGCAATTGTCTAACTTCGGGACGCAGACCTATAATATAATAATCTTAAACATATTAATTACATCCCCTCCAAAAAAGACATTACATCTACAAACTATAATGATCTTTTTATTGGAACCTCATGCTCAACCCAGTAATCCTCTATATTGAGAATTTATAGGGGTGAGCTCGAAAATTCAGTAAAAAAAATATAATCATAGGGGAATCATAAATATATTTGGGAATATTATCATAGTTCTATTTTGATGCAGTGAAACTGAAAAGAGAGTGCATATATACATGCATATATAGCTAGTAAAAATAAAATGTTGTAATAAAAGGATGTGACTATGCATGAATTGTTGAAACAATGTATATGGCATGAAGTAACATGACCACATGTTCTTGACACGACCACTATTATGGAAGGATCACATATTCAAAAAAAGAATTATAGATATAACTAACATTTTTTTTGGTTTTAGCATGGTCCGTACATCCCGTTTCGTATATAATGGCTCTGCCTCTGCAAGTGAACCACGTGAATGGTGGCTATCATGTACGTGTCATAACACGAGCATGATATGCTAACCGGAATTAATTGTTAGGGATTAGTTGAATTTATGTAAAATGGATAAACTTTACAGATACAAATGCAAATAATTGAGTGAAAGTGTGATATCTCATTTAAATAAATTATCTGATTTAGGTTTTCGAAATAAATACTATATATGCACATGCTTTGCAGTTAGACTACCAGAGTTTCTTGCATGCAGTTACATACTGCACATGCTTCATACAACATAAAGTTCTTGGGAAAAAAAATAAAAAATAAATAAACATGTCTCCATAGTCACAACTCAATCTAAAAGTGTAAAAGAGCATATGTGAGAGTTCGACAACTTGTATCGATCTATCTTAATAAAAAAAGTGGGTATTTGTTTATAAGTATTAGTTTGAGTATTTAACTAGGCACTTAGGACACATTTAAATCTTAATTGGTTATAAAAACATAAAATTAGTAACTAGACAAAACTACTCATAATTAATTAAAAAAATGTTATTTGTTTATAAGGACAAGTTTTGAGACTTAATTGGCATTTAGGACACCAAAAAAAGATCATCGTCTATAAGGACATATTTTTCCTAACTTCTCTAAATGTCATTGCATCGCGGTGGTCGCTACATTCCGATGGTCACTGCATCGGGGTGGTCCCTGCATCGTTGTGGTCACAACATCGCGGTGGTCATTGCATCCCGATGGTCACTGCATCCCGGTGATGAATGCATCGCGGTGGTCCCTGCATCGTGGTGGTCACTGCATCGCGGTGGTCAACGAATCGCGGTGGTCAATGCATCACAGTGTCTCTGCATCGTGTCGACGAAAATCGTTGTCACTGCATAAATCGTTGTCACTTCACAAATAATGTTGTATGAGCAAAAATCAAATGTCACTGCATAAATCGTTGCAAATGTTCTTGTCACTGCATCTTGGTGGTCAGTGCATCGAGGTGGTTAATTAATCGGGGGTGGTGACTGCATCGCGGTGGTCAATGCATCGGGGATGGTCAATGCATCGGGTTGGGCAATGCATCGCGGTGGTCAATGCATCGTAGTGTCTCTGCATCGCGGTGGTCAATGTAAAAAAGAAAAAATAAACTTTCACCGCCCATAAATGAAAATTAAAAAAAAAACAAAAACAAAAACAAAAACGTCCAGGAAAAAAAAAAAAAAGCAAAAAAAAAAAAAAAAAAACAAACAAACAAAAAACACAACAACAGCGTCCGTTTAAAAATAAATAAAAAATAAATAAACATTCAACCCCGTCCATTCCCTTTTTTTTTCCCTTTATTAAGAGTATTTTGGTCTATCTATCTAATTTATATCCTTATAAATAAGTATTTTTTGTGTCTTTTTTGCCTAATTAAATCCAATATGTATGTGAGCTTAAGCTCATCCCAAGTGGTTAGCCACCTGGGCTTACCTTGGCCTTGAGTGGGAGGTCTAGAGTTCGATCCCCGCCCCCCTTCCTTTTGTTAACCAGCGTTTATTTTTTTCTGGGCTCTTTTTTTTTCTGGACGCTAAATTTTTATTTTTTTTGGACGCGATGAAGTGACACCGCGATGCATCGGGGGTGGTCAATGCATCGCGGTGTCTCTGCATCGGGAGTGGTCATTGCATCGCGGTGTCTTTGCATCGTCGTGGCCACTGCATCGCGGTGTCCTTGCATCGTCGTGGCCACTGCATCGGGATGGTCAATGGATCAGGGGTGGTCAATGCATCGCGATGGTCACTGCATCAGAGGTGGTCACTGATGAGAGTCAACTTTGCTATAATCCAGCGCTTATTTTTTTCTGGGCTCTTTTTTTTCTGGACGCTAAATTTTTTTTTGGACACGATGAAGTGACACCGCGATGCATCGGGGGTGGTCAATGCATCGCGGTGTCTCTGCATCGGGAGTGGTCACTGCATTGCGGTGTCTTTGCATCGTTGTGGCCACTGCATCGCGGTGGTCAATGGATCAGGGGTGGTCAATGCATCGCGATGGTCACTGCATCAGAGGTGGTCACTGATGAGAGTCAACTTTGCTATAATTTTGGGTGTATTTTACCCCATATTTTTAGCCTATTCGAGGTTATTTTGGGGTAGTTAAGTGGTTTTTACAAGCACATTTCATCACGGGTTGAATCGCGAGACGATAGGACATTTACGTCCGAAATCTCCATATTATTGGTGAATTGTGCGTGTTTTATTGGCATTTGTCATGCTTGGATTTCTTGTTTTTGTTTGTTACTGATATAGCGTGATAGAGGGCGTGACGAGGATCGCAACGGTACGAAAATCGTCCAAAACAAAGTTCGTATAAAGAAATGGCGCAAGATTCAAGTTCAGGCGTTTGGGAAAAAAAGAAAAGAATAAGAAAAATCGAGAAAAAAACAGCAAGTATCATACATAGGGTGTGATGAAGACTGTTTTTCACTCTTTAAAAACATGCCCGAAGTTAAAGAGTTGAAACAGATCAAGCATCCTTGATGTTTTCATGTTTCTGTCACTTAATCCGAATTTTGAGTTCTCTTGGAGGCGTTTTCAGGAAAAGTAATCTTCATCAAAGTTGTAGGGGTTTGAATAAGCTTTCCAACTTAACTTGAATCGTGCAAATCGGATATCTACACACAAAGATATCGCCGAATTACTGGAGACGTGTTTGGCTGGCAGCGTGGATGACGTCATCAATACGCTAGATGACGTCAGCAGTCGCGAATTTCCGAGTTTTCCACTATTTTGGGTCGAATTTAGCCTATATAAAAGCTAAATTAGGTCAAATTTTCACAACTTCATACAATAATTTCCTTTTCAGTTTTTTAGATTTTTCTTCCCCCAAAACTCTAGATTTAGGTTAAATTTCTTGCATCATATTGCTACGATTATTAGTTTCTTTTTACGATTTCTTCACTTTGGATTGACAAACCAATTGGGGGATTGCTTCTACGTTATTGGTAATTTATTGTTCTTATCTTATATCATGTTTTTCTTCCCAATTAATTATGATTTCATGTTTCCTTCGTGTTATATGCGTAGCTAGATTTTTGATAGATGGAATAACGAAATTGATGCCTAAACGATGATCTAGAGATGAGTAGAACTTAAAATTAAATCTTTTGATTTTTCTTGTCTTAAAATTTGATCTTAATGCTATTGGAGGAGTCGCGAACCATTAATTGATTAAACACACGAACTTTATAAATGTATTTTGCGAGTGAGTGTGCGAACTAGAGTTTTAGGATTGCCATGCACGAACTAGTCGAGTTTTTCGCAGTCTGTTCCTTGGTAAAGTTTTTCTAGCTAAGCCGTGAACTCGGTGGATGCGGAGCGTCTCATAGTTCTTAACCATATTAGGTCAATTAAATCCCATAGAGGGGACTGTTGAACCAAATATTTGATAACTAGGTTGTGGTATTAGCGCCTAGGGACCAGTTTAGGAGATTGCATCCACAACACATTCATTAGAAGCTATTGGTTGATTGGTAGGTTAAGGCTCGTCCCTAGTGAATCGGTAAATGTGTTGAGAGTAGGGTTCTTGATCATAGTTTAGCTATTTCACTTATCATATATTATAAAGTTATTATTTTGATTTTTCTAGTTATACTTATTATTTTCACCTATATTGTGAGTCTAAACTAAATACGAAAGTGGTTGCGATACTTGACCAATTCCTCGTGGGATACGACCTTGCTCGCCGCTGTAGTGCTTCCGACCCGGTACTCTGCCGGTTAAAGTTGGACGTCATTGTTTTGGACATCAGTCACTGTATCGGGATGGTCACTGCATCGGGGTGGTCAATGAATCGTGGTGGTAAATGCCTTGGGGTGGTCACTACATCGCGGTGGTGAATGCATCGTCGTGTCTCTGCATCGGGGGTGGTCTCTGCATCGGGGGTGGCCACTCGCGGTGGTCAATGGATCGGGGGTGGTCAATGCATCGCGTTGGTCAATACATCGCGGTGTCACTGAATGCATCACGATGTCCACTGCATCGCGGTGTCAATGCATCGGGGGTGGTCACTGCATCGCGGTGTCACTTCAACGAGGTGTCTCTACATCGCGGAATCTCTGTATCGCGGTGTCTCTGCATGGGGGTTGGTCACTGCATCGGGGGTGGTCACTGCATCGCGGTGGTCAATGCATCGAGGTGGTCACCGGAAAAAAAAAACTTTTTTTAGCATCCAGGAAAAAAAATCACGGCTATTTTTTTTAAAAAAAATTTAATTTGGAGTAGTTTGGTCTATATACTAATTTTATGTCCTTATAACCAAATAAGATTTAAGTGTGTCATATTTGTCTAATTAAGTCCAATATGTGTCATTTTAGACCTTTACCCTAAAAAATTACAAACATTGTTTACGAATTGAATAATTGAGACATAAATTTCGATTTACGTTATTCATAATGCTTTAGGTTAGCGCTCGATGTCTTTAATTTTTCTAAAATATATATAATAAACGTACTGCTTACCTAATGAAATGATGAGTTAAGTGTGTGTTTAGTTTTGTAATCACATTTGTTACATTTTTGCGGCAGCTATGTTAATTGATCTAGATCCCATAAAAACCAATTGTGTAGTTAACGTTGTGACGATTGATTGTGTATTTTCGTTGTGCCTCTATCATTGCTCATATTAACACCGGGTGGTGCCCTCGGTTGCTTTTAAGCTCTAACGACATCTTGTTGACGTCTAGTAAGAGGAAATATATTTTTAGTTAAAAAAAAATGTATTAAGCACAATAGAAAGATAAATTTTATCAATAAACATTTTTCTATCATTAATCTGCCGCTGCACACATACAACTTGGCTCAAAACTTGTTTGTTACTGAAACAATACTTGTTGACATACCATGAAAATATCTCACCTTATGCAGGGATTTTACCAGAAAATGAACAGGGCTTAATATAGTAAATAAATAAATAATGAATTAAATAACCATTATCACATGATTCATTGTTTCGTGCATTATCACATGATTCTTACTTTAACATCAAGTGGTTATGCTAAAGCATATGTATTACTTTTTTTTTTCCCAATAGATTATCTATAATACTTATTAAAATATCCTTTTTTTTTTTTGTAATCAATCCATAGTGAAAAGAATCAGAATTTTGAATTTAAAATCTGTATTTTATATCATATAAGTAAAACACAATTTAGAGTAAGATTTTGTTGTAGATGATTTTAGTATGGCAACATTCATTGTTGTAACTCATGAAATTATTGGAAAAACCACAAGAAAGAATGATATCCAATTCACTTATACCGATTTTGGCTACCGTAAAAGGGATATTAACAACTTTTTTTTAATTAAAAGAGATCAAAAAAAAAAAACAAAACGTTTAAACAATAATTGCACAAAGTTTACACAAAAACACACCAAAGACTTGAACTAATTCGCATGCCAAGCTAAACGTAGATTTCTAACCCTAACATATACATGTCTTACAAAAGCCACAACACGTGAACGAGATAAAAGACTCACCATGTATAATCATATATTTCCGCCGCTGTCAAATACCGTAATATGTTTCCCTCCAAGTGTAACACCAATCTTCCGTGCCGTGCCTAAAGGCTGACAAACTCCTGAAAAGTTTATAGTAACACACCCCGTAACAAGTTTGATGTAGGATGCATTTTTCAGTTATAAATACTTTTAGGATATACAGATACTTCAGTGGCATTGTCAGATTCCAGGGCCTGAATGTTTACTTCGAACCGAGTCTAGTCTAGATTAATTTATAAAAATGTCAGAGTATGGTTCCCACTTTCAGCATTTCAGACCCGATTTCCCATTAAATGTTTATCCTTTACCTCGACCCGTGATGAACATTTTGATAGAACGGGACCATAGAAGAAAATTAGCGTCATTCAGCTTATAGCTTGATATACATTTACCGGAATATAAACAATTTCCATGGTCGATTAAGTAGCGTCGGAAACCATTGATGCAACTCCATTTCTTGACTGATTAAGAAATTAAAGAAGATGAAAGATGGAGTTCTTATTATTATTATTTGTTTGATCGCTGCTCTGATACTATCAAGAATGAAGAAATAACTTTCCTCTTATAATTTATTATAATGAGATGCCTAGAGCTAAAGAAATTAATAAATTTAAGTGTTTGTCTACAGCGGCTATCAAACACGTGGAATGTACCTACCACTTAATTTTATTCAGATTTTAAAATAATGATAAGTGGTCCGAACAAATAGCTAACGGATTATCAGTTCAACAAGAGGAGGTACGCATTCTTTGAGTTGTTGCAAAGCAAGACTTCTTGCCTCCCCTTCCTCCTCGTAGCGGTGTTCGATGTGTTTTGGATTCCACGGATCAATAATCACTTTCTCGACATTATCAGCATTCTCCATTAGGTGCACTATCAGTTCAACATCACTGACACGACCATAATAACCCAAGAACTCAACCACTTTGAGGCGTTTAAGGCTGCATCTTTTAGCCTTCTTCTTAAGCGTCCTACTACTCCGCCGAGGCTTGGTCCAATTCAGCTGTTGCAGATTTCCAACAATTATGTGTGCAACATATAATAAAACAAATGGCAAAGAAAAGGAGCTTATCATGCACCGCAGGACACAAAAGTAGGAAACAAGCCAAGACATAGAAGAGAAATTTCATACCGTTAACACAAACTCCTCTAAACGAGGGCAAGCTTTAATGAGAGAGATCAACCCTCTAAGACTTTTATCACCAGAAGCATTCACATTTATGACCAATCGCTTGAGTTTTGTCAGTTGAGAAGTACGCACAGAAAGCTCAGCTATGATCTGCAAGGGAAATACAGCACCCAATCACCCCTTATTATTCACAAAGTGAAGAAAAATCAAGTGAAAGTTGTACGAGTACCTTTGGATTTCCACAACTTAATGTGAGTGTCTCAAGTTGAGGGTGACACAGAGGATCCTCAAAGACGGTTCTACTCTTGTCTGGAGTAAAGTCTATAGCCAACTCTTTAAGCATTGGAAGCTGTCTAAGACCGAGAAATAGAGGATCTGATATTTTTATGGAGACAATATTGCAGTTAGTTATGTAAAAGGCGTTCAAGACGTCACGTCCCTCTATCTTCAGATACTTCAAAGCTAGGGATTGACCATTTTTAATCTTGAAATCAACCATTATAGGGGAGTTGACCACTTCAAGTCTTTCAAGAAATGGGCAACTCAAAAGGAACAAGTCAATAGATTTACGACATATAAGTACGCCGTTCAATGATAGGGATTTCAGGGACTTGAAGCCAGAAGATTCAAGGAAGTGGCTACCTAAAGAAACTGAACTAAGTGCCCAAGAAAGACAGTCACTGCACAAACTGAGAAATCGATCAGGAAAGACATAGCTAGAGTCTTGACAATCATCATCATTACTAAAAAAATTAAGTTCCAAACTCTGAAATTCTCCTGTTAGTGTATCCTCCCACCAACTATTACTATCAGTGTCCTCCTTTTTGTAGCATGTATACAAGGTGTAGGACACCCTAAGTTCATTCGAGTTCTGACCTTTGAGCATTTGCGAGACACGGCTCATCCAATTGACGATTTTGTCACACTCCCCCTTTTGGTTTCTCCCATCAGGTGCGTGGCACGTCATCCAAAAAGCGGATTTGTCACACTCCTGCGTTTGGTTTCTCACATCACATATCCAATGGCAGTGTAGGTCACACTTGCGCCTTTGGTCTCTCCCATCAGATACACAGCTTATCGTAGAGATGAATTTGTCACACTCCGGCTTTTTGTTTCTCCCATCAGGTACTATTGGGGCACGGAGATGTAGATCAAGCAATATCGGGGCACCAAAATGCAGCACAGGAGCATGCATCCACAAGTTCAACCATCTACGAGAAAGGATGCTCATCTGTGCCACCTTCTTATAATCTAACAAGGACTGAATGAAATATAGAATTTCATCTGGCAAACAACTAATACGATCCTCACATGGATTCTTCCGCTTTGAAACCTGTTCTCAGAAAACAAAACCCAAAAATGAATAAATCAAAAGAGGGAAGAAATGATACTTAAAGAGGAGAACAACACCACTTTACATGATTTTACCACCATAACAAAACGTTGTTCAGTCTGCAAAGAGAATGCAAACAAAGATAAAGCAATCACCTTTCTCAGATGAGAGCGAGAACAAATTTCCAATCTCTTCCCCATAAAGTTGTAAGTTAGCTAATTTTCCTACTTCAAGCGGACACTGCAATGAAGTGTTCAGATCCTCGTGATCATCATATGACAAAACCGCGGTAAATAAAAAAAGAAATATATGATAGATAATCAACAATACGCATCATAAAGTTGAAGCCTTTACAAATCAGATATAAGAGAAACACCTCAGAAATTTGTGAAGAAAGCCAATGCGTTTTAACAAAAGACGCAAGCCTCAAACAAATTGAAACATATTGCCGTACAATATGAGATTGAGATTGGGAATCAGTAATACCAAGGCATAAAGTTGAAGTCTTTATACGTCGGATATAAAAAAAACGCCTCAGATATTTGAAACAAGCTGCTGTATAATCGTCAGGAGTAGCCCCTCTTTACTTTCTTTCCAGGAAACGAAAAACTATATAAATCAAAACCGGACTACCGCCGGAAAATTACAAACAAACAGCAGGAACTCACCGGAAAAGAGCCAGCAAAATGCAGGACAAACAAACAGAGCAACATAAAACACCCACAATGAAAAAAGAAAGCAAAAAAACAAAGAGATAAAAACAACTGTCAAAGCCGTAAGACTCCAAGAGTAAAATTGGACGAAAAAAGAAGAGGCCACACCTTAAAAACGACGATGATGAAGCACTACCCAAACCAGAAGCAAAACCAACAACCTGGAGACAAAAATAAAATCCCCACCAAACACAGGAGACCAAAAGATATATCACAAATCTTCTACAACTTAGATTTTTCAGATAAATACGCGGGGACGAGCAGAAGTATTCTATCTTAGATTTTCCGGACAAGGGATCTCAAAGCCACAAACCCGTTGTCCGTAGCAAACCAGCAATTTGCATAGCTATGGACTCAAACTACTCAGTTTGGATCGACTCGATTCAGAAGATGACTCGATTTGGTTAAGAAAGTTCGAAATCAAACTCTATTTAAGTCAAATATTTAATGATTTATTGGAGAAAAAATTAAATTATAAGAGTGACCACAATGGTTTACTTTACTCTATCACAATTTCTATTTATTTTATTTTCCGTTCAAGAAATTCATTTTCTCAACATCATATAAAACAACTCACTCCAATAAACACTCTCTATACAATTCTTCAAAACAAATTTTTTTTTTCGCATCTCAACTAATTTAACTATCAAGTTACGAACACATTTTTCCTTTTTTTTTTTAATTTTTTTTACAAAAACCAGAATTAAATATTTTATAAAGTGAGATTTTAATACGCCGCATTCTTGTTAAAAAAAATAGACGTCGTATCCGTTCACAAAAAGAATATCGTATGTTATTGACGAAATAAAAATAATAATATTTGGAAATGTTATCTTTTTTCTTTTATGGAAAAATAGTATTTGAATACGTGTATTGTACTTTTAATCTGGACTGAAAGTATTCTTGTTGATTGTATTTATATACTACTTGAAAGGAAAAATGGGTCAACTATTCATATTTAGCAGCCCCCTTAAGAATAGAGTGAGTCTTAATTTTAGTTATGGATTGAGAAATGGATAGGGTGTCATTGTGGGTTTGGGGGTTGGGTATTCACCCTATAACACATTTAGAGAGCATTAAAAGGCCAACATTGTGGTCACTCTAAGCATTTTAGGTGTTTGGGTCACACTCGCGTCCTTTAGATAAAATTAGGGCTGAGCTTGGGTCGGGTTGGGTCGACTTGGGTTGGGTTTTTACATAGTGTAAGTCGGGTTGGTTCAAGAAAAAACTAACCCAAACCAAACCAAATGACTATAAAACCCAATGGGTTGGTCCGGGTTGGTTTCGGGTTGTTTTGGGTTAGGTTTCGGGTTTTCATCCATAAAACATGCATCTATAACTAAACTTTTATGCTATAAAATTCACACACATGTATATATCCAAATTCGAGTTCCATATCATATGTTCATAACAATAATCGTTACGGAAACCACTTTTTAAAGAAAGAAAACGTTAAAATTTGATAATTAAGAATCCAACAACATATAACAAACCAACAACATATAAAGATAAAGATAATAATTAAATACCAATAGTCATACATAAAAATACATACACATATTCTTTTTTCCGAAGAAAGGTCACAAAATTGTAGACCGAAACTGAAAATGAAGTGATATCAGCAATATGTTAACAACATTTTACTTTGGATGTCTATCATTACCTTAATGGTCATGGGCTAATGACAACTTAACATTAAGGATCATGGGTTAATGACTAACTTAACATTAAGGCTTCAGGGGGAATGGGTTAATGACCAACTTAACATTAAGGATCATGGGGAAATGAATAACTTAACATTAAGGATCATGGGGAAATGAATAACTTAACATTAAGGATCATGGGTTAATGACTAACTTAACATTAAGGCTTCAGGGGAAGTGTACAGGGTATATTTACTCTCCAGGGTGCAGGCTGAGCAGCCGTTCATCTGGGCTACCCAAAGAACAAAAAGCAAAACGAATGAATAGTAGTTTCCAACTTCTTTACTACTTAGTTTTGCTTGGGACTTGGGGACATTTATAGTCCTCCCCATTTTGTCCAAATTAATCAGGACCTTACACGTGGCAAAACCATATAATATTACGGTTTTGCCCTCCACGTGTGCCCGCCACGTGTCATGAGGCGAAGGGGGTAGGCCGTAGGCGTGACGTAGCCGCTCATGACCTGTCTTTTTCATCTTCTACTGTGTTTATATCAAAAATTAAATTTAAAAATTAATTATTTTCAGAAAAATAAAACTTTTGATATTTTGTTCAGTGAAGAATTCTAAGAACTTTCTTAGTTGAAAGTTAAGGCTAATTCGTTGTAAATAATTTAATATAATTTATTTACTGAGTCCATCCCTGTGTAATTTTCTCACTATTCACCCGTTGACCAAGTCAACATTTTGATTCCGACCTCCGATCGAAGATCCGTCCGGTCCATTCGTTCCAAATGGGGGGTAATTGCAAGACCTTAGTCGCTTGCACTAACGTCGCTTGGGCCGAATAGTGACAGTAAAAGGACAGGGACAGATAGACATTACTGTCACTATTGTAAGAACTTTTGGGCGTTTTGTTGGGTTGGATTGGGTTCATCGGGTTTTCTGCTCAGCCCTAGATAAAATTAAGTTTCATCGGACAAAAGCACCCCTATAATCAACGCGTATCGGAGGTTCTTCGTTGAAATTTTTTCTCCATGCTTTTTCTCTCATACACAATTGAACACTAAAAGTAAGTACAGTACATCTTTTGATATGCACATCAGCACATTTAAACATCACAATTAACATAATTTTCCTTTTATTCTTGCGATTTCCTTTAAGATGTCATCTGATATACATTCTTTACATATTAGAAAACAATAAATGTTCGCTTTAGGGGCATGGACTCATGTTTCATGTGGAAGTTACACGTTGTCCTATAGGAATATAAATGTCCCATGTTTCGAGATCAAAAATGTGTCTCGCCAATAATAGCTTTTCATCTTCTGATCCAAGATGATATCATCCCGACCTGCGGGTACCTGACATTTAGGGAACTAATAAATAACCAATCACATTTGGCTTCTGATAAGATAATTTTGTTTGATGATGATGTTAGGTACCATGCAGTCAAGGCCTACTCTGACCATCATCATCTAACATGCAGGAAATATATGTTTGGCTTGAAATGATTCCATTCGACACGTGGAAAAGATACATAAGATTTGATGTCTCATAACCTCGACTTATCCAACAGGAAAAATAGATAATCCAACCGTACTTTGCTTTAATAAAATCCGACCTGACCTGCTGGGAAAATAAGTATAGACTTGTGTCTTTTAATACATAGTATATGTATGCCCCCCAAGTATACTTGACAGTGAAAGTTCGAGTATAATGAGTTTTGCTTCCGATATGCGGATGTTCAATGAGACATCGGTGAGTTCTTCCCGTCCTGCAGGCTCAACCTTTCAAATAAGTTATCTCTGGCCTTCGGGTCTCGTCACATGAATTATGCCCGTTATGGTTGGGGGGGGTGTTAGAGATAATGACAAGATTGAGTTATGATTTGTTTAAATAATTATGTTTGAATTTGAAATATATTATTTGGTTTAGATAAACTTCTATTTATCATTGATTAGGCTATAAATATTGTAATGTTCTATCAGTTTTATCAATGTGATACAATTACTTTTACCATTATTCTATCATGGTATCAGAGATTTTCGACTAGCGTCGTTTAGATCCTGGTCAATAGTAAAGAAATTCGTATGGGTGGGGGTTCATCACCGTAATCTACACGAACCCTCACCCCTCACCCCGTCTTCTGTTTTTATTGTCGAAAAAAAAAAAAAAAAAAAAAAAAAAAAAAAAAAAAAAAAACAACCTTCATCTTCCCCGGGAACCTTCTTCCCCAAATCCCTTCTCCCCTGATTTTCTATTTCCCGTCTCTGTCTTCCTCCTCCTTACTGCTTCTGCCGGCTTCAATGGCTTAAATGATTAAATCCCAAAAGCTCCCTTCAACAACAAATCTCCACTCTGTCCTCTCATCTCCTCTTCCTCTGCTCAATGATGTTTAACTTTCGAACCCCTTTTTCATTAGCTTAATCTTTCGACCCAAAAAAAAAAAAAAAAAAGCTTCTTGCCTGCGAATTCATCACCCCACAAGTTTTTCTTAAACCCCAGCAATCAAGGATTGGATTACATTCGTAAAGTATCAATCTTTACCCCGAAATAAAATCTGTCTTGTCCCCTTTCTCGTTACTCTTCTCCTTTTCTCTGTTCTCATGTCTTTTGCTCTCCAGATCTGCTTTTCCAATTTGGATCACTATCTATGTTCTTTCTTTTAAAATTACGTTTTTGATTTTATTTTAAATTTTTTTTTCATCAAATAAATTGCTTGTCATTATTTCTCTCACACAGTCGCAAATACGTGGTTCCCTTTTCTTTTTAATTTCAAAAAAAAAAAACCAACCAATCCCACCCCTTTCTAAATAAGTATACTTGTTAGTCTCCAAACCCACTGCCGCCTCAGTCAAAAGTCCGCTCCTCCTCTATCTGCTTTCTTTTAAAATTATGCTTGATGATTATTATTATTATTATATTATTATTATTATTTTTTATTTTATTTTAAAATGGTTCCAGTTCTTAAGAGCCATGACTTGATGGGTTTCGTGGATAGTTCTCAACCGTGCCCATCAAAATTTACAAAATTGATAATATAGGTAATCCTACAATAATTGTCAATCCCGAATTTCACTTACATATGGCAGCGAAAGGATCAGCTAGTTCTCGGCTGGATCAAGCATCTCGAAGTCTTATTTATCCAATGCAGATTCAAGCAATATCAGGTTGATGTGAAGCAATTGTTGCCGACTGATATGGGGAAGTTTGTTGCAGTCACCATTTGAAGAAAACAAGATCCATTCATTACGAGCAATCTCCATGTTCATTGCATTACCATGGGATTGCGAGGGCGTGTTAGAGATAATGACAAGATTGAGTTAGGATTTGTTTAAATAATTATGTTTGAATTTGAATTATTTAGGATATATTATTTGGTTTAGATAAACTTCTATTTATCATTGATTAGGCTATAAATATTGTAATGTTCTATCAGTTTTATCAATGTGATACAATTACTTTTACCATTATTCTATCAGGGGGGTGGTTGTGAGTTGTTTTCTCAGGATTTTGAGTCTCAACCTGTAAATAACTCATTCATGTCCAGCATGTTTTATTGTTTAGACAAGTTATTCTCGACCTGTTGATCTTGTCTTTTTCTATCTTATCTTGTAAGCCTCTTGGTCATAGATGGCTGATCAATCTACTTAGATATTGGCTAGTCTTGTTAGCTTAGTTATGTAGAGAAGTTTTGGAGGTGCAGCTTCCCTTTTGTTAACAATTGTATGAGACTGAGACGTGCTCGGATTTTTGTCAAGAAGGTCTGATACTGTTGAAACTCAAAGAAAGGACGAATTTAGAAGTGGAAAACTTTCTGAAACTCCATTGATGAGTTCAAGCTATCAATAAATTCAAATTTTACAAAAGGTGGGAACCGAGAAACAAAATGATTACAAGTGATGATAAACTTGAAATTGAACTTCTGACCTCTCCTAATGATCTCTGGCTGCTATAAATAGAGTTCTAGATTGCTAATTTGTTGTAACTTGTTAGTTTTGTGACTTGATCTCTAAAACTGGTGGAACTAATCTGAAAGTTGAAACTGAGATTTGTGAAGTGAAACTTTTGGAAAAAGCAGAAAACTGAGTTTTGGGAAAAGCAGAAAACTGAGTTTTGTGGAAACTGAGTTTTGGTGGAAACTGAGTTTGCTGAGTTATACATCTGAATTTGCTGATTACAAGTGAGTTTTCAAGAAAAGTGAGTTTTCTGGAAAAGTCAGTTTGGAGCTGAGTTTCGTCTGGTGGATAACAGCTGGAGCTGGGGTCCACATCTGTGGTATTTATGACAATTCCGACAAAGATTTTTGGCGGTTAGGGTTTGGGATTTGTGCCTATAAATACCGAAGTTGTAATCAATGCAAAGTGTGTCTTTCAAAATGTTATTCACGCATTTGTGAAAAACTTGTAATTCTGTGCATAATAAAATATCTTCTTTTCTGTTCGTGGAGTAGTCGGCACAACGCCGGAAACCACGTTAAATCACCGTGTTCTCTTTGTTTCTATGTTTTATCAATTTCCGCCTTATTTTTCTGTTAGATTGCATCTGTTTTATCTTTCTTCAAGTGCAAGTTTCTCGTATGTGTTTTAACATAACTAACTTGTAACCAACTGTAACAGAAAACTGTCACAAGTGTTTGATGAAATGCCTCAGCCAAAAAACCATTCTTCTACTTGTCTACTTGTGTGTACTTCAACAGATAATTGTTCAGATCCCACAATAAGAGATTGAGCTTTGCTTAACTCTTTGATGTAATAGACATCTGGAAACCCTTTTTTATAGGAGACGACCATGATCTAAATACCTCAACCACTTGTTTGATTGTTTTAATAACAAAGGGTTGAATCCTACTCGGTTTATTATAATAAAGAACCGAAACCTGCTCCGATAGTAAAAAAAAGAATTTGGGAGTCTGGACGTGACAATACAATAGAAAGAGACCAAGGTCTCCTCGTATGTATTACATTTGAAGAGTTTGAGACCCGTTTGGCTTGTTGATCGATAAGAAATAAAGTTAGGGCCGCCTATGTTAGCATAAGAGGAGATTGAACCTTGCTCAGTTTGCTAATAACAAAAGGAGACTGAGACATGCTCATCTCATCCATAATAAATAAAAAGAGACCGAAACTGTTAGTTTGCTGTATTTTAAATAATAAGGTGTGCTCTAAAACAATTAATCACATGCTTTCGTGCAAGTGGGAGATTGTTAGGTGTGATGCCCGAAAGAAAATTTTGTAATTGTTTTATTTAATAAATGAAATGATGTTATTATTCATATTTATTATTCTCATATTCACCGATGTGACAATAGTATTTACACTACAGAAAACCCTAAAGTATATCGTTTATGTAATCACTTAACTCAGTGTATGGTATATACACATGAGGATTGAGTTAGTGAAGATGTACTTAAAATACAATTAGCCCGTAGTGAAGTTAATCGAGAGTATCGGGTCTCTCCTTTAACGTGCTATTAATGCGCCCAGAACACAATAGGTGTGATTGTCTTATCCGGACTTTCGGTTAAGAGAACCTAATGGGGCATTTATATATGATAGATATATCATATAGAAATTTGGACCGATTTGATTAGAGTTCACGATATAATTCCGTGATCGAGAAGTCTTATCGAATCAATGGATGATCATATTTATGGATATATCTTAATCTCGAGGTGATCACGATCCAACCGCTTGAATCGGTATGAAGTTTGACTTGACGGTTAAGGATTACACCGAGTCGTGGTCCGAATTACCCCATCTTGGCATTGTCTTTGGATTGAGTGAGTAGTACGTGTTATCACAGATACGGAATCCATTCCTTCCATTTATGGAAGTAGATAGACGATTCTTTATTTGTTAATCCTAGAAAGCGATCGATAAATGCGAGTTCATATTACACCGATTAGCTACCGGTGAGTTGTATGAATTAATTGATCACTAGGGGTTAATGGTAAATAAGGATAAGAGGTTCTAAAAAGGGTTAACGGTAACTTCCCGATTTAGAATGAGCGATCTATGGAGGATTAATCCATATGAAATGATTATATCAATGGACGCTTATTATTATTCTCGTGAGGAGATAAATATAATCTTATAATCGGAGAGTGCGATCACGGGATTATGGTGGCATATTCTGTGATTGATTTATCGAATATAATTATTCTATAATTATTTATTTGATTTATCGAGTCGCCGATTATTAGTCCATTGTCCCGACGCGCCTCCTAATATAAGCATAATTTATTCTCGGACGTCGAATCCTCGATAATATTAATTAGTTCTTGTTGGACTTTATTAAAACGATATGTGAATTAATTGTTTAGTGGACTATTAAATTAGTTAAATTTAAATAATTAAATACACTGGAAAAGATATTTTTTTTAATTGACTTACCAAATTAGTGTGTTGACCTTTTTTTGACCTAATTGGTCAAATATGGTTTTGTGCGTGTGAACCTTTTAATAAAAAGGTGGAGCCACTTTTGTGGTTAATAATTATTAGGAAATTAGTTTTCTTGGATAATTATTTAATGTGTGATTTATCTTTTATTTGTTAAATGATAATTCATGAAATATTAGATAATAATATGATTTATCCTAATTTGTTTGGGATAATTATTTTATGTATCTTTTATTTGGAAAAAGGATTAATGTAATAATTATCTCTTAATTATTTAATCATTGGAGGTTGTTTTTACTCTCCTATATAAAGAGAGTTCTCCTGCCTTAACACACATAAAAATTTCGACCACTCTTACAAATTAGAGGGAAGAATTTGGCCAGGGTTGGGAAAAATCTTGGAGATTTTTTCCCAGAAAGATATCGGAAGGGTTCGAGTTGAGGATTTCCTACCACCGGGAGTTCTTGGATCACGCGTCACGGAAGATCGTGGTGCTTCTTCACATCTTCTCACATTCATCCTTTTGCGGTTCTTCAACTTGAATTTTGAGATTCAAGAGGTATGATCTACATCCCCCTTGTAGTATAGATCTAGTTATTTTATTACGTGTATTTTATAGATCTAGATCCTTAAAATCGCTTCCGTTGCGGATGATATTACTAACAGAAACATCCCCACTTAGTTCATAATAAATAAAAAGATGATGAGACCTACTGATCAGCTTGTCTATAGTAAATATAAATAGAACGAAACTTGCTCAGCTCGTCCATACAAAACAGAAAGAGACATGACCTACTCAGCTCGTAAATAATAAATAAAACTAAGGATATTCAGAGTACATAAGAAGGGTTTAAGGTCTACACTATTTGCCAATATCATAGAAGGCTCGTTTAGCCTGCTTGCGGATATGTATAAAACTGGATTCAACATACATTTCATGCTAGGAACCTGAGACATGCTCAGCTATTAATAAAGAACCGAAACTTGTTCCGATAGTAATAAAAGAAGAAATTAGTGATATTCTGATGCGTTGTGTCTTTATGGAAGACCTCGAGGTTTTGTTTAATTGGTTTCGGGTGGGGTTGGATCCAACCCAATATTTTATTCACTCCACTAATTTATTTACCATTATTTTATTATTTATTATTATAACTTCTATCATCAATCATTTCACCATCAACAAATAAAATAATATTAATCAATTCACTTTATTCACCAACTACATTATTTTACCATTACTTTATAAATATAATGTTTCATTAAAATTTCTCTCACCAATCATTTTTTCATTTACACAAATTTCAATACAAGATTTCAATTTTATAATCATTAGTTTATTTTATACTATTTTATTTTCTCTATTCTGAATCCATTCAACCCCAACCTAACCCGAAACCAAACAGAGGGCGAGGGTCTGTCCACCAATCTCAACATATTCTTTTCATTCGCGTCTTCTGTATTACTGTGATATTACGTCAGACTTTGAGTTTTAGGTTTTACCCTATAAGTCACGTGTCGAACGTTCTATTTCCGATTATGAACTCAATATTCGCGAGCAGGACGTTACACACATACGCGTATTTGTCGAACGTTCCATTTCTAATTATGGACTCGATATTTGGGAGCGGAACGCTACACACATGCGCGTACGTATCGAACGTTCTATTTCTGATTATGGACTCGATATTCGATAGCGGACGTTACACACATGCGCGTATATATCGAACGTTCCATTTCTGATTATGGATTCGATATTCGAGACCGGAACGTTACATACATGCGCGTGTGTGTATATATATATATATATATAGGACACTGTTAATGACACCACACGCGATTTACTCGGGCACCACACCTCATTCAAACTTCGACTTTGTAGATTTTTGTGCATAATTTCGACTCTGGGGGGTTGAAAACATATTTCGACATCTACAAAGTTGAAATTTACACAGGTGTGGTGTCCGAGTAAATCACGTGTGGTGACATTAACAATGTCACACATATATATATATATATATATATATATATATATATATCCTACAACCTAATACAAAGACAAGGGGGGGGAGAAGGGGGAGAGGACACGTGGCAGTTTTTTTGGGTTTTTCCTTCTTTTTTTTCTTCCCCTTTTTTTTTTCTTACGTTTTTATAGTTTTTGACTATTTTTTTTTGTCCAAATACGCGAGTCTTTATTCAAAACAGCCCCCATTTGTCATTTCCCTAAATTATCATATACCCTAATCCTTTCACAAAAAACTCCAGTCATTTCTTCTTCATTGAAAAGAGAATCTCGTCGTAATCCATGGAAATCGGCTTGCTGATTCATCTCCTTCCTTATCCGATTATTCGAACCTTTATTGTGATGATTTGTTGGTCAGACAACACGTTTCAATCGAAGAAATGTGATGGTCGTTGATTCGAAGCATTGAATGTTGATTCTATCACTCTGATAGCACGATTTGTGGAAGAATCGTATGATAGCACGATTTGTGGAAGAATCGTAAAGGTAATGGAGTCCTGAGAATCTCCTCCTCCTTTTTTTGGGGTGAAATTGTTGTATCTCTCACTGGTTCAGTTTCCTTTCTGCTTTATAATTCGATTTTTATATTAATCATGTGAACTGATTTGCAGAAACTATAAGAGCTATGACTCTGTCTTGATCGAAGCATTGGTGCCGTTTAAGCAATGAAATCGGGGATTTCATCCCACCCCACCCCAAAATAAACAAAAGAGACTTCCCTTGTTCCCTTTTCTTCCCATGCTCGATGGTCCTCTTTCTTTCCCAACTTTATTTGATGTTGGTTTCCTTCCTGATTGAGATTATATTTAAAGAATGGAGGTAAAAAAAGGCACTTTGCAGTCCTTTGTTAAGTTTAATGTTATTTGGGGTTCCATTTTGGTTTTGCATTTATTTACATTTTTTATTTAGTGATATGGTGTATCTAAATTATTAGATAAGAAGATCAATTCTGAACGAAGACGAATATGGTTTTCGAAGGACTAAGCGGCCTATTTATTACTACGATGATGGTCTGGAGGTACTTGAGAGATACTTCTTTTTATGTCTCTTGATTTTCCTGCCTATAATCAAAGCTTAAATTTACTTTATTCTTGATAGATTTTATGGTACAATTGATGGGAGTCAACTTTACGTGATTCCGGTGCATTTTCCACCCCCGTTTATCCCACTTTTAGCACATTCTCGGTGTTTTTAGACCTTTTTTTTGGGTAATATCGTGAGTTTATAGCACGGGGAGTAAATCCGTCGCTTTGATGGTTTACTACCTCTTTTTAGTGATATTAACCCATTCCCGAGCACTTTTACCCTCCGGAATCGTTTGTGTGTCTTGTTCGTTCATGAGATTGTAGGGTCTAGGTGTCACGAGAACCCGGAAGGCGAAGATCTATGATGAGAAGTATGATCAAGGTGCAAAAATGAGCCAAGGAAGAAGAAAAATGAAGAAAAGGAAGAAAAATAGTTGGTATCTTCATGCTCTGTTCTGTTCAGCAGCATTTTGACCTATGATGTAGGCATTTTCTGGTCATGGTCTCTTCATGAAAGTTGTAGATAATTGAAAGAGCTTTCCAACGCACTTTGAATCACTCAAATCGGAGTTCTACACGCGAAGATATCATGGTTTTACTGCAGCAGAAAACTGCATCATCTCAAACGCGCGTTTGGAGCTTTCAAACGCGCGTTTCGGACGTTTTTTTTCATGTACAGAGTGCTGGGAGCTGAAACGCGCGTTTGGGAACCTCCAAACGCGCGTTTGGGGTCGTTTTCTGCATATTTTTCCCACCTATATATACATTTTAACACAGTTTTTCAACACACTTCGCCCCTCTAAGAACCCTAACCATTAACTTGGCTCGAAATCTCCCCCTTTAGCTCTTCTAAACTCTTTCTTTCTTTAATTTCTCTTGTATTAAACTTATTTTAGCTTAGATTCGTAGCTCAACTCTTGGATTTTGGTGTATTTTGGGTCTTCTTCTTCCCCAAAGTGACATGGGTGTTGTTGAAGCTTGAAGAAACATCATAGCTCTGCGTTTTTTTTCCGGTAATTAATTTCGTTTTTGTTCTCATTTCATGGTTTTATTTTCTTGTTTGATGCTTGCTCTTGTAGTTATAATGAGTAGCTAATTTCTACATAGCTAAATCATGTGAAATTTGGTGAAATCACCCTTTGGGTGATGAAATTGGGAGTGGGTAGTTCTTTTTATTGTTGTATCTTGCATATTTCACGTCTTAGAACTTGTTATAACGGATTTGGGCTAGATTGATCACCTAGGTCAAAAATCACACACATCAATCTTGAGAGTTGTTCAGAGAGAGGGGTGTGGAAAAAGGGTTCTAGGATCGTGGTGTAGTCTCGGTTTAGTTGTTAAACCGAGCACATCGTGAGGTTACTCGTTTATACGTTTAAGCGGCTCGAGTGCAAAACATGACTTGTTAGGAGAGAGTTGTTCAGACCTTAACATGGCATAAGGTGTTAGAAGAGAGTTGTTCAGACGCTAGCACCGGGTTTAGGAGTTCGCACCCGTGAAATTGAATGCAAGAGCTCGTTTGTTATATTGCACACTCCCGGTTTTGTCTATCCTCGGGGTTGAAATTAGTCATTTTGATCATGGTTCGGCTATGTCCCTTTCTCTCTTTAGACTTGTTAGTTTAATTTACTTTAGTTTAATTGAAGTGTACAAACATTCCAACAACTTGTTTGCCTAGACTAAGCAATAAGTTCACTTTGGTACTTACAAGCACATCTTCTCTCGTGGGATCGACCTCGGACTCTGTAGCTTTACTCGCAATCGACCGGTACATCGCCGGTTAGAGAGCTTGTTTAGTCACCGTTGTCTTGAGTATTTTATAAATTTGTTTGGTGAAAAATAACGCTCATCAAAATGGCGCCGTTGCCGGGGAAGATGTGTGCTATTTGTGATATCTTGCAAGTGAACCGAAGGCTTGGGCCTAGGTTTTATTTTATTGTTTTCTTGTTGTTTGGTGTTTTGTAGTGCATTGCCCGGAGTTTTTGAGAACCGCTTGAACCTTACATTGCTAGAATGGAGACCTTTGCTAAACAAAGAGGAAGGGGCCTTCTAGTTGGGAATTTGATTGCTAGATTTGAAGGTTTGAGTCCGGAACAAACGGGAATGGACCAAGACACTAATCAAGTTGGTCGTGGAGGCCAAGTTTTTGTGGAACACCCTTCTATCGGGGGAGGTCAAGGAGTTACTAATCGAGCTCAAGACCAATCCTTATGTAACAATGTTCAACAAAGGGTAAAGCTGTCAAGGAAAGGACAAGGTGGAGCAATGCCACCGATGGACCCGAATGCTATGAATTGGCTCATGAATCAAGTACAAGAGCGATTTCAAGCATTAATGCAAGCTCATATGCAAACTCCCAATCCGGCACCGAATCAAGGAGATGTGCGGACTTGTAGAGATTTGGTCATGCCACGGGCCGACTTGGTGGGGCATAGTCCGATAAGGTTGCCTCGATCACCGCCAACACTATGAGTATTGGGCAAAATATTATCAATATGATTAGGGACAACTCAACCTTTAGAGGACGGAAATCGAAAATCCTTATTTCTTCCTAGATCATTATCTCGAGGTGTGTCGGACTATAAGGATGGAAGGTGTTAGTGAAGAGGCAATCAAGCTACTTTTGTTCCCATTCACTCTAAAAGACCAAGCAAGCAAGCGTGGTATGACTCCTTAAGGCATGACTCCTCACACACTTGGACCGAGGTGGTGCGCACATTTTTGCTTAAATACTATCCACCGGGAAAAGTTTTTGATTTGAAAGAGGCAATCATGACCTTTGATGCTTATGAAGACGAGTCACTACTCGAGGCATGGGAACGGTATAAGGCCTTGTTGCGCCAATGTCCCGTACATGGAGTCACTCTTGGGGACCAAGTCCATTGTTTCTTGAGGGACTTGATCAAGATATGCAAAACCGACTTCATGCTTCAAGCGGTGGTGATATAATGATGTTACAACTGATCAAGCGTTTGACCAAATTGAACGGATTGCGAAACTTCAAGACTTTATGTTTCCGAGACAAGAAGAGGGCCAAGACGCAAGAAACCGAGTGAGATGAAGTCGGTAGGGGAAAAGATTGAAGATGCACACCATGAGAAATTGTTGGACCAACAAGAGGAATCTTTGCAAAATCTTGAAGATCAAGTAGTGCAACTAAATGAAAAGAGGATGTTTGAGAAAGAAGAAGAAACAAGAAAGGAGCTAGAAGCCGTGGGAAAAGAGCGAGAAGAGGCTCATTCAAGGAAAACGAGAGAGAGGATGATGATTTTTATCTAGATGAAGCGTTTTCCGAGCTAGAGATTGAGTTGGGATCGCCCATATCACTAGAGGTTCCTCTCGTGGAGTTTGACTGTGGTAAGTTTCACATTCTTCCGATTACACCTCACTTCGATGTGAACATTGATGATGCCTTGGTGGAATGTATGGTGGAACCAACCATTGTTAAGACTCAACATGAAATCTTTGGTGATGAAAGTAGCTCGTTTTGGGATGAAGAAGAGATGGAAGAGGTGCAATTTTTGTCTATTACACCGCCTCCGAAGAAATGCAAGACGATGACTTGGAGGAGTGTATGATAGATTTGAGCACACTTTTTGAAGAACCGGATTTCGAGTTTGAAGAGAAGACGGATCGCCCATTTCACCATCACTCCCGATTGAAGTGTATGATGATGCAATTTTGGAGTGTGTGATGAAATCTCATGAGCTTGATATGACATCCGTGGTAGAGCTACCGGAAGAGTTGGAGGTGATTAGCATACCGGTCCCGGACTACTACACTCTTTACTCCCGGTAGATGAAGCTCACAAGATTTATGAAAGGAACAACTACCATGGGATGGTAATTTCAAGAAGAGGATGATGGCGGATTTCAACGAAAGGGATTCCCAAGAGCCGTATGCGGTAAGTTCCTAGTGAACTCGTTTTCCCCTATGCTTGCTATGCTCATTCTCCTTGAATTGTTGATATTCTTGAGTTCGGATTTCGGTTGATGGTTTTGGTGATTTTTGATTGAATTAAAAATGTTGTCTTGAGTTGGTTTGAGTCCTTTATGGTTTGAGTCCGTTTGGTGCCACTTGGTCGAGCCAACGACGTAAAACAAAAGCGCTTTGTGGGAGGCAACCCACCTTTTTGGTAATAATTTTGTTTTTGAAGTGGTTTTGGGTGCAAGAGGAGAGTTTTGTCTCACAAGAGAGTTTGGGGTGAGATTTTCTTTTGATTCTTGCTCTTGTACATAGACGGGGATGTTTTTATGTGAGCCTCTGTGGCCTTATTTTATGCGTGGATGCTCTGTGTTTCTTTTGATTATCTTTACATCCAGTGCACTTCCCGTCTAGTATGGTTGATATGCTTTGATACCTTGATTGTGGCATGGCTTCCATTTATATATATCTCGTATCTATCCCCATCTTTTGGCACGTGGATTTTTTCCCGTGCATGTGTTTGCCTTGTTTTCTGTCTACATGGTGTTCAGGTACTCGAGATGGAGCTTACTAGAAGATGTCACGTGGGCTAAAGTGCGCCTTTCTGCCGGGTTTTGGTCAAACAGCTAAGTCTTTTTACTCTTTTTATCTCTCACACAATCGAGGACAAGTGTTTCGTTTAAGTGTGGGGTGGGAGACTTATTTGCTTTTTCTTGTTTTCGTTGTTAAATGTGCTATAAATGTGGTATGCTTAGCCTATGATCGGGCTCGAGTCGATTTTTGGGTAATTTTTAAAATTTTTCAAGGGTCTTAACACCGTGTTGTATGTGTTATTTTCACATTTGAGTGGTGATCACCTTACTCGGGACCCCGGACATGTGCATTGCGGTTTGATATTATCTTGAGAATGAAGTTTATTACTTTCACTTAAAGCTACACTTTGTGCACAATTTGATTGCTACCACCTTTCATATCACTAGCCTTGAGACGAAATGTCATAGGTTTACCTAAGTAGGACATGGGATGACGGTTTTGGCGTTCTCTTGACCTACCATAGCCAAATAAGCCTTAACCGAACATTTTCCTTCGTAGCCCCTCTCACCTTGATAGAATGGTCTCACCACCATTCGCTTAAGCTTATAGCGTTTGTTACTTAGTACTTAGTCGAAACCTACCCTTGAGCCTTATTATGGTCACATTTCCTTCATTTTATACCCTACGAGTGGACTTAGTCTTCTGTTAGACCACACTTGCTAAGGCAAGCGTGGGGTGGGGGAGATGATGTTTTTGTTTGGGTTGTTGTTTCTCGTTTTGAGCTATAAAGTGTTGATGAGCTCGTTTGGGTTTGGTGTTCGGTTTTTGGGCCAAAAAAAAAATAAAAAAAAAAATCTCTTCTTCTTCTCTCTTTAAAAAAAAAGAAAAAGAAAAAGAAAAAAAAGAAAAAAAAGAGAGGATGTACATAGAAATAAAGGCGTGGAGTCAAAGTAAGGAGCTCAATGATAAATTTTTATGATGTTAGAGTTGGGATAGTGAGATAGGTGCTAGTGTGCTTGAACTCACCTCACGACACTTGAAACATAGTCGAGTTTGGCAATGAGTTCGGGTGCACTGGTAACCTATGGTTCCCAAAATGTCAAAGTTGATCAAAAAGGAGTTTTGGGTGGTTTGCATGATAAAGATGAGTTGGTACTTGTTTGATTAGGTTCACTCGTACTTCTTTTTCTCCAGTTCCCAAAATACCCCTTTCGACTAACCGGAATCACCCTAGCCTAACGTTATAACCGCTCAAGTCCCGCCTTGATCGTGTCCAAACTTAGTAAACTAGATTAGTGGAGAGGCTCGTGATTATGAAACGGTTGGTAGATTTTTGGTTGGGATTCAAGCCCGACAATCATTTTGAGCATTTGGTTTTAGCTTGGCACCACACACACTCCATTTTCTTGATAATGTTGTACCAATGTGTTTATGTTCGTGTTTCTTACTTTGGGGCCACCTCGAGAGTGTGAGTAGTAACACCTACATCATAAAGTTGAATCCCTTGGTTTGTTTTAAAACGCCTACTTTACTCGAGGACGAGCAAAGGCTAAGTGTGGGGTGGTTGATGGGAGTCAACTTTACGTGATTCCGGTGCATTTTCCACCCCCGTTTATCCCACTTTTAGCACATTCTCGGTGTTTTTAGACCTTTTTTTTGGGTAATATCGTGAGTTTATAGCACGGGGAGTAAATCCGTCGCTTTGATGGTTTACTACCTCTTTTTAGTGATATTAACCCATTCCCGAGCACTTTTACCCTCCGGAATCGTTTGTGTGTCTTGTTCGTTCATGAGATTGTAGGGTCTAGGTGTCACGAGAACCCGGAAGGCGAAGATCTATGATGAGAAGTATGATCAAGGTGCAAAAATGAGCCAAGGAAGAAGAAAAATGAAGAAAAGGAAGAAAAATAGTTGGTATCTTCATGCTCTGTTCTGTTCAGCAGCATTTTGACCTATGATGTAGGCATTTTCTGGTCATGGTCTCTTCATGAAAGTTGTAGATAATTGAAAGAGCTTTCCAACGCACTTTGAATCACTCAAATCGGAGTTCTACACGCGAAGATATCATGGTTTTACTGCAGCAGAAAACTGCATCATCTCAAACGCGCGTTTGGAGCTTTCAAACGCGCGTTTCGGACGTTTTTTTCATGTACAGAGTGCTGGGAGCTGAAACGCGCGTTTGGGAACCTCCAAACGCGCGTTTGGGGGTCAAGTTTGCATATTTTTCCCACCTATATATACATTTTAACACGTTTTTCAACACACTTCGCCCCTCTAAGAACCCTAACCATTAACTTGGCTCGAAATCTCCCCCTTTAGCTCTTCTAAACTCTTTCTTTCTTTAATTTCTCTTGTATTAAACTTATTTTAGCTTAGATTCGTAGCTCAACTCTTGGATTTTGGTGTATTTTGGGTCTTCTTCTTCCCCAAAGTGACATGGGTGTTGTTGAAGCTTGAAGAAACATCATAGCTCTGCTTTTTTTCCGGTAATTAATTTCGTTTTGTTCTCATTTCATGGTTTTATTTTCTTGTTTGATGCTTGCTCTTGTAGTTATAATGAGTAGCTAATTTCTACATAGCTAAATCATGTGAAATTTGGTGAAATCACCCTTTGGGTGATGAAATTGGGAGTGGGTAGTTCTTTTTATTGTTGTATCTTGCATATTTCACGTCTTAGAACTTGTTATAACGATTTGGGCTAGATTGATCACCTAGGTCAAAAATCACACACATCAATCTTGAGAGTTGTTCAGAGAGAGGGGTGTGGAAAAAGGGTTCTAGGATCGTGGTGTAGTCTCGGTTTAGTTGTTAAACCGAGCACATCGTGAGGTTACTCGTTTATACGTTTAAGCGGCTCGAGTGCAAAACATGACTTGTTAGGAGAGAGTTGTTTCAGACCTTAACATGGCATAAGGTGTTAGAAGAGAGTTGTTGAGACGCTAGCACCGGGTTTAGGAGTTCGCACCCGTGAAATTGAATGCAAGAGCTCGTTTGTTATATTGCACACTCCCGGTTTTGTCTATCCTCGGGGTTGAAATTAGTCATTTTGATCATGGTTCGGCTATGTCCCTTTCTCTCTTTAGACTTGTTAGTTTAATTTACTTTAGTTTAATTGAAGTGTACAAACATTCCAACAACTTGTTTGCCTAGACTAAGCAATAAGTTCACTTTGGTACTTACAAGCACATCTTCTCTGTGGGATCGACCTCGGACTCTCAGAAGCTTTACTTCATAATCGACCAGTGCTTTGCCGGTTAGAGAGCTTGTTTAGTCACCGTTGTCTTGAGTATTTTATAAATTTGTTTGGTGAAAAATAACGCTCATCAACAATCGTTGTAGATATATTGTATCAAGTGACATGTCCTTTCATTTATAACATATTTCATTATACACACACCCTTATTATGAAAGAGAGTAGAAACGGAAGGAATGACTTGGTACGATGATGAGCTCTATTTTCACCAAACAAATTTATAAGATACTCAAGACAACGGTGAGTAAACAAGCTCTCTAACCGGCAGTGGACCGGGTCGATTGCGAGTAAAGCTACAGGAGTCCGAGGTCGATCCCACAGAGAAGATGTGCTTGTAAGTACCAAAGTGAACTTCTAACTTAGTCTAGGCAAACAAGCGGTTGGTTGGTTGTTATTACACTATGCTAAAACATAAAAGAAAGAGAGAAGATTAAACTACTAGATTCAACGAGGGAGAAAGGGACATAGCCGAACCATGATCAATGTGACTAATCTCAACCCTAAGGTAGACAAAACCGGGAGTGTGCATTATACTAAACGAACTCTTGCATTCAATTTCACGGGTGCGAACTCCTAAACCCGGTGCTAGCGTCTGAACAACTCTCTTCTAACACCTTATGCCATGTTAAGGTCTGAACAACTCTCTCCTAACAAGTCATGTTTTGCACTCGAGCCGCTTAAACGTATAAACGAGTAACCTCACAACGAGCTCGGCTTAACAACTAAACCGAGACTACACCACGATCCTAGAACCCTTTTCCCACACCCCTCTCTCTGAACAACTCTCAAGAGTTGTGTGTGTGATGTTTGACCTAGGTGATCAATCTAGCCCAAATCCGTTATAACAAGTTCTAAGACATGAAATATGCAAGATATAATGATAAAAAGCACTACCCACTCCCAATTTCATCACCCAAAGGGTGATTTCACCACATTTCACATGATTCGACTATGGGGAGGAATTAGCTACACATTATACAAGTTAAAACATAAATAAAGTAGTAAAGGAGAAGCATAACAAGCATAAAAGAGAAGAAAATTACCATAAAGTTGCAGAAATTCGAGTTGGAGAAGATAAGCACAAAAGTTGAATACAAAAGATCGAATTTTGCCCAATGAAATGTTATAAATCGAAGCTAAGAGTTAGAGAATCAAAGAGAGGATTGAAAGAGCTTTCTAACGGTATATTACACTAATTCTAACTCCTAAAAACGAAGGAAATCGCCCAAATTGATCTTAAACTCCTTCCATTCGCGTCTGCTATGTTCTCCCCCCTTTTTTTTTCTGCTGTTCTGATGTGTTTTTATAGCAGGAAACGACCCAAACGCACGTTTGGAAGGTTGGGAACGTGCGTTTGAGACAGCTGCAACTCTGTATTCGAAAAAACAGTCCCAAACGCACGTTTGAAAGGTCCAAACGTGCGTTTGAAATGCTGCTGTTTTCTGCTGCAGTAAAACCTTCATAACTTCTTCGTCCGAGCTCCGATTGGGGTGATTCAAGATGCGTTGGAAAGCTCTTTCAATTCTCTACAACTTTCATGAAGAAGTCATGACCAGAAAATGCCTCCATCATGGGTCAAAATGCTTCTGAATCAGAACAGTCACTCGGGCACCAACTCTTTCTCGTCCTTTTCCTATTCTTTCTTCTTTCTTGGCTCATTCTTGCACCTTGATCACACCTATCATCATAAATCTTCGCCTTCCGGGTTCTCGAGACACCAATACCCTACATCATCACAACAACCAAAACATTCCGGAGGGTAAAAGTGCTCGGAATAGGTCAATATCACTAAAAAGAGGTAGTAAACTATCAAAGTGACGGATTTACTCCCCGTGCTAATAATTCACGATATTGCCCCTAAAACGGTCTAAATCACCAAGAAACGTGCTAAAAGTGGGATAAACGGGGGTAAAAGATGCACCGGAATCATGTAAAGTTGACTCCCATCAACCACCCCACACTTAGCCTTTGCTCGTCCTCGAGTAAAATAGGCGTTTTAAAACAAACCAAGGGATTCAACTTTATGATGTAGGTGCTACTACTCACACTCTCAAGGTAACCACAAAGTAAGAAACACGAACATATACACATTGGTGCAACATTATCAAGAAAATGGAGAGTGTGTGGTGCCAAGCTAAAACCAAGTGCTCAAAATGATTGTCGGGGCTTGAATCCCAACCAAACGCCTACCAACCGCCTCATAATCACTAGCCCTCTCCACTAATCAAGGTCACTAAGTTTGGACACGATCGAAAGCAGGACTTGAAGGGTTATAATGTTAGGCTAGGGTGATTCCGGTTAATCGAATAGGATATTTTGGGAATTGGAGAAAAAGAAGTACGAGTGAACCTAATCAACAAGTGTACCACTTCATCTCTACTATACAAACCATCCAAACTCCTTTTGATTATTTTTAACACCTTGGGAACCATAGAATGCTAACATACCCGAACTCATTGCCTAATTCAACTATGTTTCAAGTTTCATAAGGCGAGGTCGAATACATTAGCACCTATCTCACTATCCCAACTCCAACATCATAAGTAAAACTTTTGAGCTCATTACTTTGACTCCACGCCTTTATTTCTATGTACATCCTCTCTTTTTTTTTTTTTTTTTTTTTTTTTTTTTTTTTTTTTTTTTTTTTTAAAGGAAGAGATAGAAGAAGAGATTTTCTTTTATTTTGGCCCAAGAGCCGAACACCAAGCCCAAACGAGCTCCTCAACACTTTATAGCTCAAAACGAGAAACAACAACCCAACTAGAAACATCATCTCCCCCACCCCACACTTGCCTTAGCAAGTGTGGTCTAACAAAAGACTAAGTCCACTCGTAAGGTTAAAATGAAGGAAATGTGACCATAAATAAGGCTCAAGGGAAGGTTTCTGACTAAGTAACAAAACGGCTATAAAGCGAATGGTGGTCAGGCCATTCTATCAAGGCTGAGAGGGGCTACGAAGGGAAGATGTTCGGGTTAAGGCTTATTTGGCTATGGTAGGGTCAAAAGAGAACGCCAAAACCGTCATCCCATGTCCTACTTAAGTAAACCTATGACATTTCGTCTCAAGGCTAGTGATATGAGAGGTGGTAGCAATCAAATTGTGCACAAAGTGTAGCTTTCGTGAAATTAATAAGACTCCATTCTCAAGATAATATCAAACCACAATGTACATGTTCGGGATCCCGACTAAGGTGATCACCACTCAAATGTGAAAATAACACATACAACACGGTGTTAAGACCCTTGAAAAATTTTAAAAATTACCCAAAAATCGACTCGAGCCCGATCATAGGCTAAGCATACCACATTTATCGCACATTTAACAATCAAAAACAAGAAAACGGCTAAGTCTCCCACCCCACACTTAAACGAAACACTGTCCTCAGTGTGTGAGTGATAAAAAGAGTAAAAAGACTTAGCTGTTTGACCAAAACCCGGCAGAAAGGCGCACTTTAGCTCACGTGACATCTTCTAGTAAGCTCCATCTCGAGTACCTGAACACCATGTAGACAGAAAACAAGGCAAACACATGCACGGGAAAAAATCCACGTGCCAAAAGATGGTGATAGATACGAGATATCTAAAAATAGAAGCCATGCCACAATCAAGGTATCAAAGCATATCAACCATACTAGACGGGAAGTGCACTGGATGTAAAGATAATCAAAAGAAACACAGAGCATCCACGCATAAAATAAGGCCACAGAGGCTCACATAAAAACATCCCCGTCTACGTACAGGAGCAAGAATCAAAAAGAAAATCTCACCCCAAACTCTCTTGTGAGACAAAACTCTCCCCTCTCGCAACCAAAAACCACTCCAAACACATTATTACCAAAAAAGGTGGGTTGCCTCCCACAAAGCGCCTTTGTTTTACGTCGTTGGCTCGACCAAGTGGCACTTAAATGGACCAAAACCACAAAAGACTCAAACTAACTCAAGACAACATTTTTATTTCAATCAAAAATCACCAAAAAACTATCAACCGAAATCTGAACTCAAAAAGATCAACAACTTAAGGAGAATTAAAATGGCAAACATAGGGAAAACCGAGTTTACAAGGAACTTACCTCTCATGGCTCTCGAGGTCACTTCTTGCCAACTCGGGACTCCTCTTCTTTCAAAGCCCCTTTTATTCCTCTTCGCGAAGTTGCCACTCCGTGGTAGTCGTCCCCTATTAAAAATTCTATGAGCTTCATCTACCGGAGAGTACACAAAGTCGATCTCGTAATACTCCTCAACCCACAGTGGAAGAGTGTAGTAGTCCGGGACCGGCATGCTAACAATCTCCACTTCACCCGGTAGCTCTACCATGGGTGCCTTATCAAGCTCTTGAGATTTCACCACGCACTCCATAATGACCTCATCATAAACTTCAATCTCTTGTGGTGGTGAAATGGGCGATCCCGTCTTCTCTTCAAACTCAGAATCCGGTTCTTCAAAAAATGTGCTCAAATCTATCATACACTCCTCCAAGTCATCGTCTTGCGTTTCTTCGGGAGGCGGTGTAATAGACAAACATTGCACCTCTTCCATCTCTTCTTCATCCCAAAACGAGCTACTTTCATCACCAAAGATTTCATGTTGAGTCTTAACAATGGTTGGTTCCACCATACATTCCACCAAGGCATCATCAATGTTCTCATCGGAAAGTGAGGGTGTAATTGGAAGAACGTGAAACCTACCACAGTCAAACTCCACAAGAGGAGACTCTAGTGACATGGGCGATCCCAACTCAATCTCTAGCTCGGAAAACGCTTCATCTAGATAAAAATCATCATCCTCTCTCCGCTTTCCTTGAATGAGCCTCTTCTCGCTCTTTTCCCACGGCTTCTAGCTCCTTTCTTGTTTCTTCTTCTTTCTCAAACATCCTCTTTTCATTTAGTTGCACTACTCGATCTTCAAGATTTTGCAAAGATTCCTCTTGTTGGTCCAACAATTTCTCATGGTGTGCATCTTCAATCTTTTCCCTACCGACTTCATCTCACTCGGTTTCTTGCGTCTTGGCCCCTCTTCTTGTCTCGGAAACATAAAGTCTTGAAGTTTCCGCAATCCGCTCAATTTGGTCAAACGCTTGATCAGGTTGTAACATCATTATATCACCACCGCTTGAAGCATGAAGTCGGTTTTGCATATCTTGATCAAGTCCCCGCAAGAAACAATGGACTTGGTCCCCAAGAGTGACTCCATGTACGGGACATTGGCGCAACAAGGCCTTATACCGTTGCCATGCCTCGAGTAATGACTCGTCTTCATAAGCATCAAAGGTCATGATTGCCTCTTTCAAATCAAAAACTTTCCCGGTGGATAGTATTTAAGCAAAATGTGCGCACCACCTCGGTCCAAGTGTGTAGGAGTCATGCCTTAAGGAGTCATACCACGCCTTGCTTGGTCTTTTAGAGTGAATGGGAACAAAAGTAGCTTGATTGCCTCTTCACTAACACCTTCCATCCTTATAGTCCGACACACCTCGAGATAATGATCCAAGAAGAAATAAGGATTTTCGATTTCCGTCCCTCTAAAGGTTGAGTTGTCCCTAATCATATTGATAATATTTTGCCCAATACTCATAGTGTTGGCGGTGATCGGGGCAACCTTATCGGACTATGCCCCCACCAAATCGGCCCGTGGCATGACCAAATCTCTACAAGTCCGCACATCTCCTTGATTCGGTCTTTGGATTGGGAGTTTGCATATGAGCTTGCATTAATGCTTGAAATCGCTCTTGTACTTGATTCATGAGCCAATTCATAGCATTCGGGTCCATCGGTGGCATTGCTCCACCTTGTCCTTTCCCTTGACAGTTTGCTCCTTTTTGAACATTGTTACATAAGGATTGGTCTTGAGCTCGATTAGTAACTCCTTGACCTCCCCCGATAGAAGGGTGTTCCACAAAAACTTGGCCTCCACGACCAACTTGATTAGTGTCTTGGTCCATTTCCGTTTGTTCCGGACTCAAACCTTCAAATCTAGCAATCAAATTCCCAACTAGAAGGCCCCTTCCTCTTTGTTTAGCAAAGGTCTCCATTCTAGCAATGTAAGGTTCAAGCGGTTCTCAAAAACTCCGGGCAATGCACTACAAAACACCAAACAACAAGAAAACAATAAAATAAAACCTAGGCCCAAGCCTTCGGTTCACTTGCAAGATATCACAAATAGGCCCAATGAAATGTTATAAATCGAAGCTAAGAGTTAGAGAATCAAAGAGAGGATTGAAAGAGCTTTCTAACGGTATATTACACTAATTCTAACTCCTAAAAACGAAGGAAATCGCCCAAATTGATCTTAAACTCCTTCCATTTCGTCTCGCTATGTTCTCCCCCTTTTTTTTCTCAACATTTCGATGTGTTTTATAGCAGAAACGACCCAAACGCACGTTTGGAAGGTTGGGAACGCGTTTTTGAGACAGCTGCAACTCAGTATTCGAAAAAGCAGTCCCAAACGCACGTTTGAAAGGTCCAAACGTGCGTTTGAAATGTTTGTTGTTTTCGCTGCAGTAAAACCTTCATAACTTCTTCGTCTGAGCTCCGATTGGGGTGATTCAAGATGCGTTGGAAAGCTCTTTCAATTCTCTACAACTTTCATGAAGAAGTCATGACCAGAAAATGCCTCCATCATGGGTCAAAATGCTTCTGAATCAGAACAGTCACTCGGGCACCAACTCTTTCTCGTCCTTTTCCTATTCTTTCTTCTTTCTTGGCTCATTCTTGCACCTTGATCACACCTATCATCATAAATCTTCGCCTTCCGGGTTCTCGAGACACCAATACCCTACATCATCACAACAACCAAAACATTCCGGAGGGTAAAAGTGCTCGGAATAGGGTCAATATCACTAAAAAGAGGTAGTAAACTATCAAAGTGACGGATTTACTCCCCGTGCTAATAATTCACGATATTGCCCCTAAAACGGTCTAAATCACCAAGAAACGTGCTAAAAGTGGGATAAACGGGGGTAAAAGATGCACCGGAATCATGTAAAGTTGACTCCCATCATACGACCTTCATACTACGGTTGTATCATAATATTTTTCTTCTCAGAAATCTCGAGCTTCATGCCCTAACTTGCCTCTACTTTGTATTATCTTATCCATATGGAAATGCAGAAAACAAGGGAGACATTGAATGAAAAAATAAGACAGCTGAATTCAGCAATAGACAACGTGTCGTCACGTCTGAGGTGGCCTAAACAACAAGCCTCATGTGCCTGTTGAGATTGATCCTGAAGAAGCAACTACCATGTAATGCTATTGGCATATTGGCATTAAGTACCTCAACACTGAATGGAGCCAATACTATTTACCTGTACACAATCATTGGGTGGCGCATATTTATCTTTCTGTTCAAAACTACCAGTACTGTTGCTTTTTTGTCCGACCTGTCTGAAACTTGGATATTAACTTATTTTGTTTAGTTGGTTGTAATCAACATCTACTCTGTGAATTGGGCTTCTGTTTTTTTGACAATTATTCGAACCTTTATTGTGATGATTCGTTGGTCAGACAACACGTTTCAATCGAAGAAATGTGATGGTCGTTGATTCGAAGCATTGAATGTTAATTCTATCACTCTGATAACACGGTTTGTGGAAGAATCGTAAAGGTAATGGAGTCCTGAGAATCTCCTCCTTCTTCTTTTGGGGTGAAATTGTTGTATCTCTCACTGGTTCAGTTTCCTTTCTGCTTTATAATTCGATTTTTATATTAATCATGTGATCTGATTTGCAGAAACTATAAGAGCTATGACTTCTGTCTTGATCGAAGCATTGCTGCCGTTTAAGCAATGAAATCGGGAATTTCATCACCCCGGATTTCTCACTCAACATCGTTCATTCTTGGAAAAGTGACAATCTTGATTTTTGTCTTCATCATATAAATTGTTTGATGGATTGCTTTTTTCCATCCTTTTCTCTTGGGATGGATTGCTTATTTTGCTCTCTCAATTCCTGGATTTCAGCTTAATTTACAGTGATTTGGGTGTTCCAAACTGTAAGATCCATTTGTGATATGGATGTTTCGAACCCTTACATTCATCTAGCCATACTACTCGATCGAAGCTCGTCTACAAGGTGTGCTGCGACTTCTGTTGCTTAAGAATTTGTTCGCCCAAGCTTTTTTCTCCTCTTTTTCCATGTGATTTTGTTTCATAACTCGATCTTTCTTATATATATATGTATGTGCAAGATTGATATGTTTGTATTTAAGGATGTTTTTTTTATTAAAGGCTTTATTACAGACATAATCAATTAAAAAATTCATCCTATCCTATGTGTGTGCAGATCAACAGGGGCGTCAAATGAAACTGGTTTCTTCATATCTCTGAATTTCGCGGATAGACATCGGATGATAGCAGCAATATCCTTCCTTGAGCAGCAAATGCAATTGATGTAGGTGTTCTTTTGAAATAGTTCCAGAAAATTAGTTTTGTGATTGATTTTGGTGCTGTATTTGTTGTCCTATTATTCAATTTCTGTAATTTTGGATCTTGATTGCTCTATTGTTTCTGATTCAGGAGGAGCTAGATTAACTTGAAACCCTTGATAATTTAGTCTAACACTCTTTACACCTATTTTGCAGCTCTTAATTTGCTTAAATATCCCTCATCCGTTGTAAGTTTCTCACAGACTTACTGGAAGTTTGAGGTACTTTTCGTTTCTTCTTCTCTCATGCATTCATGTCAGTTTTCACACTTTTCTTGCTCTTTAGTTTTATGTTTTCATGATCCTTTTGTCTGTTGAGTGAATGCTTATATGTTGTTGAAGGAACTCTGCATAAAGTTGAATACTTCGTTGCCTTTCTCTCTTCAATCCGGAACCGATATGCGTCTCCTGCAATTATATTTGCATCCTGCTAATTTTAAATTTTTTTGGGAGGGTCTATTGATGTGTTCATATCGATTGATGTATTAATGAGATCCGTTTTTATTTTCTTTTTCTAAACGAAGCTTTCCTTTCCATTTTTGGTGTGTTCTTTTTCAATATGAAAAAAAAAACTTTTTAATTTTATTTTTATATAGTTGTGATGATGAATCTGAAAATGTCTAATTTGTTGGGTTAATCTGCTTTATGTTATTCATGTGATTTTTCACATATTTCATGTTGTTAGTTTTTTGTTCTAATGATCCTTTTGTCTGCTCAATGAAGACTAATATGTTGTTCAAGGAACTCTGCATAAAGTTGGATGCTTCATTGTCTTTCCCTCATCAATCCGAAACCGGTATGCGTCCCTTGCTATTATATTTGCATCCTGTTATTTTAAATGGAAATATGTGCTCATAGTTTTGCTTGTTTTGGTCATATAAAACATATATATTCAATTCAATGTCATAGGATACTCATTTTAGACATTCATTAAGAAGCTATTCTGTTTCCCACATATTCTTTGAATGGTGTGTGCATGTCAGAAATGTAGAAATGTTGATGTAAGATTGATTGTTTCCCATGATATGACCTCAATGTTTTCTGATGTTGCTGTGAGGCTTATTGTTTCCTAATTCACACGAACAACAAAGCTTGTTTTTTATGTTCAGGCTACAAAGAACTCAAAATATTACTCTACAATCATTTTTGTATTCGTAACACAACCAATACATGTTTGTGATAAGCTAAAACAAATGCTTGACCATCAAAATTTTGAACAATTAAGTGTTTACTAATCCATTCTACAATGTAAAGTTGAGTTGTTTTCATATAATATCAGAGTTTGACTATGGGTTAGAACATATAGGTTACTATGGGTTGGAACATATACCACTATCGTTGAAACATATACCACTACCATTTTTTATCATGTGACTATGGGTTGGAACATATATGAGTTGTTTTCATTCAATTTTGCTATGTTACTGTCAGATTATGATGCATCTGGTTTTGTCACATAATGTTATGATTTCCGGTTTCACTTCATACATATATTATGTTAATATAATATGAGTCAATATTATGCCTCTTTCAAGTCACTTTTTTAATTATAGAAAACCACTATATATCAGTGTTTAGTTAAGCAGCGCTATACATGGTTCTTAATATTCTTTTTACCTCCTATCTACATGAAATCAATATAGTGCCGGGTTGGATATAGTCATTGCTCAAACAACCATATTAAATCAGATTTCGAACATTTCTTATAACATAAGAGCTGATGTGTTGACTTTTTGTTTACTATGAATTTGGGTTTCACCTTCAGGATGTGTTTTCCTTTGTACTCATCATATTCATGGTGGATTGCTCCGGTGATGTGATTGTCTCCTCCCATCTGTAGTGTCTGGTAAGCCTGTATTCTTTTTTGTAAAATCATTAAACCACATTTTATTGGATTTATTTATTTTACTGTTTAGTTGTTTGTATTTGTTTTCTTAAATTTTAACTAATAGGCTATGTTTTACTTCTACTTTTACTGCATTTACTAATTATCCGGGCCAATGGTGTACATGTGCTTCTCTAAAGGTATCCAATGGCTATTCTGATAAGGTTACTTGGCTTTGCATATTGAATGACTTTCTAGACTCAATATGATTTGGTCTATGTCCAATGAAACAAGCATACATCATTTGCCTTTCTGTTCCGTATAAAAAGAAGCCTTCAAATTCTTTTATCGGTCCTTTACTGCATGTAAATTATTTTTATTTCTTGAAGAATATTGCGTATATAAGCACATTCCATTGTGGTTTACATACTAATTTGGAAAATTTGTTGCTATTAATTAGTTTGGAAATGAAGAAACTTTGCAATAGACATGCTTTTATTATTTTGACAATGATTACTAGAGTAGTATAATAATTCAATGCATGAGAGTAATCTTTCAATGTTTAATATTTTTGCTGTTTTTTCAATGTAAAAGTGGATCAAGTTATGGTGGTTTTGAACAACTGACCAAGACATAAAGACGTTCTTTTATTCAAATCAACGGTACAAGCTTAGTCAATGTCGGTAGTTTACTTTCTTCTCTGTTTCTTCAACATACCATCTCGGTTGGTCCTTCCGATGCTCTTTTTCATCTTTTTGGAGCTATACTTTCAGAACTAATTGCCAATTGGTCTATTTACACAAACAAGGTGATTAACGATCAATGATTAGTGATTAGTCGCGTGTTTATATCATTATTACACGGTCATCTCTAATTCTCGATGTTTCACATTTTTTCAGTTTGCGGCACTGGTGATTTGGGTGTGTCAAAAAATATTCAAAGAATTATTCTTATATCATTCATTCATAATCTCCACATTTCCCAACATTCACTACATGCAGTTAGTTAGGACATGCTTTTTTACCATCAACTTTTTTTATTTGCTATTCTTGTTGTAGTCGTAGTAAAAAACAATTCAAAACATGGAATTTCGTAAGAAGAGAGTAGTAGTAGTAATACATATGCTTTTAATTGTTCTTCCTCTGTTGACGACGTGCAGATTTGTGTATGCGGAGAAGGAGAAGAAGCAGAAAGGTGTTACGTATAATAGTCGTTCATTGATCATCGATGGAAACAGAGATTTATTGTTTTCTGTTTCTATTCATTATCTGCGGTTACCACCTGAGGTAATTAATTATCCTTTAATTCAATTCAATCTGATTTTATTTCCATGAACAATTTGATTCTAAGGCGGCTCCTGAGTGAGTGAGTGTATTTAAAAGCGTGTTTTGAAAATGTTTTTAGATGTGGCTGGATATCATTAACAATTAAAGCTAAAAAGAAGGAGGTTTGAATATTATTCAAACGTACGTTTTCTGAAATATTCATGAGTCTGTTCAAGGCCAGGTAACAACCAAATCCTGTTAATCGGTGTCATAAATCTTGCATTGGACATTCTTCCACATGTGGATAACTTTGCTCATCTTGGAGGATTCCTTTCAGGTTTCTTCCTAGGATTCCTTTTGTTGCCGCTTCCTCAAATTGGTTGAATTGCGCGTCAAAATCTTCCTCCCTGTGTTCGTGCTCGATCCAAGTATAAGGTGTACACGTATATCCTGTGGCTGGTCTCTCTGCTTTTACTTGTTCCTGGGTAAGTCTCAGTAGCTCTCATTTTCATTCAATTGTCTTGTTCTCAATCATTTTTATTTTCTTTTCTTTGTTTGAGACATCGGTTTTCATACAAAGCCTATTAATTTCTTTCGTGTAGCATAAATAGTTAGGTTTGCCAGAAGAACAGATATAATGCCTGCAGCTCACGCTTGAGACTAAGTATCATCTATGAGCTGTTGATTTACTTCTTACCAACAATCTTATTGCAGAAACTTCAAAACAAAAACTATTGCAGAATTAATTTCCATTAACTCTTGTGACAGCTCATTATCTGCAATGCTCAAATATTAGATGAATCACCTCTTTGTGTGAAAAACTTGAATTTTTGGATACTTACATGACATATCAGAAACAATTAGTTTGTTTGTGGAAATGAAGCCTAATAACACACAAAACTTAAATGAACAAGTTATCTGTACCCTTCAAAAAAAACACAAAAAAAAACAGGTTATCTGTAGAGGGGAGATGTGATCTTATTTAGATGTACATGTTTCAGTTTATGTGACTATTTGAGAGTGCATCAAGCTTCGATAAAACCAATTATTGCTGATGATGAAACATCAAATGCGAAGCGTGTTCAATACGTTCGGTTGGATATTGCCTTGAGGAGGTCAATTTTTGTTAAATAAAATTTTTAGTAAGCATTCACATGAACATGCACCTCTGAAGTTATTTTCTCTTCTCTGAAGTTATATTGTGTTCCTTTTATATGACGTGTATTACATCAGATTGCCAATTTTTTTTACCTCTATTTCATAATGCAGCAGATAAATCAAGTGTTGTTGTGGTTATTGCTTGTTATCTACTATTTATTCGTCTTATTTCACTAATTGTAATTCTGGCTATTTCTTTTCCTTTAGTTTCATCAGGATGACGACGTGGTGACTTAACTTCTTCTTTTGTTCTGTTTTTTCTAGATCTGCTTTCATGGAACACATATATGTTGTTCAGGTTGTTCTTATGAAGGCAGATTAATTGCTGAACAAGGTAAGTCTATGTTCAATAATATATACTTTAACAGTATTTAACCTTCATTTCTTTGATATTAGGAGAAATTCTATTATGCGTCTTCTTTTGGCGGACTTGCGTCATGCTTTAACTATTGTTTTCTGTACTCATTTGGTTTATGTCTTGTTCTTTTAGTCTTCTGTTTCCACTTTTCATATATTTCTAATCAATTGAATTCATGTTTGCATTCTGATGCATTGAGTCATATAGGAGCAGATTTGAACCTTTTCAATAGCTATGTTCTTTTCGGTAGGCTTTGAGAAGACATTCGCATCTCTATTTGTTCCTCGATTCTCATAGTAATTAATGACTTGTACTATTTTGAATGTTTGTTATGGCCATATCTTATGTGTGGATGAATGGTGTGTTTTTGTCACCCTTTAACAGCCCTTTTTTTTATAGAGAAGATAGACCTAATTTTTAACGGTGACTTTCCTTCCTATTTTTGATAAAAATAAGTTTACGGCAGCTTTCACTTGCTTTTTTAGCCAATGAAAGTCAACAGATTTGTTGGTTTGAGAAGTGCAAGTGCGTGGAGGTATGTCTTACGCGATTTCTATTTTCTTATGGGTTACTTATTCCAAGTTGTAAGTGTTTTGTCAAAGGTTTTTAAAAGTTTGGAACTTTTAACATTTGCTTTGATTTTGGTGTACCAATATCTAAGCTTCAAACCTTCATACCTGTTCAACTTCAATCTATATGACCTTCTTCCAAATACCGTGCTAGAGGGAATTTTTGTTATGTAAACTTTACAGTTGAAAGAGGTCATAACAAGAATTATAATCTATGTTAGCTGGTTGATTTTGATATTTTTTTTAAAGAGGTTATCTGTTTGACTTTAAATGACCACATTTACGTTTATTGTGTTAGCTTAAGACATGCTGCAATTGCTTAGTGATGTTCACATATTGCCTTGCTGGTAGGACTAACAAATCGTAAGATGTTTAGGCTTTATTGTGTTTATGCACCTTTCTGAATGTGGTGTGTTTTATTTTAACCGATGAAAATTACACGTAATTTGCAAGAATGCAAGTGACAAGTTTCTTGAATAAAAATTGTCCGCCATTGTACATAACATAAAGTGGAAAAAAGGTTCCCTATACATGATAATTGTTTAATCATTGATGTTTCCTTGAAGTATTCCCCCATTAATGTGTTGTATATGCATATTTCTATTGTGAATTAAATGTCTATTTTTTGTTTTTGTCTATGTAAATTCACTTAAATGCTTACCTTATTACGTTACATTGCACATCACTGAGTATGCTGTTCATGTGCTCATGTTCACAATACTGTTGAAACTTATGTAGTTTTTCATTTGCAGAGTCATTACAATTCAGGTATAAATCATTAGTCATTCACATGATTATGTAAATCTATTCTCATTGCACTTTATTATGAGTAGTCTGTTTGTTTATCTTGTATCATACCAATGAGAAGATGTTTATGAAACAGAATCAGTATACCTATGCCCCGATGCAACAATGGAAAGATGACACTGAAGCAACGTAAACAATAATGAAGATGAAGAAATAAGGAAAAAAAACAATAGTTGTGTTAGTAGAAATACCGAGAAAGGATTTGCTAAATTGAAGTCATACAAAGATGAAGCATTGAGTTAAAGTAAACAGTTTCTTGAATATCTGATTTTATTCTTCTTTTTTACTAATGACAACAATGGTGTATAACGGATATTCAAATAGTAAGCTGAAGAAATTGACAATGCACTGTTAATTGCCTCTTGTAGTTTTACATTATGTTGCTCTTCAAAGTGTTAAACGATCTAAAAACATTTAGTTTTTTCTGTATTTAATTTTTAACTTTTTTTTCCTTCACTTGTTGGTATTTAATTCTTTCCACAGCAAGCAAATGACACAATAGATGGAATTTCAGGTCCCATGCGCCATACTTGTTGCACACTTTTATAAAAGTCTCCGATTCATACGCCTGCGTTTTATTTTTCTGACAAAGATTTATCAGTTCTCCAATTCCATTATCTCCCATGTTATGTTTTGTTCCATAACAACAACGACCTTCATTTAGGTTTACACAATGTATACTCTTAATAATAATAAGATCGTAATCATCCCCGTATTACCGTACATACTAAAGAAACTAAATCTGTTAATAAACACATCCATATCATATTCAATATCTGAATTGGACAGGCACCGTCCATTGCACGGTGAAAAGCCACTAGTGTGTGTATATATATATATATATATATAGTATTAGAATTTAAAGAAGTAAATGCAGTATCCTTTTTATGGCACATATATAGAGCAAAATATGCACAGTTACCCAATGTAAATATTTTTCAAGAAATGACAGCGGCCGGTACCAAAATGACGGACGAGAGATAATAAAAGGAAATAAGAGGAAAACCAACGTATTGAAGGCCAATTTAAGAATAATTAATGCTCTGGATAGAGCAAAAATGCCCTGGGAATAGCCGAACGAGCTGGGCTTTAATTACTACTGTTTGGAAAATGATGCAGCAGCCAGCAGGGTGGTAGTCAGTTACTACCAATACTACGTACTTGGTTAGGACTTAGGAGCGGTTACATGGGAGTTGAAACGGTTTTGTTGAGTTCGGAGAAGCAGTATATAAAAGGTGGATTGAGCTGTGTACTCCAATGTAAAGGATATTTGACAGTTATCAAAATAAAGACTCTCAGATTCTATTCTTCCCGCAAATTCTGTTCTTCCCTCAAATCAAAATCTGTTATTCTTTTTCTCGATTCACCTCTAACTTCCTCACATCGATCATGAATTGCGAATCCACCAAAAAGGAGCGTGAAGGGAAAAAGAGAAAGAAACCCACCAAGAGGGAGCGCAACAAGGAGAAAAGGAGAATGCGAGGCAGGGAGACACTCGAAGTGGCAGAACAAGCTGGAAGCAATCTGCGTAATCTGGCCATTAACCTGCAGTCTCTCGAGGAAGCAGAGAGAAACGAGAAAGAAATCCAGAAAAATATGGCAGAGATTGAAGCCGCATACACCAAAGCTAAAGAAAGTAGGAGAGCTCTCCGAAAAAAGGTGCAAGATATATAATAATCATTATTCTAACTGTTCTTATTTATCCATTTGTTTGCATTAGTTAGTTTATCCATTTGTTTGAATTAGGTTAAAGAAAGTACAGTAGGAGGGCTCGTGAATCGATGCAGGGATCATGGGCTCCTACTTTTAGACGTTTGTAGACAATACTGCACTTAAATGTGGTCCTAGAATATTTAGGAGGGGTCAAATGTTTATACAATTTGGTTGCTAGGGTATAGTCGGGTATTTACAACCTGTGTAGGAGTTCTGCTTGTTCCGGTGCCGTATAGGGCCGGAAATTACTTGCAGAGAAGAGACTAGTCCCATTATGGTTTCTACCAATTACCCCTAACCCCGTAGAGCCTTCTTTCCAAGCAACATCCACATTGATTTTGACCGAAGAGAGAGGCGGCTTCTGCCATCCACTTTGCAAAGGAGCTGGAGAGGGCGGAGACGTCACTAAATCTGGGGTGCTAGCTGTTTCAAATTCCTCCACTCCTGTTAAATCTTGATTTAGAACCTGGGAGGGAAGGGGGGCCTGTTCTATTGAAGATCCAACTGCATCTGCTCTTCCAGATTCCCCAAGAAACCATAGCAAAAAGACCTACCTCCGATTGGGAATTCTCAGCAAGTGTTGCTGCAAGAAGTTCTTTATAAGATGGAGTAGGAAGATGACTCCATTTTTTTCCTTGTGGGAAAAGATTCCAGATAGCTTTTGCATGAGGGCAATCAAAGAGACTGTGTCTATCATTCTCCAAATCTGAGCCGCAGGGTAAGCAGGAACCTGAATTGCAGTTTCTTCGTTTTAGTTTTGCCGCCGCTGGTAGAATGTTATGGGCTGCGCGCCATAAAAAGGATCTGACTTTGGGTACGACTGGGATGCTCCACAATGATGACCAAAAGGTGTTTGATTGATTGCCAGAAGTTGAAGCCATGGAATTGCACTGCATGGAGAATTTTTCTGCAAGCTGGTAAGCAGATTTAACAGTGTATATCCCTTTGTTGTTGTAGTGCCAGATGAGCTGATCTTGATTTGTCCTACCTGTGAGAGGAATGGACAGAACTGCAGTCCTCTCGAATGGTAAAAGCATATCATTTATGAGCTGCATATTCCATCCATGTGTTTCTTGGTAGATTAGATTTGATACCGTTGCTTGTGGCATAAGGTGTTTTTTTGTGTCCTATGAGCTTGAAGGAGGGTTCAACTGGTATCCATGGTTCATCCCAAAGATTTAAATCATTTCCTGATCAAATTCTCCATCTCAATCCCAAAGAGATGAGGGTTGTGAGCCAAGATGAGCATTTAAGAAGGAAGTTCAGGGCATTATTTAGCATTTAGAATTGAAGCTACTTGCGAGTGGGGGTTGCGGAATATACGCCAACATTGCTTTCCTAGCTGAGCTTAGTTGAACAGTTGCATATCCTTGAAGCCTAAGCCTCCTTGTTGCTTCGGTTTACAGATATCCTTCCATGCCTTCCAATTAATGGGTCTAGATTCCATTGATGTCTTCCACCAGAATTTCCTTACAAGCTTCAACAGAGAGTTGCAAAAAGAACAGACATTTGGAAACCTTGCATAAAAAAACGGGTATAACTTGTATGATGGATTTAATGAGAATTTCTTTTCCTGCTGGCATTAGATGGGTTGCCATTTATCAATACCGAATAAGTAACGGAGCTAATACACTCGATGACAAAGCTGATGAGGTTGCTTGGGAATCCCATTCGAGTCATGATTTGTTGTAAACAATCCCACTCGATACGGTCGAACGCCTTTGACATATCAAGTTTAAGGGCCATGTGTTGATTACATCCAGGGGATCCAATAGACATACTATGGAAAGCTTTAAAGGCTGAGATGATATTGTCTGTGATTTGCCTGCCTTCTACAAATGCACTTTGTGAGTCACTTATCACATGGGGTATGACCTTCTTCAGTCTGTTGACAATTGCTCTTGAAATGAGCTTGTAGATGTTGTTACAAAGGCTGATGGGCCTAAACTCTGTCATATTATGAGGGTTTTTCAATATGGGGCACCAAGGTGATAAATGTGCTATTGATCTCAGTGATATCCCCACCTTCATTTACGAATTTCAGACAAAATTTGAGTATCTCCGGCCCTAGTACACTCCATTGTTTCTGTAAGAATATGGCATGCATTCCGTCCGGTCCTGGTGATTTCCTCGGGCTTAATTGTTTCAAAGCAGTGGCCATCTCAGCTTCTGTGAATGGTAAATCTAAACCTGCAATCTGTGGAGGGGAAAGGGTGGGAAGGGGGAGAGAAGACACCTGCAAAAAAGGGGAGGGGGCATTAGTCATGAAAAGAGTAGAAAAGTATGAGGTAGCAATATTTTGGAGATCAGGGATAGTGGAGTTTCTATGCTTTCTGCTGTTAGCTTTGTGATGAAAAAAGGCTGTGTTTATGTCCCCTTAGTGGCTCCTAATTACTCTTTGTCATGGGCTTTATAATTTTAGTGGGCTTTTACACTTCCTTAAGAGTTTGTAGACAATATTGCACTAAATGTGGTCCTAGAATATTTAGGAGGGCTAAAATGTCTTTACAAGTTATATTTGGTTGCTAAGGTAGTCGGGTATTTACAACCTGTAGGATGCTTTTGGATGGTAGCTTTTGAAATCTGTAAAACCTTTTGTATGAAAATGGCTACTAAGTGAGTTTTCCGGTGACTGTCCGGCTCATCTATGGTTTATCTCTTTATTCTATAAACTCTCTACATCAGCTCGCAGAAAAAAGGTGCAAGATAATCATTATTTTAACTGTTCTTATTTATCCATTTGTTTGCATTAGTTAGTTTATCCATTTGTTTGAATTAATTAGTTTGCTTTCATCCTGTGAGTTTGCATCAATGCATGTAACTTACGTTTTCACACTTCTATCTATAAAGTCTCTGTTCATTGTAAAAGCTTCGGCAATTCAGGCTTATTTTCTAAATGTCAATTATGTTCAAAAGGAGCAAGAAATCAAGCAAAATCTGGCGGATCTCCAAGCCTCATACACAAAGGCTCAAGAAAGGAGGAGGGATGGCAGAAAAAGAGAGCAGGAAATCAAGCAAAATGTGACAGAGCTCAAAGATGCCTACATGAAGGCTCAGGAAATCACAAAGGCTCGCAGAAAAGGGGTGAAGACCTCTGTGCAGCGTATTCATAAACTGGACCAACTAGTTGCCCACAATCATGAAGACAAGAAAATGATTGCATACATGAGAAATCAAGGCTGGAAGGGCTCATCTAGCAACCACATGGAGTTCGACAGCCAGGTAACTCTGAATGCGCTATGTTTTTTGGGTTTGAACTGCTTCGTTGATTCGATTACAATTACTTTTGGGTTTGAACTGCTTCTTTGATTCGATTACAATTACTGTATAGGATGAGGAGGGGGCTTGTGAACCAAATAAGCAGATTTCGGCAAAGAGCAATTACAATTTAGAGAATCAGCCTTCTGGGTATGTATTTTTTTTTTCTCATGATTAATTTTGGATGAAGGCACATATGGCTGAGCTTCTGATTGTACACCTTTATTTATTTTTATTTTTGGTGGTATTGCAGTGATCCTAACATGCATTTTGTGGAGTCTCCTGCTGCTCTTGCACCTCCTGAAGTGCATATGGATATGGTGGCACAGAAACAGTAAGCTCCTCTAAAGTTTAGGCTGCTTTCAAACTCTCTTTCTCTTCTTTGGAAAAGAAAATTTAAAAAGGAAAGAGTAAAGAAAAAAAAGTATTTCTTGAACATACTTGTTGGATCATTGCTTTTACGGAGTCTTATTCTTCCTTCATCATTTGATGAGCAAAGACTTCCCATGCATTTTTAAATCTTAGAATCTGCCATGATAGCTTTCTCTGACCATCTATCCTTATTTGCATGCTACGATTGGTATTGGTTTTGTGTGTTTGACTTTTTTGTCCACTCCAATTTGTAGGCATAAGGCCAAGCGTGTAGCAGCTGCTAGTCAACCAGTTCCAGATGATGATGATGACTCTTCTGAGTGATTCGCTCAAGTTGCATTTCTTCTATGTGTGCACACTTGGACGATGGATCATGGATGAATCTTGTGAAGAGACTTTCTCCTTAGTGCTAGGCTTTTTTTCTAAATGGATGAGGATTGTGGATTTTGTACATTTGTGTGTTTGCTTCCTTAGAATCTGTCTTAGGATTGTGGATTTTGTCAATTGTGTTTGCTTCCTTAGAATTTGTTTTTAGTGTTAAAGCACTCTGTTAGCACAGCTTGTATAGTGTGGATTGTGGATTTTGTCAGTTGTGTTTAATTGCTTCCTTACAATCTGTTTTAGTATTCTTTTTGGATCACAGCATGTTTAGTGCTCAGTTGCACCTCTGTTTCTGTATGCTACCCTGGTCTTTGCTCTCTGTTTTTCAGTCTAAGTGAGACATGAACTCGCCTTGCTTAATGCTCTAAGCATGCCTGAAGTTCTGTTTAGTAATCAGTCTTCTTGTTGAATGGTTTAAGTCCTATAATCTGTTTCATCGCTGTTATCTGGTTTTGCATGCATCTGCAATATGTATGTATATATAAGTCTTGATAGCCAAGTCAAAGTTGCCTCATCTTTGGAGTCTGGTGTGCATCGGATGCAACTCCATGTTCTGAGTCTTATCGGCTTGCTAAAAGTAGTAGTTTTTTTTTTTTTTTTTTTTTAATCTTTTTCCCTCCTTCTAATTTGATGCTTTTTTATACTCTCATCACAATTTGCATGTATGCTGCTATTACATTTATTTACATGATCCAAAAATTTAATAATCTGCAGACAATTGGTATGTATGTATGCTGCTATTACATGAATGACAGTTGACCTTTCCAGAGACCGTTTTCCTTTTCCTTTTCCTTTTTGAATGCCATCCCATCCATCATTACCCCATTTCCATAGAATCCACAATACCATTTTATCACAGACAAACCCCCATTCACTACCTTTGTGGCATCACCATTAATTAACAACTATAAAACTGCAGCTCATCATTCCAAATGATGTTTACTTTTATTTTACTAAATTCTTAATCTTAATACTGAAAATTATTATAGCTACTATAAATAAATATAATATAATAACAGCAACTCATAACAATTTTTTGATATCAATGTACCTATATCGCTTTTAACATTTGTTAAGGGAATTCATATCACTTAATTTAAATTAAGTGTGCTTGTCTAAAGCGGCTATCAAACACATTACCTACTACTTACTTTATTCAAGTTAAGTGTTAAGAAGTTCTAACAAATAGCTAGCGGATTATCACTTGAACAAGAGGAGGTATGTATTCTTCGAGTTGCTGCAAAGCGAGACTTCTAACCTCTACTTCCTCCTCGTATCGGTGTTCCATGTGTTCTGGATTCCACGGGTCAACAATTACTTTCTCGAGATTATCGGCATTCTCCATTAAGGTGCACTATAAGTTCAACGTCACTAACACGGCCATAATAACCTAAGAACTCAACCACTTTGAGGTGTTTAAGGCAGCATTTTTCAGCCTTTCCCGTGATCATCGTACTACTCCGCCAAGGATTTGTCCAATTCGGCTGCAAATTTCCAACAACATAAAATAAAACAAATGGCAATGACACTATTTCATGATTGCTAGAATGAAAATAGGAAACAAGCCAAAACAAGAGAAGTTGCATACCATCAACACAAACTCCTGTAAGTGAGGGCAAGCATTTATGACCAATCGCTTGAGTTTTGTCAGTAAGCTTAAAATGTTCAGCCAGGGCCTACAACTACAAGGGAAACACAGCACCCAATCACCCCTTCCCTTAGTATTGACAAAGTGGAGTTAAAGCAAATGCAAATCTATGAGTACCTTCGGTTTATCAGGACTTAATGTGAGGGTCTTAAGTTCAGGGTGACACAGAGAATCACGTCTAATATCAAATGGGGTCCCGTCTATGCTCAACTCAATAAGCCTTGGAAGCTTCTTAAGCATTAGCAAGACAGGAGCTGTTATTTTTAGAGAGACAATATTGCAGTAAGATATATCAATGATTCCCAAATTCTCACTCCTCTATCTTCAGATACTTCAAAGCTAGGGATTGACCATTTTTAATCTGGAAATAGACCAATACAGGAGAGCCAACCACTTCAAGTCTTTCAAGAAATGGGCAGTTGAGAAGGAACAAGTCTATCGTTTTTATGAGTTATAAGTATGCCGTCCAAAGATAAGGATTTCAAGGACTTGAAGCCAGAGGATTCAAGGACATGGCTATCAAAAGCATCTGAACTAAGTGTCCAAAAAAGACAATCACTGCAGAAACCGAGAAATCGATCAGGAAAGACATAGCTAGAGTCTTGACAATCATCATTACTCAAAAAAATCAGTTCCAAACTCTGAAAATCTCGTGCTAGTGTATCCTCCCACCAATTGTCAATGTTCTTCTTTTTGTAGCATTTATACAAGGTGTAGGACACCCTAAGTTATTCGAGTTCTGACCTTTGTGCATTTGCGAGACACTGCTCATCCAATTGACGATTTTGTCACGCTCCCCCTTTTGGTTTCTCCCATCAGGTGCATGGCACGTCATCCAAAAGACGGATTTGTCACACTCCTGCGTTCGGTTTCTCACATCACGTTTTATCCAATGGCGGAGTAGCTCACACTTCCGCCTTTGGTAGCTCCCATCAGATACACGGCTTATCGTAGAGACGAATTTGTCACACTCCGGCTTTTGGTTTCTCCCATCAGGTACAATTGGGGCACGGAGATGTAGATCAAGTAAAACTGGGGCACCAAATTGCAACACAGGAGCATGCTTCCACAAGTTCAGCCATCTACGAGAAAGGATGCTCATCTGTGCCACTTTCTTATAATCTAACAAGGACTGAATGAAATATAGAATTTCATCTGGCAAACAATTAATACGATCCTCACATGGATTCTTCCAATTTGAAACCTGTTTTCATACAACAAAACCGTTGCTCGAGTTAAAGGATAAATAATACTGTAGTTAAAGAGGAGAGTGAAAATGAAAACACCACCACAATTGCATGATTTCTAGAAGGCATCAATCAATCAAGTACATAGAAATCAAACCCCTAATCATGCACTTCAGCAACAGACAACAGAACTCTAAACAGTAAGAAAAGCGAACCGTAGCAAAATTCTGTTCGGCCTACAGACAGAGAGAATGCAAATGCAAACAAAGTTAAAAAGCAATCACCTTTCGCAACTGAGAGCAAGAGCAAATATCCAATCTCTTCCCCATTTTACTAATTTTCCTCGTTCAAGCCGGCACCGCAGTGAAGTGTTCACATCCTTATAATCATATCATAAAATCAAGGGGCAATGAATAAACGACAACAACAACAAAATCGCACACAACAACAAAACGCAAAGCCTCAAATAAATTAAGCAGTAATCAAATTGCAGCAAGCTGCCGTATAATATATGTAGATAGATAGATCGAGGAACAGTAATACCAAGGCATAAAGTCGAAATCTTTATGAATAGGATATAAGAGAACGCCTCAGAGATTTGTGAAGCTCAAATTTTGCAGAAAAAAAGTGCCCCTCTACTCACCTACCTAAAATACACACGGGACAAGAAGCCTTCAATCTTAGATTTTTTTCCGAATAAATACTTGCAGGATCCGAAAGCGACAAATCTGAAGTCCATTGTCCGTACAAGTTTGCACTTTGCACGGTATGGACTCAGGCGTCGGTTTGGATTGACGTTGAATGGATTCAAAAAAAAATATACTGAAATAATAATTATAAATTTAATTTTATTTTGAAATTTGTGTATAAAAAAAATGATTTGTGTAGTTTGGTTTAATGAGATTTTATATTGAAAAATAATAGTTAAATAGTGTAGTGGGTGAATAAAGTGAATTGATTAATATTATTTTATTTGTTGATGTTGAATGATTGATGAAAACATTTATAATAAAATAATAGAATTAATAAAATAATAATAAATAAAATAGTGAAGTTAATAAAATATTGAGTTTGATCCAAATGGATCCAACCCTTCCGAAACCAAACAAGGCCTTGTTGTCCAAATACAATCGGAATTTGACGATTGACGATTAATTTGAGCAATTGTCTCCAACATTTCGGGTTCGAAGTTCAAACCCGATCCGATTTGCCTCGAATCTTTTACAAATGATGTACCCAAGTCTTTACTATGCTTTCGCTGGTTTTTTTTATCTATAAAATCGAACCATCCTATATGTTTTTTTAAAATTGAAATTATACTAAAACGGTTTTTAAATTAAATCATTTGTTCGGTTAACTTCGTTTTGAGTTGGTTTCGATTTTTTCATTGTTTTAATGATTAAATAAAAATATTGATAGATATGAAAAACGCGAAGTAAAAATAACAACAAATATTTAAACCAGAGAATTTATACATTTCCTTACTACAATACAAAAATGAATATATTTTTTATTTAAGCTTCAAATTATCGTATTTATTTCATCATATTTTTTTATCCTTTCTTTTGATATTTCATTTGATATATTCTGATGTCATTTTCGATGTAATTTTCATGAAAATAGTGAAAAGCATACATGTGTAATGGAATTGTTAGTAAAATGTGTCTTGCAGTGAAACGCCGGAATTGTGGATTTAAGATATATTCCACAGTTTCATTATAACAAATAGTGAATTTGAGTATAAATTTCATTTTGTCAAAAAAAAAAGAGTATAAGTTTCACTATTTTATCATAGCATCATATTACACTGTTAGTTGTGGCATTAACATTATTGTCATTTGTTTTTAACATTATGATATCTTATGTTGAGTCGTATACTCGTACTATATCATGATTATTACATCCTTATTATATCTCGACATTATAATAATGACACTACATGGTTTTATATTAATATGCTTATCCACTTTATTCTGACATTATTTGAATATCATTTTATATTATATTATGCACAAAACATATTTTTATATCGTTTTATATGCTCATGTTTGTGGTACAGTATTGTATTTTACCGACAACACCTACGGTCACGAAGTCATAATGATTTACCGAGCTCTGTCAATTTATCGACTATCGTGCTCGCCGTCTTATTTACTGTGTCCGCCGCCGGAACTTGAATATATTTCATAATCAGCACCACTTCTCACCGGAGAAATCACTTATCCATAGCTAGATATCCACTTTAAAAGTTTGTTACCGCACCCGTGATATTATGAGCGATATCAAATATGAAGAACATCGGATACATAGTAAAATTTGTCCTCTACATGCTCCTCTCTCAACTGTCTCAACATATGTTAAAAGTGATATAAGAAAATATAGTAGCGCCTTCCTAGACTAACACCAATTGGTTTTAAGATAACAACTGCAGTCGCATTGATCCTAATATACAGATCAGGCGGGAGGTCGTGAGATCAAATGCTTCCAACATTGTTTCCCAATTATATTGTCTGCAGTGTTGGCTGCTCTTTGTTAGCGCTTGTGTGCGCGCTATATACGCTTTGTGTGCTGTGTTGACCGAGAGCATTATAAGCGCACACTTGAGGTGTGTGTTAAAAGTGATATAAAGAAATATAGTAGCGCCTTTACTAACACCAATTGGTTTTAGTACAACGGTAAGCGCTTGATCCTAATAACATACTCATCATCTGAAAATTTTGAGTAAAATGTGGACACAACAACTTGGTAATAATATAAAAAAGAAAAAGGGGGAGTGGTTTAAAAAGATAAAAAAAATAGGGGGAAAATGAGAATAAGGACAGTGAAAATATAAATTGGATGATAATGACAAATCCACTTTTCATAACCCCAAATCCACTGTTTGCTGCAGTGGAACTGACCCCAAATCTAATGTTTCACTATCACAGTAGAATAAAGATATGTTATTTTTATCCAGAAAAATATTACACTGTTCTTTTTACATATTTTTATGTTTAAAATGTCATTTTAACAATAAACCCAAAAAAAAAGAAAATATTTGTAATATATCGTCGTAGTTATCTCTTGATACATCAGTGCTTGAAAATAAAATTAATATAACAAGTATACTTTATTAAATAGGAGTAAAAATGGAGTGAAAGAAAGATACGAGACAATCATGTTGACATGATGTCCGAAAAAAAAATATTGTTTTAATTAAATAAATCGACATTTATCATTTTTTTTTCAAGGGTATCATTTTACTTTTAATAGTATGCATTAAACGTACATCACATACAATCCCAACGAGTTCGTTATGTGGCCATAATATTCAATGCAAAAGAATTATGCATGAGAGAATTGAATTTATAATGATACTCAAAGATAAGGTCTGTAGTGAAATTTATTGAAGTTGAAATCTTATAGCAAACCACCATTAGTATTATAGAAAACATAGAGTATGAGTGTCTTATCCGGGACATCGGTGTTTGACTTTTGGTTTCACTTATGCGTGATATGATCACGTAAGGTTTGGACAATCTTTAACGATCACACCAATAGGCGAGAGGTCTTCTTTCAACGAAAGTAGACGCTGATATGTTGATAAGGAAATCTCCTTCGAGCCTTATCTTATAAAACTCCATGATACGGCAAAGAAGATGAAATGATATAAGCTAGAGTTTCACCAACCGACACACCAAAGTCCCCTTCCGATCATTTTGAGAAACAATTGAGAATTTCACTATTTTTATTTCGAAGAATGCCTCCCACCACGGATTTTCCATCTTCAAACGTCGCATTGAGATTAAATTCGAGAACACCCTCGGAAAGAGGCCTAATTCTTTTATTTTCTCCGATTCACTGAAAATGCATTATAATTTAAAAAATCTATAATAATGTTTTATAATTTGGTAAAAAAATAAAAAAAAACACACACACACACTCGATCGGGCATAAACAAGTTTTTTTTTTTTTTTTTTGGTTACAGGGCATAAACTAGTTAACCAGCTTCTCTACATTGTTTTTTTTTTTTCATCTCGCGGCTGCGTGTAAACAACACCACTGCACACATCTGATTCCTAAAAGCTAAGAAAATCTGAGATAATGGGGTTGGGTTTACTCGCCTCCCGGGCGCTCCGATCGGCCGCAGTCCGACCCGCCAGAATCCCCCATCTCCGACGCTCAATCGTCTCGACGACTGAGCTCCAGCAGGCAGAAGCTGCTCAAGCTCAAGCCGAACCTCCACAGCCGGATCTTCCACCTCGTACTCCAGTAGGTGGAGCCCGTGTCCACTTCCCTAATCCGGATGATGCAATCGAAGTCTTTGTAGATGGATACCCGGTGAAAATTCCAAAAGGGATGACTGTCCTTCAGGCCTGCGAGGTCGCCGGCGTGGACATTCCTAGATTTTGCTATCACGACCGCCTTTCCATTGCTGGAAACTGCCGTATGTGCCTTGTTGAGGTCGAGAAATCACCAAAACCTGTGGCATCTTGCGCTATGCCAGCTCTTCCAGGTAATAATGAATGATTTTAGTTTAGTAGTCTTTCAGCACGAGCTGGATTTGGCCTCATTTCTTTTTGGTGGTGTATTTGAGATTTTGATTTGTGTTTGGGTTGGAAATGATTGCTATTTGATTGAGTGAAAATTAGATATGTGCTTTGGGAAATCTTTTGATACTCTAAAGGGGAATCCGGGTACATGACATTTAGGCCTATTGTACACAATTGAACATTATTTCTCTACTCTTTTCCATTTTCATTTTTCACTTGTTGAATTATCTGCCGGACTTTTATTTGCCTTCTACTCATTATGCTGTATCTGTTTTGCTTGTATTTACCTTATGTAAATGCTTGAATATATAAGTTCATGAGCTTTGTGTACTGTGCTTGAGTTTTGGAATTAAAGAGTGTTTAAATATGAGGGTTTTGTAGGGATGAAGATTAAGACAGATACACCCCTAGCAAAGAAGGCTAGAGAAGGGGTGATGGAATTTTTGCTTATGAATCATCCATTGGATTGCCCCATATGTGATCAAGGTGGAGAATGCGATCTTCAGGATCAGTCCATGGCTTTTGGTGCAGATAGAGGGCGTTTTACTGAAATGAAAAGATCTGTTGTTGATAAGAATCTCGGTCCGTTGGTTAAGACAGTCATGACTAGGTGTATTCAGTGTACAAGGTGTGTACCTTACTGTTACTGTGAGTGTGAACACATTTGCTTTGTGTCAGTATTTAATTATGATTCATTTTACTTATCAGAAGATTAAGGCTAATATTGTAGATTGGAAAATTTGATCACATAGTGTCGATTATTCACTTGTCTGATATCGAATTTAAACATTTCATGACAGATGTGTTAGATTTGCGTCTGAAATAGCAGGAGTTCCAGATCTTGGGATGCTGGGCCGTGGTAGTGGAGAAGAAATTGGAACATATGTTGAAAAACTCATGACAAGTGAACTTTCTGGGAATGTGATAGATATATGTCCTGTGGGAGCTCTTACCTCAAAACCTTTTGCTTTTAAAGCTCGAAATTGGGAGTTAAAAGGAACAGAGAGTATTGATGTTACAGATGCTGTAGGTTCAAATATTCGGATTGACAGTCGAGGTCCAGAGGTTATGCGCATTTTGCCACGATTGAATGAGGTCATTTATACATATCTCTTTTATTTTTTGTTAAATAGGTTTATTAACTTGTTTATGGTGTTTGAGTCCTTTTGAATGATCTTTAAGTTTGTAACTTGACCTAGTGGGCCTGGAACCCGCCTCCACCCACCTGTCTTGCAGTGAAGCTATTATCTGTATGTCTGAGTGTGCTTGTTGGTGTCTGTTGGCCTTTCAAATTTGTTTTAGATCATTGTCTAGAATATAGTTTTTGGATAAAAACAATGAACTGTCTGCAAAGATACTTTCTTTGAAAAATTATGGAAGTTGCCAGTATTTAAATGTGTTTTGTGATAGAACTATTTTGGGGTATCATGTTTCAATCAAGGAACTTAATTCTTTCTTCTAAAAGAATTATTGACGTTGTTTCTTTCATGTGAAATCTTATGCTGACAAAGGGGTTGAGATACTTTTCTGTTATTTTAATATATTTAGATTTCACTGAACAATAAGTGATCCTTGTCGGAAACGACTATTTGATCTTCATAATTTATGAATACATTTTTATTATAGAAAGATTTTTATGTTTTATCTTCTGTAAACTGATTGTTCCTGAGTTTGCTACTTTTGTCTCCTTCTGTTTAGTTTTTCCATTTAGTGCCATTTGTGTGTTTTTATTCCTATCGTCCAGGTTGGAAGTGAGTGGTGTTGTTTCTGAAGGCCTCTTGAATCTTTCTCCTGTACCTCTGATGGCCGTACATTCTTCTTGTGCTTTGTTCGTCTATTTTTGTGATTATGAAGAGGATTTGAATTTGGATTCTTGCTTCATACAGTTTTTAACCTGTATGTGGAATGGTTGTCCCCAACTAGTGTGAGTAAGGCTTGAGTGATATTGTTGTACTCAGTGTTGTTTCGTATCGTGACTTCTTGTTCTTTGTTATATATCCTTCACATATCCTGCGTCATATAATGGAGTTTTTTACTTGTCTCTGGTTGCATGGTATAGGATATCAATGAAGAATGGATTTCAGACAAAACACGTTTCTTTTATGATGGTCTGAAGAGGCAGAGGCTAAATGACCCTATGATCCGTGGTCCAGAAGGGCGTTTCAAGACTGTGAGCTGGCGGGATGCTCTTGAAATTGTTGCTGAGATCATGCACAAATTCAAGCCAAATGAAATTGTTGGTGTTGCTGGTAAGCTGTCTGATGCAGAATCCATGCTGGCATTGAAGGATTTCCTGAACAGAATGGGATCTAATAACATTTGGTGTGAGGGTAATGGATCGCATCCTAACGCGGATTTACGTTCCGGGTATTTATTGAATAGCAGCATTGCTGGCTTGGAGAAGGCTGATGTGTTCCTCTTGGTTGGTACACAGGTAAATGTTCCTATAATAAATATCTGTGAACAGTTCAAAATTTGTAGTCAAATGCGAGAATCGTTGTATTCTGATTCTACTGCCCCTCTGTGTAACTGATTGTCTGTGTGTTTGTTTTGTGCCTGTCTGTGTATGATTATCTTATCCTTCTGTCATACAAGGAGGTATAAGATGTGGCTTCTAATGGCTGTGATCAATGGGAAGTTCCTTCTTTAAGATTGTACCTGTTACAAAAGTATACATTTTCATAAGGTGGCTGTATTTAGTTGAGACGTAATAAGCCTGTTTCGGTTCCTGAACATGATTTATTGGTATTCTGGACTAGCAATTGATTCCCAGATAATCAAATCCCAAAATCCATAATTCTTCAAGTTCTAAGTGATTAATTAGTGTGTGCTTCTGGGGTGGTTTGTTGGAGTGATGTCACGACGCAGAAATAATACACGTCTTGGATCATGTTCATATAACGATTTTAATTTGCTAAATACACTTGCTAAGTCCATAGCATGGTTTGCATACTCTGAACAAGGCTTACAGTTGTCGGTACATATTAAACAAATATTCGATCTTTTATTTCTTTTTTGAATAAGGTACGTCTTCATCGGGAAAAAAGTTGATAATTTTTTCCCCACTATCTTTCACCCAAATCATCTTCATTTGCACTTGAAACAACTGAACAAGTTGACTGGGAGCAGCTTGTAAGTTTGTTGCTTGAACTATTTTAGTCCATTGAACTGCCCTAAGCTTTTTCCGCAACGTCGCCTTTGTTACGATGCAATAGTTTGTTTCATCTTTGTAGATGCATATGAAAGAATCTTAGCTTATGACAATCTCTTATCTATCAGTTGTTTTCATAGTTAAATCAGTATTTGTATAGTAGAATAGGCTGTGAGCAGTATTGGCTAGTACGAAAAAGCTATTGAAAAAAATATGGGCCTTTTTGTCGTCCCTCTGATCTTTCTTCCTGCAACCCAGTCTATGTCACTTGTCAAAACAAAATTTTGACCAGGAATCACCCTTGTTGTGGTATTATGGCCATGTATGCATTAAGATCATTAAAACCATGCACCACGCGTTCTGAATTAAAACCTTTTGTTCCCTTTTTATTTTTTAAATTTTAAATGATGAGTCATCCTATCAAAGCTGAAGAAATCTCACGTCTTTAAGCTGGGCTTAGACTTTATTAGTTACACAACTTGATTTCATCAATAACTTGTACTGTTGAAACACAATTTCTTAAATTTTACCATCTAATTTTAGAAGTGGCAATGACATGGCGTAACTTAGATTATCTTACAAGTACTCAATTGCTTGAAGACTAGGTGTAGTTTGGCATCAGAATGTGGTTAAAAATTTGTAGGAGTAATATATTTATTTCAGCCCCATTCATTCATCATAGTGGAATGTTATCCTAGGACTAATATCCTGTGTTACCTGTGTTATAACTAATCTCATAGAATGGATTCAAACAACGAAATGGATTTAAGGAATCACACTGCAATATTTCTGATGCTTGAAATAATGGAGATATCTGACTATCTGTGTTTGTTGGAACGGCCATATAAATCTGTCTATCTCCAGTATTGGCAGATCAATGTATGAGCTGAAGCTGTTTGGCCTATCAAATCTCTCGTCTTTTCCATTTTAATGATGATTATGTCTGTAAATCTTATGATACTTTATTTTCCAGCCAAGGGTTGAAGCTGCAATGGTGAATGCTCGTATACGTAAAACTGTTAGATTAACCCAAGCAAAGGTTGGTTATATTGGTCCTAAAACAGACTTCAATTATGATCACCAACATCTTGGTACCGGCCCTAAAGAGCTTGCTGAAATAGCTGCTGGCAACCATCCATTCAGCTCGACTCTAATGAATGCAAAGAATCCATGCATCATTGTTGGTGCAGGGATCTTCGAGCGAGACGACAAGGATGCTATATTCTCTGTTGTGGAGTCCATTGCACAAAAGGCAAAAGCTGTTAGACCCGACTGGAATGGTTTCAACGTGTTGTTGCTAAACGCGGCCCAAGCTGCAGCACTTGACCTTGGTCTAATCCCGGAGTCTGAAAAAAGCATTGAATCTGCAAAGTTTGTTTATTTGATGGGCAGTGATGATGTGGAGTTGGATAAAATTCCAAAAGACGCCTTTGTGGTTTACCAGGGGCACCATGGAGATAAAAGCGTGTATCGAGCAAACATAATCCTCCCATCATCTGCCTTCACAGAGAAGGAGGGCACATATGTCAACACCGAAGGGTGTGTCCAAACCACTGTACCAGCAGTACCTACAGTCGGAGATGCAAGGGATGACTGGAAAATAATCCGAGCATTGTCAGAAGTAGCAGGTTCACCCCTACCTTACGATACACTGAGTGGTATACGGTCCAGAATGAAGACGGTGGCTCCAAATCTGGTTGAGACAGATGAGAGAGAAGATGCAACATTTTCGTATACTTTGAAGCCAGAGATAAAGCAAAAGATGCGTACGGAGGAGCCGTTTGGAACAGCTGTGGAGAATTTTTACATGACTGATGCCATCACTAGAGCATCAAAGGTGATGGCACAGTGCAGCTCCTCCTTATTGACAAAGAAGTGAGAGTTTATAAGAGAATCATAATAAAACCCCAAGTCTAATGGTATTATACAGCTTTGTCAAACTGTATGTTTTTGGTATTATTATTATTATATTTGTGATTTTGGCAACTTGTTTGGGTAGTGAAATAGGTCATGAGAAAAGAAACAAAACAATTCAGAATGGTGTCCTTGCACAATAATTGGAAAGACACGTCAGTGTACTGTTTTTAGTTTAATCAACAGTTTTATTTATTGGTTGTTGCATGAATATCTTTGGCCTCCCAATACATATTTACACTCAAGATATTGTATGGCGCCTTCTTTCTGGTCTCTTGAATCATTGCACTACAGGTCAGATTAGAGAGGAAATCCAGCCAAGATCATGAAGCTTCGGATTTACGGTTTCCATCTCGGTGCCTGAGCCCTTGCGTCCTTGTGTCGGCCTGTCAGATGAAGAAGGGACTACTTTTAAGCCAGATGTACAATTCTAGCAGCCTTTTTCATCATCAAACACTTTAATCTTGTCCTAATTGCAAATTATCTATCACACACGATTCCTCATGATCTGGGGCTTCAATCATCGCAAGTTGCAACAACTTTAGGAAATACGTTCCCAGCTTATTCCTTTGTTTAGGATTTATTGTTCTAATCGATTCACAATCATTTTTCATCGTTCTGATTTTAATTTCTTTATGTAATTAGGCGATCCGTCGTTTTCTGCACCGAGTCCACATCGTTGTTTGAGCCTCTTAGAGGTAAGGTTTGTATAAATGAAGGGTTAGGTTTGTTTTATAAATTTTATTTTAATTTCACAACATTACTTTCTGCATTCTTCATTATTGAACACAAATTCGAGTTGAAACACTTCATCGGGAGAAGTTTTATTTATTTTAATTCTATGTAGTACATTCTTGAAATATATCGAAACAAGTAATATATTATTGGAAATGACGAGACAAGTCAATTCCTAGAAGTGAATGTGACATTGAAGATACATCATATTCAATTATTTAGGATACATCAAATTCGTTCGAAAAAGTGAACGTGACGAAATATGATTTTTCTGGATATATTAATTAGTTACCGTGGTTACGACCGTGTATTCCATATAATAAACTCATGATGAGAAAAGTCCCACTAAAAGTGGTTGGTTATTATACATTTTTGGTATAACCTGGTTGAACTGCAACTTATGACATTTTATATATATTATTCATTGTGATAAATGATGATAAATATCCAAAAAAAAAAGATGATATTTATCCCTGAAATGAAAGAAAATTAAAAAGAAAATATCTCGAACAAGTTTGTTGATGCCCTTAAAAAAGGACACCACATTGAAATGTTGGATCCTATGGTTATGCAAACTTTGTATTGTGTTATAATTGAGATTATTGTGAAAAAGAATAAGCATGAAATTCATGCATAATTTTATCTAATGAAAAATGTTATCTTAGATGCACACGAAAGTTCATAAAATGTAACCCCCGAAGTGTGATTGTATTGCAAGATTTTCATAAATATTTCCGAGAGTAGGGGAGAAAAATAAATTGGAACATATAAATCTCGTGAAAAATATGATGTTTGCACATATGAACATGGAGTTTCATATGATATACATGAGTTACTCACCAGATGTATTCGTTGATTCATAAATTGTTAGCAGCTGCAAATGCTCTAGTTGTAATAGATGTCCCGGAAGGACAATGTTTCAAAGTATTTTTAAAAACACGAGAAGCATTGAATTCTTATTGGATTCAAATGTAAAATCCCTCAAAAAGGGCTATAAGTATTTGAATCATTTGAACTCTAGAAGAATCTCAATGCGCTCGAGCATACGAGAATGAACATTAAAATAATGCTAGCAAATCTTGAGATGTGAATTCTTAACCTAGAAAGAGGTTAAAGAACGATAATCCTAATATACTATGATGAGAATTCTTGAGAAAGTTATTGTTGATCCGTGGAATCCACAACACATCGAACACCGCTACGAGGAGGAAGCAGAGGCTAGAAGTCTCGCTTTGCAGCAATTCATAGAATACGTACCTCCTCTTGTTGATCTGATAATGCGTTAGCTATTTCTTAGGACTACTTATCACTTAATGTGATCTGAATAAAGTAAGCGGTAGGTACGTGTTTGATAGCCGCTTTAGACGAGCACACTTACTTTATTCAGATTAAGCTTCTCAAAAAAAAGAAAAAGTATTCAGATTAAGACATCATCATTATGAATTTAGTAAAATAGAAGTAAACATCATTTGGAATGATGAGTTGCAGTTCGTCTGAGCTAAGTTTGTGTCTTTTTTAAGTTCTTACTAATAACCGTGGCGCCACAAAAGTGAATTTTTTTCCTTCTTCTACAAAACGGTTGTATGAAAGTTGTATGAAGTAGCTAACATTATAACATTCATTTCTATCCTTGCATACACAATAAAAATGTAACGTGTGAAATAGAATAAAAATGAATGGCTATAATGTACAACATGTCATTTGGTACAACCTTCATACAACTATTGGATCACAAAAATTGTAAATGATTTGTCTGTGATAAAATGGTATTGTGGATTCTATGGAAATAAGAAATGGGATGATGTGGGATTCAAAAAGGAAAAAAAAAAGAAGGGTCTTTGGCAAGGTCAACCAAAACTCTATGTCACGTAATAGCAGCATACAAATTGTCTGCAGATTGTAATGTAATAGCAGCATGCAAATTTGTGATGAAACAGAGAGCAACCGTTTTGTTTTAAACAGAAACAAAGGTGCAACTGACCACTAAACAGGCTGTGCTCTAACAAAATGCATGCAACTGACCACTAAACAGGCTGTGCTCTAACAGAATGCATCGATCCAAAACAGAACATTAAAACAATTTCTAATGAACGGCATCCGCTCATGTATTGGACAGCATTGATGAAGCCAGAAAGCAACTTGATAATTTGGCAGCTAATCTGCGTTTGTTGGAGGAAGCTGAGAGACAGAAGAAACAGATTAAGGAAGAGAAGAGAGAAGCGAAAGGAGAAAGGAGTGAAGAGAAGGATTAAGGAGAATCTCTCAAAATTGGAAGCTAGAGAAAATGTCACTGCACAAATTAAGGAAGAAAAGTGAGAAACGGAGGGTGAGAAGAAGAGGATCAAAGAAAAGATCACAAAAATGAAAGAAAACTGTCAAAGGTGCAAGAAAAATACAAGAAGTTTGAGGAAGATCTCCACCAAGCTGGAGAAAAGGTCACCGCAAGGCAAGAAATGGTTGATCGTTGTGTGGATCCTATTCACGAATTGGATCAACTGGCTTACAAAAGTCATCAGCAGCAAAAAGAGCTCATTGGGTATCTCAAAGATGAGCATGGTTGGAAAGGGTCCAGCAGCAGTCATCATCAATTTGACAGCCAGATACCGCAGTTACGATTTACAAACTCTTGTTCTTGAACTCGTTCCTTCCTTGTTAAACACATGCGAAATCAATATTACATCGTTTTGAATCAACATTGTTCCAACAATCTCCTAAACAACAATCAACATTATGGAAGCAATACCTTTTATTGTAAGTGTGTTTTTGCAGCCGCCACGCCAACACAGCCAACGCAGTTGCATGCTGCCTCATCCTCCTCGGCATCGGCATCATCATCATCATCATCATCGGCTTCATCCTATACAATAATTATTCGAATGTAACTCATTACTAACTATGGAAGCATGTAACACTGAAAATCATTAGACAAGCAAACTCAAAAGCAACAAACACAACACACTTGTTGATCATCATTGGCATCATCATCCTCCTCGGCTTCATCCTATACAACAATTATTCAAATGTAACTCATTACTAACTATGGAAGCATCTAACACTCAAAATCACTAGACAAGCAAACTCAGAAGCAACAAGCACAACACACCAGTTGATCATCAATTCGTCCTTTAAAACAAGTGAAAGTGCATACTCAGATACTTAAGAGATACATCCAAATTACTACATTAACAAAAGGCAACAAGCAAACTGAGAAGCAACAAGCACAACACAACAGTAGGTCGGTCATCAATTGGTCATTTAAACAAGTGAAGTGCATATTCAGATATTTAAGAGCTACATCCAATTTTGGTTTCACTACTTTAACAAAAGTCCAACAACATAATATAGCACAGCACAAGTGGATCAGTAGACGTAGCTACAATTGCATCTCATGTTGATCCAAGAAGCAACCAATGGTATCCCTCTCTAGCATATTGCGCTTAGTGCATGAGTAACTACATACGTACTACTGAAAATTAGTTGCATCACCTCCATGTCTCCCTCACCTCAAAAACGAAGAGCCTCAAAAACCAAGACAAATTTAATCGACGAGAAGGAAGCAGTTCAATCTATTATTTCAAAATTAAAAATCAAAACTAAAAACAATTGAAACTGAATTTCAGATAAAGTGGAGAGCGAACCACAAGTATAAGTTGGCAATTAAATATGATTAACAATTCAAACCTAAACTAAGTAACGGTTCACAGATAAGAGTCCGCACAATAGACAAAACTAAAAACAAATTCAAACCTAAACCTAAGTAACGGTTCGCAGATAAGATCATAAACCTAAACTAAAAACAAATTCAAAACTAAATCGCAGATAAGATTATCAAGAGTCCGCACAATATTACAATAAAAACAAATTGAAATTGAAATTCATTTAAGACAGAGAAGAGAATGAGATGACAGTTCACAAGATAATAAGGGGGAAATTAAGATTAACAATTCAAACCTAAATAAGATAAACAATTCAAACCTAAATCTAAGTAACAATTCGCAATTAGATAAGATTACCAAGAGTTCGTAATTAGCGGTAGTGGCTGTCAAATTGAGTATGATCGCTGGACCCTTTCCAATCATGCTCATCTGTGAGATACTCGATGAGCCTTTTTGCTGATGACTTTTGTAAGCCAATTGAACCAATTCGTGAATAGATCCACACAACAATCAACTATTTCTTGGCTTGCGGTAACTTTTTATCCAGCTTGGTAGAGATTTCCCTCAGCTGTTTGTATTTTTCTTGCATCTTTGACAATTTTTCTTCCATTTTTACGATCTTTTCTTTAATCATCTTCTTCTCTCTTCACTTTCTTCTCTTCCTTCCATCTGTGTGGTCACATTTTCTCTAGCTTGGCTTGGATTTCTGTTGCATCTTACACGGCTTCTCTTCCAATTTTGAGAACTTCTCCTTAATCCTTTTGTTCTCTTCTCTCTTCTTTTGTTCTCTCCTATTCTCTCTCCTTAATCCTTTTTTCTCTTCTTCGGTCTCTCAGCTTCCTCCAACAAATGCAGATTAGCTGCGAAATTATCAAATTGCTCTCCGGCGGAGCTAGGATTTTTTTCTCCGGGTGGGCTGGATTAATTTTTTCCGACGTTGTTTATCAATCAATAAAACAAGAAAAGTGGGTGAAGAAGAAGCTCTTGCATTATCCACAACAATATGTGGAAGTTAGGGTTTAGGTTACAAAAGAGAGGCTTATATAGCCAAAACCACAAAGACTAAAATGTCCTTCTGTCAAATACTAAATATCTAATATATAATACATATGATAACAATTTATACATCATGATTTTTTGAAAAGACTAAAACTTATTTACACTCTAGGATGTTTCAGATTTTTTGTTTTGTTTTTATTTTTTTTTTTATTTTATACTTTCATAAGTTTGGATGAATGAAATATAATGTGGATGGATGAAGAGAAATACGAATGATTTTTGGGAGTTTATACTGGCAAAACATTTTTACTTCCGGTATCACAATCACTTCAATCATTCAAAAAATTATTTCGAGTATTATGATTATTTTTTATTAAGATAATGTTAGTTGTATTGACGTTATTTTTGGAAAAAAACAGCTTTAATGGCCTTGACATTACTTTTGAACTATAACGTCAGTGACACAGACATTATAGTTATAGAAATGTCATAATGTCATTGATAAGTATTTTCAGATCCAAAAATAACGGCAGTGGCTTTGATATTCATAGTGTGGTACCGTAAGTAAAAGAAGTATACATGTGTGGTCCGGGAAATATATATATATATAAAAAAAGAGTGACGAAAGCAATTTGTGCGGTATCGATAGAACTCCATTTTTGTTGTTGTATATGGTTCATGTTAGGTGGGCCGTAAAAATAATTATCTGGTGGACTTGTCGGTTGGTGGCCTCGATATACAAGCTATATGAGAAAAATAAAATAAAAAAGGCTGGGTGGGCTTAGCCCACCTTTGCACTTATGCTACCTCCGTGCTCTCCGGCTTCAGAAGACAATAAGGCGGAACACTTTTCCTTTTATAATACGATAGATAAATTAAATAAATTAAGTTGCATATATTTCACGGAAATATTACGACCAGAATGGTTGTGACAGTGACACATCCTCCATTAATCATTATATGATATCTATTGATTATGATATAAACCTCCTGTAATCAAGGTCACAAAAGTGTAACGTTTCACTTTTGACAGATCCGGTAAGACAAAAATTTGCGGATGAATTATATTTACTGTATCTTTTCGGTTGAGCAGGGCATATAGATGGATGTGTTTGTTGTGCCACAATCATCGTCGTTGTGCACGTACGCATTAGATTAGATCCATCTTGTCGACAAAGAGTGTCAGGCCTTAAGGGGTGTGTGATTGGAACAATTTGATGACGGATTACTCATAGCCATGGTCTTTGATTATAATGATAACCGGGTTAAGTTAACCATTTTTAAATCAAATTCTATTTAACTGTAGGTAAATAATTCACTAAGACACCAGTTTTCAGGCATTACAAAAGCATGAAATTACTCAAGTTTTTCAGAGAGAACCTTTATTCCCTTGCAAACACAGGCAGCAAGAAGCCAGACAATGATGCAAAACTTAAGCATAAGATATCTCAACAAATTTTAAACCTTCCACATAGTAAATCGGTCATTTACAACATAGACTAAAAATCAAATTAAAACAGAATTAAAACAAAAAGCTCTAGGTTATAATAGAAAGTTAACAGATACATCTTTGAGTAGGAGCATCATTTCATTTGCCAATGGGCGGTCAAAGGTCTAAACCTAATTACTTAAACAAATGATAAGTAATATTACCACCCTGTTTGATAACACAGCTTATCACTTAATTTGAACAAAAAATATGCGCTAGTTTCGTTGTCCTACTATCATCACATGCCTGCCTAATAGTTATAGACTCGAGAATAAATATCCAGCCATGAGCAAAACCAACATTGAATTCTTGCAACACCCCCGTCTCTCAAGGTTGCCTCAGATTCTGAGACAGAGAGGTTTCAAAAAACTTCGATATCATAATCCAAACTCTATTTCAGCTCGCTTCAGCACAGATGTCACCATCATGAAAAATTCTGGTTCATCTTTCTTTATATCTTCAAGTGTTTGTGACTCGTGTTCATCAGCCTGTTAAACAAATGTTACATATTGTTGTTAAGTTTGATTCATACATCACCATGATTGATGTCCAGTCAATCTTCAGACAACCATACAGTTTAGAACAATGCCACCAAAGATTTGTGAAGCAAAAAGCAGCGATATAACAGTATCAAAGATTCATAGGTCTACTTTCACGTGAATTTGGTGTAGCAATCCCTCCATTGACTCTGTTTCAGTTTTTTCTTTTAACAACATTCGTGTATTAACATTGAAATAAAGTTACTAGAGGGATAATTGCACCATTTTCACCGGAAATGAACCATCCTTACAAAACCAACCTCTTTGAATTTAAGGAGGATCAAGTTTGATACAGATGCCGGTTTGCTCGGATCCCATCTGAAAAAGGACCACAAAAAAGCCAGGTAAAGTCGTAAAGCATGGAAACAAACATAAATCACAATCAAAGCTAGGAAACTGCATATTAGTTGATAATTATGTCGCCACTTTAGTTCTAGTTAACTAGAATTACAACATAGGAATTAGGAGATCGAAATTCCTTGGACTTCAAAAACACGCTTCTAGAATACACAGAACATCGTCAACGAATTCACTCACCTGAGAAGCATCAACTCATTGACAGAACGCCACATTCCACGCCCCACGTCTTTACTAGATTGATCTCTTGCACTTCGTCCACGCCACAACTCTTTCACAATATACATGACTTCTTCAACATCTACCTTAACAGTGACGAAAAAAGGGGGGTCAAACTCCAATACACATGAGCACTAAGAAAAATAAATGCAAATAACAAAGGGAACTGAGAACTATATACGTGCACTTCCATGGCTGTGCCATAAAGCAACTCTTCATGCTCAACAAGCCGCTGATGGAGTATACGGTAGTGATCAATATCAAAATTCACCACAGGTTCCATATCAACTTGAAAACTAGCTAGCTGTGTCACGACATAGGAAGCCATGACTTGCCCGAAAATTGCAGGAATGGTTCCAAGTACAGGAATAATTCGAACTCTGAAATTTGGGACGACCTAGTAAACAAAAATATTCAGTTTAAGACTAACTTATGTAATTTGCTTGAAGGTTGAAGGGACCAAAGTGATCTTTGCTGAAACGTAGGGATTCTTACTTGATAATCTGAAGGATTATCTTCACCACTCGATCCTTTGAACGGTAGAAGCTTTGCCTTTGGTTTTTCAAGAGAGAAAACAACCGGAATGCCACCATCAATACCATGGTCTTTCCTAAGACGATGTCTCACCTGCAGGATAAAGCACGGCTAAGAGCAATTTTTCATGGCAAAATGATTTTGCACACAGAAATAGTACCACTGCTTCTTCGCTACATTTCTCATATAACAATAATTTCCTCAAAGAGTTACAGTCAAAGATGGTTCAAAATCGTGACAGAAAGTATACGGCCAAAGGAAAATTATTAAAGCACAAGGGAAACAATCCTGATTGTTGAGGAAATGCCCTCAAATAAAATAAATACAGGCAGGAAAAATATTCATCTGTGTTTTACGCCAGTTCACCACCGAGTCCTAGAGGACCAAATATTGCAACGGGTATCATCTAATCTAGAATTATACAAGGCAAGGTGCTACAACATTGCAGTACCTTGAAAAACACGAGGGAATATGATGTGTTAGTTCACCCTAGAGTAGAACCATCTTGACAAAGAGTGAGAGGCCTTAAGGGGTGCGAAAAAGAACGATACTAGATTGTATACCAAAGTATGAAAAGTGCCTCTAACTCCACCCCCCCCTACACACACACAAATGACAGCACCAGAAACAAAGGTGAACAATTACCGTTCGAGATAAAGGATCGTTAGTAGACTCTCTTAGGTCAGCTACACGAATTCTCGTTGGATCTGCTCTTGCACCAGCTCCTGTGGCAGAGAGAACCTTAATTCCCCTTCGAACACAGGCAGCAAGAAGAGCAACCTGAACCAGACAATGATGGCAAAACATTAAACTTAGATATCAGAACACATTTTAAATCATCACATAGTAAATTGATCATGTATAGCAATCAGAGTTAAAACAAAAACTTTAGGTTATATAGAAGTTATCTAATACAGCTATGATTAGGAACATGATTTGCCAATGGCAGACTAATGTCTAAACCTTACTTAAATAGATGATAAGAAATATTCTGAGTAAATTTAATAACTTTTACTTATAAAATGGTGCTTGAGATTGACATGCTATGCCACTGCCGGTGGCTGATCACAGATACTGTACAATAACTAATTCACAGATATGCCCACAATGGCTGCACCCTATCACCTTTGTATCAATATTGTCAATGCAATCCAGAACGAAATCAGGCTGGCCATTGAGAATTTCATCTTCGGATGACGAATCATATAGAAGAACTTTCGCATCAACATGGCACTCTGGGAAAATTGATAGGAAGTGCTTCTTCAGGCACAGAGCTTTTGGTGTACCAACATCCTCCCTTGTTGCCACTGCATGACGATTCAATGAAGAAACAGATACCTTCACAAGTAATCATTCGTAAATATAGTAACAGTTCGCAGCTAATTAGCAAAAGAGCAAAAACATTTAACATACAAATAAAATTTTCCAACTGCAACAAAAACAAACTACAATAAACAGACAACATGATCCACATCTGGTTTATGTAACCTAGCCCAATGATGAAAAAGCTTAGAGATACTGAAGTTCAGAAAACTCAGATTAACTGATATAATCAAATACTGAAAGCAGTTTTCTTCTAGCCACATTATGCATGATTTTAGTTTGGCTTACGTAACTTTAATGTTTTGCATAGCAGAAAAAACGCAAGATGCAAGCCAAGCCTGTCAACTTACAGAAGAAAAACAAGGTACCTGGTCAAAGTCAACAAGGAGGAGTCGGCCAACCCCTGACCTCAAAAGCATGGTGGCTGCATGGCTTCCTACACCGCCAAGGCCAATAACAACAACATAAGATCGAGTCACTTTCTGCTGGGATTCAAGGCCAAAGAACTGAATGTTCCTAAAAAAAAGCCAAGAAAAAGATGGTATCTTTAAAGAGTGAACATTATATTCTCACGCAGCAGCAGCTGCTGAAGACAAAGGAATCCGAGTGAACAAGAATACCTAAGTTCTTAGTAAGATTTTATGAGATATAAAACAAGAAACAAACGATGAATAACCCTCAGGAGAATGTGGGCAGAGTGACAATCCTTTTTTGGGGGGTGGGAGGATAGGGGGCATCACTGAATCTTATAAAACAAAAACTGCAATTGATGTGGCTATACCCATGAATTGTCCCACTGTCAAAAGCAAAAGAAGAAATGCCATCTTTAATAATGAGGGATCTCCCACTATCCCACATTTGTACTGGATCCCAACATTATAGCACTTAACATAAGTAGACATCTTGATATCATGATAGCTTTCATTTTCTAACAGTGATGCTTTAACAAAACATAAAATGAAGTTTTTGTTCACTTTTTCTTGTTCCTTCATACTTTAAGTTTTCTGCAAATTACTTAGAATGCAAGAAGAGTCAAAATAAAGGAAGGGAGTAAAGAGAACAATTGAGTGACAATGGATCATATCTATCTTCTTCTTCTTCTTCTTTTTTTTTTTTTTTTTTTTTTTTTTTTTTTTTTTGGGCACCAGGAATCAATGATATTTATTAGGTATAAACCCAGCAACATATATTTTAGAATATATTTAACTATTTTTCTATAAGCAATACTCACAAAATATATAGCTCTCTTTTCCCAACACCATGCTACGGAAATAGGGGCACTAAATCAGCCCACTATTGGAGGGACGAGCATGGGATCATATTGGAGGGACGAGCATGGGATCATATCTATCTGACTATCTACAAATTATGCAAAATAAGGGGGGAAATGTAAAGGAGAAACATGACGATAGTAAAAGGTCTCTACTACCTTGTCAGCTGTTCAGAAACTATTTCATCATTTAGCATGTCTGAGCAAGCAATCCTCCCATTCTCATTATTACTTCTTACACCTAGCATAACATAAGCACTAACTATCAATGACGGCAACCACTAAAACATGAGCACATCAAAACTTCACAATTTTGCATGCTTGAAGAGTAAAAAACTTTTAAATCATGCTTACTATGCCAGAGCCATCTACACGAGAGTGCATGCTAATTACCCACTGATTGCCACACGCATAAATGTATTGTAATCAAATGGAATTTGAAAACCCGCAAAAATAGGCATCTTTCAGTGAAGAAAGGTGAATATAGTCAATGTAGAAAATGATTAGGTCTTTTAGTTTCTGCATATTGCAGTTAGCACCTTTTAAAAGACCAGATAGATGTCAAAAACCATTTATCCAACAAAAATCAACAAGTGAGAGACAGTTCCACAAATAACTTCACCACTATCAGGTATTATAATTTATAAATAAAATCAGCAATTTGTAGTCATAACGAAGGACTCCTCATTTCCAAGCATCGGATTGAGATATCAGGCAATTATTACCACTTACTCGAGTTCATAAGTTTCTTCTTGGAGACAATGGAGACACAAACTTTAAACGAGAAAAATTATTTCAATTTCATCAAGTTGATAATCTAAAATCTAAGTGAGAAAAAAGAAGAAATAAAATCAAATGCACAACAGTTTATTGCAGTGCTCAGCTAATTAAACTATCCACCACAAAAAATGAATGACCGATTAGCAAACATATTACCCTAAAATCAATGAATGGGCAAATAGCAAACATTGTATCCTAAAATCTAGTTTATGATTAAGGCCTACAATTCAGCTTAAAGATTTTACTTCAAATGATCGAGTACAATTCAAGAAGATATCAACATTATATGGGTTTTTCTCATAACTTCTCTAGAAAAGATACAGCTTTACAGCTTTTACATGAGATAAAGATCACCAGGTAAAAGGCGGCAAAAACACTTCCGGTATCAGAATTAAAAAAAAAAGGATACTTTCCAGCTCAAGTACGTACCATTTGAGTTCATATCCTCCTTGATGCACTTCTTTTTCTCTTTTCTGCTCCATGATTAAAAAAAAAATTAAGTTAAAGGGGGGTGGGGATGGGAAAACATGCAATCGTACATTATGAACTGATTTTGATACATAAAATGAACCTGGGAAGTAGCTTGGTTATAGCAACGACGGAAGCCGCTCCTAGCACAGCTCCGACGCTTATTAAAGCCACACACTTGACTTTCCCTTCCATTACTTCCTACTTCTGTTATCTCCTTTTCTCTCCTGTGTGTTTGTGTCCGGCGCCGACGCACGGAAGTAAATAGCGACCGGGGTTGTCTACGGCGTAGTGAGCCCCGATCACTGCACCCTTCTTAATTATCACAATATTAAAGTTATCACAATATTAAGTTTTTTGATTTAAGTTGTACAATATATAATATAAAATCTTTTCCTAAGTAAGGATAGAGCATTAATTATATTTGATTTTCATTTATATTTAATTATAGAAGACCTTTGTTAACAGAGACACCATAGTCGATTCAGTGTGACACAGCATTTCAAGTTTAGGTTCGATTATAAAGAGGTCGAACGTGGATATTTGACATATGGTAAGTCGATATTGACCATGTATTCAACTTTCTAGAAATCGGTTACCTTACACATGACAGTCATCAGGTTTCACAAAGTAGTGAAATCCATGACGCATATCAATCAACCGAATGATGCAGGTCGCCTTATGTCCGACATGGCGCATGTTGTCACTATATATCATACAGACCGCATGCAAAGGACGTTTAGTATCTTTTGTTACCGACATTATATAGGTCACCTCAATCATTTATATTCAAAATGACGCAGATCGTCCTTTTATCTCAAACAACAATTACATCATATTGAACGAGCTTCTGAAAATTACGTAAACATTACTCCATTATTGTAGTAACCGCTACAATAATAGCTTCAAGATATACACTCGTCTACTACTTCAAAAGGGAAAAATTTATACAAGAACTGTCAGATGAAGTTTATGCAAAGTAAGATCTTTTTACCACCTTTCATTTCTAACTTCTCAAACACGCTAAAAGTGTATTATGTGAAAGAGAGTTAAAATGAATGGCTCTAAAGTATGCCACTTGATACAACATTCCTATAACCGTTGCACCATAAAATCACTCATTCAAAAGTGGCAGTCATACTTGACCACGACGCACGATATAAAGATGTCATCCCTTTCTTCTTGTAGGTATACACGTTCCGTTTACGGTCTTCATAGAAATCCAAGGCAGTAGAGTTGAGTTGAGGTACTTTTTTTTTTAAATTTTTTTATACGGCACTTTGTTTCGGTTTGAATATTGCTGAGTTTATTTAAGGAATGCGTCTTTTGTTAAAACGCATTTTTGAGGCGTTCGCCTTATTTCTGATTTGTAAAGATTTCAACTTTATTTATTCAATATGATATGATCGTAACTCATAAGAATATGAACCGTTTACTGCAGTGCCGGATTCAACTAGGAAAACTAGCCAATTTATAATTTTATGGGGAAGAGTTTGGATATTTGCTATCCCTCTCAGCTGCAAAAGGTGATGGCTTTTTTAACTTTGTTTTCATTCTCTCCGCAGATTGAACAAAATTTTGTTAGTGTTTTTTTCTTTTTTACTCTTACTCTTTTTTTTTTTTTTTTTTTTTTGTTTTGAAAGTATTCTTTCTTACTCTTCACGTTCTCTAAACTGAATATCATTAATTGTAGCCCTTCTGTTGCTGAAGGGCATCATTGGGGGTTTAATTTCCATGTACTAATTGTATGAAAACAGGTTTCAAAGGGGAAGAATCCATGTGAGGATCGTATTAGTTGTTTGCCAGATGAAATTCTATATTTCATTCAGTCCTTGTTAGATTATAAGAAAGCGTCACAGATGAGCATCCTTTCTCGTAGATGGCTGAACTTGTGGATGCATGCTCCTGTGCTGCATTTTGGTTCCCCGGTTTTACTTGATGTACATCTTCGTGCCCCATTTGTACCTGATGGGAGAAATCAAAAGCGGAAGTGTGACCATTGCATCGTTTGGAAGAGCCGTGTACCTGACCGGAGAAACCAAAAGCGGAATTGTGACAAATTCGTCAATTGGATGAGCCATGTCTCGCAAATGCACAAAGGTCATAACTCGAATGAACTTAGAGTGTCTTATACCTTGTATAAATGCTACAAAAAGGACTTTGATAGTTGGTGGGAGGATACACAAGGAAGAGAATTTCAGTGTTTGGAACTGAATTTTTTAAGTATTGATGATTGTCAAGACACTGTCTCTGTCTTTCCTGATCGACTAATCAGTTTTTGCAGTGACTGTCTTTTTTGGACACTTAGTTCAGATGCTTTTCGTAGTAGCGGTGTCCTTGAATTTTCTGGCTTCAAGTCCCTGAAATCCTTATATTTGAAGGGCATACTTATAATTAAAAAATCTATAGACTTTTTCCTTCTCAACTGCCCATTTCTTGAAAGACTTGAAGTGGTTGGCTCCCCTGTATTGGTCTGTTTAGTGATTTCAGGTCAATCCCTAGCTTTGAAGTATCTGAAGATAGAGGAATGTGACAACTTGATAAGCATTGATGTATCGAACTGCAATATTGTCTCCCTAAAAATATCAGCTCCCCCATTTTTACTAAGTCTTAAACAGCTTCCAATGCTTATTGAGTTGAGCATAGACAGAAGGATTCCGTACATATGTGGACGTGATTTTCTGTGTCACTCTCAACTTAAGACTCTCACGTTAGGCATTGAAAAACCGAAGGTACTCTCGTAAAACTTGCAGTTGACTTTACTTCTCTTTGTCAATACTAAGTAGCTGATCGGGTGTTGTATTATATCCCTTGTAGGACATGGCTAAGTTTTCTGAGCATACTAGTAGATTGACAAAACTCACGAAATCGGTCATAAATGTGAATGCTTCGGGTGATAAAAGTCTTACTTGGTTGATCTCTTTCATTAATGATTGCCCTCTTTTAGAGGAGTTTGTGTTGACGGTATGATATTTATCTTCACCATTTAATTGCCATTTGTTATATGTTGCTCACACAAATCTTGGAAATCTGCAGCTGAATTGGACCAAGCCCTGGCGGAGTAGTAAGAAGCTTAAGAAGAAGGCGGAAAGATGCAGCCTCAAACACCTCAAAGTGGTTGAATTCTTGGGTTATTATGGTCGTGCTAGTGATGTTGAACTTATAGTCCACCTAATGGAGAATGCTGATAATCTCGAGAGAGTAATTGTTGATCCGTGGAATCCAAGACACATCGAACACCGCTGCGAGGAGGAAGCAGAGGCTAGAAGTCTCGCTTTGCAACAACTCAAAGAATACGTACCTCCTCTCATTGAACTGATAATCCGTTAGCTACTATCCAAGTCAGGTTCCATATACGGTCGTGCTAGTAGAATCTTTTTGTAACACCAATGCATTATACATTAGGGATGATCTTTTTGTTCTTTTATTTATGTATTTATTTCAAGATCAATTTGCATCTTCTTGTATGAATGAATGAATGAATGATTTTAAAATATGGGGATGAACATTTGCATTTTCCTAATTGGAAGACTTTCGATAACATTGTTTAAAGTACATTATAAACACAGGCCAATCTCATATGTCCTAAATTTGAATCCTTGTCCTGCTGCAGCTTTGTGAAAGATTCTTTCACAAATCAAAACAATCTTGTTCATGGACATTTTAGGGCAGTTCAAATGCTTGAGATATACAGTAGCAAGTGATAAAGCAAGTTTTTGCTTACATTTTTCACTTACAAAGCCATATCTTGAGCACATTACAACAACAAAATACAAGAAAATCATTTCAACTCCAGCATAACTACCTTCGAGCATGAGGCAATGCCGGTTTCCTTATACGAGCCCTCCCAATCACCGCCATCAAACTGCTTGATCTCGACATGGGTTAATGTCCCTCTGTCTACACATTTATACGTAACAGCTACTCCATCAGGATTAGACCGTGGCACGTAGAAGGAAGTGATGCCACAAACCTTGCAGAAAGTGTGCTTTGCTGTGTGAGTGCCAAAGGTGTAAGTTGTAATGAATTCATTGGAATCTCCAAGAAGCTTAAAGCTTTCAGAAGGGACAATAAAATGTATGTTTGCCCTCATTGAACAATCAGAACAGTTGCATTCCCATGCCACAACGCTACGCGGTGCATAGACTTCCCATCGAACGTTTTTGCAGTGACAACCACCCTTATGTACAACCATCTCTGATTCCATATCGTATAGGAATCAATAGCCTTCAAGTCACAAAACTTATAAGAGGATTGAAGATTGAAACCTACAGATTGAAATCAATTCTCAAGTTGTAATACAGAATGTAAGATAATGAATTAAGCAAGGCTTCCTTGATTTCGAGATGCAGGAAAATAACAGTCCTTTGAAACCTACAAAAAGATAAACTCGACCAAATAGTTAGATGATTTATTGGTAAAAGATTACTTTCTTGTTCAAGCTTGAAGCTTTAGATTTTTCTTCCTTATCAGCAGCAGCATTTCAATATTGTATCCAGCTCAATCAATAAAGCCTTGTATTAAAATCACCTAAACCCAATCACAATTATACTACAAGGGACATCTTTAAATTATATTAAAGCCCAATTTCTAAACAAGCAAGATGAGGTATATTATGTAGCTTTTTGTTCAAAAGTCAACAAACATGAACACGAAATGCAAAATAATAAAAAGAGGATTTGGCTCAGAAGTAGTCTGTCAATTGTACTAAATTGGAAGACTAAAGCAAATTATCCACCAAAAAGAATGAGTTGACTTTTGCAGTCAATAACTATTTGAGAGAGATTTATACAAAAGCAAGAAGACCATGAAAAAGAAAGAAACACAAAAAGCTTTATCAAGAATGGACGTAATGCTTCATACTCAAACTAAAATAAAAATACACGGGCAGAAGAACATTACCTCTTTTGTGATCATCCGAATTAAAGAATTGTGTATGAAGCAGATAAAGGCGTCAATGACACTCTAGTTAGGGGGTAGCCGGGTACCGGTGAATATGGTCCGGTTTGGCCGGTTTTTTCCCGTCTATAAAACCAAACCATTTTATACTGTTTCTAAATTTTCAACCCAAACTTAAACGGTTTTTAGGCTAAAACCATTTGTTCAGTTCGGTTCAGTTTGACTTTGTTCACGGTTTTCATTAACAAATAAAATTATCGATTGGAAATCAAAACTTATCCAAAAAAAACATATGGTAATATATATGTTATATCAATACTACTATGTGATTGTCGCCGAAGAGATGATATAACAAATTATCTATACTGAACTAATTCATACCAATGCTAAAATTAGATCCCAAATCAACCACCCCTCAACCCTCATCAATCATCCAAATTAACAAATGCGACACCTACCACCGAATTTTCTAGCTAGGTTTAATCAAGATAATAACTGATTGTATTTTACTCATTTCAATTCACCAATTAAGATTCAACACCGACACATTATTAATATTGAACTAACACCTTCCTAGAAAAAATTATCACCTACAACATTGAATAATTAACTTAGATAAATAACAGCGTGCTTAAAACAAAATAGTATTTGAGTAAGATCATAGGAAAAATATGAACATATTATTTTTCGTACCTGAGAGAGAGAAGTGAAATGTAACTAATTTTTGCACATATTAGAAAAACAATGATGAGTTATCTCAAATATTGGTGCTGAGAAAGTAAGGAGAACAAAGAGTTAGAAAATGCGAGTCATTAATTGATTTGTGTAGTGTTGTTCTTTTATAATATCGATTTATTGAAGTAAAGTGGGTGGAATTTGAAACAAGTTGAATGTTTAAGATATGAAATTAATGATGGATAATTGATATATTGCAAATACGGAATTTAAATGAAATGAGTTGGAGTGAATTTAAGCAAACTGATAATATAAATCTTCCATAGAAGGTATCCGGTTTAGTCCGGTTTCAAACGGTTTTCAATTTTTCAAATTGAAACCAAATTGAATTAAACGGTTTGGTTTTTAGTTATAAGAAAACCGACCAAAAACCATGGTCTACGCTTTTCCGGTTTGGTTCAATTTGGTCCGGTTGGTTTGTTTGGTTTCTAAATTTTTTGTTCACCCCTAATCAGGGGTTTTGGTTTTAATGTGTTAGAATCTATGATCTTATGTATAGGGTTTAGGGGATTAGCATGTTTTTTTGTTTTTTGTTTATACACCTAATTATCCCTAATTATTTAGTACTCGATGACTAATTAGGTCAGGCTGATTTCCCTCTGTTTTTTAGTGTTATTTGTCCACTTGTAAATCGTTTCAACCAACTGTTGGAAACGTATTTCTTGTCAACATCTAACTATCAGTTGGATCATTGTTTAAGAGAGTTTAGAGCATCTCCAACGAAAGAGGAAGGATCCGGGACTATTACACCATTTTGGAGCAATGGTGATACTCCAATGGTGATACTTTTCCCCAATTTCACCATCCCTTTCTTTTATCACCAAATATGGTGTCGGGTAACCAAGTAGCTTGGCTGAAGTTGTAAGTAACTTGAGAATGCCTACGAAAGTCACCGGTTCGATTCTCCTCTGATGCGCCATCTTGAAAGAGCTCTTGTCAGCCCTTACCCCTGAGTAAGAGTCAGACTTTGCGCAGGCACGACCCGGACCGAATTCCAGATTAGTCGGACCAGTTGGTTCCGGATACCGGAGGCTTTAAGCGAAAAAAATATGGTGTCGGGTCACCCGACACCACCCGACACCATTTACCTTTTCCGCCCTTTTTTAGTTTAAATAATAACAAGTGAGATGTGTGTATAAAATATTTATCGTGTATCATTAATTTGATTAAATTGCATTACTTGATTAAATATTCATTCGTTTTATTTTTGTTATTATTATTTAAGTTGTTTTAATATTAATGAAATATTTCATTCAAAAAAAATATTAATAAAAATCCAAATCATGCATTTATTTGACATTAGAAATACAAGCCAACTGAATTACATACAGACCAAAAAAGAGTACCAAAATAAAGTTTAACTCACAAAACATACAATAAATTTACAAAGCAAAAATAGTAATAAAAATAATTAATAATCATCTTGACCACTTCCGGATAGACCAAGATAGCGGAAGTAGTTGCCGAACGCATCTGGATTGTTCTGTATTACCAAACGCATTTGGATTGTTAAAACGATGCATCTGGATTGTTGAAAGATTGATTGTATTTTCAGGAAATCCTTTCTAGTTCAGTTTGAAAAAGGCTCGTTGAACTGGATTAGAAATTGTGCTCAAATCTGTCGTCATTACCTTAATATCATTGCGTCGTTCTATTTCGTGTGTTTTTCTTTGCAACACCTATGTCATTGTTGTGGTTTTACTTACTACCTTTTCTGCACACTCGACCATTTTGTCATCGTGTGTCCGCTTTGCTTTGGTAATTCTGGTCCCAAGTGGTCTTTTTGAGGTAGAAGCAGCTCTTTTAGATGTAGTACCATCAGTGCTATCATCGCTTAAATTGAAACTAAACGACACCTGAGGTTACGTGAACCATCACCTTCATGTGCTGCAAATTTTTGGAGATCTTTCATAATGGGCCATTGATGATCAAAATAGTAACGATCCAACCTTAACCGGCATGTACCAGGTCGGATTACTATAAATGTGAGCAAGGTCGTATCTCTCGAGGAACCAATCGAGTACCGAAGTCGTTTTCGAACTTAGTTTAGGTAAATCAAGGTGTTTCAAGTTTTAATTATAGTAAAACGATATGTAAACTAAAGATAATAAGAGAGAAAGACATAGTCAAATCATGATCCAATTGAATAATTTCGCCCATCTAATCGATTATTCGGGAATAAGCTTAACCAACCAATCAACCTTACGATTATATCGACTCATTTAGTGGGTGCAAACTCCTAAAATGGTGCAAGACGCCATACAACAATCAAACACTCTTTGTCCGGTTCAACAGTCCGCCTTTAAGAATTTAATTAACCGAAACAAGATTAACGCTCTAGAGTTGCTCGATTAACAACCGACAAACTTCGTCACCTAATCGAATCTAAACAACTCAGTCAATTATAAGCAATGATCTTAAAACCCTTTTTCTCACATCCATTCACAACATACATTTATAAAAGTGGTGTGTGAGCTCATGAATCAAGTGATCAAATCAATCCAAGTATTAAGAATAAGTTTTAAGACACAAATTCATCGATACAACAACAATTGAGCACTATCCATCCCAAGTTCATCAAGTAGAGGGAGATTTCTTCAACTTTCACATGATTTAGCTAGGCAAATATTTAGCTACTCATTATAATACTAAGAACAAGAAACAAGGATGAAATTAAAGCCATAAACTGAAAATGGAATGAAATACGTTACCAAAATGCAGAAAATTTGGAATTACATCAATCTTCATCCACACCCATTGTCACTTGGGGAAGAAGACCTCAAAACACCAACAAGAAAGAGAGAATCTATGGTAAATTGTGTTTAATCTAAAAGAAAGAGTGAAAGATGAGCTAATCTAAGGGAGATAGGTAAAGAAAAACGACCTAAAAGTGTCTAAGTAAGTCTATGTATGAGTGGATATCAAATGGGGGCGGAAAAATCTGATTTTTAGATTAAAACGCTCGTTATAATCTGTCAGGACCGTTAATGAGCGCGTATTGAGCAGGCTGAATACTCGGCATCCGATTTGAGTGATTCAAGTTGCGTTGGAAAGATACAATTATCTAAAACTTTTATGAATATCACAAGTCCAGAAAAGCTTGTATCGGGGACTAAAGCGCAGATGAAGTGAATGTATGGTGAAAACACCAACTATTTTTTATCCATTTCCATTCCCGGTTTTCGGTTATGCCACTTTATGCCTCATGCCTTGTCTCCCGAGCTCATAAGTCACCTAAATCCTACATCATAATATTCAGACACTTACTGAGCGTAATTCCACAAGAAAGATAGGCCTCGAAAATGGTCAAAATACCGTAAAATGATGAGGTTTTCCATCTATTTGATGGTTTACCTCAAAGTGAGTGCTCAATGTGATTTTGCCCTATAAATGGTCTAAAACTACCCAGAATAAGCCAAAATTGTCGTAAATAGGGGTCTAAACATGCCCCGGAGCATAGCAAAGTTGACTCTAATCAGCCATACATGATCAAATATGAACACCTTATCGCATGATGGATCTTCAATGTATGTCTTCTTGGCTCGAACATACAACATCAAATAAAGAAAAAATATATTAACAAATGACATAATATAGGTAACATAATAATAATTGACTACTCACAATGTCTTTTTCTGATGCGCCACTCTGATTTCGATTTTTTTCCTGCCGGATTTTACCCCTCAATTTGTCAACTTCCGTGATGAGAGTACTCATACGTTTTTGTAGAGATCTTTTGTTTCTTTCCTCAGCCATCATGTCCGTCTTGGCCGCGTTGTACTCTTGCATAATCCGAGTCTGAAACTCATCTCTGGACTGATTGGTACTTAATATTGGGTCTTGGCTAATATTTAGGTAAACATGGCATAAATGTTCATCTTCTGTAAGAAATGCTTCTTCCACGTGATGTCATGAAGACAAAGATATACTCCACGTGGATAAATGTTCATCTTCTTTAGTTGTGTAAAAAATGCTTCTTCCACGTGGTGCCATGAATACAAAGATGTATTTATCTGTAAGAGAAAGAAGAGATAAGATAGATGATGTGTGGTTTAAAGATATGAAATCTTTTGGTTTATATAGAAAACTTATAAAAGAACAACTTGTGGGTGTAAAATGTTGCAACTTGCAGGATATTTATTTTGGATATTTACATGTAGTGGTAATATTGACTTACAGCTTTTACTATATTTGTTTCTTGAATAATAAATAAATTTTTCTCCCCTAAACCCTAAACCCTAAACCCTAAACTCTCCATCTTACATGGTCTCAGAGCATTCAACTCATATTTACGAATACAACTTTACGTTAGAGATCAAATACTCCTTCCACCAAATCCCAACAGGACAACACATTATCTATGAAGAAGTATAATTCAAAGTAATATGTATGTATATCTATCTAACTAACTAACACATATAGATCGATATACACACATTATATTTTGTTAACATATCCTCCATACTACTATTTAGCATTGATCATATGAATAATGTATCATGAATAATGTATCATCTCATCACATAGCATGTTATCTTATTTAAATATAAATAATAAATAAATAAAAAGATAGTTGTCAGACGTTTCTTAAATTTTTGTTTAAAATCATTGGACCCCTTGCAAGTATGTACGTGACAGATCCAACTTCCCCAAGTTCCGAATAAAAAGGCCCAATATGGACCATAAACCCACACGGTGCAAACCATACCTGAAAGCTTGTGAAGGCCCAAATATTGGTCCCAAATTTGCCTTGTTTCAATATAAAAGAAAAAAAAAAAAATATTCGAACTCAATGAGTTTGAATCGAACCCGGTTTAATTAAAATGTTGATGCTCTCTGATTTCTGCAAGCTTCAGCTCATTAAACTCTGATAGCAATCTTTAGACTGAGCCCTGGACCTGGTCCTTGGGCCAGCTCATTACTATTGAATACAAAAGTCAACATACTGAGAAACTTCCCCCCTTTCCCTAGAAAAAACTAGTGGAGTAGTATCTTCATTTAAGTTCACATTTAACATGTTCGGCTCATTAATTTTGCTGTAGATAACTTTTGTCCAATAAGGCTTCACTCTTATTGTGGTCCAATATTGAGGGCATTTCCTATTTGATCATAAAATCTAGTATTAAAATTCTAGAAGGAAGTTGAAAATTTTTTTTGGAAAAAAGCTTGAAAACAAACAACTAACTAACCACGCTATAACCAAAGAAAACAAAGATTCAGAGTAGAGGTTTGTATGAATGGTAAAGCAGGAAGAAATATGTGATATTATAATACTTAAATTTAGTATCACAGTTGTAACATAAAAATAGGCGGACGCATGATCTCGGATAAGGGAAGCGCAAACTATACGCATAGTATAAATTTTATTGTTTTTATTTTATTTTTTAGACGTTGGTTGTATGTAGGTCCGCCCACTGAACATAAAGACCCTTCATCCGGGGACACCTACATTCGGGTGTTATTAATATTATTAAGATTTATAATCTTTGTTGAATCATATATATATATATCGATCAATAATAACAAAGATTTAAAACATGAAGCCACTGAAATAGTGGAGAGTATGTCTGTATCCATGCTTGTGATGAATGATACAACTTCATAGAAATAAATGCAATTAATTACTACTGAAAATGGCATTTGGCCAACCCAAACCTTTCAAGATACCCTAAATCGTCGTCACTCGTGCAAAAGATACCACTTGTGATTTGATTTAGCATATATAGGCTTTGCATTTATTTCATTGCCCATGTTTTCTTTTTCTTAATTAGCTCCTTTATTTACATTTTTATTAAGAGATTCAAGCTCAATGATTGAGTTTGCCCTTATTATTATGTTGATATCACACGTTAGAATAGTAAGAGAAACACTATCACGAATCAAGATATGATTTTTTTTTTTTGAAGGGAAGAATCAAAATAAGATATGATGTTCAAAGATAACGAAGTCGGTAATACAGTTTTTTTAAGCCATTTAATCCAAACCAGGAGGACGATAGACCTGAATATATAGTTAATGATACCATTCCATGATGATTCAACAACGTATTACATACTTGATCAAGCTGTATAAGTTTTTCCGGTCTAGATTTCAAATTCTACACCTTGAAATTAAGTTCTACTCAATGTATTAATTAAGTTTTCCACTAATGTTCATGCGTGAGTATTTTAACTCTTGTTTTCTGATTTTATTCTCCCTTTCTTTTAGCCCCTTTATTAGCTTTCTACTCACTGAAAGATGGTCTCTGCGGATGCTAACGCAATGTGATTTTTGCCCAGTGTTCTGAATGTTAAGGTGAAGAAATTCAACCAAACGTGGGTAAACGGCGGGAGTAACTATATATGACTCTCTTAAGGTAACCAAATGCCTCGTGATCTAAATAGTGACTTGCATAAATGGATTAACGAGATTTTCACTGTCCCTATCTACTATCCAGCGAAACCATAACCAAGGGAACGAGCTTGGCAGAATCAACGGGAAAAGAAGACTATGTTGAGCTTGACTAGTCCAACTTTGTAAAATGACTTATAAGATGTAGGATAAGCGGGATCCAAGAAACGAAACTAAAATTCATCAAAAGAAAAAAAACAAACAAACAAAAACAACAGCATCGCAATCTTCAAATTCAAAATGGTCCAAAACACAGCTAATAGTACTTGCTACTATTGAATGAAGCCAAGATATATATATATATATATAATAGCAATTAGCAAAACCCAGTACATGTACAGCTTCATCTCCTTGCTCATGCATCCATATCGCCAGTTTAATTACGCGTTTCCACATTCAAAACCTCACCTCTAACGTGGTCCAACAATTTTGTGGCCATACCCTATATATATCATGACAAAATAATATACAGCAATCCCCGTACAGCTCGATCTCAGTGCTTCACATCACTCTTTTAAATTTTACTTATATTGATTCGACCCCGAAATGTACCGATACCCATATTCGATTCGAATTGTTCATTAGTCATGATCCGAAACCGAAATTTCAAATCATGAATGCTTCTAATGATTAATCAAAAACTTATATAATACCTACGTGTCACATTATTCAACAATTGTTGGGTTCATGCATTCACCGTTACATCATAAAATATCAAAAATCATAATTGACTGTTAATGTAACATACTCCCACCAACACTATGTAATGAAGATCAAGATCATTGCTCCCTCTCTTCGAGAAATTAATACATGACTCCACTTGTCTCGTCTAATAAACCTAGTTAGAGGAGTATGTCTGGCAATGCTTCTCCACCTCTCGGGTATACGTACCTAGAGTCTCATCTGAAAAATATATTCACTATGAAAATGAGCATGAATTCCAAATAAAAAGTGTCTAAGTATCAAAGAAGAAACGACATAAGATACTACAAAAAAAATCTTTTCGTGACAAAAAAGTTTGTCACGAAAAGTGCTGATAAATAGTGATGTGATAAAGGTTTTTCACAAAAGTTTTTTTTTTTTTTTTCCCTTTTTTTAGGTAGCGAGAGTTCATTCTTTTGAGTTAGTGTGAAAATTGTGATATGCATACTGAAAATATATACATTCCGATAAATACTGATATATGTACCTTGTCATGTATCCTATGTCATACTAAAATCATAATCCGCATATAACCTATAATACTAAAATCATAACCTGCATATAACCTGTAACCTATTCGTGGCCTCATATCAACATATTATACTCATACAACCCAATCTACAACCACCTTATTTATTTACAGATCTAGTTAACCTCTCTTAATTTATTTATTATTACCCCTCCCTAGATCCTAGTCCATCTAAGTTCGAGAAACTTTATCATACAACGGTTATAACACAGTTATAGTAAATGGTAAGTTTTATAACCACACATTTCTATTATTTTTCACCAATTACACTTCTACTATGTGAAAAGACGGTAGAACTACGTGGTTATAAAACAATTCACTTGATATAACCATGTAAAAAATCGTTGTATGATAAAATCTCTCGACCAAACCACCTCTATAGCTACAGTCGGCAAACATTCGGAATATGTCCCATTTTGAAGAAACGTAGTATACTATAATAATGTGTAATTATTTGATTAAACTTACTTACGTCCACAAACGTAATTGCATTGACAATTCTTTATAATAAAAAAAAGAAGGTCTTAATCGGACCTCTCAATAATCATGACTCTTTGCGAAAAAAAAAAAAGACATCTAAGTTTGGCTTTATGACTACACTTTTGTTACCGAAAGAAGTCTAAGCCTTGTGATTAGTAGTCCTACTACGTACCTTTTTATACTTCACAATTCCCTTGTCCAAAACGGCTTAATCACGGGCCCGATAATGACTATTTGTAGACCTCCAGACTATTCGACCAGAATCAGGCACTTAATCACCTATTTTATGATGGTTACTTAATTATAGTTCATCAAGTTCTATTCATTCTATATATGAATAAATTTGTTTTTTGAAACTAATAAACAAAATTTCTAATTACAATTTTTATGATGGTTATAAATCTTCAAGTTATACTTATTGATGATGCTGAATCTCGTCTATGAATAAATCCGGAACGTTTAATCTAGGGTAATATGAACGATGAATGGTTTTTTGGGTTGATTTAGACTGAGTTTGAGAGTTATTTCTCTCAAATTGCCTGAGTATCATGTTATTGTTCAGGAAAATCAAGTCTCCGTAGTTCCTTAGTGTTGTTTATATAGAGGACGTTATCATATAACAATTCATAATTGGTTCTTTAAAAGAACATATATATGACAACAGAATAAGCCATTTTATATATGCATAAACATAAAGAAATAGTACAAATGATCCGACCCGGTCGGATCCAGTCCAACCCGATTGGGTTTAGGACACTATTTCAACAATCTCCCACTTGGCCTAAAACCAATCACTCGTACACACAAGACCAAGTTGAAACACAAGAATCTTATGCAATACTCGCAACCAAATTTCTAGCCATAAACGGATCGCTATCCGTGGGGACTCAGACTATCTTCATATCACGTTCCAAATGACCAAGTCAAAGGAACCGCCTCAACACACACACGAATCTCCGACGAGACCCCGGTCCTTGCTTCAAGCAATGAATCCACTTACTATATCAACTATATAGAAAAGGTGGAAGAACCGTACAAGGTTCAGGAATGAACCTCATAGACTCATGTACTGCTCCCGCTGCGCCTCTAAGGCACTACTGCGTTTTGGCCTACTTGTAGAATTTACTGATGACCCATATGCTAGAACATTTCCACTCATTTGTATCACTTAATCAAAGTGATTTGCAAACCAGCATTGTAGCTCCCACTCGCTTTATAAGACTCGGGATATACGTCAGTATATCTACGCTTATTTAATTCCAAGTTTCAATAAACTAAGAACTTTCCTTAACTTGTTTCTCGACGTTTGCTAAATTACTTTCATACTTGCTCATGACTATTCATGGAGTGTGAACCTCTAGCATAACTTTTATGATGGTTCCAATTTCCGTAGAGAGAGGAACCTTTCATAAGCATCATCTTTCACCTTATCTTTAGGACCAATGTCCTAACATAAGCGAGATCTCGCGATCTATGCTAAACTTCTTTAGCATCACATCTATATAGGTAAACTATAATCTAACGCCAGATTAAATCTATCGCTATAGATTCTTATTTCTAAAATAAGACCGCTAATCCAAGTCTTTCGTAAAGACCTTGAACTACCAAACATTAATTGATCGTGATACATGGGGTGACAATTCTAGAGAGATATCTAATACCTTACTCAAAAATCATAACACACTCCCACTATCCATCTTGCACATTGGGCATATCCTTCTTTTGACTAAGTCAAACTCCTTTGATTATCAAACAAAGAAAGTGTCTAGAGAAACTTGTTTGAGTCCATAACTGGATCTCGTGGGCTCACATATCATGTTATCGTCTATGAACATCGAGCTGTTTGCCCAACGTCTTCAACACTATCATATAGCCATGATACGAAGTTATAACAAGCATCATCCCGATTAGAAGCTCGGGCTCGGTGGCAAAGATAAAGGTAATTACAAGGTTTACACCCCATACCCTTCGGCCCTCACTATAGCCTTATGGTAATCGTATTACTATCCATGTCACCTTTCAGAGGACACTCCCTTAGGTAAGGCAGGACTAGGTTCGCAACCTGGTTGTCACCGATGGAATCTAATTGATTTTATGGCTCCTAGCCATATCTCTCAATCCGCTTTTAAACATTCTTTCATAAGTCGTGAGATATACATTCATCAAGATGAACATACCCGACCACTTTTGGGCTTGAGGTTATCCTGAGACTTCTGAGAACTTTTGTGTGCTTTGAGGTGATCTACACCTCATCGCATATCTATCGGCGTGCGCTCACGTTCCATTGGTTGAATATATCTTTGTGGTTCTCAAACTCTTTTGAGATCTTATTCACTCCCAATTGTTTCTTTTGGAAGAAACACTTCCTCTAGAAGACTGACATGTTTGGAGACAAACATTTTGCTCCACGGACAAGTAAATAATATCCAGCGTGCTAGCTAAGATATTCCACAAAGTTGCATATGTCGTACTAGGCTCCAAGCCTTTCGACGACGCTACGACAACTTTAAACCATCGGTTAAGATAGATTCGACATTATCCTCTTCCATATCTAATATGGAATTTATTCAACTTTTATTCTTTGGAACTAAGTTAAGTATAAGGCACTATCCCGAAGCGGGTAAGGGATACATCGCATGGCTTGCGTCACACTTTATCATATAAAGTGTTATTTCCATTTTGGGAACACAATCTAATTGCGTATCCCAAAGATGGTATCCTTCAAGGAGAATCTTGTTCCTTCGCAGACGACTTACGAAACACCCTTCAGTATTAATTACTTCAATCCAATTGAAGATTAATTTCTAAATAGCTCATCAATCTCATATTCGTACTAGCTCGAACTTTTGGGCTTTCCAATTGTCGTACTTCAATAAGTACACTTGACTATTTCTAACAATAGTTATAGAGATTAACAAACAATTATTTGTAGCATTAATTGTCATAAGCCAACAAACATCGGTATGTTTAGGCTTTAGACAATTTTTCTAGATTTTTACAACCTTTTCATAAAAGGGTATTTCAGTCATCTTTGGATAAGATACGTATTACCCACATAATTCATAATCACATGGTTCAGACATCATCTAAATGACATTTGATTATACGTTTCTCTTCCAGAGAGTCGACATCTAGAACAACTACAAATATCAAAGATAACAGCCATACAAATATTTAGTCGAGATCTCATCACATATATCAACTATACAGTGACATCAATCTAGTATGTTAGATTCAGTGACCTTCCAACTTTATCGGAATAACATTTATTCTTTACAATTGAATATGTCTACTAAATCCTAACAAATAACTGAACTTGTGTCCTTCATAAGAACCGGAACATAATAACATTTATTTAGTTCCCTTATCAGTTTACTAGATCCAGAATGTGGTAAGTGTTACAACGTTTGCTTCACCTTCCATATCTGTATTTAATCTTTCTAATTTAATCACACTCGTAAGACATCATATATCTAAGAGTTGACTTGAACTTAGATAGATTTATCTCAACTCACTTGCCTAGAATAGAAACTTCAATAAGTTCTCTATTTAAGCACATGCCCTAACTTTCCCTTTTAATCCTTTAAGCACTTGAGAAATGTTTCTTATTGTAGTCTTCATAAGACTTAAGAAAGATCAGAAGAGCTATGTCTTTGATTTCCTTTCATAAAGAAAATCTAAAGTTTATTAAATAGTTTATTTAACCTTTTGAATCGTATTCAAAACATTGACTATTTAATTAACCTTTAAGCAATGATAGAATTAAGTCGATACTTAAATCTTACAATTTTGAAAACAACCTTTCCAAAATTAGACGTGGTCATTCTTATCCAACGTTTGAATTAATTGTCATCGTATGACAGAATGATCATCTTGGATCGTATCCAATATATGACTAATTCGTTGAAACTTATTTCAAATGATTTAATTATATCATGAGCTTCCGCTTTCATTAATAATTAAAGCTTTGGAGTACTCCATCAAATATGTAGCCTCCTTGTCTCTAACTACTACAACGGGATCTCTCGTGTCATTGCTCATTTTAAAAGGATTAAAATTACTTAACCATATTTGAGAACGTTTCTCAGAAGGTAACAGTCATAATTTGGTTTTACTAATCGAGAATTAAACATAAATATAAAGTTTGCTAAAACTACAACATAAAATAAAGATAAAAGAGTGTTGTTGTTTATACACGCAAAATCAAAAATGGTCTTTTGGTTTATGATTTTGCTCCCACTAGTCAACTACTTCCAATTGACTTTCAAGAATTATTAATTTCTTTAGTGGACAAGATCCCACTAAACTACCGCGACCCCCGCTTTGGCTGGTGGGCCGAAAATAGTCTAATAGGTAGACAACAACCCTTTGTCAATCGTATCTTATACGACTCTTGTTGTTTGACTAGTCAACTCTTTGACAATTTTCATCTTATGAAGTAGTCAAACCCTTGCCTCTACAAAATCCAAACGACCCGCTTTTGGTGGTGGTGGAGAGAATTCTTAGTCAAGTCACAACCCCAATATTCGTGAGATCTCATACGATCATATCTCGATAATGACGATATACCCGAGGTAGGTCAACCCCCTGCTTTGGCTGATGAGTTGGATCCGAACAAGGGCTCTTCACCGTCATTATAATATGGGGAGGCAATTTCAACTTGATTCTTTTGAGGTGGAAGTATTTATGTAAATTAATTCACTTAATTAATTTAATTATGGTCTCATCATAAATATGTCTATCTCTATAAACATACATCCTACACATTTATCTAGATCGTGCCTAGTCATGCATCTATCGTATCATATAAAATAAATACAAGCACAAAATAAATAAATGCGTAAAAAAGTAACCGGTATGATCATGGACTTTTTCTAGAGTGCGGTTTTGAATACAAAGCCCGACGAAACCATGGTCACAATCTAAAGGTAGTATGCTGCAACCGCCAATAGGATCTTTAATGCTCCATTCTCCAATGTGATCTTTATTTTCTTCTCTTTCTTTGGTCTCCATCTTCCGCCTCCATTCTTGTTACATTTAATTCTATCTAATAAAATAAATACACCCGCCACAGACGGGAGAGAGCTAACTGGGAATGGGATAAATGCGAGAAAATAAACTAGGTCACGTTTTTCATAACGACCTAGGACAACTTTTAAACCAACAGAAAATTTAAATCATTCACATCTATCCTATCGGTCGAGTCACGATCAATCAAAGTCCATATAATCATATTATATCTACTATATCTAATCCATACAATAAAATCTTATGAAAAGATAAAATTAAAATTTAACTACTTGCGTCTTAATTAATCAATTAACATTTAATCCATTAAATAATTTTATCTAATCAATTAACTAATTAACATTTAATTAATTAAATGATTTTAATCGAAATAAAATTAACGATTGATTTTAATTTTAATTTTAATTAATTAGAACTATTCTAAAATTAAATTAAAATTAAATCTCTCTTTTGTTTCTTTCCTTTTGATTCGTAATCAAAAGGGATGTCGTTGGTCTCCTAAACCATGACACGACTAAACAACGAGATATCTATGCACAATAAATATCACGGGACGAAAAAGTCGAGCACATCGAATTAACGAAAGTGGGTTCACCGAGAATCCATCACTCAACCTCGACTCGACTTAACGTATCGTGATTTGAATCTTGCATCTATCGACTAATCACAACTATGAACTATATTGAAACATAAAATACACAAAACAAAATAATTTCTTTTCGTGTATCGTTTTACGAATCAAAATATATCATCTTTTAATTACGTGATTTAAACGATAAAATTAACTACGCAAAAAAACACGCTTATTGCTTAAGCTCAAGCTCTCTCGATACCTTTGTTAGAAATCAACGCGGGAACGCAGTGAATTCAAAATTTTGATTTCCTTTTCCCCAAGATCGACTTCGTTTAAGCAATAAACGAATAAACTAAAGACGGCGGTTACCTTGGTTGATCTAAAAGATCGACGCTTTGACCGTCTAAGGAGAGTAGTTCAGCATGGAGCCGCCCAAGTGTTCGGCCTCTACCGCTAGTCCACACGAGCGACCCGCGGAATCCCACCATGGATTGCTATCGAAAACCCGGTTGCTAGACCGGACTTTTCCTCCCTCACAAACTCACTACTGAGGAAGCCCTCTTTCTTACACAAGAACTATGAGTTCTTGCAATTTTTCACAAGAACAATTGCTCTTGGAAGAATGGTGTACAAAAGAGCTTGGCAAGCCCTCTTATTTATAGTGTAAGAGGCGCCCCCTATTGCTTGGAGTGGAGAGAAGAAAACCTTTTCCAATAAAAATAAGGAAAATCAATTAATGTGATTTATCTCTCTTTCCATAATTTAATTTTCCAATATCTTATATTGATTATAAATTATGTTATTACCATAAATCTATTTTTTCTCAAAATCAATTAATATCCAAATAATCAAGCATGTCAATTTGATCAATTGCAATTCACGTGTGTGTCAATTACACACACAAATGTAGCCATAATATATATTGGATATATATATATTAATATCTTATATTAATATATGGTGATCACAATTAATTAAATTGCAAAATCCATGTGTATCAATATACACATTAAATTTCGACATACATCATATATGTATTTTAATTAATCAACATAATTAATATCTTGTATCTTATTTATTCATAATAAATAAATACTACCATATTAATTTACCACTATAACCTTTATAGTATCGAGATAAACTTTCCTTATTTGGTTATCGTCTATAACCACATTTTAATCCAATTTGGATGTTCATATGTGTGTGACCCGATAGGCTTCCGAATATGTTGGCGCCGTAGACACAAAGTGCAAATTACGAAAATTCCTTCATACCTAACGATCACGGGATAGCGTCTAAAGAACACACCGTGACCCCAATCATCGGAAGAGTCAAATGCAATGACTACTACCTTTCATGTGAAACAGTTACCGTGTAACTTACAATCCTATCGCTATAATAATATCCCAACGGTCGTACGTCGAGTGTCAAACATTGACGACCGTGTTTTATAGTCTGGATATCAGGCTCTCTCGAAGTAACACGTTTACTCCCACTTTGCAAAGATTCACGAGCGAGACATTCCTTATAAGAAGGCCCTTTCGGATATTTACCCCTACCGATAGGTACGCGATTCCCGGACGACCAATCATGTATACTCCGCGATGCTTGAATATCACACCCAATCACTACCGCATGATCGCCCGTGGCTGGGAAACCTCAATAGTGTCAAAGCATGACAATCCACACCGTGATGCCATGAAGACTCGGTCCTAAGGATAATTACACAACCGCCACATAGTGTGACACTTATCCGTGTAAGTGGGTCGATCCTAACGACGCATTCTCTAATACACGCCCACGCATACGGTCCAAGTGTCTCTACACTTCGATAGCGAGATCTATCCCCGCCTTACTAAAGGCAGAAGACATCTAATACGTGCTAGTCTGTTTTATACTATCAATGCCCTGTTTGATAGTACGTCACTAGAGACATTTAAGTATCAAACTTATTAAAGTGATTAGAGATCTCATCAACCATAATCACCTATCATGGTTTCTCTATCACGATTTAATACTAAGGGCGTTATCATATAACAATTCATAATTGGTTCTTTAAAAGAACATATATATGACAAATGAGAATAAGCCATTTTATATATGCATAAACATAAAGAAATAGTACAAATGATCCGACCCGGTCGGATCCAGTCCAACCCGATTGGGTTTAGGACACTATTTCAACAATCTCCCACTTGGCCTAAAACCAATCACTCGTACACACAAGACCAAGTTGAAACACAAGAATCTTATGCAATACTCGCAACCAGCCCTAGCCATAAACGGATCGCTATCCGTGGGGACTCAGACTATCTTCATATCACGTTCCAAATGACCAAGTCAAAGGAACCGCCTCAACACACACACGAATCTCCGACGAGACCCGGTCCTTGCTTCAAGCAATGAATCCACTTACTATATCAACTATATAGAAAAGGTGGAAGAACCGTACAAGGTTCAGGAATGAACCTCATAGACTCATGTACTGCTCCCGCTGCGCCTCTAAGGCACTACTGCGTTTTGGCCTACTTGTAGAATTTACAGTGACCCATATGCTAGAACATTTCCACTCCACTGTATCACTTAATCAAAGTGATTTGCAAACCCATTTGTAGCTCCCACTCGCCTTTATAAGACTCGGGATATACGCCTGTATATCTACGCTTATTTAATTCCAAGTTTCAATAAACTAAGAACTTTCCTTAACTTGTTTCTCGACGTTTGCTAAATTACTTTCATACTTGCTCATGACTATTCATGGAGTGTGAACCTCTAGCATAACTTTTATGATGGTTCCAATTTCCGTAGAGAGGAACCTTTCATAAGCATCATCTTTCACCTTATCTTTAGGACCAATGTCTAACATAAGCGAGATCTCGCGATCTATGCTAAACTTCTTTTAGCATCACATCTATATAGGTAAACTATAATCTAACAATGATTAAATCTATCGCTATAGATTCTTATTTCTAAAATAAGACTCGCTAATCCAAGTCTTTCGTAAAGACCTTGAACTACCAAACATTAATTGAGTGTGACATGGGGTGACAATTCTCGAGAGAGAGATATCTAATACCTTACTCAAAAATCATAACACACTCCCACTATCCATCTTGCACATTGGGCATATCCTTCTTTGACTAAGTCAAACTCCTTTGATTATCAAACAAAGAAATTGTCTAGAGAAACTTGTTTGAGTCCATAAATGGATCTCGTGGGCTCACATATCATGTTATCGTCTATGAACATCGAATTTGTTTGCCCAACGTCTTCAACACTATCATATAGCCATGATCACGAAGTTATAACAAGCATCATCCCGATTAGAAATGGGCAAATTTGGCAAAGATAAAGGTAATTACAAGGTTTACACCCCATACCCCTTCACCTCTCACTATAGCCTTATGGTAATCGTGATTACTATCCATGTCGACCTTTGAGGACACTCCCTTAGGTAAGGCAGACTAGGTTCGCAACCTGGTTGTCAGCGATGGAATCTAATTCAGATTTTATGGCTCCTAGCCATATCTCTCAATCTGCGCTTTTAAACATTCTTTCATAAGTCGTGAGATATACATTCATCAAGATGAACATACCAGCAGACCACTTTTGGGCTTGAGGTTATCCATGGACTTCTGAGAACTTTTGTGTGCACCTTTGGCGGTGATCTACACCTCATCGCTATATCGGCCCGCTCACGTTCCATTGGTTGAATATATCTTTGTGGTTCTCAAACTCTTTTGAGATCTTATTCACTCCCACTGTTTCTTTTGGAAGAAACACTTCCTCTAGAAGACAGCATGTTTGGAGACAAACATTTTGCTCCACGGACAAGTAAATAATATCCAGCGTGCTAGCTAAGATATTCCACAAAGTTGCATATGTCGTACTAGGCTCCAAGCCTTTTCGACTCGCCACGACAACTTTAAACCATCGGTTAAGATAGATTCGACATTATCCTCTTCCATATCTAATATGGAATTTATTCAACCTTTATTCTTTGGAACTAAGTTAAGTATAAGGGCACTATCCCGAAACGGGTAAGGGATACATCGCATGGCTTGCGTCACACCTTTATCATATAAAGTGTTATTTCCATTTTGGGAACACAATCTAATTGCGTATCCCAAAGATGGTATCCTTCAAGGGAGAATCTTGTTCCTTTCAGACGACTTCTGAAACACCCTTCAGGTATTAATTACTTCAATCCAATTGAAGATTAATTCCTAAATAGCTCATCAATCTCATATTCGTACTAGCTCGAACTTTTCGGGCTTTCCGAATTGTCGTACTTCAATAAGTACACTTGACTATTTCTAACAATAGTTATAGAGATTAACAAACAATTATTTGTAGCATTAATTGTCATAAGCCAACAAACATCGGTATGTTTAGGCTTTAGACAATTTTTCTAGATTTTTACAACCTTTTCATAAAAGGGTATTTTGATCATCTTTGGATAAGATACGTATTACCCACATAATTCATAATCACATGGTTCGGACATCATCTAAATGACATTTGATTATACGTTTCTCTTCAGGAGAGTCGACATCTAGAACAACTACAAATATCAAAGATAATGACCATACAAATATTTAGTCGAGATCTCATCACATATATCAACTATACAAATGACATCAATCTAGTATGTTAGATTGGTGACCTTCCAACTTTATCGGAATAACATTTATTCTTTACAATTGAATATGTCTACTAAATCCTAACAAATAATCGAACTTGTGTCCTTCATAAGAACCGAACATAATAACATTTATTTAGTTCTTTATCGCTTTACTAGATCGAATGTGGTAAGTGTTACAACGTTTGCTTCACCTTCCATATCTCTGTATTTAATCTTTCTAATTTAATCACACTCGTAAGACATCATATATCTAAGAGTTGACTTGAACTTAGATAGATTTATCTCAACTCACTTGCCTAGAATAGAAACTTCAATAAGTTCTCTATTTAAGCACATGCCCTAACTTTCCCTTTTAATCCTTTAAGCACTTGAGAAATGTTTCTTATTGTAGTCTTCATAAGACTTAAGAAAGATCGGGAAGAGCTATGTCTTTGATTTCCTTTCATAAAGAAAATCTAAAGTTTATTAAATAGTTTATTTAACCTTTTGAATCGTATTCAAAACATTGACTATTTAATTAACCTTTAAGCAATGATAGAATTAAGTCGATACTTAAATCTTACAATTTTGAAAACAACCTTTCCAAAATTAGGCGTGGTCATTCTTATCCAACGTTTGAATTAATTGTCATCGTATGTGAGAATGATCATCTTGGATCGTATCCAATATATGACTAATTCGTTGAAACTTATTTCAAATGATTTAATTATATCATGAGCTTCCGCTTTCATTAATAATTAAAGCTTTGGAGTACTCCATCAAATATGTAGCCTCCTTGTCTCTAACTACTACAACGGGATCTCTCGTGTCATTGCTCATTTTAAAAGGATTAAAATTACTTAACCATATTTGAGAACGTTTTCTCGAAAGTAATGATCATAATTTGGTTTTACTAATCGAGAATTAAACATAAATATAAAGTTTGCTAAAACTACAACATAAAATAAAGATAAAAGAGTGTTGTTGTTTATACACGCAAAATCAAAAATGGTCTTTTGGTTTATGATTTTGCTCCCACTAGTCAACTACTTCCAATTGACTTTCAAGAATTATTAATTTCTTTAGTGGACAAGATCCCACTAAACTACCGCGACCCCGCTTAATTTGGTGGGCGAAAATAGTCTAATAGGTAGACAACAACCCTTTGTCAATCGTATCTTATACGACTCTTGTTGTTTGACTAGTCAACTCTTTGACAATTTTCATCTTATGAAGTAGTCAAACCCTTGCCTCTAAAATCCAAACGACCCGCTTTGGTGGTGGCGAGAGAATTCTTAGTCAAGTCATAACCCCAATATTCGTGAGATCTCATACGATCATATCTCGATAATGACGATATACCGAGGTAGAGGTCAACCCTGCTTTGGTGATGAGTTGGATCCGAACAAGGGCTCTTCACCGTCATTATAATATGGGAGGCAATTTCAACTTGATTCTTTTGAGGTGGAAGTATTTATGTAAATTAATTCACTTAATTAATTTAATTATGGTCTCATCATAAATATGTCTATCTCTATAAACATACATCCTACACATTTATCTAGATCGTGCCTAGTCATGCATCTATCGTATCATATAAAATAAATACAAGCACAAAATAAATAAATGCGTAAAGTAACCGGTATGATCATGGACTTTTCCTAGAGTGCGGTTTGAATACAAAGCGACGAAAACCGCTGGTCACAATCTAAAAGGTAATGCTGAACCGCCAATAGGATCTTTAATGCTCCATTCTCCAATGTGATCTTTATTTTCTTCTCTTTCTTTGGTCTCCATCTTACGCTCCATTCTTGTTACATTTAATTCTATCTAATAAAATAAATACACCCGCCATGCACGGGAGGAGCTAACGGGAATGGGATAAATGCGAAGAAAATAAACTAGGTCACGTTTTCATAACGACCTAGGACAACTTTTAAACCAACAGAAAATTTAAATCATTCACATCTATCCTATCGATCGAGTCCATGATCAATCGAGTCCATATAATCATATTATATCTACTATATCTAATCCATACAATAAAATCTTATGAAAAAGATAAAATTAAAATTTAACTACTTGCGTCTTAATTAATCAATTAACATTTAATCCATTAAATAATTTTATCTAATCAATTAACTAATTAACATTTAATTAATTAAATGATTTTAATCGAAATAAAATTAACGATTGATTTTAATTTTAATTTTAATTAATTAGAACTATTCTAAAATTAAATTAAAATTAAATCTCTCTTTTGTTTCTTTCCTTTTGATTCGTAATCAAAGGGATGTCGATGGTCTCTAAACCATGACACGATTAAACAACGAGATATCTATGCACAATAAATATCACGGGACGAAAAAGTCGAGCACATCGAATTAACGAAGAGTGGGTTCACGAGAATCCATCACTCAACCTCGACTTAACGTATCGTGATTTGAATCTTGCATCTATCGACTAATCACAACTATGAACTATATTGAAACATAAAATACACAAAACAAAATAATTTCTTTTCGTGTATCGTTTTACGAATCAAAATATATCATCTTTTAATTACGTGATTTAAACGATAAAATTAACTACGCAAAAAAAAACACGCTTATTGCTTAAGCTCGAAGCTCTCTCTGATACCACTGTTAGGAAATCAACGCGGGAACGCAGCGGAATTCAAAATTTTGATTTCCTTTTCCCCAAGATCGACTTCGTTTAAGCAATAAACGAATAAACTAAAGACGGCGGTTACATTGGTTGATCTAAAAGATCGACGCTTTGACCGTCTAAGAGAGTAGTTCAGACATGGAGCCGCCCAAGTGTTCGGCCTCTACCGCTAGTCCACACGAACACCGCCGGAATCCCACCATGGATTGCTATCGGAAAACCCGGTTGCTAGACCGACTTTTCCTCCTCCTCACAAACTCACTACAGGAAGCCCTCTTTCTTACACAAGAACTATGAGTTCTTGCAATTTTTCACAAGAACAATTGCTCTTGGAAGAATGGTGTATAAAAGAGCTTGGCAAGCCCTCTTATTTATAGTGTAAAGAGCGCCCCTATTGCTTGGAGTGGAGAGAAGAAAACCTTTTCCAATAAAAATAAGGAAAATCAATTAATGTGATTTATCTCTCTTTCCATAATTTAATTTTCCAATATCTTATATTGATTATAAATTATGTTATTACCATAAATCTATTTTTTCTCAAAATCAATTAATATCCAAATAATCAAGCATGTCAATTTGATCAATTGCAATTCACGTGTGTGTCAATTACACACACAAATGTAGCCGCAATATATATTGGATATATATATATTAATATCTTATATTAATATATGGTGATACAATTAATTAAATTCAGAAAATCCATGTGTATCAATATACACATTAAATTTCGACATACATCATATATGTATTTTAATTAATCAACATAATTAATATCTTGTATCTTATTTATTCATAATAAATAAATACTACCATATTAATTTACCACTATAACCTTTATATAGTATCGAGATAAACTTTCCTTATTTGGTTATAAATCTATAACCACATTTTAATCCATTTGGATGTTCATATGTGTGTGACCCGATAGGCTTCGAATATGTTGGCCGTAGACACAAAGTGCAAATTACGAAAATGCCCTTCATACCTAACGATCACGGGATAGCGTCAGCAACACACCGTGACCCCAATCATCGGAAGAGTCAAATGCAATGACTACTACCTTTCATGTGAAAGCGATTTACCGTGTAACTTACAATCCTATCGCTATAATAATATCCCAACGGTCGCGACGTCGAGTGTCAAACATTGACGACCGTGTTTTATAGTCCTGGATATCAGGCTCTCAAGTAACACGTTTACTCCCACTTTGCAAAGATTCACGAACGAGACATTCCTTATAAGAAGGCCCTTTCGGATATTTACCCCACCGATAGGTACGCGATTCCCGGACGACCAATCATGTATACTCCGCGATGCTTGAAGATCACACCCAATCACTACCGCATGATCGCCCGTGGCTGTGGAAACCTCAATAGTGTCAAAGCATGACAATCCACACCGTGATGCCATGAAGACTCGGTCCTAAGGATAATTACACAACCGCCACATAGTGTGACACTTATCTCGTGTAAGTGGGTCGATCCTAACGTCGCATTCTCTACAATACACGCCCACGCACGGTCAAGTGTCTCTACACTTCGATAGCGAGATCTATCCTCGCTTACTAAAGGCGAAGACATCTAATACGTGCTAGAATCTGTTTATACTATCAATGCCCTGTTTGATAAGACGTCACTAGAGACATTTAAGTATCAAACTTATTAAAGTGATTAGAGATCTCATCAACCATAATCACCTATCATGGTTTCTCTATCACAGTTTAATACTAAGGACGTTATCATATAACAATTCATAATTGGTTCTTTAAAAGAACATATATATGACAACAGAATAAGCCATTTTATATATGCATAAACATAAAGAAATAGCACAAATGATCCGACCCGGTCGGATCCAGTCCAACCCGATTGGGTTTAGGACACTATTTCAACAAGTCTTAATAGGTAAAAGATCCTTAGGATCTTCCCATAATTATCTCATAAGCACGTGGGCTAATTATCATATAAAGGAGGCTCTGGCCAACCTGCGTCGAGCCCTCTAGGTCGTCTCGGCCCGAACTGCACTGGCCCAGCTCCGTTGCGAACTATCCGACCTGTGTTGGTCAGGGAAGCGGGACCGATCTCCCACCTGGGGCTCGGATCTGCCCTTAGGCGTGAAGTGAGGTTCTTGTCCCTTAATGTTATACTCCCTCCGTTTTTATATGTATGTCGCAGAGAGAAGATTTACACAAATTAAGAAAGTAGTTAATATGTCTCAAATATAGTGTTGGAATTATTTTTTTTATTGGAGATGTAAATACTTTGTTGATAAATGTATTTTTAGTGTTGGAAATGTATTTTTTTTATTGGAGATATAAATGTTTTATTGGTAAAAGAGGAAAAAGTAATAAATGATACATTGAAAATATAATGACAGATAAATAAAAAAGAGTAAATCCTAAAATGTGACGGATAAAAAAAACGGAGGGAGTAGTTTTTATGTCTTCATTTAATATTTGTTCAATTAGGAGATGACACATGGCGAGGCTCAGTTCATCCCTCGTCACTTATGCTATACACAATTTTTTTCAAAAGTGAATAATTTTGTTAAAGTGAGTTTATTTTTTCTTTATTATATAAATAGCTATATGTCGGTCGCTAGTTTATCCAAAAATTATATTAGTCATTGAACATTAAAACCATACTTGATTCAGAAAAAAAAACATTAAAATCATACTTGCATCAGGAATGTTTTCAAATTTGTGTTAATCTTCTCGTGCAGTGATAAAAGATCATAAATGTTGTAAGTGAAAGTAGTTTCTTAGAGCTAGGTATAGAAGTTCGATATCATGTATTGACTTCTTTCACTAAAAATATTAGGCACTCGGTCTTTGCAAATAGTACCACGAAAGCATATCTTTCAATTTACATAAGTTACGAAACTTTTGGGAGGAGACAATTATGTTGTTAAGTATGCATACTGAAAAATAGTTTTTACTTCATTTAAAATTTGAACAAATTGTAAGGCACATAATTAAGCATAAGGATAAGATGAATTGAACGTCGGCATTTTTAAAAAATTCAAAGGTTTCAATAGTGGCTGGGTAAGCCCCTTTAGGAAAATGATAGCTCAAGCTTTAATAATTGCACAGCATGCATGGCCTGAGTCCTGACTGCATGATGAATCTTATAAATTAATATTGATAAATGTCTTTATCTGCACCTTAACTCTATAATTATTAACATATTTGTAGTCCACAAATTTAATCTCTTATTTAAACTATATTTTGAAGTATATATTGTGACTTTTTATACGTATCAATGAGGGATTGGGGTATGTGTCACGGATGGAGGTTCAATTTTATTTCGAAACAACATCAATTTATTGTTGAAAATAACGTAATTAAATACACTTTATATCTTTGATGTTTTTATATTTTTTTTAACTCCGATATTTGTTTATTTAGGTTTGTGCGCTTAATGGTTAATGCTTAGGTTATCATCTTGTTTTTTCTTCTCTTATTTTTGGGGTCCATTTTATTCTCTCCCACCCGATTAAATATACACGTGTACACACACGAGGGGTATACATGTTTAATGCACAAAATATTGGACATGCAACTATTATTATACTCTCCTAAGGAAAACTTTTTTTTTACTTATAATGAAAAGAAGAAACGTGTCATGTACGTAGCTATGTCGTGACTACTACACGAGGGGTATACATGTTTATCAAATGCAATGTCGACGCTTCAGTGCTTCAGTGACTGAGAAATCATCAAGGTAGACCTCATTTTTCGAGGTTATCAGGGAGAAGTGGTGGCGGTCCACTTTTTTTTATTTAGATCCGGGTATATCACCAGTGTACGTTAATGGACCTAAAGACGAGTTATCAAGCTTTGGTTATGGGACAACACTTAGGTGTGGCATGAGTTACAGTGAAAAGCAGTTGTTTGGTATAAGTGTAGTGTTTGACGCATGAGGAGGATGATTTTACTACCTTAGGATGTCTTGCGAAAGAGTGTGTTGCGGAAACTGTTCAATTTCATGATTTTTTGTTTTCTTTTGATAGGCTTGTGGGGATCATTCCGGCGCATATATATCTTGACTAGATATGAGAAAGTGAGTTAATTCATTGACTTTGAAATGAAATGACTAAATAGTCATTGGATATAATTAATATGACATATTTCTTTATCTGCCCTACTGTGATAAATAAGACAATGAAACAAATAATTTTAACAACTTTCTTAAATAAATTGAAGACGAGGGAATACTTTCTTCAAGTGTAACTGGTTGGGCCCGTGACAGATGTGGATTTGGTTGAATAACTTTTTCTCTTTCTAAAGAAAGCTTTTGGTAATAATTCAAATCATTAAATAAAGGAAAAGATAAAAGAAAATGTCACATATATACAAGAGAAGTCCGAGAAGGTTCTATAATAAAAATATGAGTAATGATGTTGTATCACAATGAATGAGTGACATAATGATTATCTGTACTGTTGATCATGATGTGTTTAAACTAACCATATATAAATCTTATATGATCAACGATACAGATCACCGTTGTATCACTCTAAAAATAGTTGATATGATGACAAAATGGAAAGTTGTTAAATAAATAGTTGACGGCTGCCTTGGTGGGGGACTTATATTTATTTGAAAAAAAAATTGAGTGGAAGGGACTTAATAAATTTTATTTTTATTATTATTATTATTCTTTTTTATTTTTTATTTTTGGAGAAAGGGACTTAATACTTGGACATCCGAAATGACCATGCGACTTTAAAATATGATATCTACTCCCTCCAATTTGGACTAATATTCAAAGCCATAGAACAAATAAGTTGAAGAATCAAACACGTAACATTGAATTGATATGTGAACCATAATATATAAAATAAAGATATGAAACTAATGTATGTAGTTCAATGTTCCGGATACTGAGCAGTTATTCTGAAAAAATGATGTTTTGAATGTGATATTTAGAGTAAAACTTAAATCTCGTATAAGTCTTCTTTCATGTCAGTGTAATTAACGAAAGTGCGAGAAAAAAAAACCAAGCAAGAGACTCGGGAAAGACCCTTCAAATATTCTATTACCTAACTCAACTAAAACAAGTGTTGTCAAACTAAATCACAAATAAGTGCTAAAACTTATTATGGGAATCTAATTCTACCAAAATCAAAGCCAAGAACAACTACGAAAGATTAGATCTTACCTTCAAGAAGAGATTCAAAGCCTAAAACTGCTGGTGGGAATCGAAACTGCTTCGAAAACGCTACTGAAAGAACCCAAAAATCAACCAACAGCTCTAGAAACTAAGTCCTTGGCCGCTTTCCCGGGTGGTGGCTAGCGACAACGTATGGGGCTTCTTACTTAGCTTTGAAAACATGAATTCTGTGAAGTATATGACTATCTAGAGGCTTTTATAGGATTTTCTGAGCCCAAATCTGTTAAAAGTGACTTGAAAGCCAAGAAATTAAACCTTAATTAACAATAAAATATTTTAGGAAGATAAAGTCTAATTATAAAAAGACAAAAACTTCTATCACTAAGAGGTCGGGGCTTCACAATGTCCCAGTTGGTTTAGAATAATTTCTGCAATTTGTACATAATATGATATATAGAATTTATAGTATGCTAGGTTGAAAAAGTGTAACGAAAAATATTGAGATATAATGTTGAAAAAATAATATATTCACAATTTTAGGTCAAGCGACCACGATGAGTTTATGTATAGTTACTTGATACATTAAGACTCAAGTAACGTTGTTGGACACATAATTTTAATTTGGCATTTCACTTAATATCATAGTATTATATTAGACATAACTAAATGTCATATCATGAAAAACAGTGCAAACCACATCTAAAGTCATCTAATATATATAGTGCTGGCGATGATGGGAGTCCTTAAGAGTGGAAGACTGTGATGTCTCATTTAAGAAACTTGAAAGAAAAAGTATTGAAATATATGATGATGATGTCTCTTAAGAGTAGATGACGGTGATATCTCATGTTGGAAACTTGAAAGATACTGAGATATATTTTCAGTACCCTGTATTGTTGAAACCCAGTTATATTGTGTAAGTGTTGAGAGAAATTGCCACCTTTGAGATGGGTGTTGGGAGAGATTACCCACACTCTTGAATTTATAAAGAAATATAGTAGCGTCTTTACTAACACAAATTGGTCTAGAATGTAAGCGTTTGATCTTAACATGGTATCAGAGCCTGAGATCATGAGATCGAACCTGATGCGAACATTATTTTCACAAGTTATATTGTGCAAGTGTTGGGAGAGATTGCCCAATTTGATGAGGCGTGTTGAACCCAATATATAGTGTAAGTGTTGGGAGAGATTGCCCACATTTGAGGGGGTGTTGGGAGAGATTGCCTCCACTCTTGAATGTATAAAGAAATATAGTAGCGTATTTACTAACACCAATTGATTTTAATAGAATGATGAACGCTCGATTTTAAAACATATTTAACGCAAATACACACAAGTTTAGTGCGTTACAGAATTTATAACAATTTAAATACGCATATTATGAATGATAAAAAACATGGATTTAAAAGATTTAAGCAATTAGTGTTTTTTTTTTTGAGATAAATTTAAGCAATTAGTTTTTTTTTTTTTTTTTTTTTTGAGTGGAAGAAACTTTTATTTGGCAAGATCCAAAGTGCATGCAATTTAAGCAATTAGTTGCTGTTTTTTTAAGCAATTAGTTAAAGACATAAAGCTTGTGTTTAGAAGAGTGGAGACACATTCGTCTGGAAAAGCAATCCAAATGGCGTGTACTCAGTTGCGTCTGGCTATGAAACCCAAGTGAAGAACAATGTGCAAACCCCAGTTAATGTTGAAGAGGAAGCAGCCTGGAAGCAGATTTGGAGCTTAAAGGGCCCCGCTAGAGCCAATTTCTTCCTTTGGAATCTGAAACATGATGCTTTGCCCACGTATGATTTTTTGGCCAAGAGGCACATTATTCCATCTCCTTTGTGCCCTTTGTGTGGAATGGAAAATGAAACACTTCTACATGCCTTACGTGATTGCCCGTGGGCTACTCAAGTCTGGACACTGATTCTGCCCCAGCACCAGTGGAGAGACTTCTTTGCGTATAACTCAGTGGACAAGTGGATTCAGGACAACATACAGAACCAAACTAGATTTGGTGAAGTGCCCTCACAATGGAAATATATTTGGCGAGAAATTGTCAACGGAATTTGGATATGGAGAAATAAGGAACTCCATAATCATGATATGAAGAGGCCCCCGGCCTATGTGTTTTTATCCCACTCGGTGGACCGTCATGAGAATCTTCGCTTAGCATGGCATATCAGATATAGCTTTGTTTTCTAGATTTTACTTTCGTTTAGAATTTTTTCTTGCTTTCCGGCTATTTTGCTTCTGAATCTTTTTCCGGGTTTTGGTGTTTTCAACACCCCTGATGATGAATAAAACTGTGCGCTTCCCAAAAAAAAAAAAAAAAAAAAAAAAAAAAACTTGTGTTTGTTTTGCAAGATGTTTTATTTGAGAGTTTTTTTCATCACATTACTAATCATTTCTTACAATTCTCACACCAATCAAATCTTCAACTACAAATAAAAAAATATTAAATCATCTCCTATCATTTCACTTTATCAACTTTATTACTTTCGTACCATTATTTTATTCATTATTCTACTTTATTTCACCAATCATTTCATAATCTACACCAATCATTATTCTACTTTATTTTACCCCATCAACTTTCTAATCATTACTTTAATCACTTTAACTAAAAAAAACTCCAAAAAAAACTACAACCCAAAACAAACAGAGCCTAATAGCGTAAGAAAGTGGCGGTGGGTCGCGATTCGCGAAAGATGAGGAAAAATCACGGGTACGTCTCACTTCTGATGTCTAATATTGGAAGAGCTAGAGATCATGTGAGAAATTATCAACACCTAAAATACCTACTTCATATTATCCGTGTCAATGGCCGCCTTATGCTCAAGGACGGAGCCAGGATTTAAATCTAGGGTGGGCTAATGGATTATATCCGGTTTGCCGGGTGGGCTGGATTAAGAAAATTTGACGGATCAAACTAGATCACATAGAATTTTTAGTGTGATATTTTTTTGTCCGGGTGGGCTTAGCCCCCTTCAACATTTCACATACCTCCGTCCTTGCTTATGCTGAAAGGGCGATGGGTCAGGTTTGAAATCCATGACACACGTAAAGGACTAACTCATGATTAGTCGGGTCAGTAGTCCGGACACCATAGGCGACTTAAGGGACAAAGGATAAAAAAAAAGAAAAAAAAATAGAAAACAACGAGATAATCATTCACGAACAAACTCGTGTTTAACTTGTTAATATTTGTAATCGTTTATTTGTTTAACTTAACGAACCAAGTTTGAACAAGATAATAAGCTCGTTTCTTAAACGAACGAACACAAATTTATTCGCGAACGTTTGATTATGTTTGCGAATTTGCTTATATGGATAACTATAACACATAAAATGATAAACTATCTATTAATCTAATAGATATTGTAAAGTAATTTTATATAATATTATTGATTCTCCTAATGTCTTTGAAACTATGAAAATTACGTATTGCGTTGTACTTTGTTATTTATTCATTTTGAAATGCTTTTTTATAGCTTAACGAGTCAAACTCAAGCTAAGCTCGAGATAGAAGACGTAAATACGCGTAGCAAGATCTCAAACAGTTTTTTTTCTTTATAAATGACATGAGGTTGAACATAACCTTTTCTTAATTAAACAAACGTTCGCAAACAAGTTTGTGACTTTAACGAATCAAGTCCGGAGATATTTATTTGTTCGTTTCTTAAACGAACAAAAATGAATAATTATGTTATCCTCAACAACTCGTGACCCAAATAAATATAAGATTCAATAATTGATACTCGATTTGATTCAGCTCAACTCGTTAACCACACTAATAGCATACATGAGAAGTCAGAGTCGTCGTTCAGTACAAGGCTTATTTGATGACGTAGATCAAGTGATAATAAAATACTTGACCACCATAAACCAATACTAGCAAAAAAGGAGGTCAGTCCATCGTAGTATAATATATAGCGAATCGAGTCGTCGATCCCGGGGAACCAATTGTGGGTCATTTATATACAAACAATTAATTATTCATATCAAGGACATAAAGCGGGCTACGACCAACAAAAGACAAGAAAGATAAAGGACACGAATCGACACAACACATAACGTAATTAACCTCCCCAATTATCATGTTATCGTTTGGATCTAGAGATTCTATATAATTAAGCTAGACTCGACAACTATTAATCCGATTCATATTTCTTTTATATTGGCTACGGGAGTCATCCCCTAAACTAGATCTAGCTCCGGGTAGGCCATCTAGATCACTATGCTACATTACATGACTTCGCTTTTTAGGCCTCCATCTCATATAACTTGCACGCTTACAAAACTAGGGATGCCGATATTAACCGTATTCCTCACCTAGGCAACATTCCTGTGATTAGGCGTACTTCCTAAGCGTCCGCATCAGTCTCTGTCCCATTAACAATCACCTGCACGGTCTCATGTTAATCTACGATTTACGTATAACTAGGTGTCGACAATTCCCAAATACAGAACAGATCTAGATCTCGCTGAAAGTCCCGAAAGATCAATTCATGAGCCGACATAGGAGCCATTTATTGGTATTTCCTAATCATACGCTAATTAAAACAGACGAGAAACGTAGCCGTAGCCATGCCTACTAAGATAAGAAATTCTATGCGGACAATCACACCATAAAGACGTGGCTAGACTGACTCGGCGAAAAACTAAATCTTAGCGTTTCTCTATACTTATCTGATAAAATAGAAATTCATAAAGCAATTATATAGATCTACTAAAAACACGGTTGTCGATCATACCCAAGTCATCTATAGATCACCGGATAATGAGATCAGGCGTGTGGATCCTTATAGACAAAGGAATCCCCCAACTGCCTCATATCGTATCCTTAGATCTACATCGTTCGGTGAAGAACGAACAACCTCAAACGATAAACAATAATTGAGGGCTTAATTATAAAGAACTAAGAACAAAGAAATACAAGAACTCACATAATTGCAGAACTTGTAAAAAAAACTGCTCTGAGAAACTGAGGATTTTGTACTATGAATTGTGTAAAAGTTGTGTTAAGTGTATTTTTGCTAATGAAATAGCACAAGTATATATAGGGGTAAAAATCGAGTTATGATAAGCCTTAACCGATCTAAAATAGTTTTCCTAAATCCAAAAGGAGTCTAAAACGCGTCGAGATAACTCCAAGCCGATCCTGGCGACAAAAGGCAAAATGCACCCCCCCTTTTTGCGTCCTCAGTCGACGCCAATTCTTCGGATTGGCTCGCCGCATTTTCTTGTCATCGCTACTTACTCTTTTTCGTCTGATCCGATCTTTATTTTTAATGCATCCGGATTTACTTGGATTTATCTTGTAATTTAATTTGTCCATTTGCAATTATCCTTCAAAATTATCTCAATCTACAAAATAAATATTTATCCCAAAATAAATCATATTTAAATAATAAAAACGGATAAATACCAAATTATATATTTTAAATTACATAATAGAAGATAATCATTATAAGCATGTAGTTTAATATAAAAAAATATTATTAGGCTCGATTTAAGGATAATGTTGATGACTTTTACGGATATAATTTGACCGTCATCATTATTCAACGCAGTTCATAAAGACGCTTGGCTGGGATTTTTTCCACGATCAACCCATTGATGTGTACTCTTCATTACATGGCCATCTCCCATACGTGTGATTTTTTTATTTATTTAATTATTTTCTTTCATTCTCATCCATTTTATCAATTGTCCCTTTTGCTTGATAATAATGGTGAATTATTAATGATAGCAACATTTACTTAACATAATCTTCAATAATCTAATCAAACTCATCCTTGTCAATCAATAAAAGTTGGTGGTAGATAGTGTGTCTAATTTTTCCATAGTTTGAGAAATAATAGTCTTAAATCCTTTAATAAGTCTTTTCAAACATTCTACTCTTCCACACTTTTGTCCTGTAACGTCCCGCTCCCGGATACCGAGTCTTTATCCGGAAGAGAACATTCTTAGCGTATAAGATTAAATAAATCTAATAATATTATACATGGCCTCTACGTCGTCAGATCATCGAAAAAAAACAGTGTTTAAAATGATTCGGGTAAAAACATAAATCTTCTAAGAATAGATCAGATACAACCATACTAGAGATGGATAGTTAAAATTACAACGATTTAAAACCCAAAGACCTAAACAATACGAGGTCTTAAAAGTAGAAAGACAAATGAGTCAAGAAAAGAAATACAAATGGGACTAGACAACATTTACAAAGAAAATAAACTAGAAGTTTCGTCAAGACTTCAATGTCTTCAAAAGTCGTCATCCACACTTGGTCAACTCCTGCTCGCCTTCTCACCCCACAACGCATACAAAAGAAAACGCAAAGGAGGTAAGTACAAAGTACTTAGTAAAAGTGAGAAGCTAATGAATAACTAAGTTATACAACGAAAGGTTATTATTATGATTATTAATTATCATTATGAGACCGACTCAATCTAGGGTTCAATCTATGCCCATCGACATGTCATGACTAAACTTTTCTAGCTTAGCTTATTTTGGTTACATCATTATTCAAGGACACATGGCATGATGAAAATTCCACCACGATATATACTTGCCAACTACGGTGACTAGCACCGGTAGTCCCGGGATCTTCCCGGTATGCATATACGTTCGGCGAATTTCCTCCACTGCCATTTAGCCGTTTATAGGCGGCGGCGTTGTTGTTCGCGCATGAACGTATCACATCGCCGATATGAATCAGTGCCTAACCGAGAATAGATGACGTTTTAGCTTTTACTACACTTATGTAATTATTATGGTGAATTAACTAGCCACCTAACTGTTTTCAAGATGAAATGTCACCTTAACAACTCTACTCCCTCACTTAGACAACTAGACATCACATCCTATCAATTACATGCATATTGATGAACTCTAGTTCATCAAAGCACAAGCCCTTTCATGCCGCTTCCGACGGATCGAACTTCAACTCCCTTTAAAGTACATTCGGTGTTTTAAGCGAGCGAATCGAAGTTCAATCGAAGCTTGTTCATATTTAATTAATGTTATTGAATCAAAAAAATAGAAATTTAAAACTCACCACAAATATACCGAAACATATCACATCTTATTAATTACAACTTAGCATGAATTTTATCACCAAAACTCAACCTATCATTATAAAACTATAATTACTCATTAGGAAGGGCCTCTTACCTTAATTTCCAGCAAAACCGAGAGCAAAATATCAAGCAACTGCAACAACTGTTGATCCTCAACCCCAAAACCTATTTGATCAACGAGAAACCCTAAAATCCTATTTCTTTGCAGAAAACCGAAACTGAAAAGTGATCAAAACTGCAGATTACCTGGATTAACTGCAGCGAAACTATTTTTAGATTGATCTACGCTCCAAGATGATCGTTTCGACTAGTCATGGCTGAAAAACAGAGCTACGGATTGAAAGATACGAATTTCTGAAGAATCGTACTCAACGGTTACCAAAAACTGAAATTTAAATTGAAAACTTACGAAATTGAGAGATGTTATTTTCCAAAGTTACGTCTCCTCTCGCTGATCGCTTTTCTCTCTGCGGCATCTTGAAACGATGAACGGATTGGTCGCGTGGTTGAAGATTACGTTCTCTCCTTTTATTTCGCTTTTTCTTCTTCTGCGTTGGTTCTCTGATTGCCGTTCCTCTCTTCTTCTTTTTTCATAAACAGCGTGTGACTAATAAGTTATTTTGGGAAATTATTTCCTTTTTATAGTTATTAATTAAATCCATTTTAAATAATAACTAAATCCCTTAATTAAATCCTTTTTAATTAAATAAAAGACAAATATTGATTAGGTCGTAATAAAAATACACTCAATGACTATTTTACCCTTTTATGAAAAGTCGGGATGTTACATGTCCAATCATATAGATTAGTTACTATACAAAAATCTAGGCTATATAATTGTTATAGTCCATACATGTATGCCGATATTTTACTTATATTATTAAAATTTTGAAATTTAATCAAGAAAAGAATTTTTATTGTACTTCAAGTGCCAAGTTGTTTGACAATACCTACAGTTTGATTCTTTTCTCAGACATCGTGTAAAAAGAACTATGATTCAGGTCTTACCTACAGTAGAGTAAGATTTTACGAACATAGCTCATACAAAACTTCTGGTTAATCTTGTTAGTTAGTCGAGGCTTTTTTTTTTTTTTTTTTTTTTTTTTTTTCTTCACAAAGGACGAAAGCTTTTATTTCTAACCCGAAAAAATTCGGGACTAACAAAAACCGGCACTACCCGGTACTTACAACAACCGGACCAACCCGGCACTGAAACCCCGGCACCGGGCCAGAACAGCAAAGACAAAACAAACAAGGATACAACAACAACAAAGTCAACAAATAGATAGAAAAGTCAGGGAGTGCTGAGCCAAAAGAGAAAAATCTCCGGAAAATTTCCGATAAACTGGTCAACAGACACGAATTCCCCGGGTCCATCCATCAATTGACAACAAAACTAAACACACAATAAACTAAACTAGTACAAACTAAAAAACTAAAACAAAGAAACCCAAACAGAATAAAGAACATCGGATTTCTTCCACAACATCACCATCGGAGAAGCGCCGCACCACCCACGCACCGCCGTGAGCCACCACCAAATCAGAAAGAGCCCGCAAGCCTGACTTTCCTTCCCAACCTAAAAAGTAGCCGACAAGAGGAGACGCAGATTGAAGGACGCGGCAAACCAAACCGCCGGCGAGGTCAAGCTGAAACCGACGACCCACTTCAGATCCTTACAAGACAGCCACAGATCTAACCACCACCATCAAGAACAAGCCGGGCTTGTGGAGAAGAGACAGTTGGAGGTTAAGCTTCCAGATAGGTTGAAGAAATAGCCATGGATCAGCCCCAAAACGGAAGAAAAGGAACCCATATTTACAGGACAAAAGTGAAAGGAGAAGAGGCCGCCTCCGGCAGGGCGCCGGAGGGGCAGCGGCTGAAAGAGATTGTTGGCTGAGTTTTTTTTTTTCCCGAGAGAATGCTCTAGTTATCAAGAGAATCAGTTAGTCAAGGCTTTGAGAAGGAAAAAAAGGAACTTTGATCAAAACGATGAAAAGAAAGTAAATTATAAATGTTTTAACACTATGTTTCAAATTATTAAAGATAAAATGCTTAACAAATTGTAAATAATCTTACTAATCATGTCTTTACCAAGTACAGCCAAACCCAACCACCATGCCCTTCCCTGCCACATAAACCTCCAATCCCGCCTCCACCTCTACCGGCCACTTTGACTTGTTCAAATAACAATTAAGGTGAAGCAGGGTCAAGAACAACGAATCTCTTTATGATAAACAGATACATTTTGCAAGTTCCTACCCACCCACCCCCCACCCCTATCTCCGCTCTCGGTTCTAAACTCATCAACCACGCCCTCACAAGTCACATCCTTGACCATTTGGCTTGCATGCACCTCAAAATTAAAAGTCACAGTTAATATTCATATTAAAACTCTAAGTTAAAATCATCAATTCTTATCAAACAAAGTCAAAGTTGAATAGTAAGGATAATACAAACAACTTAAAGTCACCAATAAAACAATAAAACTGATAAGAGTAAGATTTTGTACACATAACCTAACCCAAACTTATGGTTAATCTGGTAAGTTTGTTCTGAATACTTAAGGCTTTGAGAGGATGAAGAAAAAAAACTTTGATCAAAAAATAAAAAATAGCAAAATTATAGATTTTTGTCCAGATTGACAAAATTATCAAAAAATCGGGATAGAAGGAAACTGTAATTTAATAAGACAAAAGAATAATTATGTAAGAATAAATATGAAAGAACAAATGTGGAATAGAGTAAATAAATAAATAATGATTGTAAACACAAAAGAACATTAACACGCCAAGAATAATTGTGATTTTTGTCGCTTTATAATCGTGAAAATATTATTTTTGTCTTCCGCACTCCATTTATTAATTTTTTTTTATCATTATCGCTGTATGCGAACTTTTATATTTAGGGTGGTCTTAAGTTTCCAAAAATGGTCTCAAGCCCCACACAAAATGTTCTCAAGCCCCCAAATTTTTATTATTGTATTAGTAGTAGTGTTAATATTAGTATGTTATGTGTCTTTTTCTTGAACAAAAGATCTTATATCCTAGTGGTTTAAGGACAAACCCTTTTTAGTCTACCTAATTCTAGGTTGTAAGTTCAAATCTTACTACTAACATTTTTTATTTTTTTCCCGGATTTTTTTTTAACTTTGCAGTTTATATACCAAGACCACCTAGAAAAAATTTCCTGGTTCCGCCACTGATTATCGCCCCTTCCCCCAGCAAAATTATAAATGTTTCAACCATATGTTTCAAGATATTAAAGATAAAATGCTTAACAAAATGTCAATAATCTTACTAATCGCCAAAAAAACCTAACCAACATGCCCAACCAACATACCTACACCTCTACTCGGCACCCATACCCTCTACTCCCTCATCTAAACTCATCACCCACGCCCTTAAGCCCTTTACCCTTTGTCATGCATGCTTTTCAAAATCAAAAGTCACGATAAATACTCACATTTATAACGCAAATCTAAAATCATCAATTCCGGTCCCTTCAAATGTACTCTCTGCTTCATTAGCAGACTTCGCTTAATGAATTTTCTTTTACCCCTATAAAAAATCATCAATTCTTATTAAAAAAAAATAAAAAAAAAATAAAAAAATTAACATTATAAATAAAAACAAATTGTACGCTCTCCGTCCTAAAATATAAGTCATTTTAAGTGTATTCACTCAGATTAATAAAATGGTTGAATACCATAAAATTTGAAGAAAAATACATAAAATATCATTAATGAAATAGTTATAAAATATAGTATTGAAAAGTAATTAGATTGGTAATAAATAGGGGTAAGATTGAGAAATTAATAATAAATACTTAATTGGTAATGTAAAACAATTTATATTTTTAGACAAACAAAAAGCCAGTTAAAATGAATATTAAAACTCTTAAAAAAACTCTTGTTTAAAACAGGAGTATCCACTATGGTGGACTTTTACACATTGTGAAAGTACATGTGGGACTAAAAAGTAAATGTGTGACCCACTATGGTTAATTTTTACAAAGTGTGGGAACATAAACCGTGAGAGTGGTTGTGGTTTTGTCTACTTCCACTACCACAGTCTGAGGCGTTGCTTTCTAAGTAGAACTTCTCTTTTCCCCCTTTTTTCTTGTTCGACAAACATTCTTCATCTTGTTTCTCTGCCAAATTGCTCAATTCTTTTTTTTTTCTTTGAAGGATAATTGCTCATCTACAGCATCCAAAAATCTCTAAAGATGTAGAAATTGATTCTTCGCAGCATAAACGGTGATTTCTTTTCTTTCAATTGATTTCGTACTTTGGAGGAAATCAACTTTAGTAATAATCAAAGTTGCTTTTAAGAGGAATAATGGTGGCTTTTCAATTCTCATTTCAGATTTAATCAATTTTTGGGGTTTAAACTTTTGGTTATTACTAATTGAAAGTGGTTCTTGTTCTGTCAAGTTTCTGGTAATGTGTTTGAAGATTTTGTAAAAACAAACTCAAGAAAAGAAAAAGAAATGCAAAAAAACTAGAGATATTCATTAATGAGGAGAAGTTTTACAAGAGGATGAGGAAAAGTGTAACTAGTTGCAATTCTGCTAAATTGGAGGATCAATCGAGTTGATTTCCACCTACACACTAATCTACTATGTATAGGAATGTCTTTTGACTAGAATTAAGTTACAACAACTTGCATAACTACAATAACTAACTCTAAAAGCCTCATAACCATATTTTGGAGAAGGTGTTTGATAGCTTGTTCCATTGAGCACTTGATCACCTTCTTAGCACTTAATTGACTGTATTAACTCTAATACCCCCCCCCTCAAGATGAAACTGGGGTGAAGCTTGCACTTGATCACCTTATTAGCACTTAATTGACTGAATTGGAAGGCTTGAAAACTGAATATGTGCCTAGTTTTTGTAGCAGATAGTAAAAGATAGGGGAATCCAATGGTTTTGTTAAGATATTTGCCAGCTAGTTTGTTGTCCTGACCGGCATTAACCTTAGTACATGCTTGAACTTTTGCTCTAATAATATGGCAATCAAGTTCAATATGCTTAGTCCTCTCATGAAAGATAGGATTTTGGCAATGTGAATGGCACTTGCATTGTCACAGAAAATGAGAATAGGCAATTGAACTGGTATCTGTAGATCCTTCATGATGTAAACTAACCATTGAAGTTCACATGTAGCATTGGCCATTGCCCTATATTCAGCTTCAGAAGAACTTTTAGCTATAGTACTTCGCTTCTTTGACTTCCAAGAGACTGGTGTTGTACCTAGGAACATAATATATCCTGATATGGATCTTCTAGACTCCTCACACCCTGCCCAAACAAAATCAGTGTACCCTTTCAGTTTAAGATCATTGCCCGTTTCAAAAAGGATTCCTTGACCAGGATTGCTTTTCAGATATCTCAAAAGTCTGTTGGCAGCCTGCATATGATTTGTTGTAGGGTGAGAAAGAAACTGACTAAGTTGTTGGACTGCATATGCTATATCTGGTCTTGTGAAAGAGAGATAGATCAATTTTCCTACCAAGGACCTGTAAATTGTGTTGTCTGGTAGTAGTTCAGAATCCCCTGATGACAGTTTTTGTTTTGAGTGCATTGGTGTATTAACATGTTTAGCTTCCAGGAATCCATACTCTTCCAGTAGGTTCAAAGTGTATTTTCTTTGGTTGATGTAAATTCCTTTATCAGATCTTCCAACTTCAATGCCTAGGAAGTACCTTAAGTTGCCAATATCCTTGATTTGAAATTTTTGGTGCAGAACCTGTTTAACCTCTTCTATTGGTATGAGTGATGTGATCCACATAAACAAGAAGTGATATGAAATTATCAGTTGTCCCTCTAGTGAACAAGCTGTGATCATGTTGGGATTGAAAAAATCCAATGTCCTTCAATGCTTCTGTTAATTTTGGAGTTCTATTGACTGCAAGCTTGTTTCAAGCCATATAATGATTTGGTCAACCTGCATACTTGATTAGGTTTCTCCGTCTTGAATCCAAGGGGAAGATCCATGTACACTTCTTCATCTAATTATCCATGTAAAAAGGCATTATTAACATCTATTTGGTGGATGTGCCATTGTTTGGAGGCTGCCAATGCTTGAAGTGTTCTTATGGTAGTAACCTTTGCCACATGTGAGAAAGTCTCCTGATAATCTATTCCATAGATTTGTGTGTAGCCTTTTGCTACTAATCTAGCTTTATATCTTTCTATAGAGCCATCAACATGGTATTTTACCTTGTACACCCACTTGCATCCTATAGTAGACTTGCCTGGGGGTAAAGACACAATCTTAGAAGTTTTTGCTGCCTGTAAGGCATCTAATTTTTTTTGCATTTCCTCTTCCAGCAGTCATGTTTACTGGCTTGATTATAGGTCTTAGGTTCTTGAATGTGGTCTGTTAGACACATAAACTTCTTATTTGCATTGGTAAGATTCTGATATGAAACCACATTATTAATCTAGTGTGGTGATTTTTTGTAGGAATGACATATTCATTACGATTGGAGGGAACATGTCTTTGCCTTGTGGACCTCCTTGTATCAGATTGTACCACTGTGGCTGGTTGTCTGTTGTTATTGGAGTAGATGGTGCATCTATGCTTTGAGGGATCTGAACAAACTCATCTGAAGTTGCGGCATATGGAACTGGCAATGGAACAGATGCTCATTCTGTACCTGTTTGTCTAATATGTAAAGGAAAGATATGTTCACAGAATTGCACATCCCTAGATACAAAGATGTCCCTAGTTTTTTTATCTAGCAAAATGTGTCCTTTGGTGAATTTAGGCACCCCAAGGTATACACATTGTCTAGCCCTAGGGTCAAATTTCGATCTATTATGTGTAGGTGTACAAGCATATACAAGCAGTGACGGACCCAAAAAAAATCTCAGTGGGGACACATGAACAAATTCGAAAGGCAAGTAGGGGCATCAATAGTGTTTTTACAATTTTTTACCTATAAAAACTTGTCGATTTTTGGATCTCAGTGGGGGCCATGCACCCCGCCCTTTTCAAGTTGGGTCCGTCCCTGTATACAAGGGAACCAAATACTTTCAATTCAACATAATCAAATTGCTTCCCATACAACAAAAAATGAGGTGTATTAAGTTTAATAACTGATTATGGAGTGATATTAATCAAGAATGTGGCATGTAAAACACAGTATCCCCAATATGACAGGGGTAAATTGGATTGAAATTTTAGAGCTCTAGCAATATTTTGGATGTGCTGATACTTTCTTTCTACTATACCATTCTGTTGTGGGGTGTCCACACAGGATGTTTGGTGTATGACACCTCTTTTTGCATAATAATCCGGCATATGAAACTCAGGTCCATTATCAGACCGTACTATCTTAACATTCTTTCCAAACTGAACAAGTGCAAATTGAATAAAATACTGAACTAATTGCCTTACTTCAGAATTGTGCTTCAGCAGAAAAATCCAAGTATATCTGGAAAAATCATCCACTACTGTTAGGAAATATGAATGACCATGCACAGTCTGTTGTTTATAAGGCCCCTATATATCAAAATGAACAAGATCGAAAATATTTTGCACAGAGGAAAGACTCAAAGGAAAATGATTTCTCTTTTGTTTAGCTAATTGACAAACATGACAAACATCATAATTATGTTTACAAGATGAATCAATACAATTCAAATCCAAAAGTCTTTTATTTGACAAATGACCAAGTCTGTAGTGCCAAACTTGTTCTTTTGTGATTGTAGATCTGTCTTCTAGCAAAGACACATTATGAACTGTGTTGTGAGTGTGTGACATCTGTGGATCAGTACATAGGACATACAGGCCTTTGGATTTCTTAGCTAATCCTATCAGTATCCCAAGTTTCTTGTCCTGTATCAGATAAGAATCATGATTAAACATAATAGACAAAGAAGGATTAGCTGTTAGTTTAGCCAATGATATCAAATTAAAGTTAAAATCTGGTATGTACAATACAATGGTAAAAACTAACTTGTCATTTAAACACACAGTGCCAATGTGTGTGACTGATACTTTAATGCCATTTGGTTAACCAACCAGGATTTCATACAAGCTTTATCAGTGACAATATGATCTGTTGGACCAGAGTCTATTATCCACGATAAAGATCTTATAGGACTGGACAAACCTGACACATCAACAGTAGCAACAAAGTTGTTGGTCAAAACTGTAGCTTGATTGGCCATATGATCATAGGAATCCATCTTTTGAGTATCCAGCAGCCTCATCAATTGTTCATATTAAGTTTTACTTAAGGTAAAACTATCAGAATCTTGACCAGAAACCACTGAACCCTCAAAATTTCCACATTGGTTGCCACATTGATCCTCTGACACAACCTCTGCCATATTCACCGTACTTTTTGGTTTCCAACCTGGTGGAAAACCATGCTTCTTATAGCACTTGTCCACAGTATGTCCTGTGTAGCCACAAAAAGTGCATTGTACTTTCTTACCAGTCTGATTAACCCATGCATTTTTCTTGAAACTTGCACTATTGCCACTTATTGGTCTATTGAAATTCTGTTGAAACCCTGAATTTTGTGTATTTGAAGCAGGGACAGAACAAGTATAATTGTTATTAAAAGCCCATTGTACAAGACTGTAGCCTCTGGAAACTTATTCAGATCCCTTTGATCTTCCAATTTTAAGGCCATAGCAAACACAGTCTCTAGGCTAGGCACATGGACCATTAACTGTGCTTGTGTTAAAACCTGAGAAAATTCATTATTCAGGCCTCTCAAGAATTTTACAACCTTTTCTGTTTCTGCATAACCTGTGAAAGTCTTGATTACATCACAAGTGCATCTAGGATTACAAGAACAAACTGGATCAGGCTTCATGATTGCAATCTCATCCCATAGGCCTTTCAATTTTGTGAAATAGGTAGTAACATCTAAATCTCCTTGTTTCATAGCATGTACTTGATCAAATAAATCCCCTAAACGAAAAACATCCAACCTAGAAAACCTGGATTGCAAATCTTTCCAAACTTCGCTAGCAATTTCCTTATACATTACACTTTGAGCAATATTTGGCATTACAGAATTCAGATTCCAAGTCTTAACAAAAGTATTACACTGAAGCCAAACCTGGAAATCTGCAGAAGTGATAGTAGGCTTGTGAATCGAACCATCACTGAACCCAATCTTATTCTTGGTAATCAAAGCCATCTTCATTGAATAATTCCATGGATGGCAATTCTTGTTGTTCAACAAAGGTTGAACTAAAACCAACATAGGATTCTCATTGGGATGGAGATAAAACCGACTCCCAGGTAAGATACCTTGATTCTCCATAATTCTTCAAAGAAACTGATCAAGAACAACAATAGGTTCCAAGCAAAAACAGCAAACCAGCTCCCCCAAGATCAGAAGAATAAAAAACATGAAAAAATTCAATGATTCACACTAAGAAGCAATTCATTATGCTCCGATACCATGAAGATTTTGTTAAAACAAACTCAAGAAAAGAAAAGAAATGCAGAAAAACTGGAGATATTCATTAATGAGGAGAAGTTTTATAAGAGGGTGAGAAAAAGTGTAAAATTGGAGGATCGAGGTGATTTCCACCTACACACTAATCTACTATATATAGGAATGTCTTTTGACTAGAATTAAGTTATAACAACTTGCATAACTACTATAACTAACTCTAACCGCCTCATAACCATATTTTGGAGAAGGTGTTTGATCGCTTGTTCCATTGAACACTTGATCACCTTCTTAGCACTTAATTGACTATATTAACTCCAATAGTGTTCTTGCTATTTCTGTGAAATTGTAATATGCAAATGTTTTTTTTTTTTTTGCAATTCCAGTATGTGTGCGCTAATTTGTAATTGATTTGTAGTGTTTAAATTTTTGGGCTATTTTCTCAAAATTTAAAAAAAAAAAAAAAAAAAGGGCTAGAAAGCTAGGTTTTTGTTTTGTTGTTGGGTTGTGCTAATTTGTTGATGATAATATGATGTTCATGAATAACTCATTGATGATAATATGATGTTCACCAAAATACCTGCTTCTGTTCGTTGATTTCCCTCGCCTTTTATTTTATTTATTTACTTTTACTACGCCACATGGGATATTTCCAAGAGTGGAAAACAACACCGTTGGAGTGGATTGGAATGGATAAAATGTATCATATTAAAATAATAATAAAATTTTGCAATTTTTTACCATAATTTACCATAGTTACATTATTTCATAGTGGATACTCTTAATGTCGATGAAGCATGTCCCAGAGGTAGATGTTGAGTTTTCGGAATTAAAAGGTCTTGAATTCAAATGCCCCTTTCCCTGCTTGTAAAAAAAAAAGAAGAGTATTAGCTAATACGATTATAGTTAAGACTTATTTAGCAATTGAAATACTTTAAACCCACGGCTAACTTTGATAACTAAGACCATACAATTTAAAACATGAATGAGTTATAAAATAAAATAAAAATGTGGGGGATTTGGAAGGCGCGCTGTTCTACAGTGTTTGATGATCAGACTGTTTATGTTTCTGCAGTATGTACACGATCTCTAGCAGCATCGGTTGAGTATGTGGCAGCTTTGGAGACCTATAGGGCGCAGGGCTCGGTCCAGCACTTTCCGGATAAATGGGTGAAGCCTTTGTGGGAGGGGGGGAGGGGGTTGATAAAAGGCAATGTGGATGCGTCAATTACTGAGACAGGAGCGGGGGTGGGAGTTATTTTCCGAGATTCACATGGGGCAGTTCTTCACAACTTCGCGTATCATTTTGATCCAGGGGACCCGGTGGAATACATGGAGCTTAAGGCTATCTTCTTGGCTCTGTAGGAGGCGAGGCACTTGGGAATTCAACGATTATAGGTGGAGAGTGATTGCTTGGCGTGTGTTTCGCGTCTCCGACGGCCAGTAGAGGACCTTACGACTTAGGGTTGTTTGTTGCAGGACTGCTTGACCCTTTTATCCAATTTTTCATCAATTTGCTTTTTATTTTTCATTTTTTTACGTACAAATATATATTATTTAATTTGTTTGAAAAAAGAATATATACCTTAAAGAGTTCGTCCTCAGTAAATTGTTTTTACTCGTTCATAGTTACGGATTCAGAAAGATTAGTCAATGGAACCATAATACGTAGCCAAGCGCACGTAGCCGGTAGCCCTGTCTCGTTAAAATCTATACGTGACAAATCTATTGCAAAAAAATTCAGCGCACATTGAAGTGATGATATGCCAAAAATATTAAATCCTGTCCTTTTTGACTAATCTTTCTAAATCTGTACACTACAATTTTTTTTAAAATTGTAAATAATGCAGAAATGAAAGAGCATTTAAAGAATTTCGACAATTAATGCATGAAGTTGATACTTATTTGAATATTCGATGCTTAAAATGGAACAGACGAAGTATATGATTTTTTAGTAAACAAAATTATCATGCAAACTTAGTACTGTTCACAATATTATCTCCATAAAAAATAAAAAATAAATATATATATATATATACACACACACATACCACTCTCAAAATCATGTACTACATTTGTCTCTCAAGACTCAAGACACTCAAACATGCTATATCACATATTCACCGTTAATATTCTTTACTTCTATTTTTGCTATCAAATATTTTTATGTGGATTCATTTTTTTTTTTTTTTTTTTTTTTTGAAAGGTGGATTCGTATCTTAAGCAAGTGGTTTTCACCAATTTAAAAGGGAAAATAAAAACAACGGAGTAGAATAATACTAGATGGAAAAAAAAAAAATGAACAAAAAAGAGAGAGAGAGACGTTGGAGTGTTCGGTGGACTCTTTATCAACAAACCAAGAACATTGATGCATATTCGCAGACATAAAAACATTAAACATGGTTCCCACGATATAATTTATTAATTTATTCATCCTAAGATTTTTCTCACTGTTTTTAGCCGCAACGATTTTTGTCGTCAATGATTCTTCGGCGTAAGGACAAATCTGGAATGGTGTAAGTAAACGCGTTGTTTTGAAAGTCTGTCTTATGAGTCTAAACAGTGATATTGCATAAAGATGATATGATACACACAAGTTGCATCGGTTTAGTGGTGAGTTAGAATATAATCTAGCACGAAGAGCAGTGTTCAAACCCCGTTAAAAGCAATACAATATCAAAATTAGTCGTTAAATTATTAATCACTGATCAGAGTACGTATTATTCAATTTCATAACAGTAAATCTTACGGGTGACAAACAGATAAATTTACATTTTTTTACCACTTTTGATTCCACCAAGAATGATTACTACATACTAAATGTGAGAATATTGGCACGGGTTCGAAATATTCGTTTGATTGTTCGGACGAAACAATTAAACAAATAATTATATAATTTTAATTTAGTGAAGAAAAAAATACAAATAAATTAACAAGCGGAAAACCGATTTGATATCACAACCACAAACAATCTATGGTTCGATACGAGGTTTCGTAAATATTCTAATATATGTATCCTTTGTTGTTAGATTTCTTGTTTTTTGATTATTTTTTTGGCCCAACTAAATGTTAGGTTAGTCGGGTTTCATTATGAAATCCTGATGTAGTACATGATGATAAACTTGTAAAGTAAATCCTTAATTTTAGAAGGAAAATTAAAGTACGTTAACATTTCAAGTAATCATAAATTAAAAATTAGGACACATCCTTTGTGTCACAACCTAATATCAATGATCAATGTGAACCTATCGATCATGTGACTTACTAATTCATCAACGATTACATATAATAATTATGGTTAAAACGTGATACAAATAGTATAAATATAACATTTTTGATTGTCAAGTGACATATCCACGTTTAATATTGATTGTGCCGGACACATTTCAAACAAATATTGATTTTTTTTTTTGGAGAAATATATTGATTACTTTTTAACTTGTAATAGATGGTTAACGTTATGACCCGATATATATATATATATATGGACATTATTATAAAAGTATTTTGGTGTGCTGAAACATATGTTTACCTCATAAAGAAAATTATTGAACTTAGGCAACTTAGGCCTGACACATGTATATACTTGTTATACATCTTTTCTTTTCTTTCTAAATTTTTGGTTTTACGGATGTTTAGTCAAACATCCCCCATCGGCCCATCCCCACCCTTTTTTTTAATTGAAAATTACTTATAAAAGATTCAACAAAATTCTATTGAACATTAGATAATTGTTTTTTTTTTTATGACAAAACATTAGATAATTGTTATTCGGTTTGAACGATGATGACAAACGTCAAAAAAATATATATATAAAAAAAAGTTGATTGATTGATTTAAAATGTCGACAAAACTTGTCTTGAAGCATTAATTGAAACGATAAATATGTTCACGGGTCACTATTTATTGTGAGAATTTTCTTGAATAATTTACGAACACATGTTTATACATTAGCCTAAAGTGTTCTTCGTATAATATAATCCTAATAATCTCAATTCTCAAGTGAACGTGTAATTAGTATTATATCTTCGCCCACAAAAAAAATATAAGTTTATTGTTTGTTCCGCATAGCAAAAAAAAATCTTGTTGCATTTTAAATATAATTAATATATTAACCTTATCATTCTTCAAAAAAATATATATTAACATTATCACAAAATATGAAGAGATAGATATAATGAAATTCTTGTTAGTTGTTGTTGGTTATAAGTTGCAATGGATGTAATATTCCGATTTTCAGGAAAGGGCAGACGTGTCTTTTTACGAAAACGAAATATTGGGTTCGGTTCTTTTTATTTGGAGTTTAAATAATTGGATATTTATATATATAATTTTTAAGATAATTATGTATATAATAAAAGAGATTTTCTGATTTTATAATAGAAAAGGGATTTAATTGGGATTAACTATATAAGGGATCTATTATACACATTAATCTCATGACCTAGATCTTTATTCACAAAAAAGCAGCAGCCGATATTCCTTTTTTTATGCGTGTGTGAGCATAACTTTGGGTGAAGGATTTCTCATCGGTTCGAGTCAATTCAATCAATCGTTTTCGGATCAGTGGTGTGCCGGAATCGTCGTGAGAGAGCGTTAATTCAACACCAAAAAGTTGAAGTTTTTGTAAGGTATGTTTATGCCCAAAAAATCTGCTCTTTTGTCGAGTTTGATGGATTCAAACTCATATCTTTTTCGTAGTTTATCGTTTAAGAAGCGTGTGATCGAATCTAATCAAGGTTTGGATTTATCACACATGTTTCTTGCAGAAAGGAGACTGTTTTCCTGCTGTTTTATTGAGCTTTTGCTGATAAACAAGTAAGAAGCTCTTCCTACAATCTAATTATGGTGGAAGTAGTTAGATCAAGATTTAAGATGTTTTGGTGCAAGAAAGATGTATCTTTTGATTGGTTAATGATCTAGATGCTATGATACGGTTAGATATGCATTTAGGCGTTTTGTCTATGTTAAAGTTGCTGCTGTTTATGTTAGAATCGGATTAGAAATCTAGTTTGAAGATTTGGGGTTTTGGGAAAAACGCAGTGGGCGGGCGTCTGCATAAGCGGACGGGCGCCTCAAAGCTCAAAAACTCAACGGGCGTTTGCCTTAAGCGGACGGGCGTTTGAGAGTGATTTTACATACTGAGTTGTAGCGTTTTTAGGTAGGTGGGCGGCGCCGTCGATTATAGTGAACGGACGTCCCATAGGTTGGACGGGCGCCCAGCAGGTTTAAACGCAGCGTTAGGTTTTGACGGGTGTTTGATCGGTTTACCTTGTTTTATTGATCTTAATCGATTCGATTTAGTTCGAGCTTCAATGTTATGTTATTTATTGGTTTGAGCTTTTAATTATGATGTATTAAGATTAATTAAAATGAACTAACCGATTGTACTTACGATGCGTTCGATTAAAACACCGAATGTACTCTTAAAGGAGTTAAAGTTCGGATCCGTCGAGAAGGGCATGAAAGGGCTTGTGCTTTGGTGAACTAGAGTTCATCAATGTACGTGTATTTGCTAGGACTTGTCCGTGTCTAAAGTGGTCAGTATGCGAGTAGAAGATGTGAGGAGCTTACTTGAAAACACTAGGGATGGCTAGTTAATTCACATCAATACTTACATATGTGTAGTAAAAGATAAAGCATCATCTATTCTCGGTTGACTTTATTCCATATCGGCGATGTGATACGTTCATAAAAGGTGGTGGACAACTCGCCGGCCTTAAACGGTGAAGGGTAGTGGAGGAAATCCATCGGACGTATACGCATACCGGGAGACCCCGAGCTAATCGGTGCTAATCACCGTTAGTTAGCAAGTATATCTTCAGTGATGAACGCCATGCGCGCGATGTCCTTGAGTAATGACGCAACAAAGATAAGCTAAGTAAGAAACGTATAGTCATGACATGTTGATGGGCATGAAGTGAACCCTAGATTGAGTCATTTTCATCAAGATAATCTATTAATAACAAACCTTAATTAAATTGTAGCTTCTACTTCTTACTATGTACATTGTACTTACCTCAAATGCATGTTTATTTATGTGTTTGGGGAGAGAAAGCGAAACAGTTGGTGATGGTTTTGAGGAGGACTTTGATGACGACGTTTGAAGACGCCGGAGTTGAAGACTCTTATTTATTTTGTTCCCTTCATTTATGCTATTTCATAGACTTGGATTAGTTAGATGTAATAGTTATCTTAGTAGCATTGGATTTCGTTGATTTCTTTTGAATGTAATAAGCATTACATTTTCTTTCTACCTTTAGTGATTCTTATTCTTTAATGTTTGGAAAATTTACCCGAGTCTTTTAGCTTCCGTTTGTTTTAATTTGATACGACGTAGTAGAGGCTTACGTGTAAAATGAATTTAATTTATTTTATACGTGCCGAACGTTTCGATTTCCGGATAAGGACTCGGTGTCGGGAACGGGGCGTTACAGTTGGTATCAGAGACGAAGCGTTCCTTGCTTTACTAGGCTTCTTTTCCTTAAGATAAGTTCTTAGACCACTTAGTGACATTCTGATCTCCCTTGATCTCTCAGGATGGTAGTAACCCGAAGAGGTGTTTTTGGAGTTGGGAGTTCTAGAGTTGTACCAGAGGCTAGACATAATCTGAATGAAGCAACGGTTGTTGGAAGGGTGAAGAGTTGATCAGCTAAGACTTCTTTAGAATCAGGAACTACCTCAGAATGTTGGTTCTCTTGTACAAAAGGATGTTACCTTTGTGGAGATAAAGGACATATTGCAAAAGTTGGTCCTATAAGAGGTATTTGAAGGAATCAAGGAAAACCATTGAAGAAGTGAAAGTTAACCAACAAAGGTGTTTTCTTTGGACGCAGTCATACCGAGCATCTTTTAGTTTGTTTATTTACCTTAAGTACTTTATGACATGAATCAATTCACGTTGAAAAAGTGCAAAAGTTAATGAACCGACTTTTAGATACGTCAGTAATGGACAACTTAGCTATACTAACTATCAATAGCATGAGAGGTTGAAGGTTTTGGTACTAAGAAAGATAGCTAAGTAAGATAAGCTTACCTTTCAACCAATAGGAAATCTTGCGGACACCATCCGGGTAGGTATCTATAGAGGGTTGTTCGTTGGTTAGAATTTGGTTTCAGCGGTCAAGAGTTGGTTTTGGGTTTGGAAAGTTGTAGATCTTCGGTTCTTGGTTGGTTAGATCAAGTGGTTGTTGAAGATTCAAGTTTGATCAAGTGAAGCTTCTGTTTGAGTGAGAGATGAAGAGAGAATGTGCTAAGGAAAGGAATATGAGTATTATATAAAGCGAAAATGTTTAGATAATGGAGTTTTCAGGTGGTGTAAAAATTTTGGAAATTTTGGACGAGAGGAAGTTGGTCAAAACCAAGTCTCCTGCGGTGTGTGAGTGAGTTGTCGAAATTCCAGATTTTTACCCCTGAGTTGAGTTGCAGATTGTGAATAAACGGAAAAGAATTTAGACATGGTTCCAAGACAAGATTCATAGACAGGAGAGTCCTCTGCAACATGTCAAAAATTCAGGTCATTTGAAGATGTTTAGCCTATTAAGAACAGAAGAATAAGTGAAGTTGTCACTGCAGAATTTCTGGACAGAGTGTCTGATAGTAAAGTGGACTTTCTGAACAAACCGTGTGGATTATGAAGTTGATGCGATTATTGCGAAGAGAGGAATTGTAGATAAGACTTATAGAGATAATGTTTACAGGCCTAGTAAGAAGCGTCAACCTATAATTTCAGCGGTTAAGGCTATAAGAGCTGTCAGAAAGGCTGTGAAGGCTACTTGTTGTACGCAGTGGATGTGGAACAGGCGAAGCCCGAGTTAAGGGAGACCCCTGTAGTCAAGGAATATCCTAAAGTGTTTCCGGAAGAGTTACCGGGGAACATGCCGGATAGAGAGATCGGTCGAGATCAAGTTGATACCGGGAGCGACACCGGTTGCCAAGGCACCTTATAGAATGGCGCCGGTGAGTTGAAAGAGTTGAAAGCTCGGCAGGACATGCTCGAGAGGAATATAATTCAGCCTAAGTACTTCACCTTGGGGAGCCCCGGTGTTGTTTGTTAAGAAGAAAGACGGTAGCATGAGGATGTGCATAGACTACAGAGCGTTGAACAATCTGACCATCAAGAATAAGTACCCTTTGCCAAGGAGTGATGATTTGTTTAACCAGTTTCAAGGCAAGAGAGTGTTTTCCAAGATTGATCTCAGGTCGGGATACCATCAGTTGAAGATCAAGGTAGCAGATATACCGAAGACGGCTTTCAGTACGAGGTATGGACATTATGAGTTCTTAGTCATGCCTTTTGGACTCACTAATGCTCCATCTGCATTTATGGATTTAATGCAGCGTGTTTTCATGCCATACTTGGACAAGTTTGTGATAGTGTTCATAGATGACATCCTAGTATACTCCAAGGATGAGAAAGAATGAAGAAGAACACTTAAGGATAGTGTTGGAGAATTTGAAGAAGAATCGGTTGTATGCTAAGTTTTCCAAGTGTGACTTTTGGTTGAATCAAGTGAGTTTCTTGGGTCATGTCATTTACGGAGATGGCATTAAGGTTGCTCGGCAAAGGTTGAAGCGATGAGAAGTGGTCCAGACCGACTACAGTTTCAGAGGTTAGAAGTTTCCTTGGTTTGGCTGGCTATTATTGGAAGTTTGTTCTAGACTTCTCAAGGATAGCTACACCACTTACCCGGCTCACTCAGAAGAATGTGAAGTTTGAGTGGACCAGTGAGTGTGAAGAGGCTTTTCAGACGTTGAAGAAGAGGTTGACTACACGACCCCGGTTTTGGCGCCCGGAGATCTTTGATAATTATGACGTTTACACAGATGCTTCGGGACAAGGTTTAGGTTGTGTGTTGATGCAGGGAGGGAAGGTAATTGCTTATGCATCCCGACAGTTGAAGGTGTATGAGAAGAATTACCCAACCCACGACTTGGAGTTAGCTGCGGTTGTGTTTGCCTTGAAGATTTGGAGGCACTACATGTACGGAGTTAAGGCCAGGATCTTCACCGATCACAAGAGTTTGAAGTATTTCTTTACCCAAGAGAATCTGAATATGAGACAGGGGAGATGGCTAGAGTTCGTAAAGGATTATGATTTGGAGATACAATACCATTCGGGAAAAGCAAGATGAAGATCCAGTTTTAGTTGATTTGAAGTGAGTTGCAAGAGAAAAGCCTACAGTGGGATATGTGTTAGATAAGAATGGAAATCTTTGGTATCAGGATCGTCTGTGTGTGCCTAATATTGCTGACTTGAAACAGAGAGTCATGGAGGAGGCACATAGGATTGATTTTGCAGTTCATCCGGGAGCTACTAAAATGTACAGAGACTTGAAGGAAATGTTTTGATGGCCCTCGATGAAACTGGAGATAGCCAATTTCGTCGCAGAATGTGACACTTGTCAGAAGGTGAAAGCAGAACATAGAAGGCCGGGAGGAATGCTTAAGCCATTGGATATCCCCGAATGGAAATAGGATAAGATCACGATGGATTTCATCACCGGTTTACCTAAGACAAGAGGCGGACATGATGTGATTTGGGTGAGTGTGGATAGATTGACCAAATCCACTCATTTCTTACCATATAAGGTTGATATGTCCTTGAAGAAGATGACGCCACTATACTTGGATAATATAGTGAAGTTACACGGAGTACCTATCTCGATAGTTTCGGATCGTGATCCAAGGTTCGTCAGTCGGTTTTGGAAAAGTTTACAAACAGCTTTTGGAACCAAGTTGGATTTGAGTACGGCCTTTCATCCTCAGACAGACGGACAATCTGAGAGAACCATCCAAACACTTGAAGATATGTTGAGAGCTTGTGTTTTGGAAGTAGGCGGATCATGGGATGATTACCTACCGGTAGCGGAGTTTGCTTACAACAACAGTTGCCATGCAAGTATAGGCATGCCACCGTTTGAAGCCTTGTATGGAAGAAGATGTAGAACGCCACTGTTCTGGGATGAAGTCGGGGAAAGACAAATCACCGGGCCGGAATTGGTTGAGCAAGCTAAAGAAAGGGTTCAATTTGGTCAAGAAGAAGAACTGAAGGCGGCTCAAGATAGACAGAAGAGTTGGGCAGATGTTAGGAGAAGGCCTTTAGAGTTTGAAGTTGGTGAAAGAGTTTATCTACGAGCTTCACCAATGAAGGGGGTGAAACGCTTTGGACAAAAAGGAAAGCTGAGTCTGAGGTATGTTGGACCTTTTGAAATTCTGGAAAGAATTGGACCGTTGGCTTATAAGCTTGAGCTACCAGAATCCATGTCAAGAGTCCACAACGTGTTTCACGTATCGATGTTGAAAAAGTGTTTGACCAAGACGGATGTTGAGACTACGGTTGATCCGGAGATCCTACAAGATAACCTTTCGTATGATGAGAAACCGATCAGGATTTTGGACCGGTAGGAAAAGGTATTAAGAGAAGAATGATTCCCTTGATTTTGGTGCAATGGAGTAATCATTCACCGGAAGAAGCTACGTGGGAAGTCGAGGATGATATGATCTGTGAGTTCCCAGATTTTATGGACTTACCAGGTATGTTCTAAGTTTCGAGGACGAAACTCCTTTAAGGGGGGAAGAATGTAATATTCCGATTTTCGGGAAAGGGCAGACGTGTCTTTTTGCGAAAACGAAATATTGGGTTCGGTTCCTTTTATTTGGAGTTTAAATAATTGGATATTTATATATATAATTTTTAAGATAATTATGTATATAATAAAAGAGATTTTCTGATTTTATAATAAAAAAGGGATTTAATTGGGATTAACTATATAAGGGATCTATTATACACATTAATCTCATGACCTAGATCTTTATTCACAAAAAAGGGGGCAGCCGCATATTCCTTTTTTATGCGTGTGTGAGCATAACTTTGGGCTGAAGGATTTCTCATCGGTTCTGAGTCAATTCTCAATCGTTTTCAGATCAGAGTGGTGTGCCGGAATCGTCGTGAGGAGAGCGTTGATTCAACACCAAAAAGTTGAAATTTTTGTAAGGTATGTTTATGCCCAAAAAATCTGCTCTTTTGTCGAGTTTGATGGGTTCAAACTCATATCTTTTTCGTAGTTTATCGTTTAAGAAGCGTGTGATCGAATCTAATCAAGGTTTGGATTTATCACACATGTTTCTTGCAGAAAGGAGACTGTTTTCCTGCTGTTTTATTGAGCTTTTGCTGATAAACAAGTAAGAAGCTCTTCCTACAATCTAATTATGGTGGAGAGTAGTTAGATCAAGATTTAAGATGTTTTGGTGCAAGAAAGATGTATCTTTTTGATTGGTTAATGATCCTAGATGCTATGATACGGTTAGATATGCATTTAGGCGTTTTGTCTATGTTAAAGTTGCTGCTGTTTATGTTAGAATCGGATTAGAAATCTAGTTTGAAGATTTGGGGTTTTGGGAAAAACGCAGGTGGACGGGCGTCTGCATAAGCGGACGGGCGTCTGAAAGCTTAGAAACTCAAACGGGCGTTTGCCTTAAGCGGACGGGCGTTTGAGGAGTGATTTTACATACAGGTTGTAGCGTTTTTAGGTGGACGGGCGTCCAGTTATAGTGAACGGACGTCCATAGGGTTGGACGGGCGTCCAGCAGGGTTTAAACGAGCGTTTAGGGTTTCAGACGGGTGTTTGATCGGTTTACCTTGTTTTATTGATCTTAATCGATTCAGTTTAGTTCAGGCTTCAATGTTATGTTATTTATTGGTTTGAGCTTTTAATTATGATGTATTAAGATTAATTAAAAATGAACTAGCTTTCGATTGTACTTCGATGCGTTCAGATTAAAACACCGAATGTACTCTTAAAGGGAGTTAAAGTTCGGATCCGTCGAAGGGCATGAAAGGGCTTGTGCTTTGGTGAACTAGAGTTCATCAATGTCTGCGTGTATTTGCTAGGACTTGTCCGTGTCTCAGTGGTCAGTAATGCGAGAGTAGAAGATGTGAGGAGCTTACTTGAAAACACTAGGGATGGCTAGTTAATTCACATCAATACTTACATATGTGTAGTAAAAGATAAAGCATCATCTATTCTCGGTTAGACACTATTCCATATCGGCGATGTGATACGTTCATAAAAGGTGGACAACACTGCCGGCCTTAAACGGTGAAGGGTAGTGGAGGAAATCCATCGGACGATACGCATACCGGGAGACCCGAGCTAATCGGTGCTAATCACCGTTAGTTAGCAAGTATATCTTTGGTGATGAACGCCATGCGCAGTGTCCTTGAGTAATGACGCAACAAAGATAAGCTAAGTAGAAACGTATAGTCATGACATGTTGATGGGCATGAAGTGAACCCTAGATTGAGTCATTTTCATCAAGATAATCTATTAATAACAAACCTTAATTAAATTGTAGCTTCTACTTCTTACTATGTACATTGTACTTACCTCAAATGCATGTTTATTTATGTGTTTGGGGGAGAGAAGACGAACAGGTTGGTGATGGTTTCGAGGAGGACTTTGATGACGACGTTTGAAGACGCCGGAGTTGAAGACTCTTATTTATTTTGTTCCCTTCATTTATGCTATTTCATAGACTTGGATTAGTTGGATGTAATAGTTATCTTAGTAGCATTGGATTTCGTTGATTTCTTTTGAATGTAATAAGCATTACATTTTCTTTCTACCTTTAGTGATTCTTATTCTTTAATGTTTGGAAAATTTACCCGAGTCTTTTAGCTTCCGTTTGCTTTAATTTGATACGACGTAGTAGAGGCTTACGTGTAAAATGAATTTAATTTATTTTATACGTGCCGAACGTTTCGATTTCCGGATAAGGACTCGGTGTCCGGGAACGGGCGTTATGGTTGGTATCGAGAGAAGCGTTGCCTTGCTTTACTAGGCTTTTCCTTAAGATAAGTTCTTAGACCACTTAGTGACATTCTGATCTCCCTTGATCTCTCAGGATGGTAGTAACCCGAAGAGGTGTTTTTGGAGTTGGGAGTTCTAGAGTTGTACCAGAGGCTAGACAGAATCTGAATGAAGCAACGGTTGTTGGAAGGGTGAAGAGTTGATCAGCTAAGACTTCTTTAGAATCAGGAACTACCTCAGAATGTTGGTTCTCTTGTACAAAAGGATGTTACCTTTGTGGAGATAAAGGACATATTGCAAAAGTTGGTCCTATAAGAGGTATTTGAAGGAATCAAGGAAAACCATTGAAGAAGTGAAAGTTAACCAACAAAGGTGTTTTCTTTGGGACTTGATCATACCGAGCATCTTTTAGTTTGTTTATTTACCTTAAGTACTTTATGACATGAATCAATTCACGTTGAAAAAGTGCAAAAGTTAATGAACCGACTTTTAGATACGTCAGTAATGGACAACTTAGCTATACTAACTATCAATAGCATGAGAGGTTGAAGGTTTTGGTACTAAGAAAGATAGCTAAGTAAGATAAGCTTACCTTTCAACCAATAGGAAATCTTGCGGACACCATCCGGGTAGGTATCTATAGAGGGTTGTTCGTTGGTTAGAATTTGTTTCATTGGTCAAGAGTTGGTTTTGGGTTTGGAAAGTTGTAGATCTTCGGTTCTTGGGTTGGTTAGATCAAGTGGTTGTTGAAGATTCAAGTTTGATCAAGTGAAGCTTCTGTTTGAGTGAGAGATGAAGAGAGAATGTGCTAAGGAACTTAAATGGTGTGTTTATAATGAAGGGTGTTAAAGTTTTAGAAAGTGACAAAATATGGTTAATTCTTTGGGTTCAGCGCAAAGGAGTAATCACCCACCAACCAAAGTAACAGGGGAAGTGGAATATGGAATGGTTAGTGAGTTGTCAGAATTTTACAGCCTATACGGAAAGGAATATGAGTATTATATAAAGCAAAAATGTTTAGATAATGGAGTTTTCAGGTGGTGTAAAAATTTTGGAAATTTTGGACGAGAGGAAGTTGGTCAAAACCAAGTCTCTTGGTGTGTGTGAGTCGTCGAATTTCCAGATTTTTACCCCTGAGTTGAGTTGCAGATTGTGAATAAACGGAAAATAATTTAGACATGGTTCCAAGACAAGATTCATAGACAGGAGAGTCCTCTGCAACATGTCAAAAATTCAGGTCATTTGAAGATGTTTAGCCTATTAAGAACAGAAGAATAAGTGAAGTTGTCACTGCAGAATTTCTGGACAGAGTGTCTGATAGTAAAGTGGACTTTCTGAACAAACCGTGTGGATTATGAAGTTGATGCGATTATTGCGAAGAGAGGAATTGTAGATAAGACTTATAGAGATAATGTTTACAGGCCTAGTAAGAAGCGTCACCCTATAATTTCAGCGGTTAAGGCTATAAGAGCTTGTCAGAAAGGCTGTGAAGGCTACTTGTTGTACGTGATGGATGTGGAACAGCGAAGCCCGAAAGTTAAGGAGACCCTCAGTAGTCAAGGAATATCCTGAAGTGTTTCGGAAGAGTTACCGGGAACATGCCGGATAGAGAGATCGGTCGAGATCAAGTTGATACCAGGAGCGACACAGGTTGCCAAGGCACCATATAGAATGGCGCCGGCTGAGTTGAAAGAGTTGAAAGCTCAGCTTAAGGACATGCTCGAGAGGAATATAATTCAGCCTAGTACTTCACCTTGGGGAGCCCCAGTGTTGTTTGTTAAGAAGAAAGACGGTAGCATGAGGATGTGCATAGACTACAGAGCGTTGAACAATCTGACCATCAAGAATAAGTACCCTTTGCCAAGGAGTGATGATTTGTTTAACCAATTGCAAGGCAAGAGAGTGTTTTCCAAGATTGATCTCAGGTCGGGATACCATCAGTTGAAGATCAAGGTAGCAGATATACCGAAGACGGCTTTCAGTACGAGGTATGGACATTATGAGTTCTTAGTCATGCCTTTTGGACTCACTAATGCTCCATCTGCATTTATGGATTTAATGCAGCGTGTTTTCATGCCATACTTGGACAAGTTTGTGATAGTGTTCATAGATGACATTCTAGTATACTCCAAGGATGAGAAAGAACATGAAGAACACTTAAGGATAGTGTTGGAGAATTTGAAGAAGAATCAGTTGTATGCTAAGTTTTCCAAGTGTGACTTTTGGTTGAATCAAGTGAGTTTCTTGGGTCATGTCATTTCTGGAGATGACATTAAGGTTGATCCGGCAAAGGTTGAAGCAGTTGAGAAGGTTGAAGCAGTTGCGGGGATGGCACATGATTCTATTATAAAGTGTGCAGGTGTGGGAGATATTAGTTTGGAGACATCTAGCGGTACCAGACTAATTCTCAGAAAAGTTAAGCATATTCCAAATATCCGATTGAATCTGATTTCCGTTGGCAGACTGTGTGATGATGCGTGACGATACAAAAATCGTCTTCTTCTACCTTAAGGTTCTTACTCTTGGTGATAGCTTGGAGAAACTCTCAGAATATGAAGAGCAAAGCGAGGGGATTTGTTTAGGGTGATTTAGACTGCACTTGAGATGTTGTCTCTCAAACTGCCTACGTATCCAACTGTTGAATTAGAATCAAGTCTTCGTAGTTCCTTAGGGATAATTTATATAGATGGGCTTATGCCCATGGGTTTGTGTGTGGCGTGTCTATGATGGACACTGATCAACGTGTTCCCTAAGGAAAAGATTATGTTTAGTAAATCTCCTTGATTTTAGGAGGTTATATTCGCGTTAAGTGATAAGGATTGGAGCCTTTATGGCTTAAGATTCTCTTGTGGTTATCTGATTATTACACGCGTGAAGAATAAGGTAAATTATGGGTTCATGTCGGATCGAGCCAGATAGTTGGGGCCGACTTACAGAGGTCGGGAACGATGGCCGGAGTCCCATCACTACGGAGTCGTACACGTCAGCTTATTCAAAATGTCCGATCATCCGAGGTTCGGTTCAAGACCCCAGATTCATTAGAGGATGAGGATCCGATCTACTTGCGGGTCGGACATGCGAGGACGGACCCTGAGCCCTGGGCTTGGAGGTTATGAAGCTGGTAGCCGATCCCCCCGGGTCCATTACTAGGAAGTGAAGTACGGTTTCTCTCTCTTCGTCAAGTGCTGAGCCACCAAGGAGGTGCCACGTGGGTAATCCCATTTTCTGGGAGCATCAATGCGTATGACAGTTTATTTTCACGTGTTACGTGGAAACTCACAAATGGGTTTTCAGTTGTTGCAAGAGGTATGAAATCCTCTACACTTTTCTTGACTCAAGCAAAAGTTATTATTGATATGGCTAATGCAGTGGAGTCGCATGATGAGACCGACGGTCAAAGCGTCGATATTTTAGATCAAACAAAGTAACCACCGTCCACTTCTTTTATGCTTGTTGTTTAAACGAAGTCGATCCTGGTGAAAAGAAAATAAATTTGAATTCCGCTGCGTTGCCACGTAGATTTCCCAACATGGCTTGTGCCCTAGGCCTGCGTGGGCCGTGTCCTTGGTGGACTGCGGTTTCGTGTTCCCTAAGGAAGAGATAATTATGGTTTAATCTCATTAACTATAGGAGATAATCTCGGTGGTTTGAATATCGAATAACATCATTTATGGCCAATGATTCTTTCCGTGTTTATCTAGCTAATTATGCACGTGGGAAATTTGGTCCGAAAAGAACTCAGGCCGACCTGTGGGGCCCGACCTGAGAAGGCTGATCTATTGTACTTTGGCCGACCTGCAGAGGTCGGGGAGGATGGCCGAGCTGGGCTCAGCTCGGATTCTTGGGGCTTCTTGCCCTTAAAGTGGACTTTCTATATCTTTATTTATTGTTAAATTACGGTGGGGATGTGCTAACCCGACTTCCGTCATTAGAATAAATCGCCTTTAAAATGTTTTATACCGCTTATTTTAGAATAATTTTTTTGATTCGCGCCGCTTATTTTTAAGCAGTATGTAAGAAAAAACGATGGTGTCACCCTTTGTGTTTGGATGATTGTAGAGGAGAAGAATTATGACGGCGGAGTGATTTGAGAGGTATACCAAGTGGAGGGGTGTGATTAATTCTTACATACCCTCTCACACAAAATAGATGTGTATAGGTATGACATGAATCGATTACATTTCTACATTTTGTATACCTCTAAACAAGCTCCTCACCATAACTCTTCTAGTCTAATTGTAGAGTAGTAATACCAATATACCGATTACCAATGTTCTCGAAAGACACGTGGTTACATGTTTTGAAAGGAAGGTAAGAACGTAGGTTCCACGTTAAGGCGGTAATAGAGAAGCTTTTGATTAACGATGTTTCCCTTTAACTTAACTTCACCCTTACTACCTTTACTTATCTAACTTCGTTCATCATTACGTTTTCATTCAACAAAGTAATATTTCTTCTTCTACTTCTTCTTAATAATTTCTACAATACAAAAACGCGTTCTCTTCGCTTTTTGGCTTTGTATTGTTCCTTTCTTCTCCTTTCAAACCATATAAATACCGCCTCAACCCCTTTCTTCCATTCACCAAACACTGGAACCCTCTTCTATTTATCTCTCTAAAAAAGAATTCATGGCTTCCAACGTCTCCTTCTCCTTTGTCTTCTTCATTTTCTTCACTTTTCTTCACCTCTCTTCTCAAGCAAAGCATACCCACAAAAAGCTCTCTTCTTTTTCGCTGTCTTTCCCCTTAACTTCAGCTCCCCTGTCTAGCAATCCTGCAAATTCCAATCCCAATGTTCTCTCTTCTCTGGTGAGTGCTCCTGCAACAAAAAATGAGAAACCTACGGTGCAGTCATATAATTATAAATCCACTTTTAAATATTCAATGGCTCTGGTTGTTTCTCTGCCTATTGGGACGCCGCCACAGAACCAGAAGATGGTTCTAGATACCGGGTCTCAGCTATCTTGGATTCAATGCCACGGTAAACCCCCAGCTCCGAGAAGGCCGCCACCGCCGCCTCCTACGACGGCGTTCGATCCTTCACTGTCGTCTACGTTCTATGTTCTTCCATGTACGCACCCTCTGTGCAAGCCACGGGTTCCCGATTTTAGCCTTCCTACTTCGTGCGACCAAAACAGGTTATGCCACTACTCTTATTTCTATGCCGATGGGACTTTGGCTGAGGGTAATTTGGTTAGTGAAAAGTTTACGTTCTCAAATACCCAAAGTACCCCTCCTTTGATACTTGGTTGTGCTACTGGCTCAACAGAGGACAATGGCATTTTGGGGATGAACCTTGGGCGGCTTTCGTTCGCCTCTCAAGCTAAGCTACAAAAGTTCTCTTATTGTGTACCGTTTCGTCAAGGCCCGACAACCCAAATGCCCACCGGGTCATTTTACCTGGGTCAAAACCCGAATTCTAAAACTTTCCAATATATAAATCTGTTGACTTTCCCTGAAAGTCAACGCTCCCCTAATTTTGACCCTTTAGCCTATACCGTTGGATTAACAGGTATCCACATGGGCGGGAAGAGGTTGAACATATCCGAAACTGTTTTCCGGCCTGACGCCAGCGGTTCGGGTCAGACGATTATCGACTCGGGTACTCAATATACGTTCTTAGTAGATGAGGCGTATAATAAGGTGAGGGAAGAAGTTGTGAGGTTGGCGGGTCCTAAACTAAAACAAGATTACGTGTACGGTGGATCATTAGACATGTGTTTTGATGGGAGTCCGATAGAAATCGGACGGTTGGTAGGGGACATGGTGCTTGAATTTGAAAAGGGTGTACAAATCTGGATTAATAAAGAACGGATTATTGACGATGTGGGTGGTGGTGTGCATTGTCTAGGAATTGGACGGTCAGAATCTCTTGGGGTGGCAAGTAATATCATTGGAAATTTTCATCAACAAAATCTATGGGTAGAATTTGATCTTGCAAACCGAAGAGTGGGCTTTGGTCGAGCCGATTGTAGTAGATCCGTTTAAATTCTCATGCAAAATAGTATTGTGCTGTGTTTGTACATATTAATTTTGTGTAGTGGTTAAAATAAAATATAGATAAATACGGTGTGATTATGCATGCATGTGTCACAAATAGAGTATTGTTACTGTGCAGTCTAAGTTAATTATCACGTATTGTGGTAAGTTTTGGAACGTGTATAATATAAGTTGTAGTAATTAATACAGTACACAAAAACAAAAAAAACAAAAAAACTGTTTTTTTACATTTATTTTTTATATGATCCGTGTTTGTTTATTCTGATATTTACTTTATTCTGATATTGCACTGTGTTCACCGTGGATCCCCCGTGCTCGTTTAGCCTTTGTTATTACTACTTTTCATTTATATCAACTTTTTGTGTGTATGTATATGTTTGGTGTCAAATTTTGAATTCAATTTAAGTGTCTCATACACTAAAAAAAAAATTTAAAAAAAAGTTAAGGGTCTTTTTCATAATTCATACTCAGAAGAAACTTGTTCACCTGGTTTTGAAACAGCTGTCCATATTTTTACGTCAATACAAAAGCTAAATAATTAGGATGTGAACTTCAGCATATCAATAAAATAATAAGTATATAATTTTTTTTAAAAAAATTATATCACATCTATATTTGTTTTTAACTTATGAATATACTAGTAGTTGTCAAAGTTGAACCGGATACTGATAGTGATAAAATTAATATTTAGAAAGAAAAAAAAAGTTAAAACCAAAGTCCTTGAAATGTTGGAAGGTGGGTCCCGACCCGATTCAGAAAGTTGCGTGGACGGTCACGGTTTATTTAAAGTTGATGGGCAGAGTGAATGTGATGACGCAGACTAATTACTACTGCCAGCTGGAGTATGTTCAATTCAGTCAGACAACCGTGAGTTATTACTTCAATAAATAAGTAAAAATAAATAAATTGATTCAAGTGGATTTGAATTTTGAATATCGGATTGTATTTTAACCGAGCGTTAGGTTTTAGTATTAGAGCGTAGAAGTTACTGTACTTTTTTTTTTCCTTAGTTTTAAAAGTATTTATTCAATCATACTCTCGCATTCATCTCAATAGTAAGATTGTCGTTATAACACTTCATTACTTTATCACTGAGTCAAGACTTTGGAGAGATCTACCCAAAAAAAAAAAAAAAAGACTTTGGAGAGGATTCTTTAGTAAAAATTGAATCGGGCATGTGATATTCCATATTAGATGTGGGGGAAAACATATTATTACCTTATAAATGTTAAACATAAAGGTCTTGTCAATTGGTGTTATCTATTTTAAGTCAAGTGATGACGATAAGTTTAAGAAATGTGAGATCTTTTATTACTTACTTGTATTACAAGATCAGGGAGTGCCGTGGTGACGAATCCAGAGACAATCACGACGACGCACTTTAAAGTCCTCTGATAGGGACAAGTACACTAGTTGCTTCTAAGGAGGAAGAATGTGATATATAGGGACTAGTACGCTAGTTACTTCGATAGAACGAGTTATAACATGCGTTTTGACAGACCGAGTCTTATCAGGAATCGAAAGCGTTAAGACGCGCGTAATATTAAATAAATAATATTACACGTAGTTCTACTACGTCGTATCAAATAAAAGAAACGGAAGCCTAAAAAGACTGGGTTTTTTTTTTTCAAACAACCAAGAAATAAATCAAGAACTAAGAAGAAATGTAATATTATTACATTGGAAAATGAAACCAACGAATCCAAAATATACGAATTCCAAAATGCTAACAATAAACTACAAAATCCAATAATAATCCAAATCTAGAAATAAACAAAGAAATTAATAATAATTAATCAAAGTCTTCAACTCCGCGCCCTCAAACGTCGTCATCAAAGCTCCTCATCGAACTCATCATTTACCTGTTCGTTTTCTCTCTCCCCAAACACATAAATAAACATGCATTTGAGGTAAAGTCTGATGTATAAAAGTAAGTAAGTAAGGTTTACAATATAATTAAGGTTTATTATTAAAAGATTTGCCTTATCGGAGACCGACTCGATCAGGTTCACTACATGCCATCGACACGTCGTGACTATACGCTTCTAACTTAACTTATCTTTTGTTACATCATTACTCAAGGACACAATGCATAGTGAAAATTCCACCACGAGATATACTTGCCAACCACGGTGATTAGCACCGGTAGTCCCGGGATCTCCCCGGTATGCATATACGTTCAATGGATTTCCTCCACTACCCTTCAACCTTTTGAGCCAGTAGCGTTGTCCTCCTTTTATGAACGTATTACATCGCCGATTTGAATCAGTGCCTAACCAAGAATAGATGACGTTTTAGCTTTTACTACACTTATGTAATTATTAATGTGAATTAACTAGTCACCTAAGTGTTTTCAGAATAATACTCACCTTATCAGCTCTACTCCCTCACTTAGACAACTAGACATCACATCCTATCAATTACACAGACAATGATGAACCCTAGTTCATCAAAGCACAAGCTCTTTCATGCCCTTCCGACGGATCGAACTTCAACTCCCTTTAAGAAAGTACATTCGGTGTTTTAAGCGAACGAATCGAAACTCAATCGGGCTTGTTCATATTTAATTAGGGTTATTAAATCATGAATTTAGGTTTAAAAATTCAAAACATAGCTTAAAACAACATTACATAGAAAACTGGGGCAATGCGTGCGCATTACTCTAGAATGCGTGTGCATCCCTGCTGCACTTATTCTAAGCAATCCTGCATCAGGAATGCGGGCGTATTGCTAACCAATGCGTATGCATCCTACGCAGAAAAAGCCCTAAAACCTGTTCTTCAACCCTTAACGATCTCTACTGGAATCTAAACATCTTGCACATGAATTATAGCAGAAAAACAGTAGAAAAACATGTCTTTTAAGATCCAAAACAAAACTTAATCCTTAAACATCATCTAAGCTTAAAAGTTGATACAGTATGCATCCAAAACATGATATATTCTACTCTAAACCACAATTAGATTGTAGGAAGAGCTTCTTACCTTTAGCAAGCTTATTCCAACAGCAAAACTCAGAGAAAGCAATGGCTAAACCGATCTTTCTCTTATCAAAGCTTCAACTTTCGCAATCAAAGCGTTGCCTTCTTCACAACGATTCCGGCATTTCTACTCGATTTGAAAACCGTCAAGAATTGCTTTAACAGCCGATTGAAAAACTCTCAGCCCTAATTTTTTGCTCACACACACAGAGAGTATATTGGAGGTGGAGAAAATCTGATTTCTAGTAGGTTATAAGAATTGTGGGGATTTATTTTCTTAAATAGAAAATCCCAAAAAAAGAAGATAAAGATCTTATTTTCTTCCTTTATAATAAGATAAATCCCAAAAAAAGGATAAAGATCTTTTTTTTTTAGGGTAAAAGGGAGAATTCATATTAAGTCAGCTAAACAAGCTGAGAGAATAGAGTTAGGGGGGATTTTCCCCAATTACAACAATTAGGCGAGTTCGTATTTAACGAAAACCCCAAATTAGCAAGAAGATCAGCCGATCTATTACATTCACGATTGATAAAGGTAAATTTGCAAGAATGAAAGTTTCTACTCAGCAATCTAATTATGGTGGCAAGGGATTCAATCGGTGAGTAGTCCTCGCAGTCAGGTCTTGAGTTTAATCTTGCAATACAATTCAAATTGTCAGATTCCACTTCCACATCTCCATTCCAGATTTTTGATAGTTCTTGAAGTCCAAGCCAAACAGCCTTCATCTCTGCATATTCGATTGATTCCACCGGCCCTTGGAAGAAAGAGATGGCCGAGAGAATGGCCCCGTTATGGTCTCTAAAGATTGCTCCCGCAGAACCGGACCCAGAGATGAAGCCAGCGTCAACATTAGCTTTGATGCAGTTGGGCTTCGGTAATGACCAGTTGGTGGGGAATGGAGCAAGCATCTTCGGGTCAAGATCAAGTCGTTGAGCAGATTGGTATGCCACCAGGAGAGTTTCTGCTTGGATCAAAATTTTAGAAGAAGTAGGGAGTTTGCCGTCAAAAACAGTACCATTACGAGTCAGCCAAATGAACCAGAGAAGCATGCAAATTAATTCTGCGTTGTCAGTCCAAGAATCACGAAGCAGAAGGCAGAAATCAAGAAAGGAGTTGTGTTTCAGTCTGGCAAGGTTGTGGAAATTCGGGTGCGAGGTCCAGAAGCATTTGATCCAAGAGCATGTGAAAAAGCAATGGGACCAAGACTCTTCAGAAGAGTGACAAATTTGGCAGAATCCATTCGTTATCTTCCTTAATTTGAGGTTCACACCAATAGGGAGGGAATTGGAGGCTAATTTCCATAAAAAATATCGGACTTTTGGAGGGACTTGTAATCTCCACAGGTAACTCCAAGTATTCCTTTGGGTATTTGGGTTTGAGGTTTCACCTTTGCTGTTCTTTCGAAGCTAAGAATTTAGGGCAGTCTTGTAGCCTGATTTAACAGTGTAGGTGCCTTTAGGGTTAAAATGCCATAGGAGCTTGTCCTGGGTTGGAGAAGGGTCAATAGAAATTTTAAGGATATGGTCAATGTCAACAGGGGAAAAAAGGTGTTCAAGGATGGGTAGATTCCATTGGTTAGTGGTGATTAGTTGGTTAACAGTGGTGAGACTTTGTGTCAAAGAAGGGTGTGGTGCTGTGATTTTGAAGGTGGTTTTTGAGGGTATCCAAGGGTCTGTCCATATGTTGACATGATTACCACTTCCAATTTTCCATCTCAGACCTGTTTTCAAAATAGATTTGCCAGCATTAATACTTCTCCAAACGTAGGAGGATATGGACTTAGGGGCGGCATCCAAAAAAGAGAGTTTTTTATGATACTTGAATTTCAATATGTCCGCCAGTAAGGAATGGGGGTTTGAGACAATTCTCCAACTTTGCTTGGCAAGCAAGGACAGGTTGAAAAGTTCAAGATTCTTGAAACCTAATCCTCCCAAGTTTTTTGGTTTGCAAATTGTTTCCCAGGAAAGCCAGGCAACTGATTTTTTGTCGGGATTATGGCTCCACCAAAATCTCCTTATCATCCCAAGAATATCGTTTAGGAGTTTATTTGGAGGGAGGAAGCATTGCATGACATAGGTAGGTATAGCTTGAATGACTGCTTTGATAAGGACTTCCTTCCCTGCCTCAGTAAGGTACATAGTCTTCCAACCATTCAATTTCTTCCAAATTCTATCCTTAATGTATTTGAAGATGTCATATTTGGACCTGCCAATAAGGAAAGGTAGCCCAAGAAACTTTCCATTAGGTGTACCAACTGGAATGGAGAGTTCATGGAGGATAGACTGTTTTAAACGGTCCTCAATGTGCTTGTTAAAATAAGCATTGGACTTCTGCAGGTTAACTTTTTGCCTTGAAAGACCCTCATAAGTCTGGAGAATTCCGGTGATTTCTATAGCATTGGCTGTTGAGGCTTTAGCAAACAATATACAGTCATCAGCAAAGAGAAGGTGTGAGAGATGGGGGCCCTGTTTTCCAAACCTAAAAGGTTGGATGTTTCCTGTTAAAATGGCATGGTTGAAAAGGGCAGAGAGGCCTTCTGAACAAATGATAAAAAGGAAAGGGGACAAGGGGTCCCCTTGCCTAATCCCTCTTGTAGGTTTAAAGGAAATGGAAGGTTGGCCATTGAGAATTACTTGATAGGAGACAGTAGTAACACATTCCATGATGAGATTGATGAACTGATTAGGATATCCCATTTTAATTAGTATGCCATGGAGATAATTCCACTCAATTCGATCAAAGGCTTTCATCATATCAAGCTTAATGGCCATTAGGTTCTTGCTGAGGTTAGTGTTAAGGTTTAAGGTGTGGAAGGCTTCAAAGGAAATGAGGGCATTGTCAGTAATGAGTCTGCCATGGAGGAAGGCACTTTGAGAATGGTCAATGATTGGTTCAAGGGTTTTTTTTCAATCTGTTGGCTATGGTTTTGGCTATAATTTTATAGATGGTATTGCTGAGGGAAATAGGCCTAAAGTCTTTGAGATGGTTGGCTTTGGGAATTTTAGGGATCAAGGCAATGTGGGTGTCATTTAAAGCATGGAATTTTTCACCGTCGTTCAGGACTTTGAGGATAAAGGGAACAAGATCAGCCTGGTAAACATGCCAATGCTTTTTGAGGAATATGGCTTGCATGCCATCAGGTCCTGGGCTTTTCCTACCTGGAAGTTGATTCAGGGCCTGAAGGATTTCATTCTCAGTAAAGGGCTCATTCAGGAAGGCTAAATCGTCAGCTTTAATTTGAGACATAGGTAATTGGTCCAAACAGTTAGTGATTGATCTCTGATCGTTGGTACCTGCAGAAGAAAAAAGATTAGTATAAAAGACTTTTGCAAGATCCAGCATTTCCCCTTGATCAGTTATTGAGCCCCCAGATTCTGTAATGAGTTCCATGACTGTATTTTTCTCCTTTCTTCTTGAGGCCTGCTTGTGGAAAAAAGATGTGTTTTTATCCCCTGAGGCAAGCCAATTGCATCTCCCACGTTGTTTCCAATAATCATCCTGCATATTTAAAAGTACCTCAAGACTTTGCATTAATTCCTTTTCCTTTTGAACATCGAAATTTGCACATTGTTGAAGAGCTGTTAGGCAGTCCTGCTTAAGAGTTATATGCTTTGCCAGATTGCCATACTTCTGCTTGCTCCAAGTGCAGAGAGCTAACTTGACTTGTTTAATGCCTTGCGCAAATTCCTTGTCTGTTTGATGGTTTTTAAGATGCCAAACTTCATTAGAAATGTTCAAGGATTCTGGATCATGGAGCCAAAAGGGGTCAAATCTAGGAATGGGTTTACTTTTTGGTTTTTTAGGATGAGTGGAAGAACCGTCGGAGATCAAGATGGGTACATGGTCACTTCTAGAAGCTGATAGGTGTGTAATCACATAGTTGGGAAAAATATTAATCCATTCAGGATTAGCAACTGCTCTATCAAGTCTAGCACGGGTTAACTTCTTTGGCCTTTTATTGTTCCAAGTGAAGGGTGCTCCAGAGAAACCCAAGTCAAAAAGATCACATTCAATGAGTGCATTCCTAAAATTGTCCATAAGATACCTGGGCCTCATAAAGTTGCCAGTTTTTTCAGATGGCTGCAAAATTTCGTTGAAGTCTCCAGCACATAGCCAGGGTTGAGTGACAGTTGAGTGAATTCGTTTAAGGAGAGTCCAAGATTCATGGCGGTTAGAATGGTAGGGAGAGCCATAGAAGCCTGTAAAACGGAAGATGAGGTTATTGTAGGTAATAAAAGAGTCAATGTGACCAGGAGAGGAGTTGATGATCTGTACAGAAGTTGAGTCGTTCCACATGAGAGAGAGCCCACCTCTAGTTCCAATACTGTTAACATGGTAACCAGAGGCAAACCCTAATTGAATTCGAATTATGTTCATTGCATTGGCTGAAAGCTTTGTTTCTGAGAGAAAGAGAAGGAAGGGAGAAGAGACCGAACCCAATATTTCATTTTCGCAAAATGACACGTCTGCCCTTTCCCGAAAATCGGAATATTACACGAGTACTCTAGTTGCTTCTAACTTCTAAGGGGGAAGAAATATGTAATATCTACATTGGATGTGGAGAGAGTACATCACCATCTTATAACTGTGAAACATAAAAATCTTATCAATTTGGGTTAACTTTTTTAGACCAAATGAGGATGGCGGGTCTAAGCAGTTGACCGGATATTTATATGGCTCACTTAGCGCTATCAGACCCATATTCTGAGGGCGTTACATGATCATTCGCTTGGTAGCATTAATATATTTTATCGTATAACCTAATAATTATGAATAGCAATAGTTTCTGCCTATATCCTAAAAAACAATCAAGGACGACCCAGGGAAAATGCATTTAGTATAGAACCTCGTATAACATAAGGACGACCCATCAAATAAAAACCCAAAAAAACCATATTAAATTAAATCTGGTAGATGATGCATGTATTTTGGATGTTTCCTAATAAAAGTTGTTTTCCTTTTTAGGAAAAAATTTAACATCTCGTAAAAACTAAAAATATATATATTATAAATTTTGTACTGGAAAAAAATTAGACGGCTTTTATTGGCATCACGAAAATACTCACGGTACCACGATTACTCTCGGCACTCTATAAATTACTCCTGGCACCACATTGAACATTTTTATTATTTTGAACAACATAACATCAGTGTGTGATCGACGCCCGCTTATGATGACGATCGTCATCGCAGACCGACGTTGGTTTTCAATCCCAACGTCAGTGACACTAAGTTAAATGTACTCAGAATATTTGGAGGAATTGAATACATTTCACTAATCAAAGCTAAGCTATAAATAGCTGACGATGCTAAATAACGCACCACCAGTGAATTGAGGCCACGTGTAATCTAAGGATGAGCTGTAAGAGATCGAAATGGCTAAATATGAATAAAAGGTGGTATTTTTAGTGTATTATGCATTTGAGTCCAAGAATGAATCTTGGATTGCCTACGATCTCATGTCCGAAAGTCAGGAATCAGCGCTACGTAGTTCTCGGAGCTATGTATTTATAGGCACATGTCCTTTTCGCCTTCTAAATTTAGGCGGTTTGGTACATTGGCGTAAATACCCTTTAATGGGCCTTGCCTCCTTACCCAAGAAACCTATTAAAAAGTGGGCCCATGGCCTGGGACGTAACTCTATGGTATCGTCTCGATGCACACCGATGTAGATGTCCGATGTCGGACACTTGTGGAACCTCCACGAACAATGGCCTTCACTTTGGCGTATCCCAAATCGACTCGACGTGACCACCAACACAGACTTTTCCACATGCCAATTTGGGCCAATCATAAAATCCCACGTGGAGGAGTAAATCCTCGTATCATCATAAGCCCCAGGATCGGAAGGAAGCTCATCTCGAATCGCCGAGGTCGGATCGAAAATTTGAATAACCTTTCTAACACGCGTGGTGTTTTTAGGCGGGAGAACAATTTGTCACTCTTAATTGGTATATAGCGGTTACTGAGGATGACGCCACACTATCGGCATTAATTGGTGTAGAAGCGGCGTCCTTAATGGGCCACGTGGAGATTTTGTCCTTGATTCTCGCGCTGTATAAGCTATAACTGCCACCATATCGCCCTTTCAAATCACTTTGAAGATTTTGTTTATTTATAAGGAGCCCAAGATCTTGAAGCCTCCCGTTTGCCATTCTTTGCTTTTGTTCTATCAGAAAAACCGCAAGTAAGCCCTAATTCCTTCAAATTCTTTTACATCTTTTATTTCTTGCATCTTTTGTTAAGTCCATGTCTAGTAGCGAGAGCGACTCACAAAAACAGGGAAGAAAGCGTATGCGTGGTAGAAGAAGAATCCACAGAGGAAACCATATCTGGCGCCCATTGTCTTCGGTGAGAGGGCTACTGGTGGTGAAGAAGAAAGAGAAGGAGGAGGAGAAGAGGAATCGTCTTCTCGACCCGAGCAAGCGTCAAACGAGAATGAAGGGCCAAGGGCCATATGGTTGCATGTCCAATCTTACTCCAGAAAAAGCCAAGGTCATTTGCCTCCGATATGGCATTCCCTACTCTTCTGAACATATCAAAGTATCGCACGGGCAGTATCAGTTCGCCTGTGACCCTCCCCCTTTGTTCTGCGCCATTTACGAAGCGCAATTAAAGGAGGGACTTCGGTTTCCTTTTGACCCGTGCCTAATCGCTGTTCTTCAACACTATAAGATCTGTGTCACCCAGCTCGCTCCTAACGGGGTCCGGAGCGTAATGGGTTTTGTGCTGGCGTGTCGAATCGCCAAGGTCGAGTTCTCAGTTCGACTTTTCCGTCAATACTATGCCTTATCGAGCTTGCAGGACGCGGGGTGGTACACATTTCAGAAGCGTCCTTTGACATCGGAATTTGTGAGAAAGGTGACCTCGTCTCAAGGCGACTGGAAGCCTAATTTTTTCTTTATCCGGCACGGGCTAATTGACATCGACATTCACACCTGGTACAAAAGGCCGCAGAAATGGCATGACCGACTCGACTCGGACGTCCCCAAAGGGTGTGGGGCCCTCGAGATGGTTCATCCTGACATTGCCACACGAAACCTGCATTCACTGTATCCCTATGCCGATATCGAGACGGCCGGTCCAGGCGCCTATCTCGAACTTGATGAGGACGTTCGTCTTTTATGTAGGACCTTTATGCATTCTGTCGAGCCGTAACACTTCATTTTGTACTTTATTTATATTCATTTTATATCGATTGTATCCTGACGTCGATCCCTTTCTTTTCTCAGTGGAACATTTCTCGAAGATGGATGCCCTGGGCAAGATGCCCGACCCGAAGAAAACCGATCCTAAGACAATTCAAAAGCTGGTAGGGATTATACCGAAGAGTCCGCACTGAGCCGGGATCCGCCACGCAATCTCCGGAGGGGTGAGGACTCCTGCTCGAGCTCCCACACCCGCATCTGTGTCAGATATTTTGAGGGATCATCCGGATGAAGCTCTGGCGGCGGGACAGACTGAGGCGGACCTCGTCCCAAGGAAACGACAGAAGACAACGGCTCTGAAGCACGGAGTCGGAAAAGAGCCCCGTCATCTCCCTCCTCAGGGCCCAGGGGGGGTCGAGGCCCTTCCCGCCATGAGTCTGGCCGAGATGGAGGCCATGACTCCTGAGGAGTTGAGTGATTACCATCTGAAAATCATCCGAGCTGTAAGTTTTTACATTCTTCGTTCGACCACCGTGGCTTGATCATTAATTCCATTGTCAATTTCGGATCTCGAATTAATTTCAAATTGTTTTGATAGGCTCGGTTAACAACTAAGGTGGCCATCAGTAGGATTGAGACTCCCTCTGCCGTCGTGGAGGAACAAAAAGAGACTATAGCCAAGCTTACCGCCGACATCGAAAAGCAGAAAGCCAAAATTGACAAGCTCGACGATCGGCGCGCGTCAAGCTTGAGTCCGAGTTGGCTACCTCCGAGATGAGTTATTAAAGCGCGCGCAGGATGCACGGTATTAAAGATTCCGAGCAGGCCAAGATGAAATCGGAGCTGGCAAAGGTGAAATCAGACCTTGACGGGGCGATCAAGGATCGTATCGGACTACAATCTCTCCTTGACGGTCTAACGAGTCGCATGGAAAGAGCTAAGTTGGACTTCTGTCCTCTAAAAAGAGCTCGAACGACGACACTATTGATGACTCAAGGCATGAAGGGGATTCACCATGGCTCTTGACCAGGTGAAAGAGATTGACCCGAACTTTGATATATCCGCCGTGGCGAAGCCTTACTGTCACGATCTCGAAGCCGTCCCCTCGTTACGGAGATACATCGATGAACTCCAGGCGGCGTCTCCTTGTATGCAAAGTATGTTACCTCTACCTTGAAAGGTGATGAAGCAGGAGATGTCGAGTCGGAGGAGCGAGCTGACCCCGATGTTCCGACCTCAGACCAGCCCCCCGCTTAATGCTAACTTTTCTTATTCGATCTGGTTGTAATAACATTTATGTTTTTACTTGTCTAAACTCGTATTTGGTTATTTCGATTCCGTAAACTTGACATTTCAATTTGCATTTTGATCTTTGAATCTGAATCTATGCTTTTCACTGAATGTCTTTTGTTTCTTATTGATCGTTTATTCAGGGTGTAGTCCTTTTGAACTTAATTCCCTTGAAAATGTTGTCTTATGGGGTGTAGTCCTTCGGACTTAATTCCCCTGCTGGCCCCTCGAAGTGTGGTAGGAGTTCATGACTCGTAGTACACTTGAGTATGAGTCGACCTAGCATTGTGCTGCCTTATCGGCTTGACTTGGCTTTTTGGTCGGAGCTCGATTCGTCTATCCTGCCTTGTCAGGCTTATAAAGACGTCGAATTGAGAAGTCCGTACTCGACTGTTGCACATCATGGTGCTTTTGATCGAGCACATCGTGGTGCTTATGATCGAGCCGAGTTAGGGATCCATCGTGGGATCTGCCGACTGCTTAGCATCGTGGCTTACTGGCATGTCGGAAGTGATATAAGCATTGTCAGTGACTTGGCTTCATTCACTATTTTTGTTTTAACTCCATCGTGTCGATGGATCGTAGCCCGGAAGTGATATAAGCATTGTCAGTGACTTGGCTTTATTCACTATTTCCTCCGGCTTCATCGTGTCGAGGTGATATAAGCATTGTCGATGACTTGGCTTTTTTCACCGTATAGCGCTGAGTTGTTCGGGTCGGAGAATTGATGTCGCGGTCGATTATTGCGTAATTAAAAAGAAAAAGAAAGCATGCTTAATAAAAGGAATCGAAATATATCGTCATATCGACCTATTACAATTGATGAGAGTAGAACTGCAAAAGTCATGAGAATAAGAAATAATTTAAACATAATATTTTTCGAGGTTGGTGGCATGCCAAGTTCGAACCTTTGTGCTTCCATCCGACCTGCCTAAATCGATATGACCCTTAGGATGCACTTTCAAGATTTTATATGGACCTTCCCAATTCGGCTCAAGCTTGCCTATTGGGTCCTCGCTTGTCGGCTTCATTTTTCTCAATACGAGGTCTCCTACTTGGAAGTATTTGTATTTCACCTCGCGTTGTAATCTTGAGAAATCTTTCTTTATAATCGGCCATCCGATACGCCGCCATTTCCTCTTTTCTTCGACATTGTCTTTTCTTCTCTTAAATCGGCAGCATTAGTTTCGACATTATAAGCTAAAACCGAGGTGATGCTAGTCAATCTCTGCGCAGTATCACGGCTTCACATCCATAGGCCATGGCAAAAGGATTTTCTTGGGTTCTTTGAGTTGGGGGTTTGTGCGATATGACCACAATATCTTGGGTAATCGAATCGCCCAATCTCGGCCTTCATCTTCCAATCGCTTCTTCAATCCAAACTTTATCTCGCTGTTAAATGCGCTCGACTGTCCATTGGGTGAGGTCGGGCCACTGACGTCGTTCTATGTTCGATTCTGAACTCTTTCAACCAATTCTGCACTCTATCATCAAGAAATTGAGTCCCGTTGTCCGAGATCAGATACTTTGGTATTCCGAACCTGCATAAAATATTCTCCCATAGAAATTTCTTAATGGTCTGAGCCCTGATGTCAGTAAGAGCTTTGGCCTCGACCCATTTAGTAAAATAATCAACCGCACGGCGACGACGATATCGAAATTCCCCGGAGCTCGTGGTAGAGGTCCGACTATATCGACTCCCCATTCATCGAACGGCCATACAGACTCGATGGCATTCATTTCTCGTGCTTGCTGATGAGTTACCACATCGTGTACCTGGCAAGCTCTGCAACTCATTACCAATCGACTCGCATCTTTTTGCATTGACGGCCAGAAATATCCTGCCAGTTTGCATTTCCTTGCCAACATTCGAGCTCCGCAATGATTACCGCAGATCCCTCGGTGTATCTCTTCGAGCAGATAAGCCCCCTCTTCTTCCGATGCACATCGCATCCAAGGGGTTACAAATGATTTTCGATAAAGCACATAATCGAAAAGAGCGTACCTGGAGGCTTGAAGTCGGATTTTCCCGCCCGAGATTTATCGGCGGGAGGATTCCATCTTTCAAGAATAGTGCTATAGGGTCCATCCAGGTCGATCCCTGGACCACGGGTTGCACGTCGACCTCGTTGTAGCTCCGTTCTGCTAGCATCTCAACCAGAACTTTCCTCTTAGATTTGAAATTCGACGCGAGCTTAGACAACGCATCGGCTCGCTTGTTCTCACTCCGAGGCACCTATTCGACTAGGATCGTCTTGAATTTCGACATTAACCCCTGAACAACCTTTAGATAGCTTTTCATTGATTCTTCTTTAGCTTCATACTCTCCCCGCACGTGATTTACCACAAGCTGAGAGTCGCTGTATACTAGAAGATTCTCGACTCCTAACTTCGATGCCAGCTTTAAACCTGTGATTAAGGCCTCATATTAAAGCCGTTGTTCGTAGCCTTGAACTCGAATCGAGTGCATACGGAAACTCTTCCCCTTTCGGACTAACCAGCAGTAAACCAGCTCCAGCCCCCTCTTTACTCGAGGCACCATCGACGTGGAGTGTCCACTGCTCCTCTGATGACTGTTTTCCCTGCTCTAATTGAATCGACAACCCTTACGCTATGAAGTCACCGAGCTTGACCTTGATGGTCATTCGAGGTAGAAACTCTATGTCGTATTCCGCTAGTTCGACAACCCATTTGGCTAATCGACCCGATGTCTCGGGCTTTGCCAGAATTTGTTTCAACGGTTGGTCAGTAACCACAGCAATGGGATGTGCTTGGAAGTATGGCTTCAACTTCCTCGACGCATGAACTAAACTCAGCGCTAACTTCTCCGCAGGAGTATACCTGACCTCTGCACCATGTAGGGCTTTGCTGACAAAATAGATTGGGATTTGTCCTGGTCTCCTTCTCGAACTAAGGCAGGCGCTTACCGCTTCCTCACTGATCGCTAGATAAACCAAGAGCTCTTCCATCTCGAGGTGAGGATAGCGTTGGCAAATCAGATAAATATTCTTTCAAATCGTCAAACGCCTTCTGACACTCCCCATCCCATCGGAATGGACTAGCTTTTTTCAGGATCTTGAAGAAAGGTAGAGCTCTCTGTGATGATATCGACAAAAAACGGTTGAGAGCCGCTATCCGACCTGTCAACCTTTGCACCTCTTTGACATTCCGAGGTGTGGGCATGCTTTTAAGAGCCTCGATTTTATCTGGATTAGCTCTGATCCCATCTCTCGATATCATGTATCCCAGAAATTTCCCTGATCGGACCCCGAATGTGCACTTCTTTGGGTTGAGCTTCATTTTTGCCGTCCGCAATACCTCGAAAACTTCTCTCACATCGACAAGAAATTGTCCCAAGGACTTGCTCTTGATCAATAAATCATCCACATAAACCTCCATATTCCGACCTATCTGTCTCTTGAAAATTTTGTTGACGGCCCGTTGATAAGTAGCCCCTGCATTCTTAAGCCCAAACGGCATCGTAACGAAGCAAAAAGTGCCAAATTCACGTGATAAAAGCGGTTTTTACGAGTCCCGTGGGTCCATAAAGATCGATAATAACTCAGATGCGCATCGAGGAACCCGAATACCTCGAAACCCAATGTCGAAGTCGACTAACTGGTCGATCTTCGGCGCCGGTAAGAATCAGCAGGACATGCCTTATTAAGATCTGCGTGAAGTCGACACACATTCGCCGACTTTGATCGGCGGCTTAACTCAATCTTGGATTGGCCAACCAATCCGGGTAAAATAACTCTCTCACGATTCCAGCAACTAGCAACTTGTCGACTTCTTTTCTTACTGCTTCTTTTCTCTCGGGGGCAAGATTTCTCTTCTTTTGCCGGATCGGCCTCTTTTTGGGATCGACGTTAAGTTGGTGCACTGCTATATCTGCCGATAGGCCAGGCATGTCATCTGCCTTCCATGCAAAAACGTCTCGAAACTCAACTAGGAGGTCGACCAAGGCACTCATGTCGGGGTGTGGCATCCACTTCCCGATCTGGATCCCTTGACCTTCTTCCTCTCTCCAAACTCGAACTTCCTCGGTCGGTCGGGCGAAACCCAGCCCGATCTTCCTCTTCTTCAGGTATCAACTCCTCAACTAATACCTGCCCAACCCCTTTTCCTTTGATCGTAACCAGACTACAGTTCCGGGCTACCTCAACGTCTCCTTTGACTTCATGGGTACCGTACCAGGTTGGAAACTTCATGCTGTTGTGGAAGGTCGAGATAACAGCTCTGAGATCATATAGAGCCGGTCGGCCCAATATCGCGTTATACCCCAAAGGGGCCTTAACTACGACATAGGTCATTTCCATCGTCCGACCCTTTTCTCCGTCTCCCACCGTTGTTAACAAATTGATCGACCCGACAGGATGGATGGCCTGTCCTGTAAAACCAAATAAAGGGGTAGATAACGGAATAATGTCTTCATCTTTCAACCTCATGGCCTTAAATGCTGAATAATAAAGGATATTAACGGCGCTTCCACTGTCCACACAAACCCTTTTTACTAGTCCTCTGCTTATTACCGCTTCGATCACTAACCCCTCACTATGACTGTGGGAACTCGGAACATCGTCCTTAGGCCCATAACCCACCTCCGTGGTAAACCTGATCCTTTTTGACTCTCTCGATCTGTCTGACGAATGTCGACTTGATCGAGGCCGATCTGACTCATGCTCTGCAACAATTGTGTTAACGTCATATCCGGCACGATTATCTCGATGAGGATCTCGGTTCTGAACTTCTCGAGGGTCATCTCGGCGATTGTCTCTGTATGTTGGGTCGGATGACCTCTCTCGGCGATTCCGATTATCTCGACGTGGAGACCGATCTTTCTTTCCGTTGTAGCTCTTTCTCTTGTACTCCCGACGGCCCTTTGGCTCGTCTTTTTCTGACCTGTCGACAACTTCATCCAATCGACCCTCTTGGATACAGGCGTCGATATCCCTCTTCAAATCAAAGCATTCCTCCGTGTCGTGCCCCACATCTCTGTGGTAGTCACAATACTTGTGAGTATTTTTTCTTTTCTCTGGGTCTTTGGACATCGGCTTAGGTGTCCGAGCGATGTTCTTCTTGATCATGATTGCCAATACCTCCCCGAGATCCGTTGAGGGTATAAAATCTCGGTCTTTCAAATTTCCTTTCTTTCCTAACCGATCCGATATCGGAGCTGTCAGTCGATCAAAGACGTTGGACTTGCTTTCTTCGTTCCGACCCCTAGGCTGACCCTTGGTCTGGCTTCGGGAGTCGTTCCTCGAGTTGAGGCCAAGTGAAATGGTGTGCAAACGCACTGCCTCTTCACCTTGGCAGAATCTATGGACTATGTTCACACATTCATCCATATCATTTGGCATTTTCTTGGATAGCTTATCATACAGCTTCATATTCCGCAGACCTCCCACAAAGGCATTAACTTGCGGTGCATCACGGCATTATGCACTTTCATGGCTTCAAGGTTGAAACGTCTCGTAAGTCGATAGTGGATTCCCTTTGTCTTGCTTGATATTCATGAGGTGCGTAGCGCTAAGGTGGGAACTTTGTTCCCAATGAAAGCGTCTCGGAATTTTTGTCCCAACAGTAAAAAGCTGGAGATCGACCCGGGACGTAGCTTGTGAAACCATTCCCGAGCTCGACCTGTGAGCAACATATCGAAAGCTCGACACTTCATGGCGTCATTGGCGTTTCTCAACCTCATCAGAGATATGTATCGATATAGATGGTCCTCTGGGTCCGTAGTACCGTCATATGGATCCATCTTGGGTGGCTTAAAGGATTCGGGCATCGTATATATCTCGATTTCGGGACTAAATGGCGACTCAAGCCATTCAGTGGGTTGATCTTTCCCCACAATGCGGTTGAACTCATTTCGGATGCTATCCTCGACCTGCCGCTGAAGCTTTTCTTGTTCAGGACGTTTGCGGGCGTTCGTCACGCTGATTTCAATCGCGCCTTCCTCATACTCTTCTTGAGGCTCGACTCGCCCCTTCCCCTTAGCATTATCAATCTCCTTACGACTGGGGATCTAAGCGATGTTCTTCGGGGATTGCAGATTCCTTACCTATGAATGCCGAGAGGCTACCACCCTCTTCAGGCGTCCTCATCCAAGGATGCTAAGTGGTCTGCCATGTCTTGCAGCTGTGGGGGAAGCTGAGGCCTGGGTGGATCTGCAACCGTGGGTCTAGATCCAGTGGGGACTTCTTGAATCTGGGATGGAACCCCTACTGGATCTATATCCGTGCGCTCTTCGATCTGCATGTTCTTGCTGTTCGTCGGTTTCTTCCTTGCTGGCGGCACCATTGCAATCTCTTTACCAACTCACCGGTAGATGCCCTCCTTCTAGCGCCAAATGACGATGCTAAATAACGCACCACCAGTGAATTGAGGCCACGTGTAATCTAAGGATGAGCTGTAAGAGATCGAAATGGCTAAATATGAATAAAAGGTGGTATTTTTAGTGTATTATGGCTGAGTCCAAGAATGAATCTTGGATTGCCTACGTATCCTGTCTGAAAGTCCAGGAATCAAGCCTTACGTAGTTCCTGGAGCTATGTATTTATAGGCACATGTCCTTTTTCTCTTTCTAAATTTAGAGGCGGTTTTGGTACGTTAGCGAAATACCCTTTAATGGGCCTTGCCTCCTTACCCAAGAAACCTATTAAAAGTGGGCCCATGGCCCTGGACAGAACTCTATGGTATCGTCTCGATGCACACCGATGTAGATGTCCGATGTCGGACACTTGTGGAACCTCCCCTGAACAATGGCCTTCACTGGCGTATCCCAAATCGACTCGACGTGGACCACCAACACAGACTTTTCCACATGCCAGCTGGGCCAATCATAAAATCCCACGTGGAGGAGTAAATCCTCGTATCATCAATAGCCAAATTACAATGCAAGATAATGCTACCAAAAGTGTAGCCTACAAAATAGGAAAGTGGAGATCATGTGTTAAACTAACTCCTACATGATCCCATGTACTAACTACTTGACTAGACTTAGTCAAATTCGAAAATAAACATAACTAAGACTTTATTTAATTAAAATAAATCCAACAAACTCTCCCTTAAACTGAATCTTAACAAAGTTCAGTTTATGAGTCTTAGTTTTTTTCAATCTTCAACTTCAGCCACTTTCATTGATGGGGCAAACCCCCAATCTCTTCCTTAACTTGATGAACATCTCCCTCTTCAATGGTTTTGTCATAATATCAGCTAGTTGGTCTTCACTTCTACAGTGCACCAACTCAATAACTTCATCTTCACACAACTCTCTCAAGAAATGGAACCTTACATCAATGTGTTTGCTTCTTCCATGTAGTACAGGATTCCTGGACAGCTTTATAGTTGAAACATTGTCACAATAGATGGTTATAGGACCATGATGCACCTGTCCTAAACCATTCAGCAGCCTCATTAGCCAAATTGCTTGACATGAGCACTGTGCAGCAGCTACAAATTCAGCCTCAGTTGTTGATAGGGTCACAATCTGCTGCTTTTTAGATCCCCAATAGACTATGCCTTCATTAATCATAAACACCTGCCCTGATGTGCTTTTTCTATCATCCATATCACCTGCATAGTCACTGTCAGAAAAACCAATCAGCTTGAGCTTTGGACTGATTGAGTACTTGATTTCATAATCTGTGGTTCCCTTCAAGTATCTGAGTATTCTCTTGATAAAATTCAAGTGTGCTTCTGTTGGATCACTCATGTATCTACTAGCTGCACTCACAGCATACATAATGTCTGGCCTTGTAGCTGTGAGGTACAATAGACATCCAACCATCTGTTTATACAGATTTGCATCCACCTTCTTTCCTTCTCCAGCTTTTGTGAGTTTGGTTCCAACTTCAGTAGGTGTTATGACAGGATTGCAATCCTTCATTTGGAACTTGTTCAGAATCTCACAAGCATATTTCCTTTGAGTTATGAAAACACCTTCATCTGATTGCTTTACCTCAATCCCCAAGAAGTAGTGCATCAACCCTAAGTCTGTCATCCGAAATGTACTCATCATAGCCTTTTTAAAATCAGATAACATAGCTGCATTATTACTGGTGTAGATCAAGTCATCAACATATAAACAAACAATCAAGATATCACCATTACTTCCAGTTTTGACATAGAGAGTAGGTTCATGTGGACATCTCTCAAACTGATTTTTAACAAAATAAGAATCAATGCAGCTGTACCAAGCACGTGGTGCTTGTTTTAATCCATACAAAGCCTTTTTAAGCTTGTATACCTGATGTTCATGCCCAGATTTGATGTAACCTGGTGGTTGATCAATGTACACTTCCTCCTATATCTTTCCATTCAAGAAAGCAGACTTTACATCAAGTTGATGTACCATCCATGCCTGTTTTGCAGCTAGTGACAGCACCAATATGATGGTGTCCATCCTGGCCACTGGTGCAAAAACCTCATTGTAGTCAATTCCATACTCTTGTTTGTAGCCTTTTGCTACCAACCTTGCTTTCAGCTTGTCTATCTTCCCGTTTTCTTTCAGCTTGGTTTTATACAGCCACTTTACCCCAATTGTCTTGTGTCCAGCAGGTAAATCAGTGAGTTCCCATGTGTCATTCCTCATAATGGATGCTATTTCATCATCCATTGCTTGCTTCCACTTGGAATCCTTTATTGCCTCTTCAAAAATGGTGGGATCTCCTTCTGTCATTAGTGCATAATAAGTTGTTTCTTCTGACAGACCAGTGACTTCATAATCAGTCATCCATGCTGGTCTTTTTCTGGTTCTTTGAGATCTGTCTGGTGAACCTAGGTCTGCTGAGCCTTGAGTCTGCTGATTATCACCCTGCTGATTATCACCATGTTGACCCTCAGCTAGTTCTTCATTTATCAGATTCTGACTTGAATAAGACTGAGAATTGTTTGTTTCCCAATCCCAAGTGTTTAGTTCATAAAACACCACATCTCTGCTTGTAACAATCCTCTTTGTAACTGGATTGTACAGTTTATAAGCTTTGGACTGATTACTTACACCAAGAAAGATACACTTCTCCCCTTTGTCATTGAGTTTTTTCCTGTTCACATCAGGAATGTGTGCATAGGTAATACATCCAAATATCTTAAAATGATTTACAGTAGGTTTGGTTCCAGACCATGCTTCCTCATGTGTCATGCATTTCACAGAAAATGTAAGGCTTTTGTTTAGGATATGTTTGCTCCAATTAACAGCTTCAGGCCAAAAGGTTTTTGGCACATTTCCATGCATCAGCATACTTCTAACCATGTTGAGAATGGTTCTGTTTTTCCTTTATGAGACCCCATTATGTTGAGGAGTGTATGCAGCTGTCAATTCCCTTTTAATGCCATGATCAACACAGTACTGATCAAACTCATTTGAGCAGTACTCTCCACCTCTGTCAGACCTTAACCTCTTTATGGTCTTCCCTGCTTCATTTTCCACCTGTTGCTTGAAAGCTTTGAATGCACTGAAAGCTTTTGACTTTTCTTTCAAAAAACTGATCCATGTCTTTCTAGATAAATCATCAGTAAAAGTCATAAAGTACCTGGTTCCACCATTTGATGTTGGAGTGATTAGACAACACATGTCTGAATGAATCAGACCTAGCACTTTTATTGCTCTCCTTGCATTTCCTTTAGGAAATGGAAACCTGTGTTGTTTGCCTAGTGTACATTCCTCACATACACCATCAGGGTTGTCTATCTGAGGCAGTCCTTCCACCATGCCCTTTTGTTGTAGGGTTTTTAAACCACCAAAGTTTAAGTGTCCATACCTGAAATGCCACAACCAAGATGAATCTGTACATTTTGCCATCAAACATGACTGCACAGGAGTTATTTGCAGTGGGAACAGCCTGCTAGCATTCATTTTGATCACTGCAATTGATCCTTTGGTAGGATCATAAATTTCACACACTCATTTCTTGATGGTGACTTCATAGCCCTTTTCTTGTAATTGTCCAACACTCAACAGATTGCACTTCAAATCAGGCACATACAAAACATTAGAAATGGTTTCTGTAAATCCATTCTTGGTTTTTATCTTGATGTTGCCCTTGCCTGCAGTCATCACTCCAGATTTGTCTCCAAAACTGACTTTGGAGTGATGTGATTCATTTAAACTAGAGAAAGAGGACTTATCTCCGCACATATGGTTGCTACATCTAGTATCTACATACCATATATCTTTGGAGGCTTCATAGGTTGAGTGAACAGCCATCAGTAGGGTTGCTGTGTCCTCTTTCTCAACGAAGTTTGATACCTCTCCCTTGGTTTGTTGCCCCTTGTTTTTGTCACCTGGCAGCTTTGTATAGCATTCTGATTTGTAATGCCCAAATTTATGGCATCTGAAGCATTCCACCTGGGATTTGTCATATCCCTTGCTTCTGTGATCAGTATCATCTTCTGATCTTGCTTTTTTGGATCCATCTCTGCCTGAATTTGAATCCCCACCACTGCCACTTCCTCTACTCCTTCCTCTACCTCTGAAATTAGTAGGGGTTGTGGTTTTCAAGGCCTGCTCCTCATGATTATTGCTCCTTGTCATCTTCTGTTCATGAACCAGCAATGATGCTTGCAGTTCATCTAGTGACAGTGTGTCTATGTCTTTAGATTCCTCTATAGAACACACCACATAGTCATATTTAGGACTGAGAGATCTCATGATCTTCTCCACCACAGTAACATCATCCATCTTCTCACCAAGGAACCTCATTTTGTTACAAATCTCCATGGTTCTTGCACAATAGGTTGTAACAGCCTCTCCATCCTTCATCTGCAAGGTTTCAAAGTCTTTCCTCAATGCTTGGAGTTGAGATCTTTTCACCCTTGCATTCCCTTGGAATTTCCGTTTCATGGAATCCCAAATGTCTTTGGAGGTTTCTTTTCAAAGAATGGTCTCCAAAACTGCTCTATCTATAGCTTGGAATAAATAGTTCTTAGCCTTCAGGTCCTTGAGTTTCTTGCCATCCAAATCAGCTCTATGTGCTTCTGTGAGTGCACCTGCTGCTGCAGGAACACCATTCTCTATAATGGTCCAGAATTCCTTTGATCTCAAGAAATTCTCCATCGACATGCTCCAATGGTCATAGTGACCATCAAATTTTGGAATGGCAGCTTGGATGAAATTGTTTTCTGCCATAGGATCTCGTTCACTTTGCCAAATGATTGAGATTATGGCTCCGATACCACTGTTAAATGTACTTAGAATATTTGGAGGAATGAAATACTTTTCATTAATCAAAGCTAAGCTATAAATAGCCAAATTACAATGCAAGATAATGCTACCAAAAGTGTAGTCTACAAAATAGGAAAGTGGAGATCATGTGTTAAACTAACTCCTACATGATCCCATGTACTAACTACTTGACTAGACTTAGTCAAATTCGAAAATAAACATAACTAAGACTTTATTTAATTAAAATAAATCCAACAAATTTTACTGTTACAAATGTGTCACTGGTGTAAAACGTCAGAACCACCAACTTCATGAGCGAAATAAAACGTCAGTGACTCTGACGCGCTTAACGTGATGTCAAAAAGTGAATTGGTGTTGTGATAAACTAAATGGAAAAAAAAATGTTGTCAATTATAAGATGATGGTGCTAATAAAACTCTTAAAAATTAGAGTAGTGATACATCCATTATTCTTTCAACCACAACATCTTACACAACACAATCAACGTCACATATTCTGTTGGGACCCACCACAAAAAATAATTGATCACTTTAATCAAAAGTCTGGACACATGTAGTGGTTTGTACACTACACACAAGTGTAGTTCACATATCATTTTCATATAAATTATTATAAACATTGAATGCTTCTGGGTCGAATTTTCTTTTCACCTAACTAACCAATTTACTATACAAAGATTCATTCACCTAGTAGTACTGGTGGTCCTAGATGACTCTCTTTCCTTTATGTTTTCTTTAGGATTAAGGGTTGTTACTATTAAATTTTTAACGTTACTATATTTTTTGATGTAACTACATATATTTTATAAATTTATTACTACTGCTTTACTACTAGCATTTGCATTTTATGGACATGTTATTTCTTGTTTTTTTTGTTATGATATGAACATTTATCTATTTATTACTTTTTTCATTGGATGTTGCTACTTGTTTTTTTGACTGTTACTACACTTTATCTAGCATTACTACGTGTTTAATGTGTAAAAGGGTATTTTTGTCCATTTATTATGAATGTGTCATTTTTAATCATATAAAATGTAGTAACGTCTTTCTAAACCAATTTATGATTTTTTTGGTCCTTCTGACATCTTCCCCTGTTTTTTATGACCTTATTTCACATTCGGGATTGTACTATTCCTTTTTGTTTATGTAACTACTGTAAATTGAAATGTGGGATTATAGTATAACCACCATCCTTGTAATAATTACGTAGAACTCGTATGTTTGTGACACATGTTTTATTTCTTTTCTGAACTAGTATGATTATTTTATATTACACTTATGTTTATACTACTTTCGAGGCATATCCGAACGATTCCTATTTATTATTTGTTAGAATATTCGGGTCGATACGTTACGAGCGGTGGTGGCCGTGGTGGTGTAAATTGTAATACAAGCCGAATATTATGGAAATAGAACATAGTAGGAGTATATAATTTCCCAATAACGATTCACCTTATATAGATGTCAATGACTCCTTTGAGAGAGTAGGATAGGCATTGGAAGGAACGAAGAGAAACAATAATTGGTGAACCCATCAAATTTGCTTGTTGCAGTCTATTTCATTTTCATTGGTCAGTCAATATATAGTGGCTGTCATCCAAAGGATAAACAACAAATTATAAGGGGCCACTTTCATTTTTCCAATACAAACAAGGACATGACTTAACCTGTGTTGACACTTTACCAATCTTTTTACACAGGGAATTCTTACATAGACATTCTCCATGTGGAAATTTCTTGTGTGATGAGGGATTTTAGAGTGAAGTGATCGATGGGTTGATCAGAACCACACAGATTAGATGTTAGATGTAAACTGTGTGGTCCTGATCAACTCACCGGTCACTTCGGTGCATGTGGAGATACTAAAGAAGAACTTCCCTCCCCATGTAGGGAGTCCCTCCTATGCAGCTTTTCCAGACACATTTTTATACGCTAAATATAAAGTTATTTAGGCGGTGATACATCTAATACACATAGTGCGCAGTGGATATATCATTTTCCAAGTTATTTATATGATTGAAAATGAATTATACAGTTTCAATCCAGAATAGTTTAATGTGTGTTTAGATTCATCAACACAGTAACATTGCTATTGTGAAGTCCCCACACGAGAATTACTCGATTTTCGAATAATGTTTTCGGATTCTATTTGGCAACATTATGTTTGTGATGTGTAAACATGTGATTAGTAGATAATAAACGATGTCAACTATTCTCTAAAACGATTAATCCATCTCACCCGATAATTTGACTACAATCCATTAACTCACCCGAAATTTAAACTCTTGTTTAGTCATTGCCTATTATACATATTTTTATTGTACTTGAGAAGCTGTGTAAAAATCAATTTACCAGAGCTACATTCGGTAACATTCACAAAATCGGGAAATTGATAAATCAGACCACTGTAACATCTGATATTTTTTTTCAGGTCAAACATTTTCTGATATTTTTTTCAGGTTCCTCGTCCAAATTTGGACGATTTCGTCCAAATACAGTCAAACCCGTCCAACTTTTGATACATTTCGTCCCATTTCAATCACTGACCAAATTTGGGCGGAATCCGTCCGAATTGTGACGAATTCCGTCCAAATAATGAAATTTAAATGGATGGTATGTATTCTTCCTCCCCCCCCCCCCCCAAACCGAACTGAATTGAAATACTACAATAGAACAGAGAAAAAAAACAGTTAAAATCATTTGAAAACCGCAATCAGCTGGTCATGAAACCAATCACTAAGCTCCACTGACGATCCAAAAAATCGTCAGGGTATTCCACGTAACCTACTTCCTTGATTATGACCTTGGAACGCTTCAAGGACACCGACAAAGCAATGGGGAGGGGGTGATGTGATTAGCTTTAGACTGCACTTGATGGTGATCAAGCTGCCTACGTATCCAATATGTGAATTGGAATCAAGTCTTCGTAGTTCCTTAGGGATAGTTTATATAGAGGGCTTAGGCCCGCCCAGGGTTTAAGGCGGCGTGTCATGAGTGACAGCGATTAACGTATTCCACAGGAAGAAGATTATGATTGAGTGATCTCCTTGATTATAGGAGATAATTATGGTATTCAAATATTAGCATTAAATGATAAAGATTCGAGCCTTTATTATTCAGGATTCTGTAGTAATTATCTAGTTTTTATTATGCAGACGGGGTATAAGATTGAGAGCGGACTCGCCGGAGATATACCGGATCGACGTGCCTACTCCGAACTATTATCCTGGAACTGCATACAAGTTAAAGGTTTAGCCGATCTATGAGATCGGCGGGGGCATATTGTCGACAACCAAGAGTTCAAAGCCTCTTACCCGTCCGAACAGAGGTGGAACCGACCCGGTCCCGCCAGGGTCGGCCAACCGAGGATCGATGGTAAAACGGATAAGCGAGCCCCGGGCTTGCTATTAGGTAATTAGAAGTGGTTTGCGTCCCTTGGTCGAGTGCTGACTCACCAAAGAGGCGCCACGTGGGTGAGTCCATTTTTTGGCAGCATCATAAGCCCCAAGATCCAACCGATCCCTATCGGATCGGTTCGGATCTATTAAGGTGGTGGATCGGCACGAGAGTTTTAGCCTAAGGATTTTGAAGTTAATTAGGGATTGCCAGGTGGCCAAGCTAGTTATGACGCCATTATAATTATTCCGAGATACGAGGTGTCGCTGCCTACTAACACTAATCGAGGCCGTTTTTCGAGGTAAGGGGGGTTATAAACCCGTCATATCAATCGTTTCGTAACTACATTGAGTATTAAACCAGACGATTTGCTGCCGGTTGCCATTCGCCATCTTCTATTTCTGCAACTTGAAACTGCAAGTAAGCATTCTTTCCTCCTTATTCCGATTTTGTAATTCAGTTTCTTTAGGTGAATCTTTATTTTTTCGAAATCCTAGAATCAATTTTTGTCATGGCCATAGCGGATAGCCGAGATGTGGGCTCAATTCTGAGACAAAAGGATATGGAGGAGATTTGTGAGAAATATGGGATTGATGAGGCTAGGTTCTCTCCCCAGCTGCCGTCGGGGGATCATCAATCGGCTCTGAACCCGCCGGAGGGCTTTTGCTCCGTCCACCGGGAGTATTTTGAAGTGGGGTTGAGATTACCCTTTTGCCCTGCCCTGCTGGCGGTACTCCGGCACTATGGACTAGGGATATCCCAGATAGCCCCCAATGGCATTAGAGCCATTATTGGATTTACGATTTGGTGCAGATTGTTAAATCTTAGGTTTACTGTGGATAAATTTAGGTTTTTCTATCATCGGGTGGGGCTAAGAGACCATCCCTACCGGTACTATTTTGCCAGAAGGCAAGGGAAGTCCTTTAGTATCCCTATCATTCCTTCTGGTCGGGATTCTTACAAAAGATGGAAGGAGAGGTTTTTCTTTGTGAGGAACGATGGTCACGACGAACTGAGCGTATGGAATACGGCAGACTTGGAGGGAGATGAGCGCCCAAAGAGGCCTGAGTCCTGGGTGGAGAAGATACGGAGGTCGGGGTACTCCATCGAATGGCAGAATTTGTACGACAACCTGATCGAGGCCGCTCGGTTGGGGGATGCAGGCCGAACCTTATGTGAAGTTTACTAAGGCAGAATGGAAAATCTGTAGGGTTTACTTGCATTGTACTTTATATTTGTTAACATGTCTATGCCCCTTGTTTGACTAACTTTTCCATTGGTACGTGCAGTGGCCGATTTTGCCGATCTAATGGCAGGAGCGGAGAAAGAAGTGGCGAATCGCCAAGATGTGCCGACCCCAGGGGTTCGAGAAATACCGATGGAGGACCCGACCACTGAAGGTGTGGATCTTTCGCTCGATTCCTCCCGCCGACGATCGGGGACGACTGCAGGGGAGGTTACAGAGAGGGGGTTGGTCTCTAAAAAACCAACTCGACAAAGGCCGACCTCTCAAGAGGGTCGGTCTTCAAAGAAAAGCAAATCAAAGGCCCCTGAGGAAGGTCAGGAGGGGTCCTTTGAACAAGAACAAATCAGCAGCATGCCTGACGAGGAGCTGGCGATCCTGGGTTGCAAAACGGTAGAACTGGTAAATGTCACTTACCTCTTTCTTTTTAGTGGTTTACATTTCAATGGTTCTGATGCCTTGTGTTTGTTTAGGGTGGTGCAATCGGCCAAGAAGTTTTTAGGAGGTTGGGCAAAGCCTCTGCCGATTTGGCCAGCCAATCGGACAAGATTGTCGAACTGAGGAAAGCCATGGATGAGCTTAGGGCATCTATCCGTCCTAAGGACGCAGAAATAAAGACCACCGCAAGCCCGGCCCGGCTCAGAAAGAGAGTTGAGGCGGCCGAGAGTGAGCTAGCCGAGGAGAGAAAGGGAGGGAGAGCGGGAGGTCGGGGACCTCAAGACAAGAGTGCCCGATCGGAGGCCCAATGCTGCGGCTCGGTGCGCCGAGGCCGTGCAGGAGTATAAGGCTTCGGGTGACTTCGCCGAAGCTCTCAAGGTGTTGCTGATTCCTATTCTTAACCATGGATATACCTTGGGGGTGGATGAAGCGAGGATCCAATTCCCTGCACTCGCTCTGGATGCTCTCCCTAAGAAGGCTTACTATAAACCAGGGATGGACGTGGCCTGTACTGAACGTGTCAAAGACTTTCGAGCGGGGGTGGAAATAGTGGATAAGTATGTTCGCCACTGTCGCTGCGGCGTCGGATCGGCCCCCGAAACTCGTAAGAGTCCTGCTCCTAACTCTTAGTCTATTTTTGTTTTTATCTTGGAAAGAAAGTTTATGTACCGTGACTTCTACTCCTGATTAATGGAGAATTTATTTTGTTTGATTTTGGTTTTTGTGGGCAATTTTTTGAATTTTTGAATTGTGGGTATTTAGTTCGGTTTCGGTTGCTTGCTATGGGTATGTTGCCCCCAATGTGTTATTCACTATTGTGTGGTGAATGGCACATTTTCCTTATCTTACCGAGAGTTTTTAGTCTCATACCTGATTAGGGAAGTTAGTAAAATGAGAAGACAAAGAGTCCAGAAGGCGAATCCGACTCGATCGTCTAATAATGAATAAGGGTGAGATGACCTAGAGTTCGGGGAGCCGATTTAGATTATCGCCTAAAAAGGTAAAGGGCGAGGCGATCTAGGGCTCGGGGAGCCGATCTAGATCGATCGCCTAAACAAAAAGAAAAAGGCAAAGGGCGAGGCGATCTAGGGCTCGGAGAGCCGATCTAGATCGATCGCCTAAACTAAAAGAAAAAAGGTAAAGGGCGAGGCGATCTAGGGCTCGGAGAGCCGATCTAGATCGCCTAAACTAAAAGAAAAATGCAAAGGGCGAGGCGATCTAAGGCTCGGAGAGCCGATCCAGATCGATCGCCTAAACCAAAAGAAAAAGGCAAAGGGCGAGGCGATCTAGGGCTCGGAGAGCCGATCTAGATCGATCGCCTAAACTAAAAGAAAAAGGCAAAGGGCGAGGCGATCTAGGGCTCGGAGAGCCGATCTAGATCGATCGCCTAAACTAAAAGAAAAAAAGGTAAAGGGCGAGGCGATCTAGGGCTCGGAGAGCCGAACTAGATCGATCGCCTAAACTAAAAGAAAAAAGGTAAAGGGCGAGGCGATCTAGGGCTCGGAGAGCCGATCTAGATCGACCGCCTAAACCAAAAGAAAAAAGCTGATTCCATAGGGCAGGTATTAAACTTAACCCATTCAAGGTGGGTTTGCCCCCAGCAACCAGGAGTAATCTGGACTACGTTAGATTAGTCTTATGAATTAATGGTTCATATAAAGTTTTAGGGACGAAAGGGCCAAAGCAAGGTCGACTTCTCGTTTAGGATAGCGGCGATCTGGGTCGGATGAGACCGACTTTCGCATGTATTTTCGCAGACGAGCGGGGCCAGGCTAGTGTTGACTTCTCGTCTTAAAGGTAGGGCGAGCCGGGCCAGATCGGACTGACTTCTCGCGTGAAGTTTTACTGCGTAGTAGGAGTGTGTGCTTAATATATGAAGTACAGAAAATGAGACATGACAAGTGGCCGAGAGGGGACCAGACAAAGAAAATGATTAACTGAACAACAGATATTCGATATTGAAGAAAAGGACATAAGTAAACTGGAGAAACTCCCATCGAATAACAAGAAAGTACGGACATGAATTAAAATGCAGAAATTAAAGATAGTTTGCAAAAAATAATAACCAACAAAAACTTGCCGAACGCATTAGGCAAAAGCAATCCCTTTGCCCTTCATGGTAGCCGCATAACAACTTCGAGCAACCTCCAAATCTCCTTTAATTTCGACCGATCCCCTGACAGTCGGGAACTTCAAGCTGATGTGAGCTGGTGAGATTATAGCCCGCAGATCAATCAAGGCGGGTCTTCCCAAAATAACGTTGTATGCTGATGAAGATTTGACCACGACATAATTCACTATGAGAGTCCTTCCTGCTGAATCCTGACCAAAGGTCGTCGGGAGCCGAACCATTCCCAGTGGGTGAATTGGGGGGTCGGCAAATCCGAACAAGGGTGCTGATACCGGGGTGAGCTCGGATTCCTTGAGCCCCATTGCCTGAAAAGCTGCAAAGTATAAAACGTTAACTGCACTACCAGTGTCTACGCAAACTCTTTTAACCAAATTTCTATTAACCACGACTTCAATAACTAGCCCTTCATTGTTAGGGATCATAGGTAAGGGATCCTTCGGCCCGTAGCCTACTTCTTTGAAGGGACTCGGCCTCCCTGGCTATCTCGCCCATTGCCCTTCGGGTACTTGAATTGCCGATCCCTAAGTTGTTGCCAGGACCTCCCACAATGGTGTTGATAGTGTTGATCGGGTGATTGTCTGCTGTCTGACCTTTATTGGGGGATGGCTCTCTTTTTACCTGGGGCTCGTCCTGTCGACCGCGATCACGACCATAGCTCCTCTGTCCATAGTTCCTCTGCTGGTAATCTCGTTGTCCTCGGCGCTCACCATATCGAGGTCGATCCACGACTTCGTCCAACTTTCCTTCTGCAATCGCTGCTTCCACATCACGGTGGAAATCCCTGCAGTTATCCAACTCATGTCCAGTGTCTTGATGGTAGGTGCAAAACTTACTCTGGTCCCTCCTCTCCAAGGGACTTCGAAGCGGCGTGGGGGTCTTTGTCAAACCTTTTCTTTCCATGATGGCCAATACCTGTTCCCGAGGCCGATTTAGCGCAGGGAAATCTCTGGGCTGCTAGGCGTTTCTCTTTTCAGGTCGGTCTGTGGCCGAACCACTTGCACGATCCCCATACGACTTCCTCTTGTTGGCGGATGGGTCCACTGACTTGTCCTTCATGGGATCGGGTTTTTCCACTTCCCGTTTCACGCGGTTAGCTTCTTCACCTTGACAATGCTTGAACGCCACTTCTAGACACTCTTCCATGGAGGTGGGGAGTCTGCTGCTTAGCTTAGCATATAACCTACCTTCACGTAGTCCTGCCACGAAGGAGGCGATTCGGACTTGATCATCAGCGTCTCAGACCTGTAACGATTCTTCACTGAAGTGCTTGAGATATTGCAGCGCAGTCTCATCCTTCTTCTGTTTGATAGAAAACAGATGGGTGGCATTCTTCTGGAACGGCTTGGCTGTAATGAACGCGTTAAGGAACATCTTTCCCAACGTGTCAAAGCTGTAGATCGTCCTTGGGGGTATCTTCTTAAACCATTCCCGAGCTCGTCCAGTAAGTAGCGCAGGGAATGCCTTGCATTTCATCTCCTCGGGGGCACAGTCTAGATTCATGTGCGTGAGATATTGGAACAGGTGATCCTGGGGGTCATTGGTTCCATCATAGGGCTCCAGTTTGGGAATCTTGAACCTTGCTGGGCGCGGAAATTTATCGATCTGCTCGGAGAAGGGGGACTCGAGTGCTAGGAGCGTCGATTTCCTACCGGCTATCGCCTCAAGTTCGGCGTGAGCTGCTTCCATGGCCTGGGGAACGACTAGCTGCCTTTGCAGGTTTGAGGATGACGACCGATTTTCTTTCCTGCCGTTTCTACGCTACGGAGGGGGGTGTTGGATCATCCACCTCTTCTGGTTCTGGGCTTTGGGAGTTTTCCCCAGATGAGCCTCATACTGAGTGATTCACATCCTGTGAATTTTCGTTGATGGGGTCTTCTTCTTCCAGGCCTTCCCAGTCCCCGTCTTCTTCATCTTCTTCTGCCAAGACGGCATTGAGAACTGCAGTTTTCGCGGATCCATCCAAAGCCATGAGCTGATCAATTAACACCTGATGTGTGGCGTTAAGAGAGGTATTTTCTCGCCGCCGATCCCGATGGTTAGCATCCGACTCGACGCGGGTTAGCACCGTTACCATTAGCGACCGTTGTCGTGTGGTCACCATGTTTATCCTGGTCGTTCTCGGGTTTATCAATCAACGATGAGGCCTCCTTCTAGCGCCAATTGACGATCCAAAAAATCGTCAGGGTATTCCACGTAACCTACTTCCTTGATTATGACCTTGGAACGCTTCAAGGACACCGACAAAGCAATGGGGATGGGGTGATGTGATTAGCTTTAGACTGCACTTGATGGTGATCAAGCTGCCTACGTATCCAATATGTGAATTGGAATCAAGTCTTCGTAGTTCCTCAGAGGATAGTTTATATAGAGGGCTTAGGCCCTTAGGGTTAAGGCGGCGTGTCATGAGTGACACCGATTAACGTATTCCCTGGGAAGAAGATTATGATTGAGTGATCTCTTGATTATAGGAGATAATTATGGTATTCAAATATTAGCATTAAATGATAAAGATTCGAGAGCCTTTATTCGGAGATTCGTAGTAATTATCTAGTTTTTATTAAGCCAGGCGGGGTATAAGATTTGAGACGGACTCGCCGGAGATATACCGGATCGACGTGCCTACTCCGAACTATTATCTGGAACTGCATAAGTTAAGGTTTAGGCCGATCTATGAGATCGGCAGGGGCATATTGTCGACAACCAAGAGTTCAAAGCCTCTTACCCGTCCGAACAGAAGGTGGAACCGACCGGTCTCGCCAGTGGTCGGCCACCGAGATCGATGGTAAACGGATAAGCGAGCCCCTGGGCTCGCTATTAGGTAATTATTAAGTGGTTTGCGTCCCTTGGTCGAGTCTTTCGACTCACCAAAGAGAGGCGCGCGTGGAAATGAGTCCATTTTTGGCAAAGATCATCCACCTTCATACCCAATTGAAGAGTTTTTTAAGTGATAGCATTTTGCATATTGAACAAAAAAAAAGCCCTTTTTTCTGAAGCAACAAATTTATTAGACAAAATGGAGTAGGATACAAAGTTTACTGTCTCAATAATCTACCCCATATATTTTGATGGGTTTTTCTTAACTGATATGATAGGAAAATTCCAACCAAATTACTGCTTTCTATGCCTCCTGCAGAAGAAGTGAAAGAAAAGCAAGATGCAGATTTTTTTGAAGAAACCGTCCAATTTTTTTTGGCCACCGTCCAAATTTGGGCGAAACCGTCCAATTTTGGACGGATCCCTCCATTTTGATCAGTGAATGAATTCGTATAAAAAGAAATTCAAATTTTGACTGTATTTGGACGAAATCGTCTAAATTTGGACAGGAATCAGTAAAAAACGCCGAAAATGTTTGACGCGAAAAAAATATCGACGTTTATGATTAGTCGATTTATGAGATGTTACATTCGCTGTGATGTTTTAATTCCTTGATACTGAAATAAAATAATATATGAAGGGCCAAAGTCATTGGAATAGCAGCTTAAGTGGACTTTGGTACTCTCCGTTTCAAATCATTAGTGATGGATGGACGTCATAAAAATATGAATACTTAATTATTGGCACCATGAAACTTGATCACGACATCATAATTATTCTTGACATTTTATAAATCACTTTTGACAACACATTGAGTATTTTTATTATTTTTTATTTTAGGCATCAGAAAAAAATTAAAAATTTCTTTATATACAACGTTTTTATAATTACAATCAAGTCATTTATTAAATTAATAAAACATTTTAGTCCTTCATTAATAATATAATCTTAATATTAACCAATAATCCATATCTTTTAAAAACCTTAATCTTATTCCAAAACACCCTTTAATCTTCATCATCCTTCTTCATCTTCATCATCCTTATTCTTCAACCAAAATTCTATTAATAAACACTACACACAACATTCTTCTTCACTATAACGATCCACAAATTTAATTTTCATCCAAATCATCAACATTAACCCAAATACTACAACTTTCTTCATCTTCATCTTCAAAATTCATTTCTTCATACCAAAAAAAAAAATCATAAATCATTTTCTTCATCTTTTTCTACACTCCATTCATCCACAATCTACACTCATTCATATTTTTCCAATACTAAAAACTCTTTTACCAACAAAGTGTTTATATATCCAATAAAAAAAATAATTTCCAATGCTATATTTTAGACATATTAATTACTTTATTAATCTGTGTGCTTCTTTTTTCTGCGACATATAAAAAACGGAGGGAGTACAATTTAAACTTTTATTAATTTTGTGGGAGGTGGTTGGGTGGGTGGGTGGGTGAGGGTGGGGGCTGAAGTTCACGTGTTCTATTAGTATAGAACATTGCACTTCCTGCTTTAGATCAGAGTTCGACTATCATCCTGACTCGAATAAAAATCATTTTCCCTTTTTTTTTAGCAAACATTTTCCCCTTTAAAAAAAGCTTGAATAAAATTATTTTTTACACTTCTACTTTTCTCATCACGATAATAATATTGGATTTTTTTTTGACTAATACAAAATATAGACACACATACTTTTTGTTTCCATTAGAATTCGAAAAAGAAAAACCGACAGTCACATCAATGAAAAAAAAAGGTTGGGCCTGAAACCACTATTGAGGCCATCACTATCTAGTCTCTACTCTCTCCATACTAATGATGAATGCAAATCGATAAATATACTTTAATTTGTCAGATTAATGATAGTTTAGAGGTCTTGAGTCAATTTATCAATACTGGGCATTTCGAAAAAGAAAAAACGGTTTTAAAAATAAATGTCACGTGTTTATATTGATAAATTTATCGAGTCAAATTAAAAACCAGAAGCCCATCTAAAAAAAAATAAAAATAAAAATAAAAAACCAGGATCCCCTTATCACTTTTTGGAGGCCCTAAGCCGTCTGTGAAGACGGAAGACAGAGTATATGAATGCATTTTTTACAATACCCCTGTTTTTTTTTTATAGGGTTCAATACCCCTGTTTTGTTTACAATAAAGCTACATTTTTATTGTGTGTGAGAGGATAAAAATGAATAATTGTAATATACGTCACTTGATACAACTTTATACAACGGTTATATTATAAAATTTTCCATACCGTCCGTTTGAGCAAACCAGCAACATCTATGGCGTTTTCCCTTTAAACCAATTTTAAAAAAAATTAGAGTGGTTGTAGTAGTAAAGAGTAGTACAATTATTTTTACAGAAAAATGAATGGAGGGAGTATGGCAGCTAGCTAGCTAGCTAGAGAGCTTTGGTCCCCTGGCCTATCGCTCAACCATTTCCCAGCTTCATCCTTGCTGTGTCTAAAACGAAGACTACAAAGAGTGTAGACCCTCCACCTGCCCTTATTTTCTTTTTCTCTTTTTATAGTATATATTTTTTGTGCTTCGTGTCCTCAATCCAAAATTCAAACAATTTTACTAACAAATTAAATAAAATTATAAATGGTTTATAAGGTTGTGCGGAAACTTGAAAATTTAATTATATAGCTAAAACTTTCTCAATAAAATAAAATAAATAAATTACTACTACTAAACATCTTTCAACTATATATATTGTGTGGCTCTACGGATTTCTTGTTGTGTCTTAAAAAATAAGGGTTTATTGTCAAAAAAAAAAAAAACAATTTAAACATGAAAATATTTAAAGATTACAGTGAAATATTTTTCTGGGTAAAAATGAAATATCTTTATTTCATTGTGATAATGAAACATTAGATTTGGGGTCAGTCCTACTGCAGCAAACAGTAGATTTGAGATTATGAATAATGAATTTGTATTTATCACCCAATTTATATTTTCACTATCTTGATTCTCATTTCTACTTCTTTTTTATTCTTTTAAACCACTCCCCAAAAAAACAAAAGGGAATGACGGAAAGGAAGTTAGTCATGCCAGCTGGGGGCTACTTATCTTTTATGGTTCTGCTATGATATTTCACATGGATAATCTATGCTTTGAAAGAAGAGAATTTACTATTAAAAAATGATTTTTTTTACAGCTAAAAGAAAGAGAGTACTCCTTATAGCTACAAAGAGAGTGCGAAAATATGAAATTTTCTTTTTTACACGTTAATTAATGATACGGACACAACATATAAGACATAATGAGTGACACGAGTGTCATTTATACCTTTAATATGATGGTTGTGTTATCCATTGTGTCTCATAGATTGTGAATGTATTATTACTCAAAAGTATGACTATTTCCATCTGAAAAGCTCGTAAATGTCTTAAAAAGAATAATCATATTGTCCTGGTTTCATAACACAAAGGGGGAATTAAGGACACCACATTTGTTAGGAAATCACTAGTTTAACGCAGCAGAATTTAAAATTTGATTTCCTTTTCTAGATCGTCTTCGTTTAATGCAATAAACACGCTAAGTAGTTTGACGGAATATACCTTGGATGATCTATAAGATCGTCGTTTTGACCGTCAACTGAGAGTAGTCTTGTGCGCAAACCGTCCACGCGTCCGGCCTCTATCGTTGATCCACACGAACTCCTCGCCGGAATCCTCCTTGGATTGCTATCAGAAAAATCTGGCTGCTAGACCGGCCTTTTTTTCTCTCTCTCTAACTCTCTATTGGAAACTCTCTATTTTACACAAAAACTATTAGTTTTTTGAATTGTGATGTACAAAAGAGCTAGTCAACTCCTTTCTTATATAGGGTGAGTGGCGCCCCTAGTCTCCCTAATATGATTATAAGAAGCTTCCTAGAAGATAGATGAAAGGGAAAAACATTTTCCCAATAAAATTAGGAAAATCGCTTAGATTGATTTATCTCATTTTTTATAATATCTCATATTAAATAAAATCTAAATATTGCCAATATCTTATATTGAATATATTTATCTTATTACCATAAATCTATTTTTCTAAAATCAATTAATATCCAATATTAATATTATGGTAATCTCATTAATTAAATAGCACAATCCAAGTGTATCTTATACACCTAAAAGTAGCGCCCCATATGTCAACTAATTTGCATCCAGAATATTCTTTAATTAATATAATTTATGTATATTAATATCTTGTATTTTATTTATTCATAATAAATAAATACCACCATATTAATTTACCACTACAACCTTTATAGTCTAGAGATAAACTTTCCTTATTTGGTTAATCTGACTCAATGTTCATATGTGTGTGACCCAATAGGCTTCCGAATATGTTGCCGTAGACACAAAGTGTAAATTACGGAAATGCCCTTCATGCCTAACGATCACGGGATAGCGTTTAGCAATACATCGTGACCCCCAATCATCGGAAGAGTCAAAAGCGATGACTACTACCTTTCATGTGAAACAGTTACCGTGTAAATTACAATCTTATCGCTATAATAATATCCATACGATCGTATCTCGAATGTCAATACATTAACGATCGTATCTTATAATCTAGATATCATGCTCTCTCGGAATAACACATTTACTCTCACTTTGCAAAGATTCTCGAGAGCTAGACATTCCTTGTAAGAAGACCATTTCGGATATTCAATCCCAATCATAGGATACGCGATTCCCGGACGACCAAACATGAATACTCCGCATGCTTCAACATGATACCCGATCACTACCGCATGATCGCCCCGTGGATAGAGGAAATCTCAATAGTGTCAAAGCATGACAATCCACACCGTGATGCCATGAAGACTCCAGTCTAAAGGATAAATACACAACTGCCACATAGTGCGACACTTAATGTAAGTGGGTAGGTCTAACGTACCCATTATCTAATACACGTCCACGTACAGTCCAAGTGTCTCTACACTTCGATAGACGAGATCTATCCCTACCTTCTATAAGATAGAAGACATCCAATACATGCTAGTCTAATCATACTATCAATGTCCTATTTGACAGTACATACGACTAGAGACATTTAAGTATCAAACTTGTTAAAGTGATTAGAGATCTAATCAACCACAATCACTATCATGGTTTCTCTATCACAGTTTGACACTAGGGACGTTACTATATATATACAACCAATAACATGAAGATAAACAATATATAATAACAAAAGTGCTTTTATTAATCATAATAAAGTTATTACATGAACTCAAATATACTGTAAACGACCCGACCCGGTCGGACCTGGTCCAACCCGGTTGGGTTTAGAACACCTATTCAACAACATTAAACTCACAATTCCTCTCAAAGATACACCACGTGATGTCTAAATCTTGCTATAGTGCTTCAAATAGATTTATTGAGGTGCCCTTAAAGGCCTTCAAAATGTATAATAGCATAAGGAGGAGAATGTGTTTGTGCCGTGGAAAGAATGTAAGGATCTGGCACGTGCGAATCGACATTAAAATGTTAAGTCCGCGGGTTTGAATAATTACGTATGTAAAAACCCATAAAATAAAATTAACTCCGCAGGTTTGAATCATTACATATCCGCAAACCCCAAGAAAAAAACGCATATTTGGTGATGAAAATTATCATTATGAATGCTGGGGCAAGTTGAGAGACAATAATAAGAGATGTTGAACAAAACGAGAAGAGTTATGGTGCATGAGTTATTGGAAGTTGTACCAAGTGGATGATTGTGATACATCCACCTCACACTTTCACACCTCTATTGTGTGAAATTGGATGACATGGATGCATCACATCCATCTACTTGGTATAACTGCATTAATAACTAATACTCCCTCTGTTTTTTTTATTTGTCACATTTCAGAATTTGGTCTTTTTTATTTATCTGTCATTTTACATTTTCAATACATCATTTATTATTTTTTCTCTTTTACAAATAAAGTATTTACATCTCTAATTAAAAAAAATACATTTCCAATACTAAAAACACATTTACCAACAAAGTATTTACTTCTCCAATAAAAAAAATACATTTTCAATACCATATTTTAGACATATTAATTACTTTCTTAATCTGTGTGATTCTTCTATCTGCGACATATATCTTATTTCTATAAAAGCCAAGAGGGTTTGCCCATAATTGGCCACGTGGCCAGCCTCTTGGCTTGACACGTGACACCTTTTTTTTTTAATCAAACGTGTACTGTTAGTAGTTTTTGAAGAAAAGGAAAAAAAAAAAAAGAAGGCAAGACCGGCGGATTATAAATCACTTTTTATATTCTTCAGACCGTTGACACATGGTTTTCTTTTTTCATCAAATGAATGAACACAAGATCAATGACGTATTCATTAATGATAAGAAATAGAAATCCTGTATAGAAAATGAGTGATACATATTTTCAAGCATATTAATGAGTGAAACAACAATTTCTTGAGTCATCAGGAGGCCACGTGGCCACCCTCATTGGCCGACACATGTCCTTTTTTTTGAATTTTTTTTAACCTTTGTGTTTTTTTAATCAAACGTGTACCATTAGTAGTTTGTGCAGAAAAGAAAAAAAAAAAAGGCAAGACCAACGGATTATAAAATCACTCTTGACACCACATTAAAGTTTTTATTATTTTGAACAACATAACGTCGATTGAACCGACGACCGTTTGCAGTACGAGCGTCACTAAAATTGACGTTGGAATATCAAATTACTTTTTATATTCTTGACATCAATGACGTATTCATTAATGATAAGAAATAGAAATGCTTTATAGAAAATGAGTGAAACACGTGGCGGGGTTAAGCTTACGCGATTTATTTCACGTTGGAGATCTATTTTTTAACCTTTGTGTTTTTTTATCAAACGTGTACCGTTAGTAGTTTGTGCAGAAAAGAGAAAAAAAAGGACTGACGGATTATAAATCACTCTTGACATCACATTAAATGTTTTTATTATTTTGAACAACATAACGTCGGTTGAACCGACGGCCGTTTGCAGTACGAACGTCACTAAAATTGACGTTGGAATACCAAAGTACTTTATATATTCTTCATACCGTTTGACACGTGGCTTTTTTTTCCAACAAATGAATGAACACGAGATCAATAACGTATTCATTAATGATAAGAAATAGAAATGTTGTATATAAAATGAGTGAAACACGTGGCGGGGTTAAAGCTTACGATTTATTTCACGTTGGGGATATATTCTTTGGTATTATCGTTGGTAACGATTTATGTTGGGCTCGCCACGCCTTACACGGCTCACATTCACTGGTATATAAATAAAAACGGAGGGAGTACACCATAAGGGCAACCGTAGTGATCAAATTGTTTATGTGCTTCCAAATTCCATTTGCCAATGTAAAAATAATATAAATTATGCACATGACCTACTTCTAAAAATCATTAAAAGCAACTTGCACAAATAAGATGTAATGGTTTTAAAAAATAGGAAACTTGAAGAACTATAACTGAAAAGTAAATGTTTGGAAAAAAATACGCCTGACGACGCGTACGCAGCGTCGACGACGCACGTCGCGTGAATGAGTCTGCTGCGCTGCTCGTCGCGCGCGCGTGCGCAAACTTCTCGTCGTCGGAGTAGATATATATTTTTAAATTTTTACTTTTTAGGCGTATTTTTCAATGTTTTTCTTTTCGAAAGATATTTCTTCAAGTTTCCTTTAAAAATACGTATCTTGAGAAATCAGTCATTTTACACTTCTACTTTTGAAGAGTCATATAGATGTAGTGAAAAAAGGCTTAAGAAAAGGAGCCATTATTTACTAATTATTTTTTAGAGTACATCTATCTTTTTTTTTAGACTGCATAACATAAATAATAAATCATAGAACCACTACGGTTGCCCTAACTTTTCTCGAAAAAAAACTGTCTCATTATTCACAGGGGCGGCAGATTATTACTATTATAATTTTTATTTTTGTTGAAGGAAAATACTATTATGTGCCTTCGTCAAAGCCAATGACGATTATCTTTCGGTTATTATGTAACGTTCAATCAGTATTTATTGCCATCAATGTAATCTGTGTTCACATTGTAACCGTGACCCTATATAAAGGGATTATCTAATGGAATGAGATACAGTTTTTCCCACCTTTACTTTTACACGTTATCAGCACGTAGCTCAGAAAAAAAAAAAAAAAAAAAACCCAATTGAGCCGCCGCCGCCGCCCAGCCCTGCTGCCGCCGCCGCCCAGCCCGCCGCGAACAGCTTTATCCATCAACGGCGATATCCCTTTGGTGAACAGATCTATCAATTCTCCAGTGAACGTCCCCAATCAGCACATACGCTGATACGCATGTTTGGAATCGCGGCGCTGCGCAAACGAAATAAACTGGCTATTGCTCCTTAGCTGCAAGCGGCTTCATTTAATACTCAATCCACATAAACGAGCAAGACGATAGAGAAGCTGAAACTTATTCCGATCGATTAGCATCATTCTGTGAAGGCGTATGAAAGAAAACGCCCTTGAGATCATTAGCGACTTTTAATATTGGGTAACGTAATTCTTCTTCTTCTAGTTTTAATGTTTTATCGAAAGCAACCGGTAAAGCTCAATGCTTTAGGTAGTCATAATTAATTTCCGTTTCTTCTTCTCCTAGTCTTTGATTTGAAGTCATTTTTACGGATTTTTGTCCTATAATATTGTGTGGTCGCTATTCGGGTTATCTTTGCAATTGCGTTGTGTTGAAGTTCTTGAATTGAATTGCATATTTTATTGATCGCTTTTAGCTTTTACATAATTCAACAAATAGTTTGCCAAGTATGTTTGTCTGAAAGTGAACTAAACTGAACCCGGAATGTGATTTATATTGGGTAAAGTCGAGTTTTTTACTGATCTAATCAAGAACTTTGTTGGCCGCTGCCCGCTGGTGAATGTTTGACAAATTGTCTGTGAAAGTTTACTTGCTGTCAGTAGATTAATGTTTGACAATGTAGTAGGCAATCTCCATAGTGCTTATGTTATTATATGTTGATTGTCTTATAAATAAGATTATATGTCACCCTATGATAAAGAAATTTCATAGGCGTTATATACTAAGTACAAAACAATCAATGTGATAAAGTATCTTCACAAAGCATCAGTGACCGCTATGTACCATGGCATCGTGATCCAATTCACACTCTTGGAAATTAATTATTGTGGATGTCTTATGACTACATAATTAATATGCTCTTCACTCTTGTTTATGTAGATGGCTGATACAACTCGACCCGAATTTGAAATCTTGGACTCAGAAGGAATTGAGTACCACCGCTGGGTTTCAGATGTGGAAATGGCCTTTGTTGCAAAGGACTACACTCTCACTATCAAAACACCCACCGACCCTAAGGACGACCCATCTGCTAAAGTAAAAGCAAATGCCCTAATGTTCTTGAGGCGACATATTGACTCTAGCTTACGCTGGGAGTACCTTCGATTGAAAACACCCAAAGAAGCGTAGGATGCCCTGAGAGGGCGTTTGGGAACATTCATGACACTTTACTCCCGTAATCGCTTTCGGTGGAATGAAATCCGCTTGCTTGACTACAAAGGGGTAGACCAATTCAACAAGGACATGTTGCGTCTTGAGAGCACGTCTCAAATTGCGTGGAAAGGAACTCACGAGAAGATGATATGATCCGAAGACTCTTTCCACTTTTCCTACTTCAAAGACTTATACTAGCGAACCAAAGATAGTTTGGAGTACGACAAGAAAAATATTACGACCTTTCACAAATTGATCAACATGCTGCAAGTGGCTGAGCGGCATGATCAAGTTCTCATGAATAATAATGCCAGACCTGCTGGGACAAAGAAAATTCCTGAGGTTAACTATGGCAAGATGAAAGGTGGAAAGAACCCCAAAGAAAAGGGAGTTGGACGTGCTGAGCCTTACCCACGTGGAAACAATGCACCACGTGGAAAGGGACCTAGGGGCCGTAGTATGGGCCGTGGAGGTCCCCCTAATGTATGGCGCAGAAATGGTGGTGATGGTCCTAGTGGCCATGGTGGTCCTAAGGCTAAGGTGCAAAAGGCACCTAAGAACCCTCAAGAAAAAAGGGAGAGAGTTGGAACTGAACCTTGCTATAGGTGTGGAGTTCTTGGGCATTGGTATAATACCCGCCGAGCAATAACAGAGTAGCGACCAATTACAAGAGGTATAGGGAATCTAGAGAACAAGAGGCCCACTTATACGGAAGATGGAGGCAATGACATCGATGTCAACCTCACAATTGCAGACTTCAATAGCAACAAGCACCTGCTCGTCGGTCAATGGATGTTCCGGACTTTGATTGATCTCGCTTTGCTTATTTATTTACTTTTTCCAAGAACATTGTGAAGGCGGAATGCCTTATTTTTAATTAGACTATTTTGATCTTAAAGTTCATTTGAATAATGGTTTGTTGCATTGGATTTTGATGTACGAGACTTTTATTTTGATTTTCGTTGGCCTATTAATAAATTTCGGATTTTATTTCAAGTATTGAATTTTATTCGATTTTATTTACCAAGTATATACATGGTTGAAAATAGCACTATTAAGGTGTAAAGCAATACATCTACCATACAATAAACATATATATCGGGATGAAAAGCATATCATTCTATTTCCATCGAAAAACTCTAAAGAATATGAGTTATGTCTTCGACTTTTTAATCTCATCTAATTTAAATGTAGGAATGAATCGAGGAGAAATAGAGTGCTTAGCTGATAGTGGAACCACACACACTATCTTAAGGAATAGACAATTATTTGTCGAGTTAATTCCATGTAATTCATCTCGTGACTACGATGATTGGATCATCACAAGTAATACAAGGCGAGGAAATGCCACATTTTGATGCCTAACGGCACAACGATAAAAGTCACAAACGCCTATATGCACCTAGAGCCAATCGAACCTTGTTAAGTTTCAAAGATATTCGTGCCAACGGTTATCATTTGGAAACTCCTTTGTGAGAATGGAATCGAATATTTGTATATTACCACAAATGAATGTGGAAGGAAAGCGATACTAGAAAAGCTTATGAGTCAATCTAATGGATTATATATTACTACTATTCGGATTATTGAATCCTATGTTGTCACCAACAATGAAATTTGGGACATCGACTCATACTGAGCTTTGGCATGATCGCCAGACACCCTGGTCGAGATATGATGATCCGTATTTTAAAGAACTCACACGGACATCCCTTCTTTCGAGGAAAAAACAAAATGGGACAAAAATCCGACACAATGCAAAGTGTCCAAAGTAGTGTTGTTTCAAAGCGACCATTGTCGCCTCAAGCACCGGATGAGTTATATCCTCTTCCTCATTGACCATTTCAAGGCACACCAATCATTTTGCAAAGCTCGCTCTTTAGCAAAAATAGGATCGAGACCTTCCTATGTTAAAGACATGAAACAAAACATTCCATTCTTACAAAGAATACAAGGTGATATATGTGGACCTATCCATCCGAGAATGCGGGCCATTCAAGTATTTTATGGTTCGGTGGATGCCTCGACATTTGGTCACATGTCGCATTATTGTCCACAAGGAATCTTTGCATTTGCAAAACTCTTAGCACAGATTATACGTTTAAGGGCTCACCACCCGATCACCCTATCAAGTCTATAAGGCTTGATAACGCTGAGAGTTCACATCAAAAGCATTTGATGATTATTGCATGTCTATCGGGATTGATGTAGAACATCCTGCACCCGTGTGCATACGAGAATGGTCTCGCAGAAGCCACCATCAAAAGGCTCTGAGATGGTGGCCAGGGCATTGGTTATGCGCACCAACTTGCCTCTATCTCGCTTGGGGTTATGCAATATTGCACGCAGCTTTACTTATTCGTTTGGACTCCACTCGCTAGCCAACCATTTCTGCGTGCACTCGGTTGGTTCTTTGGATATGAGCCTGATATTTCACACTTACGCATATTTGGTTGTGCAAAGATATGTGCCTATTGCGCCTCCACAGCGCACTAAAATGGGTCCTCGAGAGACGATTAGGTATTTATGTTGGATATGAATCCCCAACTATTATCCGCTATTTGGAACCTTTGACAAAGCGATCTATTCACCGCAAGATTTGCGGATTGTCACTTTGATGAGACTGTCTTCCCGTCGTTAGGGAGATAAGAAAAAGGATTTTCTAAAGGGCAACGACAGGAATTGTCGTGGTTTGTCCCCACTCGAGTCTCATTTTGATCCCCGTACCTCACAAAGTGAAAGTGAAGTGCAAAGAATACTTAATCTTCGTAACGTGTGTGCATTCGATGCACGATGCGTTCTCGATATTGCTAAAGTGACAAGATCACATATACCATTGCAAACGTGCTCGCAAGGTTAGAAGTCCCCCCAAAGGGGCACAATCTTTGTAGCTAAAGGCATTGCGACCACACTTAGTGGAGGTGTGGATGAGGCCGTGGTCGCCCAAAGGAAGAAGGGGAGACCACTTGGTTCGTGATACTCACCCAAGGAAGAAGAGGCGAGTAAGGCACAATCCGACCCATTAATCATCAATGTAGAGAATCCCTCTCATGAGATTATCTCGATTCTGATTATGTCCATGAATCAATACTTGGAGGACGCTCCGATGTTTGAATTGATTCCAGAGAACAAAGAAATCTCAATGGATTATGAGAGTGCATACGAGTTGATGGAAAGATCCTCCATGCACATTGATGATATATTTGCATATCTTATGTTGCTCAAGAAATCATAGAGCACGATGATGTCGAACCACGCTCTGTGCGTGAATGTCAACAAAGAGCAGATTGGCCTCAATGGAAAGAAGCAATCCAGCGAGAACTAGATTCTCGACAAAGAGGCATGTGTATTTGGTCCGGTAGTGCTAACCCCACCAAGTGTAAAGCACTGTAGGACATAAATGGGTATTTGTCGAAAGCGTAATGAGAAGAATGAAGTCCTAAGGTACAAGGCTCGCCTTGTGGCGTAAGGTTTCTCACAACGCCTGGAATTGACTATGAGGAGACATACTCTCTCGTGTAATGGATGTAATAACTTTCCGTTACCTAGTTAGTTTAGTTGTTTCGAAGGATTGGAAATGCGACTCATGGATGTGGTTACTGAGATATCTCTATGGGGATCTTGATTGAGAGATATACATGAAAGTGCTCGATGGTCTTTCATTGCCCAAGTCAAGTGACTCTAAACCACGGAGTGCGTTTGCAATCAGATTTAAACGCTCACTTTACGGATTAAAACAATCCGGGCGGATGTGGTATACCCGCCTAAGTGACTACTTGATTGGGAAGGGATATAAGAATGATGAACTATGCCCCTGCGTATTCATAAAGAAAACAAGTTCCGGATTTGCAATTGTAGCAGTATATGTCGATGATATGAACATAATAGGCACTCTTAATGAAATAAGAGAAACCGCGAGCTATTTGAAATCCGAATTTGAGATGAAAGATCTTGGGAAAACTCGGTTTTGTCTAGGCCTTGAACTAGAACACCGAGCTTGTGGAATACTTATCCACCAGTCTGCATATGTCCAAAAGATGCTCAGGCGATTTAATATGGACAAAGTGCACCCTGTTAGCACTCCCATGATCGGTCGAAGTTTGGACATAAAGAAAGATCCATTTCGTCCAAAGGAAGATGACGAAGAGCTATTGGGGTGAAATTCCCTACTTAAGTGCAATAGGCGCATTATTGTATTTAGCTCAATGTACTCGACCAGATATTGCATTCTCAGTGAACTTGTTAGCTAGATTCAGCTCCGCGCCAACGCAGCGTCATTGGAATGGTATTAAAAACATATTTCGATACCTAAAAGGAACCATTGACTTGGGCCTATTTTTTTCCTACACAAAGACAAGAGGGACCGTAAATGAAAATACAACTCCTAAAGAAAACGTCGACAGCGAAATCGCCACCCCCTACTCTGAAACCCCAAACAATGTATTAGTTGGGTTTGCAGACGCTGGGTATCTATCTGACCCACATAAAGGTCGTTCCCAAACCGGTTATGTATTTACCATTGGGAACACGGCGATATCTTGGAGATCAACCAAGCAAAGTCTTGTGGCTACCTCCTCGAACCACTCGAGATTATTGCTCTACATGAGGCGGTTCGTGAGTGTATATGGTTAAGGTCCATCATTACACATATTCGAGGACCGAGTGGTTTAAGTTCCACCATTGAAGAGCCTACTTGCATTTATGAAGATAATGCGACTTGCATCGAGCAGATGAAGCTTGGTTATATCAAGGGTGACAACACAAAACACATATCACCAAAGTTTTTCTATAACCAAACAACAACAAGCTCTCCTCAAGATTCAAGTAAATCAAGTAAGGTGCGAGGAGAATGTGATGATTTGTTTACCAAGTCAACGCCTAAAGCAATATTTGAGGAACATGTGAAAAATATAGAATGCGAAGGCTTTCAAAGCTTCCTTGATCGGTGTAAGGATCGGGGGAGATATAGACCGCCGAAGTCTCAATACACACATGTTATCCTTAAAGATTAAAGGTGCGTTGTCTTTTTTCCTTGACCAAGTTTTATTTTGTCCCACTGGGTTTTGTTCTTGGCAAGGTTTTAACGAGCAACGATCCATGCACCATTTCGCCTTTGACTTGGCACAGGGAGTGTTGAAGGAAAATCTTATTATGTCGCCCGTCAAAGCCGATAGCGATTATCTTTCGGTTATTATGTAACGTTCAATCGTATTTATCGCCATCAATGTAATCTGTGTTCACATTAGAATAGCGACTGCTATATAAAGGGATTATCTAATGGAATGAGATACAGTTTTTCCCACCTTTACTTTTACAATTTTTGAATAATATTATTATTATAGTTAGGATATTAAAAACATGTTCCGTTGAAGCAGCCACACAAAGGTATGTCATCAGCAAAACAAAGAGAGTGATTTTTTATTTTATTTTCAACTCACCGGTCACTACTCACCACTGTCAAATAAACAAAGAGATTATCCCTCCAAAACAAAACAAAACAAAACCAAAAAAAAAAAAAAAAAAAAGAAGTTGGGGGTAATGATATAAAAAAGTGGACATTGAAGATTTGACGGCGAATAATCTGGACCTGTGAATTTGACGGTGTTGGTTTCCATGGAAAAGATACTGTATTATGGAATTGGAGTGGTATCCCAATTGCAGTAAGCTTGTATGCCTTGTGCTACGTACTGTGCTCAGTGCTCACCCTGTTTTTCCAACATTGTACAAATCCATGAAAAACCCGAAACATTTCTCTAAGGTAGTGGTTTATTTTGTAATTCAGTTTTTCCTTCAATTTGAATTACTTTATGATGAATTAGCTAATTGCAGGTTTTTGATTATCTGTTTCACTATATACACCATTACTTGCAGATCAATTGCAGTCATGCATGGGGTACCTAATGTTTGGCTCAAACCTGCAACCTTAAACCTTCCTACAGATAAAACCAGTACTGTGGCGCGCGCATGTCAGGATCACCAGCTTTATCAGGAAAAAAAGCCGCAGACGCATATATATAATTAAAATTTAATCTAATTATACACGTAAGCCTTACGTAAGAAGGCATCAGAGAACAAACGGAAGACTAAACTGTTGTAATTTGAGGGTGTGAAGATGATCAACAATGCTTGTATTTCTGCAAAATGAAATTTCGGATCCTCTCCGTTTCGCGATGAATCGCTGTCCTTCTTAAATTATTCACCATTTTACTTGTCTGGAGTATACACGAATATATAAGTGAGATATCAATCGAGAGTTAGACGGCTTTAAGTGCTGATCAAGATCTTAAAAAAGTCTTAGGATGTGTTTTGTATATATGACAAGAGCAAAGATGCTTACAATGGTTATTCTTTCTCTTTATGTTTCAACCCTTGTAACTTTGCTTTATATAGCATTTAGATGTCTGAAAATAAACAATAAGTTCGTAGTTAAGTATCACACCCCAAAGTTACAGTGGCCTGATTTTCTAATTTCCACTTTCCGCAAATAAGGAAAAAAAAGTAGGGGCAAAACTGCTGGATCCCAACATACATTTTGTACGGGAGCTACTAATGCCCCCCCTGCCCCCCTACATCCCATCACCCTCCCCAATTCTTTTTTTTTAATTTTAATCTATACCGATTCTTTATTTTAAATTTTTTGCTTGTATTCTCTTTTTTGCTTGTAACTTTTTTTTGATAAATTATTTTTTAATAAATTATATGTTTTTGAAATCTATTCAATTTAATCTATCAAATGAATGAGTCCAATATTGAATATGAAATGTTGTAATAAAATAATTTTATCGGATCCAATATAATTCTCTTTATTAATATTATTTTTGTCATTTATCTTTTTTATCGGTTATCTTTCATTCTCTTACAAGTAAATGATATATATCCTTTTTAAGTTCATATACTTGAGTCATGTATGTTGAATCCATCAAAGTTATTTTATGTTTCTCTGAACACTCAATAAAATAAATAAAAATGAAACTTTATTTAAAAAAAATCGTAGTCTTTATTTTGATATCAATATTGTATATGATGTGTCACTACTAATTATCACAATGTTCAACACTACTATTAAAGATTGTGATACCAAGTGACACTATCATTTGACACTATAATTTGGCATTGTGATACTATAGATTGATAAGATGGTGTAGGATTGAAGATAAAAAAAATCTGAATGAGTGGTTGTGAATAAAAATGATAAAGAAATATGACTGTCAATACTATACTCGTTTTATTGATTTTATTTACTAAATTTCAATAACACAATAATATAAAAAAATACGTGTTAAAAATTTGTATAAAATTTCAATTATAAAATATAACAAACAAAATACAAATTAAGTTTAAAAAAAATGTTAAAAGATTTTACAAAAGAAAGAAAAAAAAAACTAAAAAAAAAAAAAAAAAAAAAAAAACAATGATGGGACGGGGGGAGGTGATGGGATGGGAGGGGATTAGTAGGCCTCTTTTGTAGAGAAAATATAATTTCAGGTCATTTTAACACCTTTTATTTCATGGCAGGTCGGATCAGACATGATATTTTTTTTTGAGTTTCCCGTGGAAATTTTCCCCATGTAGGAGGAAATTCAACCGGATCAGGGGAAAATTTCCACGGGCTGGGAGAAATTTCCACGGGGCGAGGAGGAAAAATTCCACGGGGGACTCAGAAAAAAATGTTAGGTATACATGACATACGAAATGAAAATAAAAGTATTCTGATGACACAATTTATATTTTCTCTCTTTTGTACTATCTCTACTTTTTTTTTTTTTTTTTTTTTTTTTTTTTTTTTGACATTTAACTAACTCTACTTTCAAACTTTGAAAATAAGTAAACAGCTAGTATTTACATTTTTTTTCTCATTTTTCGTGTGTTGTATAGGATCTTGGTCCTCTACTTACATTTTTTTCCCTTCAAAAAAAAAAAAAAATTACAATTGTTTTTATCGTTCCATTCATATTATACAAAAACTCGCCCTCGTCCAGTGGGTACACAAACGTACTTATGCACGTATATATTTCGTATCAGTCAAGAAAAAAATGAACGTGTACTATCCATAAAAAATAAAAAAATAAAAAATAAAAAATAAAATCTTTTGGTTGTGGTTTAAATGATATCATAACCCTCAAGGTTTATGAAAAGTTTACACTATTTACTCCCTCCGTTCCTAAATAACTGAAACAGTTGTCAAAAAATTTTATTCCAAAATAATTGAGGTAGAACATTTTTCAAAGCAGCATTTATTGCTAATCTTTCAACTTTACCCTTAATTAATACTACGTATTAGGGTAGAAGTTAAAAAGAAAACTGCATTAATTGTATTATAGGGAATTTCTAGTCATTGCATCCCAAAAATCATAGCATTAAATCACTTTCTTAGTATGCATGTTTTTGACAACTGCCTCAAATATTTTGGAACGGAGGGAGTATCATTTTGTGTTTATGAATGCTTATTTTTTGGAAAATGTTGTGTACACTTTTTGGGGTATACCTATTACCTGTCATTTTCTCTTGGGTACCTAAAAACATTTTTACACACAAAGCAAAGCAAATTATAGAGGCAGTCAGGTCCCCCCAATTTCAATTAAATGACGTTTTTGGGTATTTCTTCAGTAGTTATTCCATTCACATCGTAGACATACGTTGATGAATTTAAACCACAGAGTTCAAAATTAAATTCAAACGGTGCGGTTCTGATTAATCCACATAGGTCTACGATGCAAATGGAGGAAGAATTTCCCCCTTTTTGGTCCATACAAGAATCTTCCAACATGCCCGTCAAAGGCTGTATTTTCTTTTTCAGATGTCTTTTAAAAGTGAGATGTTTTTTGCACGGTAACTTAACATATAAAGTTATCTGATGTGACAGAATCCGTAACACATGAAATATTGATGATTTATAATGAATGATACGGATTCTGTCACATCAGGTACCTTGACACGTAGAGTTATCATACAAAAACATCACATTAAAAATGCATGATCTTGGATATACAAACACAATCGTATATGATCAACAACCAAAAAAAACAACGATGCAAGAAAAAGGCAACCCATTTTACCAAGCACAGCGAGTCCAGATGCTATGCGGTCGTTTTACGGTGCTGTGAAGGATATGTACATACATATCTATTATTTTATTTTATAATTAGGACACTACACCGTAAAGTACAAGAGGATATGGGCTCTCACATAAACATAGCTACACGGATCTTAGTTTTTCTTTCTTCTATCTGGAGGATAAATTAATTCGGCCATATACTCTAATCGACTAAACAGCAGCAATAGCTGCAGGCTCTTCAGTCACAAATCAACTTGTAACTGAAGTAAAAAAGGCCAGCCCGATACATAAAATTACCTCACCTGTGCAGGGTCCGAAGAAAACCCATGTCATTTCTTAACTTATATTTTTATAAGAGACAATTTCCACGGCTTGAGTATTGATCCCACGAGCTCTAGTCACACGGCGACAGTTTGTAGCAGAAGTGGATTTTGAAATTTGTATGCTATTGAGAACTAAAGTAACTTGATCCCAGCAACAGATTTAACTTCTTTGTCTTCTACTTGTTGAAAGATCTGCCTCTACACGATTGATTTCGTCTTTCAACTCTTCAAATTCAGTGTTTTTCGAGTGTTTCTGGTTTGCTGATTTGTTTGCATCGATCAAAGCGAAAAGCTGCCTCAAACACGATAGATATTCAGCTTTTACTTCAGGAGGATTCGTCAATGCTGCCGTCTCAGCTCCAAACTGCAAAAAAACTATTTTCATGACTTCACAACATTCAAAGCTAAAACATTGACTATGATCCTTTAATGGTTAATTTCTTTCCAAATTTCCACTACTGATAAATGCAATAGTCTTCATTGATCAACAAGTTATTACCTCCTTAAAAGCTGAAATGCATTGACGAAACTTGTTCTCGGCTTCTGTGAAGGGGAGATGACCGTCCTCCTGCTTCGGACAAAAGAAGCCTCGTCAAGACATGAAGCGCATAGAGAACAAACTCAATGACATATATGGAGCAGTTATTGAATTAAGCTGTTTTAGAAATTATGATAACGGAATATGTCGCTACTGTAATAATGCAACGAGGCGATATTTTCCCTGTCCTAACTTGTGCTGCTCCATTTCAAATGTAGACAGGTCTAAGAATTCAAACATTTACCTTGGAACCATGTAGCTCCGCCTTTTCTAGCTCCATATTACCAAGTGCATTTAGTGACTGCAACTGCAAGTAAAAATATATATATATATATCAGAACACCAGGATGTATCTTGAGCAGTTGGATGCTAGTAATATGTGAAAACAATATCACATGGGCGGCGTATCTATGTTGAGAAGATTGGGGTCATGTGACCCCACTGAGATCTGGGGATTTTTTTTAGTCTTAAAACGATGTAGTTTTGTTGTTAAAAAACGTCGTTTTGTAGTTTAAAAATGTAGTTTTAGGCTTCGGTGACACCACTGGTTCAAATTTCTAGATAAAAAATATAGTTTTAAACTCCGGTGACCACACTGAATAAAATTTCTGGATCCGCCCCGGCGCGAACAAATTCAATACGACTTGGCTGAAACTGGAATTCAATTTAAGTAAGAACTATTTTGCCTAGATTCAGCAAAGAGAGAAAGTTTGATGAAAACTGACCAGTATCAACATTGCTAGCTTCTCATTTCTTGCACTTCTCTGAAGTTCTTTGTTGGGTTGCCATTTACCTTTATCTTTTAGTACCTGAACCATTTTTTGTCGAGCTATCCTGCAGCATAAGGAAAATGCCTGAGTTATGAACAAGAACATAAGAAAAGTGTCGCTGAAATTGCCAGATTCATGTAAAAGATCTTGACATCAGAGATCATTAGTAATTATCTAATCAGAACATATCTGATACTGTGCGCCCATTTTGAGGTTCACTCCAAGTATCATAGACACGATCAAAAGCATGGTTTGATAGTCCTCAGAGCAAGAGTTAAAAGCTTCACCTTTATTCAATCTCTTAAATTCCTTGTTGTGTGCATTGAGCCACAAAATCAGGCAAATAATAAAGCTAGTTTAACTCGATTTGGTGAAATTCTCTTCATCATGTTAGCACTCAAATGCAATTATAGAACTGAAACAACATATAAGTTCTGAAAAGAAATTGACTTTTATACCAGCACTTAATTTTATAGAGTTATTCAAACTCAAGAAATCTCCAAAACGTAGGCGTAGCTTATAATCAAAACTAAAGAAATCCCCAAAATGAAGATGGAAGCAAATACATTACCACTTCTACTCACGGAAACAGAGGCTGATATTTTAAGACAATAATTACAGCTGCAGATGTAGCATTAGTCAGAAATTCAAGGTAAAAGAGCCACCTTTTAGGACATGGTTAGTGCCTCAATATCTAGAGTTACTACAATCAAGAACTGAAGAAAGAGAAAATAACTTAATAAACACAAGTGATTGATGCAATGGGTGAAACAAACCTTTCTGATTCGTGTAAGATTTTTTTTGCTTTATCGAGTTCAACCATGGCTTGAGAAATGTCGGTCTCTCTTAGCCGCTTGGACTTGAGAGTTTTAACCTTAGCAAGGTGAATCATGTTCCCAACATTCTGTACATGGAGATAAAAGGTTAACAGATAATGACCTTATTTCCAAATTCTCAGCTTATGAAATAGAATTATTCTTGTTTCTTTTGTTCTTTTGCCCAGGGAACCATGCAGTGAAAGATCCAACTGATAGCTATATAACTTTGGCGAATACAGCTTAGATATATATTAACGACATACCTCAATATGGTCTTTAGGGAATAACTTTTTCCGTGAATCAATACACCTGCAGTACATACCAGACTATAAAAACTTTTGTATACTTCTGACAATTTATGTTACTATTGTAAGAAATTTAGAAAATAATTCACCTTTCCAGAAGCTCTTCTGACTCACTTAAGTCCCCAGTTATATAAACAGTCTTTGCAAGCTGTTCAGCTGCAATTACAGTATCCAAAGAAGTCCAACCCTAGGTGACATACGAGTTTGGAAATGAGAAACTGGAAAGACAAATTAAATGAAGAGATCCTGCAAAATACTCCTCTGTTCCTTATTAACTGAGGTGGTTGCAAAAAAAAGTTCCTTTTACTTGATGTAGTTTCATTTCCAAAGCTACATTTATTAACTTTTCCCCACTCTACCCCTATTTATTACAAGGAGAGTGATTAGAAAGATGACTACACTAATTATAACCTGGTCATCTTATTGCTCAAGTCAATGACTTAACTCACCTCCTTTATATGTGTGATTTCAGTAAGTGACTAAGTTAAATAGGGACGGGGGAGTAATAAAAAGGCGAATTCAAGAAGTCAACATTCGGGGGACCTTGATATACCATCTCACCTAAACGCTTAAGCTATTATGGAGAAGCGTAATTTATTGTTTATATACTTTCAGACGCCCCCTGAATTGTGGGCTTGCAGATGTGAAAGACAAAGATGCTGCTACACTAACCTAACAACTTTGGAAGAAAGAAAGAAAGGCAAAATTTAAATGGCATAATTGATATTGGAACCTCATATATATATATATATATATATATATATATATACTAGTCATAAACCCGTGCATTGCACGGAGACGTATGACAATGTGATTACCTGCAGATAAAGGGGTGGGTAGTCCTACGTCATACCTCATTACACCCTACCTCTCTTCCCACCCCGCCTTACTCACCGCTATCATACCATACCCACCGCCCCTATCCTACCCTACCTAATATCACCATATCTTACCATCGACATCCTACCTACTTACCAATTACCTACTCTACTCCACTTTCATCCACCCCAACCCTACCCTACATTACTCATCATACCACTCTACCTTCCCACCACCCCATCATTCTCTATCCTACCCAACCCACCACCCCACGGTACCCTACCACCACCCAACCCTACCTTATCCACCATTCTACTTTACCCTATCTTACCCACCACACCACCATACCTTACCTTTCCCACTACCCAACCTATCATACCCTACTCAACCCTCCCCAACCCTCCCTAACCTCCCCAACCCTGCCTTACCCACCACTTCACCCTACCCTACCCAACATCATACCCTGCCCTACCCACCGCTATCATACCCTAAACCACCCTATCCTACCCTATCCGATATCATATATCTTACCCTCGACATCCTACCCACCTTACCCATTACCTACTCTACTCCACTTTCATCCACCTTACCTACCCTACATTACCCATCATACCACCCTACCTCCCCCACCCCACCGTTTCTACCCTACCCAACTCACCACCCCACCATACCCTACCCACCACCCAACCCCACCCTATCCATCATTCCACTCTACCCTATCTTATCCACCACACCACCTTACCATACCTTACCCACTACCCCAACCTATCCTACCCTACTCAACCCTCCCTACCTTACCCACCATTTCACCCAACCCTACCCACCACCCAACTCTACCCTATCCACCATTCCACTATACCCTATCTTACCAATCACACCACCATACGTTACCTTACCCACTACCCCAACCTATCCTACCCTTCCCAACCCTACCTTACCAACCACTGCACCCTACCCTACCCACCACCCTGCCCTACCCTATCCACCACTGCACCCTACCCTACCCACCATCCAACCCTACCCTATCCACCATTCCATACCCTATCTTACCCATCAAACCACCATACCTTACCTTACCCACTACCCCAACTTATCATATCCTATTCAACCCTCCCTAACCTTACCTTACCCACCACTGCACTCTACCCTACCCACCATCCTACCCTACCCTACCACCCTACCTTACCTTACCCACTACCCCAACCTACCATTGATTTTCGATTTTGCAATAAAATCATTGATTTTGTATTTTTAATTTTTTTCCCGGATTTTTTTATTTTATGCGATTTTCCGGATTTAATGCTTGGGACGGGAGAGATTTTCGATTTTGCAATAAGTTCACTTATTTTGTATTTTTGATTTTTTTCCAGATTTATTTGTTGGTTTTATTTAAGAGTCGGTTTTTCTAATACGTTGGCTTCCATTTTTGGTTCACTATTAAATTAATCTCATTATAAACTTTATTAATATGCTATTATTGCGAAATCACACACTATTAATGTGCTATCATTGTGTAAATATTTTAGAGGATTGCACATAAATTCTATTCATGTGAAATTTTTAATCATAATTTTTTAAGAGTGGTTTTTTTTCTAAAAGTCGGTTTTTAAATTTGCATTTTACTATTTTCCTAAAGAGGCGGTTTTTAAAGTTACGTTTGACGCGTTTTTTTTAAAGAGTCAATTTTAAATTGATTTGAATATAAATGCTATTAATGCCTGGTTCTTTTAATTTTTTGAAGATTTTTTATTATGTGTGGCGATTTTTTTATTTAAATTGGTGAGAGATTTTTGATTTTGCAATAAATTCATTGATTTTGTATTTTTTATTTTTTTTTCTCCCGGGTTTTTTTATTTGCGGGAAGATTTTCCGGATTTAATGCTTGGGACCGGGAGAGATTTTTAATTTTGCAATAAATTCACTGATTTTGTATTTTTTGTTTTTTTTAATCTTTTTTTCCAGTTTTATTTGCCGGTTTTATTTAAGAGTCGGTTTTTATTTTTTCTAATACGCTGACTTCCATTTTTGGTTCACTATTAAATTGATTTTAGTATAAACGCTATTTATATGCTATTATTGTGAAATCACACGCTATTAATGTGCTATCATTGTGTAAATATTTTAGATGATTACACATAAATTCTATTAATTCTATTTTTTATTAAATTAAATCAGGTGGATATTTTTTAAATATTTCATTTTTTAGAAAATCTTGTTTGATTTTGTTTATAAATTTGTTTAATTTCGTATTTTTTATAATTTAATTTAATCAAGGATTTTTTTAAAAAAATCTCTAGGACTTTTTTAAGATTTCGTTTTTTAGATTTTATTTAACTTCCTTTTACATTTACCTCATATTTTTAATTAAGGAGTTTTTTAATTATTTTATGGTTATATTTTTTTGTATTTAATTAAATCAACGGTTTTTCTTTTTAGATTTTGTTTTGTACGAAGGTTTTTTTTAAGATTTCATTTTTTAGGAGATTTTGTTTGATTTTGTTTATAAATTTTTTAAATTTCGTTTTTATATTTTAATTAAATCAAGGAAATATGTTTTTTGAAAAGCTCAAGGATTTTTTTCGAAATCTTGTTTTTAGGATTTAATTAATTTCTTATTTCTATTTAAGAAATTTGTTAATTATTTTATGGCTATATTTTAATTATTCTAAAATATTGAATGTGAAAGAAAAAAAAGGAGGAGAAGCATAAACATTTTTAAACATTAGACCATGAAATTGAAGTGCTATTTAAAAATAAAATAAAATAAAGTAACTTGTATTGATCTATGATATCAATGAAAATTTTATGATGAAAAAAAAAACCAACCTTTTCGTTTTAAGGTTTAGCAAAATGGATTGTTTCGATTCGATTAGAAAAGTGTCGTTCAAGATGTTGAACAACCTAAAGAAACATATTCATCGGAAAAAATGATTTAATAAGAAGAAGAGTAGTGATGGCAATTTTAACTCAAACATTAGAAAATGAAATTGAAGTGTTATTTAAAAATAAAATAAAATAAAGTAACATGTATTGATCTAAGATATCAATGAAAAATTCTATGACCGAAAAAACATGAAAAAAACCCAACCTTTTCATCTTAAGGTTTAGCAAAGTGGATGTTTCGATTCAGTCGGAAAAATGTTCTTCAAGATGTTGAACAACTCAAGAAACATATTCATCAAGAAAAGGTGATTGAATAAGAAGAAAAGTAGTGATGACAATTTTAACTCGATTGGGAGAAATGAGAATGAAATGAGGTTTACTGGGAGTAGGGGGTACGGAGAGTGGGGGGTAGATAATGGGAAAGAAGTGATTGTGGAGTAAATTTATTGAGATTTTGGAGATTAGTTTTTAAAAAAAAAGATTTGGAGATTAATTGATTGATTCTGGGTTTTTTTTTATTATTTTAAACGTGTTTATATGGGGAATGGTCCGGGTCAATTTTCGGGTTTGGGTCAAAATTACGGGTAATTGGGTTAAAAACACTCGTCTATATATTATATATAGATGTTTGCATCAATTGGCACCAAATTACCAAAGAGGTTAGTACTTAGATGCTGAAATGAGCAGTACTATTACCTTTGACAGTTCCAGTTTATAGAGGATCTTTCTTTGTATATTCTCGACATCTGCAATTCGATTGGACTTTGCATGGATCTTCAAAAGGCCACCATTAATATATGAATATGATGTATGAGAACTCAAAGACATGCATAAAAAACATTCCTGCAAGTTCTATTTCTAAAGGGGGACTGGACTTTTTCAGAGTTATAAAATACAGGACAATACCTTGCAAGATTTGTTTGTTGAATTTGTCATCTCCAATAATAAATTAACAAAAAAGAGATTAACAGAGGCTCTCACAATGTTAAGCACAAACTCCTTGATGCTAGGTCATTTATTCTAATAAAGACTCTAGGGGTATGAAAATAAACTGATTTAGGACAAAAGTTGCATACGACAGCAGCACCACATATTTTGTTGGCAGCAGTTGTAATAAGATTTAAGAGCATCAATCACATTACTGAACTATCAGAATAGGCCTGCGCCCTACTACAGAATCTCTATTTATTTTACGATGTGATACGTTCAAAGATTCATGATGAAAAAACTAAAAAATGGTCAAGTCATCAAAGGGTCAACCCGTGCACGGAATCATAAAACAAATAAAGGAACTCGCAAAGAAATGGTAATGGGAATAGAATAGGGTTAGTACGCAGATAAAACAAAATTCATGCAAAGTTCGTGTAGAGTATTGACTAAAATATGACCTTAGCAAGATGCTGCAGCCTCCTAAGACATGTCATAGATTCCCCAAGGCCACTTTCCTGCAGTGTCAGATACAGAGCGGGAGGAACAAGAGTGGACAACTGAAACCTGAGGCAATTATCAGGATAAAAATTCATGTACCTCGAGTATCTGAATAGAATTGCGAATCAATGCAACAGAATCCTCCTCTCTTCCTTCAAGATAGACAACCTGAAAAATCAAGTTATGAAACTACATTACACTTGGGCCACAAAACAAATGCAATCTTTATGCAAAAAGAAGAAAATGCTTGCTTTTTTGGGGCATTGGCACAGGAAATATTACTGCCCTTTTTATAATACAAGTTTTGTCACTAACAACAAGAAGACAGTTTTATCAGAGTCTCCAGCATCTGTTTAGTGCAATAAACATGTTGCTTAGGACCAATAAAAAAGCAAGCAGTTCACCAGAGGTCCACTTCAAGAAGTAAACTTAAGAAACAAGCACGGATGTAAAAAAAATGTCACCAGCCTGACAGAAAATTATGGTATTACACTTCCAAGGTGGTACATCGTGTCGGCATAGTCACTGTTGCCTTCTCCCAGAACACGCTTTTTAATCTAATGACAAAAACAAGGATATCAAGTAAATGTCAGAATTCAGAACGATACTTCACATTTTCTAGAGGGATAGGTGCCAGCTAGACACAAATAACTGGAAACAATAGACATGGCTCAACATATTACATACCTTTAGCGAGCGCTGCAAGAGGTATAGAAGAAAAGGGGGATGAAAAAATGAGTCAGCATTGTGTAGAGGTACAAGTAACCAAGAAACTGTATATAAAAACTGAAACAGATGAGATCCAGAAAAGAAAGGAAATATAAAGAAATGGAAAATTAGGGATAAGGACACAATCTGGATTATTTTTAAGTAACAGGACAACTACATATTTTTTATAGGGAGAAGGACAACTGCATAATTTTTATAGCGAGAAGGACAAACAGTGAATCCCGAAAATTAGTGAATCTCCCCAGTGAATCCCGAAATCAGTGAATTTTGACAGTGAATTTCGACAGTGAATCCCAAAAATTAGTGAATTTCGACAATGAATTTTGAAAATTAGTGAATTTCGACAGTGAATTTCGGCAGTGAATTTAAACAGTGAATTTCGAACACAAGTGAATTTCGATAGTGAATAAATATTTTTGTCCTTTATGCAAAAGTTTCAAAAGACTGTCCTTCTACTCAATTGATGAAATATTTTTGTCCTTCTCCCTCATTCCCCCAAGAATTAAGTGGCACAGAATCTAATAAAGAGAACACGTGATGAAATAGGTTAAACATTTACATGCCACTGGTGTTTAAAAAAAAACACTGATTTATGAACTTATTGTCCAACAATGCTGGACTAGAGGTATTTTAGGTCATTTTAGATTTAAAAGAAGCGGAATACTCGAAAGTGAGAATGAACAAAACTGGAACTATCCAAACCTCCATGAGAATATTCTCCACGTGGTAAGACTTGTCACCAATGCACCAAAGCATCTCGCATGTGAGGGTAAAAAGTAAGGCTCCGCCCACTTTGGGCCAATTACACTAATTCGCAGCAAATATTTCTATAAGACAGTCTTTTAAAGACCTGAACACGTGAGCACAGGTAACCTAGTGATGACCAAATTTGCAGTTTCTTTGAGACACCTCTTCAAAGGTTGAGTACAAATAAGGAAATATTTTAAAATAGGAACCTAACAAGCCGAAGGGAAACAAGATAAAATAAAAGGCTTATATACGCGGTCTACAGCGTTCTGTGGAGCAATCTTACATTGAAAGGCTATCTACTGAATACCCATTATCCAAAAATGGATAACGGGTTAAAACTGCTACCCCTAATGCCAGAAATAAGCATTTGTGAGTGATGTAAGGTTATGAAGCCGAGCATAATTCTGCATATAACGCTCACCGTCCATAAAGATGCACAATATTAAAGCAAACGACGAGAGCATCCACAAAATTTACAAATTCCTATTTTCGGGTTAAACATAGTATTTATTATTTAACTGAATGGTCAACAGAGATATATAGCAAGAATAAGCAAAAGTCATGAAACTTATATTATCCGTTAAAAAGAAATTGGTATTGGTATGGCTATTGCAATATTTCAACCTCATAGCAATTGCGAGCCTGTTCCGATTTCCGCTGCACAAGATAGAATTGGCCAAGGTTGTGAAGAGCTGCTCCCACTCTTATGCCACGTTACAAAAGGAATTTAGTTAATAAATCAATCCTCAAATTACACGAATAGCAGTAGAAAGGATGTATGATAATAATGACACCCCGTTATAAAACGCGTAACAATAGAACATTGAATAATCAGTTTTTACCGTATGTCCTCTGGTCCATATGATTCCTCAAGTATGTGAATTGCCTCCAAGTATAGTGGTTCGGCTTTAGTAAATTCCTTTTTAACTCTATATAACTCTGCCTGAAATAGCATAACAGGCAAAAACATAAATAATGCTCAATTAGAAGAACAAATAATAAGAGCTCATGATATCTTGTCAACAATAATGTGAACTGTGATGGTATGGTAGAGCATGAAAAGTTTAGGAGTAGAGAGCTCCCCCCCCCCCCCCACTTTTTTTTTGGGGGGGTGGGGGTTATGGGATGGGGATTCAAACACTAGTTGATACCAGGAAGTGCAATGACCCTCACCACTAGGCCAAGTTCACTCCCCGAGCTGCATTTTTCATTTGTACTAAAAGTAGTCATACATACATGGCGATGTAACAATTTGCCTCAAGAACCAGCCTTGTCCCTAGATAAATGGAAAGCACCAGCCTAGATGTAGTAATCTAAGACTTAAGCCAATTTTCCAAGAGGAGTAAAAAAAAAGGTAGCTGCAAGGAAACAAGATACCAAAGAGATAATACTATATCCCAGAATATAACACTTTGACCTACCAAATTGTTGCATGCAGATGCCACATGTGGGTCACTCTCACCGAAACCTTCTCTAGCTTCTTTTACAGCAGAAACCAGCATTGTTTCTGCTTCCAATAGTTTTCCCTAAACGAGAAGGATGAAATATACTCAATATTATTTTGATAAAATACATAGAGATACAATAAGAGAAATTGTGATTTAAAAGTGAAACAGACACAAAAAATATATCTTATGCTTACCTGCAAAAAGAAATCCCTTCCACTGTCTGTGAAAACTCTCCACTTGGCTGTATGAATATTAGAGACCACTGAACCATCCTCGATCTTACGCAGATCGACCATATCCACGTCATTGCCATTTTCAGAGTTTTGCTGAGCTGAAACGTCATCGGCAAAAGCAGGGGAGCAAGTCATCCCTAGGATTATGGCTGGAAAATAAAACATCCAAAAAAGAACAATTATGACGAGTTCTGTCAAAATTTTAAAAATTACAAATAACCAATTCGACAATTTATGAAAATACAAAGCAAGAATCACGATTACAAATAGTTTATACTTTATAGGAGATACTATATTTAACTCGCAGCACAAAATCTAGGAAAAGTGTCATTCAATGGCTTCATGTGTATCCATGATCAACTTATTCTGAAATACGAAGCATCAGATTTCATAACATAGCACAAAAAAAGAGAGAGAAAAGGAAAAACAGTCAAGTAACAGAACCACCAAAAACTTTTCTCCATGCAATCCTGAAAGTCCAAATTAATTGGGTAAAGCATCAAGAAAGGAAACAAAAATTACCGGGATCAGCAGATATTCCAAAAATTACCATGCGCAACAGACAAGAAAGAACAAGTGCAGAATGATAACGATGCAGCATACCTGCTTGTCCAGGCCAAAAAATCCACTGGAACATTTTCCCATGGTACCTTCCCCTGGTTTTATAGCCAAAACCATTCTCCCCCGATAACTTCACTTCCCCTAAGAAATTACATTGCATTGATTGTGAGTTATAAAAGAAAAAGTTCAAATGTACCAACCACAAATGTCGGCTTTTCTGCTGATTTCTTCCTCACCTCTTCAAGCAGATTACGACCTCCGTCTATGAGATGCACTTAGTGGAAAATTCTCGAAGTGACAATACCAAAGATCATGTGATTGGCTTGATATTCCGTGAAGCCATGCTTATGATGTTTGATCTAACGTGATTTAACATGAATATAATGCCTTAATGGCACTATAGAAATAAGGCATGCTTATGATTTTTGATCTAACATTATTTAACATGAATATAATCCTTTAATTGCTTTAAAGGCACTGTAGAAATTCCCACAACCATCGCAAATTCGAGGGGTGAGGGGCTAGAAAGCGTGTAATTTGTAACAATTAAACTCCATAGCAGGTCACAAGTTCCCCCTAAAATGAGCTGATATTTGAAATCGTACTTGAAAAGAAAAACCATTTTAAAAATTGGAAGTTCAGAAATTCAGCAGCGAGACGCTTCGCTCCCAGCTAATTTATAATCAATGAAACTGATCAATTACCAATGGGGTATCGATGGTTAGCTGGTTTTTTCAGCAGTGATGAGACAGTGAACGTTGCTGGATGATTCCGGAGTTTTTGCAGCAGGTTGGAAGCACCTTGACGGAGATACATTGATCACACTAGTAATTCACGTTTCAAGGGTACAATGTCGTGCGAATTTCAAATAGTAGTTGGAAGTGTTGGCTCCAAATTTTACTATTAAACCCTAAACCTCTCTTTTTTTCCTTCCGGAAAAAAAATTCATCAATGGTTCTGTTGAATATTTATTCAAAACGCAATGAAAAATGTATCTATTTTAGGGGTTCTATACGCCTCATTTTTACTGGCGACACCATATTATTTCCGACACCATAAAAAATTACTTCGATATCACAATTAATTTTAATTAACATAACATCAGTAGTATTGACGTTACTATTGAAAACCAACATCACTGACTGACGTGCTATTAAAAAAAGAAGGTCAGTGGCAGTGTCACAACTTAGAAACATCAGTCCATTGATATTCCTAGTGTGGTGCCGGAAGTAAAAAAACACGAATATATATGCATAGTGTCGGAAGTAAAAAAAATATAGAGAATTATGGATAATGACAGTTTTTTTACGTATTTTTAGTGCTGTTAAACGAACTGAGCCGCTCGTGTTCGGCTCGTTAATGTTCGTGATCGTTTGTTCAATTAGCTTAACGAGCCGAGCTCGAACATAACTGTAGGCTCGTTTGCTTAACGAGCCGAGCTCGAGCTTGTTTCGCGAACGTTCGATTATGTTCGCGAACGTGCTTATATAATGTTCGCGAACATGTTTGTGAACATGCTTATATAATGTTCGCGAACATGCTTATATAAATACATCAATTTACAGTAACCCTGACTTAAAAGAGGATAATTCATTCATCTAATAGATATTAGATTTGATTTATATAATATTTATATATTTTTATAGTAATTTAGTTGTGTAATATATGTAATTTTAATGTCTAACATATTATTTTTACATTTACACTTTATGTTTTATATTTTAACGAACCGAACTCGAGCCGAATTCGAGCCAAAGTCGAGCCAAAAGGAAAAAAATATGTCTAACGAGCCGAGCTCGAACGTTTCATCTTTTAAACGAGCCGAGCTCGAACTGAATTTTTTGTTCGTTTATCGAGCTAAACGAGCTCGAACGAGCTCATGAGCTAAACGAGCTCGAACGAGCTCATGAGCTAAACGAGCTCGAACGAGCTCATGAGCTAAACGAGCTCGAGTTCGAACCACCAATACTCGGCTCGGCTCGGCTCATTAACAGCTCTACGTATTTTTTAATAACAGGATAGCCACATATTTTTTTATTGGGATAAGACAAATTCTATAATTTTTATAGACAGATGGACAAAAAAAAAAAAAAGGCGCGCATGTTCAGTACATGGGACATTTTTTTTCTTCGTGATTAAAATTTCACTGAATTTTTTGATTATTTTTGTTTTGAGACTTGGTTTGATATAATTACATCGTTTTGAGATTGAGATTCATCAAAATTCACTTAATGAATCTCCCCAATGAATTCCGAAAATCAGTGAATATCGATAGTGAATTTTGAACCACAGTGAATTTCGACATCGAATTTTTTGAAATCACGTCGGAATATGTTGAATGTGGTCTCAAAATAAAAAGCATGGAAAAATAAAAAAAATTGTGAAAGAATTTTCAAATTTGGAATTCTAGATTGAGAATTATGGGTGTTTAAAAAAGACGGATGAGAGAGAAAGTGTGTTTTTTTTTTTCGTTTTTGGAAAAAATGAGCCGAGAGAAAAATTTGTTGTTTGTTCAAAATTTCAAAATCATCATTTTTTCTAATTAATGAAACAAGCATCATTCTCCTTAATTACCTAAAAAAATAATTAAAATGTGTGCCGGGAGTAAGAGTGACCCCAATGGGGACACCCAATTACATCCTTCAAACACATCATTTTTCGTTACAGTTACACTTTTTCAACACCCAAAAAATAATTCACTCCAATAAGCAACCTCTATACATCCCTTTAAAAATATTTTATGATTACAAAGTGATATTTGAATACGTCGCACAACGGTAAAAAAAATAAAAAGATGTCGTATCCGTACACAAAAAGAGTTCAAAATAAAAAAATACATATTTGGACAGATTAATTTTTTTGTATGGAAAAAATAGTATATATAAATTTTTTTTTCAATGATGTATATCACCGTTGTTATACTACCATTGCCTCAGATTCATTACTCGATACATAACAAATTATTATATAAATGATATTGATGTGTGAAATTAATTTATTGGGTAAAAAAAGATAAAATATTAAAAAAAAATTAAATTAAAAACAACAAAACACCATCACAGGATAAGAAGAATGTGAAAATTGATGGAGAGATAAAAAAACAACTACTATTCATATTAACACACACTATTATTTGGGAGACCTTTAACATTTTTTAAAGATAGTGAATTGAATGAAGTGTTATAGTGTACTTAAAGATGACGATGCCCACCCTATATCAAATTTAGGGAGAGTATAAATGTTACCATTGGGGTCACCCTTAATGGGGCTGCCAACCCCCTATTTTTATTATCTCCGAAAATATGAGCAGCGTCATTAAATTGCAATGATGGTGTTTCGGTCACGAATTTGTTGTCTGGAGGTGGAGTTATTTCCTTTTTTTCATTTTTTGGGATCATAATGGGATGAGCGCGACTTTTTTTCTTATCATTTTACCCGGGGATAGAGATGGAGATTTGGAACTCAAGGCAATATATTTGGGGGAAGTTTTTGCATACACTGCATCTACGCTGCGGATAAATTTCCGCAAGACACCACACACCACACGATTTCATTCTCAAGTGACTTAAATCGCGCTGGTTCGACGCGCCACCTCACATATCCACACGTAGGTACGTACTACCCAAAAATTTCACTATATTTGGCTACAATAGAGGCAGAGAGTCTACGAGTTTTTTTGTTAATGGTAAAAAATGATTGTTTTTCATGTGTTGCGTAGCTTTCTCGAGTTTGTGAGGACCTCTCGGCCAGGGACGGAACTAGCCATTGGATAGGGTGGCGCAACCTATCTGGTTTTTATTTTCGGTACAACAAAAACTTTATATAAATCAGCCAATCAGTATTAGTTGTTCTAATTCAACCCACCCGACCGACCATATATAAACACAGTCAATTAGCTCACCCGATTACCAATTCTTCGTTCCGTCCTTCCCTAGCATTTTTTTCCTTAAAAATAAGGTATTAGTATATGTGATAATTTCCTTTTTAATAAAAAGCAATAAGCACAAATTAAAACGAGTAATTAGCGCAAAACACTCATATTTTTGTGTCAACTTTGAGATTTGACCCGTATCTTTAAATTTAGCACATTTACACTCTATCTCGTGTAATATTTTGCAACAAACATCAATTTTCAAATTTGACGTCAAATGAAACGGAAATTATGCGTTTGTCATTCACTCGCCACCAACATTTCACGGCTTAACAATAAAAATAAAAATAACTCAACAAATTCGTCGATCATTCCCAACCCAATTGTCGAATACCAACCCTTTGTCATTCCCGATTTCTAATTTCCCTTATCCATCTATAAAAACTTCTAATTCCCTTTCCATCAATAGAAGATTAATCAGTCGTGAGTACTCTCTGTCAACACCGCCGAGTGTCAATGGCGCCGGCGAGAATTGTGCGCAAGATGTCACTTCGAGAAACGAGTGTTGTGCAACCTATTTCTGGACCATTGCTTCTAACAGATGAAGAAAATGACGAATATATATTCACCTGAGAGGGATGAGAAATAAAATGGCGGAGACAATTGTTGGTCGACAAATTAGGGTTTAATAGGAGAGAGATATTTAATTGCACAAAAAAAAACTGATTAATTTAACGTTGAAGAAAAAAATAATTTAGGGATTTATTTGATTAAAAGAAATAAAAAAAAAAACGTGAAAGCCTGTAAAATGTTGATGGCGAGTGAATGACAAACGCGTACTTTACGTTTCACTTAGAGTCAAATTCGAAAAAGAATATTTGTTGCAAAATATTATACGAGATATATTGTAAAATTGCTAAATTTAAAGATACACGTGAAGTCACAAAGTTTCTTCTAAAAAAAAAAAAAATGGAAAATTAGGGATAATGACACATTCTGAAATATTTTTAAGAATATGACAAATTACATATTTTTTATAGGATATGACAATCGCATAATTTTTATAATGGAATGACAAACAAATAATCCGAAAATCAAATGAATCCCAAAATCAAGTGAATTTCGATAAATGAATTTTGATAAATAATCCCTAAAATTAGTAATTTCGGCGATTAATTTTGAAAATTAGTAATTTCGACAATTAATTTCACAAATGAATTTAAACAATAATTTTAACACAAGTGAATTTCGATAATGAATAAATAGTTTTGTCTTTACGCAAAAGTTTCAAAACTCGCCCTTCTACTCAATTGATTAAATATTTCATTCTTCTCCTCATTCCCAAAAAAAGTCACAAAGTTGACTTATAGCCATGGGTGTTTTACGTTAATAAAATGATGTTTATTACAAAATATTAAAAAAAAGAGTAAAAATGCTAAATTTAAATATACATGCCAAGTTTCAAAGTCGATCTATAAATAATAGTGCTTTAAATTAATTACTCGATTAAAACCGATAAAGAACAATCCATAAAAAAAAAAATGGGCTGCATCAAAAAAAAGAAAAAGAAAAGGGCCAATTGTAAGAGTGACCCCAATGGTTACATCCAATTACACCCTCCAAACACATCGCTTTCCGTTTCAGTTACACTTTTTTAACACCAAAAAAATAATTTACTCCAATAAGCGACCTCTATACATCCCTTTACAAATTATTATATAAATGATATTGATGTGTGAAATTAATTTAATATGTAAAAGAGATAAATAAATTCAAGCATCGTCTACGCAGAGGTCTTTCATATTTATGGAAATTTTAATTTTATTTGCAGGATAGTGGTGTTGGGTTGAAACACCATGACTTAAAGATGCCATTCATTCTCTATATTAAGTTTAGAGGGGGATAATTCCCCATTGGAGTCGCTCTAAATTTGTAATCCTAGCTTTCCCGCTCGATTTTCGATACGAAATTTAAATCAAACCGATCTTGAAAGAAATTCTCAGAGCCCGATCCAATTCACACAATGCCATCGATGGCCACCACCGCCGGCGAAATGCACAGCAAAGAAGTATTACTGCTCGGCGGAAAAATCATTCGAATTTTTGAAGAAATCCGCTCCTCTGAAGCAGCCCATATACGGAAGTTAAAGGAACTTGTCAATCTATTCAACTCTTCACCCTCCCTGCACTTTTTCTTCACCGCATTTTCAACAGCCCTTACTCCACTGTTTGATTTCGGCCGGCGCACGGCCTCCTGTGACCGGGTTGTCAGATTCGTTGCTGCCTTTGCAACTTTTCGACCCGAGAAGACTTCAAATGCGGTTGATATCGACGGGTTCTTAGAGCTGTTTCTAAGATTTCTTCTTAATGCTGCTGAAGCCGCTAACAAGAATGCTAGACTTAGAGCTTGCCAGATCGTTTCTGAGGTAGTGTAAATAGAATAATTACGGCCATTTAAGTGAGTAGAAGCCTTTTTTAGGTGTACTGATGTTCTGTTAATAGCTATTTTTGTTTGAGTTAGCTTTTTGTTGTTCATTAATCGTGATTTTTTGAAGTTTAACAATTTTAAAGGCTCTCTTATCGCCTTTTTAAACTTCAAGGAGTTCTGGGTTTAGACTAGAATCTGATACTTTATTTATTTTTTTCCTTAGTCGAGGTGTAGAATTTTGTGTATTCCAGCTTGCAGATTCAAGAATCAAGCTTAGACTATCTAGAACAAAGTACAAAACAGATAAACTGAAAGAGCAAGACTGAATCTTGAGAGTGAGTTTATGAAACGAGTGTAAACTAGAATTTTTTGTATTCCAGCTTGCATATTCAAGAAGCAAGAACAAAGTACAAAACAGAGGATTTGAAAAGGCAAGTCTGAAATTTGAGAGTGAGCTTAAGAAACGAGCGTACAACTTCATTCAATGAATAAGGGAATCTTCAAACTGACTTTTACATCTTTGCATAGTAGCTATTAGCTTGAAAATGCTTAACAACTTGCCAAACAAACTAGAAACATGAATTACTAACTATGAGTAACTATGAAACACAAGTGTTTGACCTGTGCTTCAAAGAACTTATACCTCTTCTTCTTTTCTTTCCTCACACATGCTTTGCTTCTGCTACTTTCTTACTGTTCCTTGTCTTTATTCTGTACAAAAGTTGGCCAGCTGCACTTCTTGCACCATTGCTTCTGAATCGCCTTGCCTTGCTCCTTCTGAGTTCTTGTTGTATTGCTTGCTGCTGTTTGCTAACCAGCATTGTGTTGCATGCTGCTGCTTGCTAAGCTGCGTTGCCTTGTTATGTTGCTTGCTGCTGCTAAGCTATATTGCTTGCATTAGTATCTCAATACATTGCATTTCTTATGGTTCAATGATAATTCTAGCTATGCATCAGTCATGATTGTTTGATGAATTTCTTGGTCTTACAAAGTATGGAATATGACATCCTAGGGCCTTTCCACGGCTGTGGGAGGTTTGGTCTCATGGAAGAAATGCTGGTTTCATGTTTTTGTGAGTCTTTGTTGTTAGAGTTATTACATTGACACTTCTTGCCGTGTGCTAGTCTCAAATGCCGTGTAACTCTGTGACTTACATGCGATGATTTTTACCTCTTTCAGTGCCAGATTTATTACAATATTTAGGGCAACAGCAACTAAACATGATGAGTAAGCTATTTCTCATGTAAATTTCTCACTGCAGATCATCATGCGACTGCCAGATGACACTGAAGTCAGTGATGAGCTCTGGGATGAGGTCATAGAATGCATGAAGTTGCGAGTAAATGACAAGATTCCAGCCGTCCGTACATTTGCCATCAGGGCACTTTCACGATTTTTAAATGATTTGGAGAATCAAGACATGCTTGAACTATTCCTTGATAAACTGTCTTCAGACCAAAATTCGGTACAGATCTCAACATAGTTTGACGATAATTATAATTGCATTTTTTTTTTTGAAAGGTTAATTGCATTTTTTTTTGAGGGTATTATAATCGCATTTGGATAAGTCTTTTTTACTTATTTTTATTTGGTCAATTTTGGTGGTGTGGATGGCTTGGCTGCCTTTTGTTTTTGTCATACACTTTACATGATGTTATATTCATCTGGAAAAAACGGGCATGAGTTCTTGTCAGTTGGGTTGTTATTGGCTTTAAAACTATGTCAATTGGGTTGTGTTAGAGTTCTTCCAATGGACTTGAATGTATTTTGAACTAATGTTATGTTAGCTCATGCAGAGCATAAAGTCTTGGTTTTGATTTTTGAATTCGCGGTATGTTGTAGGATGTTCGTAAGACAATAGTATTGTCTTTGCCTGCTTCAAATGCAACCTTAACAGCAATACTTGATTGCACTTTGGATGTTGCTGAATCGGTACGCAGGGCTGTTTACTGTGTTATTGCAAGAAAGTTTCCACTGCAGACCCTCAGGTAATTTCAACTCCAAACCATGTGTATGCTGGCTCTCTCATTTATCACAAGCACATTATTTATTCGAATCATCTCTTGTGAGCTATCTTTGTTGTGACAATGGTGATTTTTTCTCTATGGTATTCGTGGATGACTAGTGGCTGCTATTGTGCTTCATGTAGCGAAGCCACCAACATAGTGAATGTTCAAAGCTTTCTGTCTACTAGCTATTCCGAGATTACTTTTCATTTAATTCCAAGTAAATATCAGTTCTTCTTTATTTCCAATTTTACCAAGTGCCTTACACTGAGCTCTATGGTATACTCTCTGGGTTAAAATGAGAGGCCTGTCACAAATCTCTGTACTGGTCTCACATGATATTTTAGTATGGGACCTCTGGCTCGTGATATATTCTGGTAAGACTATACACATGCTCAGTACGAAAATCCTAAAGCACTCTGCATGTCAGGGTTAATGTGGTTTAATTTAATAGAAAGAAATTTGTCTAGTTTCATTATTTATTCCTTGAGTAGAATTGTAGAAAGCTAGCAGGTTATAGTCATGAAATACTATTTCACCTATCATGATGCTCTGCATGTGTTTAGTGACAACAAATTTATATATTAAATTTATTTTTATGTAAATGTTTTCTTATTCATTGTACTTCTTTTGACTGTATTCTATTGGTTGAGCAACTGTTACCTGATACATAGAGTTATTTAGTATCGAAAGGAAAATCAAAATATCAAGGGTCCGTTCGGATTTTTCAATGTCATTTTTTTCACAGCAAAGGTGTTTAAATTGCATCTGGTTTTGTGTAGAATATATTGGTGTTGTGCATTGTGAGAAAACAGTATGAGATAAAAAAATCCGGATGTGAAGAGTTAGTATTAAAAAGTAAGGTGAAAAAGGAGTGATGCCGTGTCCAAACTTACTCTTATTCATTACTTCCTCATAGTTTGTTCAAGCAAAATATCATGTACCTTCTTGTGTTGAGGACTCTTTTTCTCCTGTTAGGCTGTGTTGAATCAGTCTCTTTTGTAGAATTTCATTTACAACAACTTTTCTACATAATGAATCTAAAATGGGATGATGTTTAATGTCTTGATTTTGCAATTTTACCTTTGAGATTCATTACTTGATGTTAACACTATCAGACTGGGGATTTGCACCTTGACTAGAAAGTATTTGATTCTGAAGTCTCAGTTCATATCTTGCTTTATGGGGTTTTCAGCATAAAAAACAGGACACTTCTTCTCCGGAGGGGACTTGCCGACCGCGCCACTTCTGTTGTGAAGGAGTGTTTTAAATTGATGAAAGATGAGTGGCTTGTAAAGGCTTGCAATGGGGACCCTGTAGAACTGCTTAAATACCTTGATGTTGAAACCTATGAGGTTGTTGGAGAGTCTGTTATGAGCACTATCCTCAAAGCTGGGTTGGTAAAAGTTGATGCTGATCAGAGTCTCCGGAAGTACGTAACTTCAATCTCTGGTATGAGTGAAGGTACAGGAATATCAACTATTCTTTCAATGATTCACATTAAATCTGTTACCCTTTCAGTAAAATATGCTATTTCTTTTACCTTTTCTTCATTCCATGATAACCACTATTAAACTGCACAAGTTTTTCCAAGAATCCAACTATAGCAGGAATACCTTGTTTGTTCTTTGCTCTGCTTGTTATTGGGCCAATTTTTTTGAATGTTTTCTCTTATTTTATTGAGAGTTTTTTTTTCCAATGAGAGAGTGCTCTTTGGTGGTTGCTAATAGTTGGAGCTGTTTTTGGCTTCTCTTTAGCTCTACAGAAAATTGCTGGTAGCATAGTTAATAAAAAAATGTAATTCTCAAAGGATGACCGAAGATTTCGGGGGGGCTTGTTTCAGAATAGCGGATACTTGACCATAAGCTTTACTAATACTTTATAACCTGTATGTAACTTGCATATCATTAGTTGTTTGTCCACTCACTTTACAGTCGTACTTCACTACCTTAAGTTATCTTTTTGTAATTTTTGCATCACAGGAGAACACAACAGCGAGATTATACTAATGGAACCTGAAGTGGCTTTTTATTGGAACTCTGTTTGCAAGCATCTGAATATGGTAGCACAAGTAAGTGATTCACTACTCTTGAGGATTTCATCTACTAAGTTGACATTGTGATTTCTAATCACAAATCGTCCTAGAAAATTGGCTTACAGATAACATAGTTAGCTCATAATCTGATGAAAATTAGTTGTGCTAGAGGCCTTCAACGAAACGTGTAAGAGCTTGGCAGATTGAATATTACTATGGCCTTTGACAATTCTAGGGTATTTCAACTTTCTTCTTGATGGTTGTAGTATATGTCTCTTTGACATTTATTCACATTTCTTTTATATTCTAGAACTTCAAATGAACACTGTTTTAGATGATTAATCCTGGTTTCTCAACATTACTCCCATATGCTTGTATTTCTCTAGTTGATTTACTAATGAACCACATATCCATGGATTAATTTAGACTTTTATCAGCTTGCAATGAACATCTGTTATTATTGAAGCACTTTAGCCATTAGGGGTGAAATGTTAATATTTTCTGCTTATGCAAAAATGTAGCATGACCATGTACTTTTTGTTTTATTTCCACGTAGATTGTTACATGTATTAGGAAGAGGTACCTTGGCATAACAATTAATGTCGTCATTGTGGGACTAGAGGTCACGGTTCGAGCCTTGGGACAATCCATTTATAAATATAAAGGTTAAGAATGTGTGTTGTAGGCCTAACTGGCCCAGCCTTCCCCCCTGCATAAGTCGATGTTTCCATGCACCGGAGCACTCTTCACTGTTGATATATATAGCAACTTGTGTCTTTGACAACATTATAATAATGGTCAAAATTTTACTGGGCTTCAGACGTTGAAACTTTAAATCTTGACGTTGTCAAAGAAATGTTGATGTTAGACATGCCAAGAGGACGTGTCTACTTCCCTGTTGCATTGGGGAAAGTTCTACCTTTATTATGAAGTGACTTTATTTACAATTAGCTCAATTCACTGCATTGGGAGCCAATATGTGATTAGTGTATTTCCATGCAAATTATCCGGTTCATGTTTAAACAGGCAAAGGGTTCTGATGCTGCGGCTACAACTGGAACTGAGTCTGCCATGTATGCGGAAGAAGCTTCATGTAGGAATGATCTTCTAGACAGTCTTCTTCCAGCTGCTGTTTCTGAGTATGTTGCATTGGTTAACGCTCATATTGCCGCAGGCAAGTGAAAATGAATTTTTAGGCTTCTACCCTTACTTCACAGGGAATCATTTATTTTCCTGACATGACCTAATTTATACAGGGCCAAACTATCGGTTTGCTACTCGCCAACTTCTGTTGCTTGGGACCATTATTGATTTCTCTGATGCTACACACAGAAAGGACGCTGGTAAATTTGTACAGGCCTTGCTTCACATACCACTTGATCGTGAAGTTGATGAAACTGAAAGTGAAGTTATCATTGGAGATGGTATCAATCTCGGTGGAGACAGAAATTGGGCTGCTGCAGTGGCACAATTGGCTAAAAAAGTCCATGCATGCCCAGGAGAGTTTGAGGATGTTGTTCTTGGGGTTGTCGTGGAGCTCGCTCAACCTTGTAGAGAGAGGACAGCTGACTGCAGCCAATGGCTCCACTGTCTTGCTGTTACTGGACTACTTTTAGAAAACGTGCAGTCATTTATGTCGACGCAGGGAAAAGCTATTGGACCTGCTGAACTTCTACACTCTTTATTGCTTCCTGGGGTATGTGTACTGGACACAAGCTGTATTTCATTTCGCCAGGCTAACCATATGCTTATGGGAAATTCTACCGCAGAGACTTCCTATTGAAGAGTTATCATTTGCTCCAATCAGATTACGCAATGTGTCTCACCCTTTCTAAAACCTTTGAAGGGAGGGAGGATGGGTTTAAGTTTAAAACGAGTGGGACACATGTAATCTGATTGGAGCAGATGACAACTCATCAATAGTGAGTCTCTGAGGTAGAATTTCCCTATGTTTACACCACATTGTTTGAGTTTACTGATGGTGTAATATCTTGGAATTGTAACTCGCAGGGAAAGCATGCTCACTCTGATGTTCAAAGGGCTGCTATGAGGTGCCTTGGTCTTTTCGGGTTGTTGGAGCGAAAGCTCAGTGAAGAATTAATCAACCAATTAAGGTTTTCTTTTGTTAAGGGTCCATATCCAGTTATGTCTATGGCTTGCAAGGCATTGATTGATCTTGCACTTTGGCATGGTCCTCAAGAACTAGACAAGACCATTCCTACAGATCTTATCTCTAAGCTGCGTGATCATAAAATGGATGCTCATCTAATTGATTTTTGTGATGAAGATGAGGTTTTGCGTATGGAACTGCTCGATTTGCTATACGCAGCAATTGAGAGGGATAGTAATGCCGAGTCTGCTGAGTGGGCTGAGACCGAGTCAGTTACATCTATCGTTGGAGAGGGTTTTGCAAAGATTTTACTATTGGGAGAAAAGCACCCAAATGCAGATACTTCGTTACATCCTATATTATTGTCAAAACTCATATGCCTTTATTTTTCTGCTGAGAGTTGCCAGCTTGACAGGTGGGCTTCGTTGTTTGTCAGTATATATTTCTTATGAGACTTGCCAGGCTAACGTTCTGTTTTTAACTCGACAGGCTAAAACAATGTCTATCTGTGTTCTTTGAGCACTATCAATGCCTCTCCATGAATCATAAGGCATGATATTCATTAGAATTTACACAATTTCATTACTATCCATGAATAATCCCTTCATGCCCTGACAAGAGTATCTGTTATATGCATGCAGAAATGTATATCGAAGGCTTTCATTCCGGTAATGCGGTGCTTGTGGCCAGGCATTAATCTAAATGCTAAAGGAAGTACCGTAATGGTGTCAAACATGCGGAAGCGTGCTGTCAATGCATCACACTTCATGTTACAGATGATGCAAGCTGAATTGTATGTAGAAAAACCTGCACCTGCCAACGAAAACCGAACTAGTGATTCAGCTGATCCTTTTCCTGCTTTTGAATGTGGCGATGAAGGACTCGGTATACGTATAGCTGCAGAGGTATTCATTCTCATATCACATTCTTCTTGAACTTTTTAAGATGCATTAACTCATCTATTGCTTGAATGGCAAGTTACGGCGAGCATTCCATGTGCACATTTGAGTTATTTTAGTTTTCCAACGTAGATTGTAGGATTCAATTCCAATAAGACAGCTGCTGAGAGAGCTTACATTTCAGCACTGTGCCGTCTTCTGGGGTTGCTTCATTTTCGGTCTACAGAACAAGGAGCAATAAAATTAATGCTGCTCCTTTTGAATCACATTGCTGAAACTGTAGCATCTGACAAAGAAAGTGTAAAGGAGTTGAAGCGAATGAATGACCAACTAAAAGCCATTGACACGAATCCAGATAAGAAACTGTCTTCTGATGAGGCCTCTCTAATTTTGGGTAATTTAACTTTTTTTCGTTATTGCTATTTACAAACAAATTGAATTATGTTTCAACACTTACTTGTGAATCCAAACTTTTATTAACAAATTTACAATTCCAGCACTTGTGTACTCAACAAAAGATGGCAGATATTCTGAAGTATTTATTTCTTCTTGCTATAAGAATACTAATATTGTGACCATTCTAAGAGCACTTGCATCAGTTCGTTTTAACAGATTTTCCATTTTACAGACTTAAAACACCACTTTTCAATTCTAAGTGCGCTCTAACATGCTTGATTTTGTGAATCCAGGGAGGCTTGATTTAGAACTAAATTATGAAGAAATTCAGTCTGCCAAAGTCATCCCACCAACTCCTGCATCACGAACAGTTAGAACAACGCGTGGCAGGAGACGGACAACCAAGGCTGTTGACGAGAAGACAGTCTCCTCCTCTGATGGTGAACTTTCACCAACATCGGTTGTTCCTCCAAATTCCAGCTCAGTGAGAAGTCGTACAGAAAGGGCGAGTAAGACAGTAGCATTGTCCAAACTTACAGGCAATCAGCCTGTGAAGATTGATGAACTTGATGATGAAGACGACGACGAGGAGGAAGACGATGCTGGCTCGGAACTGACATCTGAAGACGACCCTGCTGCCTTCTGATTACGACTCTAGACGAATGATACAGGACGTCAGTTTGCAAAAAATGTGATCATAGGTTGAATTCCTATTGGCCATTCCGGGACTATCAGAAAATTGTGATCATTGGTTGTTTTGAAGTCGGTTGTGTTTTTAATATGTAAAATATATGGATATCTTCAATAGATTGACTATCTATTCGTTTTAGTTAGTCGGATTGTTCGTGATTATACATTAATGTTAAATGTTTTAATTATTACCGAAAAAAAATGCTTGAGTTGGAGGGTTTTTCTTTATCCTCTACCATATAGAAAGCCCTAATTTTTAAATTTTTGTCAGTAGACATGCTAATTTTAATATACCCATGCACTATTTTATATCTTGATTATTATATTTAAAATCCATAAAAGTTTAGCACATTTTCGACCCATATGGTGAAATTTCGTACTAAGTTACATACTTTAGTGGTTATCACTAGCGCCTCACTCAGCGCCTAGTGGAGAGAGGCACTGGGTTCGATTTCCTCCTGTAGAATTGTTTTCAGATCCCGAAAAAAAAAAAAAAAAAAAAATTGGTGAAATTTCTGCAGCCGTCTATTTATGTCATTGCAGCTTCCTATAGTATAGCCTAGCTGAAGGGAAAAAGCAGAATCGAAAAAGACAAAGAAGAAGCACTATCAGCAATAAGGATTAGATTATTAATAATCAATGTTTTGGAAAAATGCTGCAGAAGTGCTTTATTTTATTGATTTACACGTAACACTTGCAATTATTGTTACTTGATTTAATCCAATAGTCAAGACAGTGCAATTAATTTTATCTCACATATTTGTTCTTGTCAACAACTTGATAATATGTTTATATGTAATGATGGTAGGTGATTGATGTGAATCCATCTTATTTATTGTATCTTTGATGTTACCTGTTATGTTTTCTTAACGAGAAGAGGTGGCAAGAGAGATATATCTGCATAATACATAAAATGATGTAAACCGTATTTACATGGAAAAAAATAAAATTAAACAAGATACAAACACACTATCTCTAGATTATATGTATTTACTGCATGTTAAAGACAAGTGCATTATATGATATAAGGAAGGTTGTAGTTATTATTATTATTATTATTATTATCATCATCATCTTGTGTGTGTGAAGCCTTTGAGGAAAAATAAAGCGGTAAAAGCCAAATTCAGTCGGTTGGCTGTAATTTTGGAAAGTTTTTTTAAGAGTATTCCATATGATCAAGTTGACGGAAGAAATGATCCGAATCACACAGTTTAATTCGGTTTAAAAAGCAGACGCTCACGTGACGCCACATACGCTCTCAACCGCGTGGAGACACCAACATTGTATAAAACGTAATTAGCTTGTCACATCAAGAGCAAGTGACTTAATGACAATAGTAGAGACATAAATTTTGATTTTGAACTAAGTTTATGTGTTTTTTCAAACAGTTTGTGGGAAAAGGTCGTTTTTAGGATGTCAAATAATGTTGTAGTGTTTGGTTTCAATAAAATATGATATGTTAACTATATTGTTTGATTTTTTTACTTTCTAAGATGATCATAACCACGGGCGAGTGATACAACATATTAATTATTACAGTATCTATATCATTGATAAAAATAAAAATGTGTTGCATCTTTTATTGTATCATAACTATTATGATAATATCATATATTTCCTTTTTTTTGCATTCAGATTCATATACATGCTCCACCAATAAGATTTTTTAAAACAAGGGTAAACATGTAAACGCCATGTACAAAATAAAGGGCTCATCTATTTATGTACTACCTCTTGTTAAAGGAAATAAAATTCTTTCCTTTACTACTACCACCAATCGGTTTTAAGACAACCAGTAGTCATTGATCCTAAACATGATATCGGAGCGAGGGTCATAGGATCAAACCCCGCTCTTTTCGGTTATATATCATGCAAGTGTTGGGCATCTTTGTCTTCATTGGCCTAGTTTGGTCTTGTCTTTGTGTGTCTAGATGACACAACTAGTTGTTAGAGCCCACACTGATGGGGCGTGTTAAAGGAAATAAAGTTGCGCTTTACTACCACCAATCGATTTTAAGATAAACCAGTAAGTGGCGATTGATCCTAACACTCCGTCCCATAAAAAGTGTCTATATTTTATTATTCACGCAGATTAAGAAACTCAATTAATGTGTTGTGTTTTAATAAGTAATAGACATATATACCCTTATCTTATAATTATTGCTTGTATTGGAATATGAAATGAACATACAATAATAAATGTTAAGCGTATGTTTGAAAAAAAACATTAAATGACGACGGTTTTTAAATGACACTTTTTTATGACAAAACTTTTTCAAACGCGACACTTATTATGGGACGAAGGTAGCAATTGCTTATTTGGCCCTAGATCACCAAATCATACATAGTTCAAGACAATATTAAACTTTGTGGTTTGCATTTATTATCACCCATATATTGTTGCTCTTGGGTCCCTCTTGTTTCTAAGAGACACACACACCCAATGCAATAGGCTTTAGATTACAGTCCAGAGCCGTGGTTACCTCTTAGGCTGACTGTAGCTTATCTTTTGAAGGCCGACTTCAACTAGTTAAGTATGTATTGGTCGTTATATACAGTTAGCGGGTTAGTCTTGTAACGATCCAACTCAAAAACCTAGATAATTTTCGAATTCGGATTGCTCTTTCATGACCTAATAATTCGTCTTCTTATACAAAAGTCAGACATCAAGTGGTGTGTAATACACGTACACAAGTCATTATGTTATCTATAGTCTATTTTTTTTCTTCCCCGGTATCCGAAATCAACTGGTCCAACTAATCCGGAGTTCGGTCTGGGTCGTGCTTGCAGAGTCCGACTCTTACTCAGGGGTAAGGCCTGGCCAAGAGCTCTTTTTTTTTTTACTTAAAACCCCCGGTATCTAGAACCAACTGGTCCAACTAATCCGGAGTTCAGCCCAGATCGTGCATGCAGAGTCTGACTCTTACTTAGGGGTAAGGCCTGACCAGGATCTCTTTAAAAAATGGCGCTCAAGAGGAGAATCGAACCGGTGACCTCCCTAGGCATTCTCAAGTCACCTACCACTTGAGCCAAGCTATTTGGTTGCTTTCTCTACTTTTTTCATTTCGAGCTATTATTTCTTCTTGATCATCATTTTATGTTTTGAGTAATGATACATACACAACTAATTCGTCACGAGTGCCATAACATAATCCTCTACCGTTGATTTGATTGTCTCTTCATTCATCATGATCTAGACTCATTCTAATCAAGAATGAATGATTAGGTTAACAACCAATTGATTGTGTCTGTATAATTGCTACTATGGTTTTCAACCAACTTCCCAAAATTAATGATCCAATAGCCAAAACTAATGTGAACATGACTTATTATAGTTTGGCTTTTTTTGGGAAGTGAATAATAATGGCGTGTTTTAAACTTAAATGATTGAGAAAGAGCAAATCACTACATGTATTCATTACATTTTTATACATGTTATTATTACTACGTGTCATTCTTCTCAATCATTTTAGATTGAACTTGTACTTTACAACCTTTAACCTATTTTTTTATTTGTTTGCTTAAGCATTATTAATGTTGCAAAATAATTTAGTATAAAGTCAATTAGTTCTAGATGATGCATTTCAACTGTTAAGGCAACTAACTCCATGATACGCTCAATCTAATTGTACTTCTATATACTGGCCTAAACATGATCAGATTCTTAATGAAAGGTTAGAAATATAATAGTTAACCGTATATATATATATATATATATATATATATATATATATATATATATATATATATATATAGTTAATTAATAACTTACACATTAAAGAATACTTCTTCCGATTCGAAATAATGAGGAGTTATCGGCTTTAAAATAATCGGTGAATTACATTTTCAATGCAACATTTATTGTGTTTTTTTTTTCTACATTTACCCTTATTTATCAAGGGATGAGATAATAAATTAATAGTTTTTTTAGTCATTTTGACATTCAAATCAAAGTATTAACTAATATCCATAATATACATATTTTTGACAACCGCCTCAGTTATTTCGAAACGGAGTAAGTAGTATTATTCTAGTTAAGATTCGAACCGACCATGCGTGGATCACGGCTTATTTGTAATAGATTTTGTTAAAAAGATGGCATTTTAAAACTTAATGTGTTTTTGAGATACTCTGTAACACAAAAACATTTATTTTTGTATTCGCTGTCTCTCGCAAACCCATTGTTTTAAAATATTATTTTCAATAAGTCTCCTATTTGTAATTTGATTATTCCAATTAAATTCCAAACATGGAGTTAAATGCACATGGCTTGGCCAGTACTAGCATTCTCATATTTGAAAGTGTACTGCCGTTTTGGGAATGGCGTAGACTTCATTTCTATCACACTCCTAACTTTGATAATATAGACCAGGAACTACAAAATATGTTTAGTGTACAATCATTCATGTGTTTTAACCATTGATGAAAATGTTGGGTAATCACAATTAATTGATAAAAGTGTATAATGAAAGTGTAGCGTAAAAATGGTGTAATAGATGCATCACCACACCTATATGATAATATTTTGGTGAAAATTATTTTAATGGGTTTTTACACTACTGTTCTGTTATATTTTAAGTTTCATCAAATAACCTCATATTTATGAATGACATTTTTGGTTCTTTAACTTTTGTAATCTAGTTTCAATTTTAGGAAAACTAACGATTTACTCATTTAAACTAATAGTTGACCTATCTAATATAACGTCGAATCTACTTCCAATATATCTAATAACGTTAGTCCCTACATCGGTTATTTTGACTTTTCACAAAAACAGAGAAAGTTTTGGATCAGAATTTGATTGGTAGTAACGAAGATGAGTTTGAATTGAGGATTATTAGATCACTTTCTTGCTTAATAGCGGATGTTTTGGCAAAACAACATTAAAAGATCATATTTTGCCAGAGAATTTAGTGATTAAAGATGAAGATAAACCATGGTTGGTTTCAATGAACAAAGAACAAATTCAAGCATCGAAGAAATCGATGAAAACTGAAGAGGGGTTTTTGCTGAAAAGGACAAATGTGTATACTATGAGGATGAAGATGTGGTACATACTGGAGGTGATGAAAGGGGCGACGTTGGTGGTAATAAAACCGGTGGATGGAGGTAAGAAGGCGGAAGAATGTGGTGGGGGATGAGTGGCGAAGGCGTTTGAGATGATGGACTAGGGGCGGAAGCTAAAGTGTTTGAAGAAAGTATTAGGGAGTTAATGAAGAAGGAAAATAGTTGTGTTTTGGAAATTTATTCACTTTTAGCCAGAGGTGGATTCAACGTTATATTAGATATGTCAACTTAGTTTAAATGAGTAAATCGTTAGTTGTCATAAAATTGCAACTAAAATACAAAGTCGTGACCAAAACGCTATTCAGAAAGATGATGGTTATTTTAGAGACAAAGATAAAAGATGGAGGCCAAAAGTGTCAAGCCCCTTATTTTACTACTATGATGATTAAAGAAAACTGATTAGATTAACAATAAAATAAGTTATTTGAATGGGAGCGATAATAGTAGAATATTTTTATCGCTTATAGATCATGGAGCATCATGGACCGTTTCATCAATTACTCTAATAAAAATAAAATCAAAAAAGTATTTAGAACCAATAAAACATATTTTTTTCATAATAGTACTAGGCACTTTTTAAGATGAAATAAGTCATATTTATTTTGGAATTCAATTGTCTTAGCACATAATTACGAATCATCTAGGTATGAAATCAGACAAATTTGAGAAATTAAAGACGGTGTGACAACATAGGTGCTACCACACATTCAACGCCAGCCTCTTTCAACTCAGATAAGTTTCTTACACCTCCTCACTCAGACCAATCACCGACTCGCCCTCTTGCTTCCTCAAGCTCACTCAACCAACCACCAATGTCATTTCACAATATCCAAACATCCATTCTATGAGAACGAGAGCCAAAAGTAGCATCTACAAACCTAAAATATTTTCTTACTTAACTCAAGCCAGCCTCACCAACTATCCCACGGAACCTACAAAAGGTGCCTGATACATTAATTGCATGATCTTGCATGGAAAAAGGCTATGGATGAAGAATTTCAGGCTTTTTGTCTAAATCATCCATGTGATATTGTTCCACTAGCATCTAACCAACATCTTATGGGTAACAAGTTGAGTTCTAAGAAGCAACAAGTTGTTTCTAAGTCCAGCACATAGTCTGAATATTGTGCCTTGGCCAATGTTGGTGCATATGTTTATTGGCTTTTTCACATCTTGGATGAATCGCGCATACATGTGTGTCAGCTTCCATTAATTCTTTGACGTGACAACATAAGTGCTAACTTCCTTGCTTAAAACACTGTCTATCATTCTCGTACCAAACATATTGAACTTGATGTTCACTACGTTTGTGATTCCGTTGCTCAAAGGAAGCTATGTGCCTTCCGCTAATCACTATAGCCCGACCTTCTAGAAATTTGTCTTGTTCAGAGACAAACTTAATGTGGTTAATTAATACCACATTTAATTTGAGGTGGGATGTTAGAGTATGATGATATAATTAAACTTATTATGTGACGTGAGTCCTGGTTTTACATTCTTTGTAGTGAGTGACACTTGTCATAAGCACGTTTAGGCCCTCAACAAAGAAAAAGGAATGAGACAATGTTCTTAATCATGCTCCATATTAAAATTTTAACTGAATCGTGTAAAAACTATAAAATGACTTAGTGATGTGAATGTTCATTCATTCAACATAGTAATATCTTTGTAAGGTAAGCAATTCTAATTTAAATTTTTATAAGATAATCAAAAGGGCCACAACTACTGCTACTACTACTTGTGAGGATAATGCATGCATGTTATTGCAAACAACCATTTATTATCATTTTGAGTCACTGTTTGTATATAGCCAAAGAAAAGCATAGTGGGAAAGAAATTTAATGAACTATTTTTGTCAAATTGTGTGCGGATATCTATCAACTTTGTGTTCATACTAATAGAATAACTTGACCGTCTCCCAAGTCTTCATATATGTACAAAACATTACTGTATTAAAAATTGTGTGAAAGTAAATTTATTGATGTTTTTATTTGGAAAATAGACACATTTTTGTGATAGCTTAAAAACTGTGTGCTGCCTATCCTAACAGGGGTATTATATGAATCATTGTAGGGAATAATTGCACAAAATAAACAAAGACAATAAAAATAACAAATCCGTTGTCCGAATAATATGTGAAAGACACAAAAGTGGTCCATAAAATAAAAAAAAAAACAAAAAAAAAACACTAGGTGCATGTTATTTGAGCCCAAACGTTCATGTCCCATGGAAGTGTATGAAAAGGATTCCAATTTTTGTATCAAATACATTTATTATTTGTTTCATTTATACCTTTTTCACTGTACATTTCTATGGTGTAAAAGAACGTTAAAATGGAAGAATGCATGTCATTTATTACAACTTTTAAACGATAACTGTATTATAAAAATGTGTCTTTATCTAGTGCATTTGTCCATTATAATAATCTATTTTGTACATGCATTATGTACTCTAACGATGATAATTTTTAGTTGAAGTAGAGCCTTTTATTCTTATAAACAATGATATTTTAATAAACGTTGGTATAATTTAGTTTTTTTTTTTAAGAATCTATTGGATGGAATTGTATGTTCTCTTAATTATTTTATTTTTTTGTCATCTTCTACATTAACATTGTTTTTATATTTTTCTTCTTACAAGCATTTGACACATGTAAATACACACATTCAAACACAATTAAGCTAGTCTTCCCAAAAAATGTACGATGAAAATTATAAATCATGTGTATTAATATATATTTTTTTGAAGAGACATCATATGTATTTTAAGCATGCGATAATAATTCTAATAAAAGACAACTAAATACTAATCAAGCATAAATATATTCATAACTAAAAAATATTAAACCGTAAATTAAGTTCTCATTGTGTGTTGTTATTTTTACGGTTTTAGATATATGTTCATATATGTACCAAATTTCGAATGCCCTAAATACATATAGTTTTTGAAAAATCAAGACCTAGAAAATGCACATTAAGCGTTAGGGTGATCGGCGCCTGCGCCTATATCACCTATGCTGGTCTGACCTCGAGGTCGGCGCCGTTGATATACACTGATTATTGCATGTATGTACCACCTATATGTACTTATAATAAAGCTGATTTCGTTATTTAGGGAACAAATAATCAATCTTAATTAAACTTTCATTACATAATAAATAAATAAAACACAATTCAAAGTGGGAAATCATAATTCATCTTGGAATGCATTTGGTTTGATCCCACTTCATTGTCCATAAATCTTGCCTTGAAATGCTTTAATACAACCATGTGAAATGTTGCGAAATCTTTCATGTGGGTCAGTTAGGAGATGCAGAGGTATCTTCTGTACCGGGGAAGTTGTGGTAGTGTTTAATTGGTTATTGGTTTGTCTAAATGCACATGCTATGTGCTATATATGCTGCATACAAATTGTACTTATATTTTAACCAACAACAAAGTATATTCTGTATTCACAAAATGAAATTAATTAGGACCAATCCGATTATTTTATCAGCTATACTTTTGTGCATATGGCCATAATATCTCCTAACTCTTGGGAATATTTTACCTCATCCTTGTAAAATTATAGTTGTTTCTAAAGGTTATTAAAATATAGGTCCAAAATCATATCAGAACTAAAATTTGACACGGATCCTTATTAAATAATTAATAAACGAGTTTTTGTTATACACGTTGTATCGTATACGAAATAAAATAAAGAAACAGAAAGAAGAATAACAATTTTATTTATATAAATCTGTAAGAAACTATTACAATATTGAAATGTATTGAAAAATAAAACAAACAGAAAGGATATTTGAAATTGAGGAGAAAAATCTCTCGCCCCAAGCATAAATTCTTTCAAACATACGCACTTCCATTTGTGCAAGATTGTATCTCAGGATACAACAGTTTACCTGTTAAAGAGGAATGTGCTTCAACTCTGAATAGCTACGAACTCTTACAGTGTTTCATAAACTCTTCAACTATTTTATTAAGGAATATGATTTTTTTGTTGTACTTCTGAGTAGTGTTTCCATTGCAGTAGAGGATCTTTATATAGGAAGGAACAACCTTGAAGCATTGAAGGCCATCAGTTGAAGGAGCTCCACTAACCGAACAATAATGCTTGTAACTCCAGCAATAGTCATAATGTCTTTAACTCCATCAGTTGAAGGACACTCCACCATAATGTCAAAATACAATGTAAATTTGTCCAAAAAATTAACACTTGCCTTAGGCCCATTCCCTCAAAGCCCAAGGGTCAAGGGTCAATGGTCAATGAGCATGGGCCGGAACAATAATGCTTGCCAGCAATAATGTCATTATGTTTTTAACTCCATCAATTGAAAGATACTCCGCTGTAATGTCAAAATCCAATGTAATTTTGTCCAAAAAATTAATACTTGCTTCAGGCCCAAGGGCACGGGCCGGGAGGCAGCACGCAAAATTTTAGCAGAACCTCAACCCGTAAAAGCATTCTAAGTTCTCTCCATTTTCTAGGAGGTTATACCCTTTATCAAACTCCTCCACTTATATATTGAGAAAATGTTGCCACACTTTCCAATGTGGGATTATGGAAGTTGAACTCTTCAACTTCCAAACCTTCAACTTTTCAACTAACCAATTTTAAGCCTTAATTTCTCTTTCACCCGATATCTGAAATGAATGATTCAAAGACCAATCTTCATCTACGACGCACATAGTTTTCAAAGTCATCATAAACTCTTGATAAATTATACAATAGTCTAATCGAAACCGGCTCTCAAGGTGGTTGTAAAAATGATTAAAAAAATCATTTCCCTTTTCCTCAATTTTTCTCCAACAGTTTTATCTTGGTAAACATATCAGAAAATGCATGAAACACTTCCTCATAACCGTGAAACACACCGGAAGTCTGCTGGAGGTTTGAAATCTACCTGCTCATTGCCATTTTTGAATCCGAGTAGACACCTCCTTTCGGATTCTAACAACTTCCGGTGGTTGAAGCAGTTTCAACTCATTGAGTGATCTGTTTCTATCAAATATGATTGAAACTTGCATTTTCCATCGTTTTCTATTCCAAGCATCTTCCACACTTATCTCTACAGTTTATTTTGCATTTCAAGACCAAATTTAGTGGAATCGAAAATAAGGAAACATCATTTCTTCCGGCCTTTCGAATAATAGTAAGTATTATTTTGTTCTTAAAATTTTAGGCATCTTTAATCTTAAAGCTGGCGATACCGAATATCATTGAGTGATTTAATCGGGTATTTGGATCCTTTTCAAAAGAATTCCAACTATTAAAATTGGAGATTTTGATGGTGATTTGTGGTTGTCTTGTAGATCGCCTACATACTCAGTATGTATAAGATGATGCCAATAACGTAGTTTTGAAGATTGATGATAATGATCCTTTTATAGGACTCTTTGTGGGGACTTAATGTAGATATTCACGATTTGTAAGGCACATGATTGAATACCGGTGTGATACCAATCATGGGGCGATCATGGTTCAATTAGGCTAAATCCATGTGATGTAATCAATTATGTATTATGATAGTTAATGGGGATCAATCGTGAGATCATGCCTCTTAATATGATATAACCGCCTTTAAAGGTCGGGGCAACATGTTCTGCGCTCGGAAGTGATCAATGACTCGGGTCCTTTGATATTGATTTTCTTAATGAGATTCATAACTCACTCCTTATTTTAATATTTTAACAAATGATTAATTCCATTGGCAACGGGAGGATGAGGATGAGGATGAGGGTGGCTAGGGCTCCTATATCTTCTATCATCGTATATTTCACTTGGGTTCATAGTCTATTCAATAACAATATTATCTTTATAAGTTTAAAGTACTCCTTGTAACCCGTCACGGTAAGGTCATAAATATTGTGAGATACTCCATACGTTCCAGAGTAACTGATGGAATTGCCAAAATCATTTGTTCTACTTTATGTGAGTCGGTTACATTTTTAATACAGTATTTACCGTGTTTTTAAAGTACCCTTATTTATTAAAGAGTGAGAGAATAAAAACAACATTGCATTTATTATAGATTAGGATTTTTGTAGTCATTTTGACATACAAATTAAAGCATTAAGTCACCTCCTTAATACGGTATTTTTGTCAACTGCATCAGTTATTTTGGAATGGAAGAAGTAATATTTATTAGTTTCGCATTTGCCAAAACCTCAAATTAAAGAGATGAATTAGTAATACTTTTACTTTAACATCAAAATGACAACACCCTTGAATATAATTAATGCAATGTTGTTTTCACTCTCTCACACTTTAATTATTAAATAATGGTGGATTTAGAAAAACACAATAAATATTAAATAGTATTGTGGAAAGGTAACTACGGAAAACAATAAAGAATATACTACCTCCGGTCCAAAATATAAGTCATCCTATACTTTTCTACTTCATTCCATAATATAAGTCATTCTACATTACCAACGCAACATTTATTCTTTCTTTTCTATATCTACCCTTAATTTATTATGAATTCAACAACTTTTCATTACTTAACAACTATCAGATTAATGATAGTGAAAGATTTTTAGACATTAACCTTCAAATTAATGACATTCAACCAATTCCTTAATCTGTGTAAAACTCACCAGGATGACTTATATTTTTAATGGGAGTAGTAGTATATTTTTGACAATTGGTGACAGATTAAATAAAACGGAGGTTGTATGTATTTTTGTTAGCACAAATTATAAGATGTGTATTAATTATGTGTCGGGGTTGTATAATACTACTAGTAGTAGTACAGTAGTTGAGTTCTTTCCTCTTCAACTTATGCATTTAATTATTTTATGCAAGTTACGAGATTTCACGAATCACGATTCAAAATTAAAATTAAAAAAAAAACTCAATCTCATCATGTTATGGCCGAACGATGTGAATCTGAAAATTATTCGAATTTTCGGTTCGGACCATTGCAAATCGGATATAATTTAATTTGTCTTTCTTTCTAGAATAGGTAAAGTAGAACTTGGTCTCAATTGAAAGATGCATGGGGTAGTACGTAAAGGTAAACGTCGGTGTAGCCAGTCAAATTGACTGCTTCGTCTTCGAACTTGCATGGTGGACAATCAAACTTAAAGCAGATCATCTGCATTTATTTCTCAAGGATAATAGATTGCGTAGCTGTTTATATAATTAAAGGCACACATGTTTTATCATTTATTATTACTTTTATATATATATATATAAAGAATTTTTTACCGGTACACGATGTAATGTCATTTGTTGTTCTATAAAGTTGTATGATAAGCATGTAATGTAATGTTCTGAAGTGTATAAGGAGCATCAGAAATATTAAATGAATAGAATATGTTTAAGAGTATGGAAGCAACAAGTAAAACAACATGGTTAATGGTTAAATACTTTGACAAAAAAAAAAAATGAATCATCAGTGATTCACTGCTCATTGTGAGACGAGAATAATGAACATAATGTCGGATGGGTCAACACTCCACGTCCATAAAGGCTATAATAATAAACAATTTTCCGGTTTGTAATAATCAAGAAACTTTCCATGTTGAACTCCAATAAACATAAGTCTTCATGAACCTTAAGTAAAATCAAGAGCAAACTCTCATGTTGGACTATAGTGTTTTTTTTTTTTTTAGAAAGGCTATAATGTTATATCATGTTATTACTTTTTAACCTTTATATGGTTCGAGTATCCTTTTATTAATTTTAGTTATGCATTTATTTTGTGAAAAAGAAATCTGATACTTTCCAGGTCCAAGTAGCAGTTATTTGTTCCTCCTTTTGATAATATTGATTATGATGATACTACTTACGATCAATGGCCGCTACATCAAATTAATGGTGTAAAAGTATTTTTTTTAATTATGATACAATGATTATGGCCATAACATCTTCGACAAGAGATGCTCCGAGGAATAGTAATTTTTTTTTTGTATCTCTTCAAATACATATTGTGTTTTTTCTCCAAAATAAATAAATAAATAAACTGTGTTTTTATAATTCATCTCAAAACAAGTGTGTGAGTGAAATCATCACAAATTTTAGACGGCGTACAAGAATCCTACTTCAGTGACCACAACCAATAAATCATGTGTTTAAGATGGACTCTACAACCAAAGAGCATATTCAGCCAGTAAATGACTGAGAACGCCTGGAAATCATCGGTTCGATTCTCATCCCAGACGCTTAGTGTTGAAAAGAAGCTTTTAGTGAGCTTACCACCTCGATTAAGAAATGACTTCTGCGCAGGCACGACACGAGTTGAACTCCGGATTAGTCGGACATGTATGTTTCACATACCAGGGGCTTTATGCAAAAAAAAAAAAAAAGATGGACCCCTACATACAGAAAAAAAAAACCACCAATGATTTTTTTTTGAAATTGATGACATAATGATCCAAAATCAGATCTGGACCACCCTAAAATTAGTGATGAATCATATAATTGTTGACGTGAATAAAGAAAAAGAAAAACCTGTTTTTATTCATAGAATATTAAATAAAAAGTATATTTTTTAATCGGAAATAATAAAAAGTTCTTTTCATGTAAAAATAAATAAATAAATAATAATACGATAATCCTTTTTTCTTCATTAAAAAAAAAAAAAGATAAAACGCCTCATATGGATAACGCGTCAAGGACACGTAGCCATAGGGCGCCGTCCACGCACCCTCCTTGTTCAGTTTTGATGAGTTTCACCCTTTAAAACACGACAAAAAGAAAAAAATTTGTTAAAAACACGAACATTTTATTTATAAAGGTAAACAGAAACAGACTGAGGTTCATGATCCCGTTAAAATAAAAATACTCTATATAAAAATATTTACTGTGTTAAATATTTACAGACCTCGTTGGATAAAATTTCTGGATCCACCTATTAAATACCCCCAAAACTCGAACTAATAGGTTCTTTCTGTAAAGTCTTCCATGACGTTTGATATATATCTACTAGACTTAAATGTATGTTATTATGCAATAAAAAGTTCTCCATTGTTCTCATCTCAATTTGACACCTCTTCTTCTTCTTCTTCTACACCTTTAAATTCATATATAAATATGACACTTAAACCTGAATCATAACAGTTAATTACCCCTCTTTTGTTATCGATATATCAGTTATCTTTTCATCTGTTGAATTAATTTTGGGTGGAAGAAATTAATTAATTAATCAAATAAATAAATGGAACTGAAGAACATGGTTGCTTTGATTTGTAGAAGTAGAACCGGAAGGCATTTGCAGAGATACAACAAAGGTTGTCGTCAAGTTGTTGGGTACGTATCTCTCTCTCTCTCTTTTCCTGTATGGGGGTTTCGGTTTGAATTTTGAGATATTTATCCAGGAAAACTGTAGTCTTATTTAATTTGTGGTGTTTTTTTGTCACCGAATTAATCTGTTTAAAGATGCATTTGCAGTATTAATTACATTTAGTAGTTATGATGTGGATGTTTGGAAAATAGTAGAAATGTCGATGCCTTTTTTCACTAGGTTGTACTATTAAATGCAAACGGTTTTTGGCGAAATGCTGAAGAATTAATTTGAATGTTTGGTAGTTAGGTAGGGAGGTTTTTGTGTGGTGTGTACCTACGTGCGGATAAAGACGCGCAGACACCATACATTTTTATCTCAGATTTAGATCATGTGCTTTTATCGCTTCACCTATCACATCAGCTTAAATTTCCTCACCACACAATAACTTCACACTAAAGTACTAGTACGTAATTTTTGTCATAAACTCTTTGAACCAAAGAGTTGTAGAGACTCAAATCATTGAGCCTTTCATCATCATTATCATCATCAACTTGGCGCCCTGACACCCCCCTCCCCAATTTTCATACCTCTGTCCCACGGGATAAATCTAAATGTTAATCAGAATATAATTGGTTCGATCCCCACCCACGTCCCATTGGGATGAATGGATATAATCAGAATATAACGACTCAAAAAGTCGTGAAATTCGCTTATTATATCAAAGATTTGAAAGAAGTACCTCTACGGGTCTCTACTCTTCCGCCTCTCACGAGATGAGTGGAAATATTAATCATGTAACCGTGACTCGGAATCATAGGTGAGAAATTGTTAACGATCCGAAGTCGAACCGAAGTATCATTTGTTAAAGCTCTATTCGTTTATCTCACAAGTTCGTTTCACGTATTCGATTCGCTTTAATAAACAAACAGAAAATATGTTCGCTCTTGGTTCGTTAAATGAATTGCACATTCGCGAACGTCATTAATAAACGAATATAAAATTATGTTCAAACTCAAATCATTTATAAAGAAATTTTGTTCGATCGTATGTTCGAGTTTGGCATGCTAGATGTATTTTGGCCTCTCAATTCGAGTTTGGCTTGTTAAGTTATAAAAAATTAAGTCCAACTGAATAAATAAAAAAATACAAAGCAATATTCAAACATTATGGTAGTAAAAACATTATGACAACTCTATCAATATTTTATAAAAATCCATTAGAGTATCTATTAGATTAATAGATGCTTTATCATCTTTTAAGTCAGTTAGTTTGTACATTGATTTATCTATATAAGCATATTCACGAACATAATCGAACGTTCACGAGTAAGTTCGTGTTCGTTCGTTTAGGAAGCGTGCTTAAAATATTGTTCAAGCTTGGTTCGTTAAGCTAAACAAACGAACGATCACAGATACTAACGAGTCGAACACGAGTTTGTTCATGACCGGTTCTGTTCGTTTAACAGCGCTAATCATAGGTTTGCAATTATATCAAAGAACCGAAAGAAATCATCCTTTTACGGGATTTGAACCTCCACACTTTAATTTAATGTTCAGCTGTCATTTTAAAGCAGCCAAGTTTTTACCACAGGCCATTTCTTTTATTTTTTTAATTCGACTACTACAACAGTTGTGAAATTTGAGAAATGAGTGCCACTACAGGGTTTTTTAATTACCGGCCATTGAATAGTTTCTATTCACGTTATGTAAGTTGTCCGTACGGACAGACTTGTGTGTCCGTACGGATGTATTGTCTAACACTCCTGATAAAAAAAAATCTAAAATGTGTAGTATCACATGTTATGTTAGAAATGTTATGACACTGACAATTCAAACATCCTGAGTCATTGGTTCAAACATCACTAGTTGACTCTCTCGGTGTTAATATAAAGTCACATTTAAAGAGGCGTATTGAAATGTAAAAATATCCTCATTACCTTATGTTTTTATTGAAAATGATAATTCAATGTTAATTTTTTTTATCCCACATAAGAAAAGGTTAGGTAGAAACAAAACATGGTTCTATAATGTTTATACAATATTGTTTACAACAACCATACACACCATCAATTGATAGACTATATAGTATATACCTTTGCTTAACGATTATACAAGTTTGTGATTGATGATATCTTTGTCATTTTATGATATATATATTTCTAGCAAATGGAAATATTCAATGGTACACTAAGAGATTTTTCATAAAAGACACAATATATGCCTCATATATATAGTTGACATTTCTAAATAAATGTAGTGAATTCGTTGACATCTATACATAACGGACTTGATAACTTCAGAACGAACATCAGACAGTGTCTCATCGATGAAAGATTGCGAGTTTCAGGCAAATAAAAGGGCCTTGAAATTTCATGGAATATTCTCATTCTTAGGCGGTTACTTAAAGAAAGTTTTGCACATATATATAAAATATTCTTGTAAGTTTAGGCAGGGGAACATGGGGTGATGGAATAGAAACTCCATGGATTCTGCTGTAGCAGACTTTGGTAGACCAAGAAAATTATTATTTATCTAAAAATATATATGTTGATAAGCAGTCTATGCCAACCACCACTGATAAGAAATTATATCTGCAGAATTAATGAAATCCTTTAACATTTCAATTGCTACTTACTTTCACCATAAAGTTAATTAGCATTCATCAATGTACAAAATTCATAGGTCATAGGTGTGATGTGAAATAATTGTAAAATATATCTTTGTTTTATTGGTAAGGACCAATGAGGTTGGGAAAATGAAAAGTCAATGTATGGAAAATTTGTTGTCCTGTGTATGCAATAAAAATATTAAAATTCTAATTAATAGAATATTTTTCAAATATCAACTGTTCCAGATGCATACCATATAGATTTAAAAAAGGGATAAAGAAGAATTCAGAAATGGAAGTAGAAGAAGATTCCTTTGAAGTTCTTGTCATTAGTGCCCAAAGAAAAGGCAAAGGAATGCTCTTTCCTAAGGTACCCCTCATTTGTTTATACTAGTATTGATTAATTGTCATTTTTCACTTTTATTTAATAATAAAGCTAGTTGTTGTATTTTCAATTCAATTCAATTATAATATTGCCCTACTGTATTATTAAATGTTTGAGGTGCAGGGAGGTTGGGAGATTGATGAATCCATGGAAGATGCAGCTTTGCGCGAAACTATTGAGGAAGCTGGAGTAACCGGAGATGTTGAGGTTTGTTTAAAGTAAAGATTTAAACCATTTCAGATCGATTAAAAATCATTTTCAATATGGATTTCATTAAACAGTAAGGAAAAAAAAAAAAAAAAAAAAAAAAAAAAAAAAGGTTGTTTGAGTTTTTGAAATTATAAATAATTTAAGAACTTTGATTCAAGTGTTTTAAGACTTGAAGAAAAATGTTTTAAAAGAATATTTGGTTTGTTTTTTGGGAATAAAAGTAAAATCTAGACTCTTGATATTGTTACAATGAAATGCTATAACAAGTGAGATAATAAATTTAGAATAATCATAGCATTGTATTGCAGGGCTTCGTAAAACTTACTACAATATATACAACAAAATGCGGCAAAACATTTCATTAATGGTCTTTCTCACGTCCCCACGATAATTTGAGATAATTTGCTATATACTTATTGTGATATTTTATGAAATCCTATATTTTTAACATAACGATTCTAACTAAGACACTTCACACTTCTTCATATACACCACAATCGACTTGACTTTTGTAAAAGTTGATTTTGAGCTAAAAATAAAATTTTAAATGTCGATTCTGACGTGATGTACGGTAAAATCGGATAAATGTTTTATTTTACTGTGATAGTAGCATCTCTCTTTAATCATTCCTTATCTAATAGTAGTAATTGTCATTGTTCATAGGACAGTGATGCAAACACATTTTTTAATCCCCCGAAGTCATCCCCGATCCTTTTTTAACCACGTACATACTTACAGTAAAAATAAAAAAATAAAAAATAAAATCTACATAACAAAAATAATTTGGAGCACAAAATGCACACTTTTCGGAGGATATGTGTGTATATTTTATGTGGCTTTTATCATTTTCATTATTCATATTGAAAAAGAAAATAGAGTAATGGGTCATGGTATTAATGATGACACAGAAATTGCTAGGGATATGGAACTTTGAGAGCCAAGATAAGGAAGGGTACATGTTCCCTTTATTAGTCAAACGACAACTCGACTCCTGGCCTGAGAAAGACAAACGCCAAAGAAGATGGGTATGTTTTTGCCCTACACGAATCATTACGACGGATTCAATATAAATCTAATAAAAACAGTTATTTTTATTTGACACCAAACTGAACACCCTATTGTATTCAAATCAAATTTAAAATAATTCATGTTGTTTTAATTAGTAGTTGTAATAAAATGATTTGATATATATATATAGGTGAGTGCATCAGAGGCCATGAGAGTTTGCCAGCAAGATTGGATGAAAGAAGCTTTAAGGTTATTGGTCATACGTTTAACATCACAAGAAGATATCGAAGCTCTAAATGAAGAATGTTGTTCCCATTATAATAACCAGGATTGGAGGTCTAATTTGTAATTAAAAATTGTATATATTGGAACAGTTTCAATTTCAATTTGGAGAAAATGAAAAAGCAATGCTGCTGAAAATATGTGCAACTCTTGCTTTACTTCATTTTCTTGAAATTGAAGTTTTTTGTCATTTTATTATTAGCATGGGTATTAAAGTTTATGTTGAGGCTGGGAAATCACCAAGTGTCTAAAACTGAAACGTACCAATTGATATTAAATATATCTATCTTTAAAAAATAAAAAATTAAAAACACAATTATTTGTCCATCTTTATGCTATAATTATTGCCATTGAAATACAGTGACTCAATGTATGTCACAATCATACCTAATGAAAATGATGAATGAATGTCATAAAAGTATATATATAATTTTTTTTCAGTCAAGAAATATGAAGTTGTAGGCTTTTTGTAGGGCCGTGATGTACACATACAGTTTCTAAATTTTTAGTAGCAATATAATGCATGAATGAACATTTCAGTTTGTCCAGATATGCCGACTAAAAAATCTTGGCAAAATCCCCAGCCCACCCAGATTTGTCCATTAGATAAGGGCTTTTTCTTTTTGTTTTTGTAAATTGCACTTAAAAAAATTGATATGATTATGTATGTGCATATCTTGGGAGTTGGGTACGTATAATGAATTCGAGCCACCACATGTACATGCAGCCACGGTGGTTCTCGTCGTCTCAAGACTAGGTGGAGAACAGCATTTTTTTCGCTGCTGGTCTTAGATATAAACCTGCAAAGCCTAAAAAAATCAGGAAAAGAAATATAAATTTAGTTTGTGATATATACTATAAAATTAAAAAAATCAGAAAAAAATATGTTGGTAGTGGGATTTGAACTTACAACCTAGAATTATGGAGACTGAAAAATTTTGTTCTTAAACCACTAGGATATAAGGTCTTTTGTTCAAGAAAAAGACACATAACATACTAATATTAACACTATTACTAATACAATAATAAAAATAATTTTTTTTTTTCAAAGTTGGGGGGGGGGGGCTTGAGACCACCCCACCCCTCACTTAGTTCCGCCTGCTCAAGACTCAAGAAGGAGAGTGGAATCGGTTTCCAGAACCTATATGCGTACGTAAATTTTATGGTAATCAATAATATCAAATTCAATGAATATATGTCATCAGATTGGTCATCGTGACTATGTGTAATAGTTCTCGATCATTGAATCCAACTCCCTCGTTGTCTGTTTGTTTATTAATCGTTTCTTTTTACCTTAAAAATAATAATAATAATAATAATAATAATAATAATTCATATTATTTTTTTTGCACCATTTTTTCCTGGGGCGCCGGCTTATTTAGTCTTGTTGACTAAAGAAATGGCTTATTTAGTCTTTTCTTACAGAAAATGGTCTAAACAATCTTTTTAGATCATTTTCTCACGTCAAATTTTCGCGTTTTAGGTGTTTTGGAGCCAAACTAAACCCTAACAATTAGTGAACCCGATAGTGATTTTGTAACCTTAAGACGCGCATATTTGTAAAAAAAATGGGAGAAAATCGCATCAACTTTTTTTTTTAAGACAAACAAGAATGCAATTAAAATGTTCGGGTTCTTTTCAAAAACAGACTATTTTTGCCATTGCCCCTTTTTTCCCATCAAAATTTTATGATTCCGCTCAACCCAAACAGGGGTCGGAGAAGAAGCAAGAAAGATGGAGAACATTCCAGAGAGAGTTTTGAGAACAATTTGGAAATTTTCTTAAATACCAATCACTTTATCATCCACAAAAGAAACAATCACAAGGAAGGAATTAGCGAAAAAGAAAATGGCCCTTTTCGGTGACCCATTCAGACGCCTATTCTGGAGTCCGACGATACTCCGAACAACCTCAGCTTCTTCTGCCCCCGCCCTCCTCGACTGGATCGAATCCCCTCATGCCCACATCTTTAAACTAAACGTCCCAGGTAATTCAACTCTCCTCCTCTTCCTTCCCCAATTCCCATCTCATCTTTTTTGCAACAATAAAATTCGATCAATTCAACATAATCTAATGGGTTTTTTTTCTCTGAAATTACTTACTTCAGGGTGTAGCAAGGATGATGTGAAAGTGCAGGTAGAAGAAGGGAATTTGCTGGTGATAAAAGCAGAAGGGAAAGAGGAAAATCCGGCAGGGAAAGGGAAAGAGAAAGATACGGTATGGCATGTGGCGGAGAGGGAGTTGGGGAAAGAAGGATTTACAAGAGAGATTGAATTGCCGGCGGAGGAAGTGAAAATTGATCAGATAAAAGCAAGTGTGGAGAATGGGGTGCTTACTGTCGTTGTTCCTAAGGATTCAGCTCGTAAGCAATCTAAAGTTAGGAATGTTCATGTTACCAGCAAGCTCTAATTTCTCATCTCTATATTTTTGCTTAAATGTTTTTCAGAAATAAGTGAGGAATATGCATATGCAATATAGTAGTACCTTGTAATGCGATATAAAATTATTCACTATTATCAGTGTCAGCCATATAGCATGATAGATTTAAATATTGTATATATATATAATAATATGATCTTAAGGATATGCCCTCTAATATGATTGAAACATATATAATCAACATAATATCACGAGACTATTATGTGTGTACAAGAAACATCGATGCATGTAACGATATTCATCATTGCCTATGTTTTGTTAAAAATACGTCATTGTTACTTGTTTTTATTAGAAACATCAATATCAATGAGATTTCTTTTTATTTAAAGTAATTTTAAAGTAAATTTTGTGAGTTGTATCAAGTAATCGTAGTGCTAGCGATAACATTACCATATTTTTAACTAGTGATGTATTCTTGGTTTGGGCTTTTCTGTTGTTATAAGTTAAGTTATATAGCCACAGACAAAAAGAAAGGCCATGAAAAGGGTTGAGAATAGAATGTGGGCCGTTGATTATAGGACTAAGACGTGTCAATATGGGCTTTAAAATAACTATCTGCAAGTGCAAAAGGTTCGATGATTTTAGTTTAAATTTTGATTTTTGGTTGATCGATTAATTTCAAGGTGCTATGAAATGATTGGTTGGTATCACATTAAAACCACAATGATGCAAACCAAAAGCTCTAAGCGAGGATTTGGGTTTTTTTTTAAAGAAGTCGAGAGCCTTCAGTTTGGTAATGTTGGGTAAACAAGCTTGGAGGGTTCTCCATCAGCTAGATTCTTTGTTGGCATGAGTATTGAAAGCAAAATATTTTCAGGCGTCAATAACTCCTCAAAACGAGCATGAGATGGATGTTGGAATATAGGGAAGATATTCCATGAGTTTTCTCAGATCCTTGGATCCCCAAAGCATTTAAGTACGGAACCTTACTGCATGATTTTACTATGAAGAATCTTTATGAAGCACGGGGAATGGAAATTGGAACAAGGGTTTAATTAATTCCCCTATCCCTATAATTTTTAATAATTAAATATGTTTCGGACGTGAATAGTGCATCCCTACAAGTATTGATGCACTGTTCATATCCCTAAAAATAAATAGGGATAGAGACTCTACTGTGAAGCTATCTTAGGATAAACTATATTTTTTATCTTCATTTTAAGTATAGGGTACCATATATGGTTTCTGCTAAGAGTGCCCTCAATGTATATGATGACGTTACTCATTGCAAACTTCCATACCTTTTATGGATCATATGAAAGGACCGTTGCTCTTGAATTTTTGAACATAAGCCGGTCTACTTATCCATGATAATAAAATAAAATAAAGTAATTTTCACAAAAATACAACCATCGGGGGATGAGATCACTGTTGTCAGCCAAGTTGTGTCTACTATCTATTGTCAAATACTGCGTATATCAGCGTAGCTTTTACTTAAACAATGTAGAAATTGTATACACAACTTAGACAGTGATCTAAATCCCAACCTCGGTCATAAATATTCTGGATTGGTACTATAATAGAGCGTATATTATAGGGAAATGATTCACAAGATTTACACAAACGCCAGAAGTGTACAAATCACTACTTGTGTTGTGACCATAGATTAAAAAGATGAATAGTTTTGTGTGATGGATCCCAACAGAATATGTGGTGTTGATTATATTGTGTAGAATGTTGTTGTTGAAAGAATAGTGGATGTATCATTACTCTATATTATAAGGTAAAAAAAACGGACTTATATTTTCTTAAATAAAAACGCACACACGCTATGGCGTTCTTTCACACCCAATTCCTTCTCCCCTCTCTTAAGCAAAGCAAAGCAAAGACAAAGACAAAGACAAAAACAAAAACAAAAGGCAAAAAGTAAAGGCAAAGATCCGACTTCCAAGTAATACCCTTCAATTTCATACCTTCCAAGTATTCCCTTCTCCTCCTGCAAAACAAATATACAATTGCCACTCAATCCCCCCAACAAAACACCGAATCTAATGGCTTTAGAGTGGGTTGTTTTAGGCTACACTGCCGGAGCAGAGGCGATCATGCTCCTCCTCCTCACCCTCCTGGCTTGCATCCAATCCGCAAAGGCCTAATCACAGTTGTCCGCAATCTGCTCAAACCGTTCATGTCTGGTCCCCTTCTGCCTTTTCCTCTTGATGGACATCTACTGGAAGTACGAGCACCGACCCACTTGTGAATCGGGTGAATCTTGCACCCCATCGGAGCATATTCGTCACGAGAAGTCCATTATCAAGTCCCAGCGCAACGCGCTCCTGATCGGGGCTGCTCTGATTTTGTACTGGCTGCTTTACTCTGTTACTGGCCTTGTTGTTCGGATCGAGCAGTTGAGTCACCGCGTTGAGAAGCTCAAAGCCCAGGATTGAATGTTTGCCCTTTTTAAATTTTATTTTTGTCTAATTTTACTCTCCTTTTGAAACCTGATACGATCTATAATATGTACTTCTGTGTTAACTTTGAGAATTATTGGAGCTTTAGTTTGAATGCGAAGCATTTTTATACCATTTGGTGTTGCATCTTGACAAAATGCTTTTTCTGCACTCTTGGGCTTGCTTATGAAATTGAATCTTAGCCACTCTTGGGCTTGCTTATGAAATTGAATCTTAGCCAAGTGATTATGTGGTGATCCAGATTTCTATATGTGGTCAGTCTGTATCACCCTAGTGTCAAATGTAAACCCTATTATGAGCAAATAGATGGACAATATTTGTCTGAGTGTTTGATTGGATGGTTATAAATCGGGGATGTTAGCTGTTTTGGGGAGTTATTACGATGCGGGGAGGAGCTTGATAGAGAGAGGCTGCATCAGTGGCATCTCCCCATGGCAGTTTCATGCCACGTATGCAATTCTCTATTGAGGATGGAAGCGTGTGTGGTCAGGATGTTGTCACGTATGCATTTCTCATTAAGCCTCCCTGCGTCGAATAACCCTGTTTTGGTAGATAACAATCTTGCTCGACTTCTTGGTGAATTATTAGATGGAAAGGATGTTTAATGATGAAAGGATGGATATAAAACATGTTTGATCAAGACTTTGAGTGATTAAGCTTTAGGACTTATGGAATGTGTATTGTAACATGATATCTATAGGTAGATTTTGTCGAGTAGCTGTTCTATGATAACAGAAAGTATCTATCTTTCTGATATAAAGTAGATAGGAAATGTACCCAGTTTCGCTCTTCTCTTCCTACATGGATTGATAGTAAAGCCTTTAGAGAATTTCGGGCTTTCAAGCTTCTGTAGTTGCTATTTTGATGCTTGGTACATGCATTGGAACTTCTAGGTAGTAGTCTCACACAAGTACCTTTTAAATTATTTGCTGTGCATAGTCTTTTTCGTTAGATTGTGTTGAAGAATTCAGTGTTGCTGGTAAGAACCGGGAAAGCTTTTCCGCTCTCACAGCTAAATTCAGGCTTTACCGGCCTATGCCTCTTAGTTCCCTATGTTGTATTTGCAATTTTGTTTGTTTATTTCCTGATCTTGTTGCATTCTTTCTTCTCTTTTAGCCTTAGTTTGGTGTGTATTTTAGTGCACCGCTGTGTTTGATGTTGTTGGGCTCCCATGTGAGGGGAGGGATTTAGAAGTTAGAACTGATGCTTAAGTTGCTGAATTCGCATCTTGTAACATGTATCAATAATTCCATTGAAATTGCCGTTTATGCCCCCATTGAAATGACAGCAAAAACTAGACTATTGATTTGTAGATTATACGATGATAGGATTAGTTGTATCCCAAGTGATTTGGATGTTTTCAAATTTCGATTAGAAATATCAGTAGAAGCAATATGATCCTAGCAGGTTTAGTTAGCTCATCATGCATCGTGAATGTGTTGATGTATCAGTAGAAGCAATATGATGATCCTAGCAGGGTGGGTTAGCTCGTTGTGCAGCTCGTTCACGTATCAAGCACTAGACGTAGCCACATAGAGGGCTTAGGCTGTCTAAGCCCACCCAGTTGTCAGTTTTGGTACAGGTACACCCAAAAAACCTCCCATCCGACCATACACAGATAGTCCACGAGTCCATCCAAAGATAAATTTCTGGCTGCGTCGTTGAAGAAGTGGAGGTAGAATGGTAGTCTAAGTCAAATTAAAATGTTTCTTACTTCATCCATCTTCATAGATGGTACATGATGGTGACAAACGACTTATGGGATCGTGTGCAGTTATCATCATGCACTTGTATGCGAATGATGCTGTCAGTTCCGAGTGAGGAGAAAACATAATATCTCACGTTAAAAAAGTGAAAAAGAAATAATACAAAGATATATTGCTGAGACAAGTAGATTTAACAACTTAGGTTAACCATTACGACTCATGTAATGAGGTTTTTGTCCCAAGTCTTAAGGTTGGGGCGTAAAAGGCCATCTCAGGTGGTTAATCAGCAGGTTTGACGACTTAGTGGGAGGGCCAGAGGGTTCGAATCTCCCCTCCCCCATTCCCTCCTTTCGTATCAGAAAAAAAAAAGAAAAAAAAAGGTGTCATTGTAACAAGTGTGTATTAAAAGATTTAGAGACTCGATGTGCAGTGTTCAAATTGATTTCCGTTTATCATTAATGTGTGAGTTCAAACAAGAATATAGAGCAAATCCAAAGTCGGTTGATAGCTTCATTACAAAATGTAGCACATATAATATTATTAGAAATATCGTGTATCCGTCGAATTTTTTTTTCAGAAGTACGCAACTCTTTTTGTTTAAAAATAATGTCTCTACTTGTAAAGACACGACTTACATTGATATCCGAACCACATATTTTTATAGGTATTGTTCCTACATATACATATAGAGACATCGCCTAAAAATTAAACCGAGTTGTTGGAGAGTTTAACAAATGTAAAGACGAAGGTGCCGCCGGCAAAAGAGATTTTGTCATTTCCGGATTTAAACATATCGACTAATACAAAACGGCCCATCATTTGATTTGGATAGATAATCACATCATTACTTGTTTTTACCCATTTGTTTTCTACCTCTTTACTTTTTATTATTTTTTTCAATTTTGAGTTTATGTTAACACTTCTATTTGTTTTATACACTTACATGTTACATGTTACATGTTAGGACACATTTTCATTACTGAATATATATGATTTTATGCCTCTATCATTTTCCAGAAATATGCTAAGAACGGTACAATTAGTTCCTTGATTTGTCTATATGTCCACAATGTTTGAATTCACATCTCTGCAGCAAGCCAGCAACGACAATACAGTGATTCCATTTCACCGTATGATATATATACCTTATGAAATTGTATACTTCTATGTATAAATGACAAATTATTTTTACTTATGATTTTTTAACATAGAAAACACAACCATATAATATATACTACCAAAACCCCAATTTGACAATTTGATGTATCTTTTGGTTTTGTATTTTGTCTTTTCGTTTTTCTTTTTCCTCAGCCCCTTTTTGTTTTTTTTATTTCTTTTATTCTTAGTATATTTTAGCTATAGGTACGTAATGGCATCTATTTCTAGGCTAGGTTGGTTGTGTTAGAGCAACCGTAGTGGACCATCAAATTTAGGCCATCTGTTATGACATATTTTGCCACATGGCAAATTTTAAGTGGTTTGATTTATAGAAGACTTTTGTTAGTTGAAAATGATTGAAAAGAAGGTGTAATGGTAAAATAAATTTTCCCTTCTATTTTGTATTTTGATGACTATTTTTCTCTTCCATTGATGACTATTTTTCTCTCTCATCCTAAATCTTCTCCTCCGGCGGTCTCAACTGGTGGCAATGGTGGATGGCATGTAGCAAAAAAAAATTGTCTCCCTCATTTTCAACTAGATCAACAATATCCTCTCTAATCCTCTCCTCATCTTCATCATTCTTTTTATTTAACATCTCTTTCTACTCCTTGCAAAAATCCATCTAAGAATCTTAAATCCATACTGCTAAAAAAAATACAAGACCCAGCTCCAAAATTAATTGATTTCGTTGGTGTAGGTGTGAAATCAATGAAATTAGTTCAAATAGGGGTTACACAAATGCAAATTCAAAACTCATTTATCTAAAAAGTGTCTTTCAAATGAATCCTTGATTTAATTTGGAGAAGAAGAAGGAAAGAAATTGGGAGAAAGAGAAATTTTCGGATGATGAAAGAGAGGAAATACCCAATTTGCAGAGATGTGTCATCTTTGTACCTGCTGTGAAATTGATAAATCTGTAAAATTGTTCTGCGAAATTGATTCTTTTTCTGGTAATTAATTCTTCTTGATAAATTTTTGCTGCTGCGAAATTAGGGATCAGATTGTTGATCGGAGATCTAGCAGGGGCGGACCCAAAGGTTAAATGGGGTGGTCTCAAGCCCACCCCAAAATTTGAAATTTTTTTTAGTAGTAGTGTTAATATTAGTATGTTATGTGTCTTTTTCTTGATGTTACTAAGACCAAGACCACCCGAAATTTCTATATACTAAGACCACCCCAAAATTTTTACACCAAGACCATCCCGAAACTTTTTTCTGGTTCCGCCACTGAGATCTAGGGTTTGGTGGAGGAAGAAATAGGGGTTGATAAATAATACAGGAAATCAGCCTTTTGCCTTTAAATCAAAAGGGAAGAAGATTTTCCGGAAAAAAAATGGGGAAGAAGGAACGAAGGTGTGAGAGAGAGGAGAAAGTCACGTGGTGATGATGAAGTTATGTCAGCGATGGCCATATCTGTCCAGGGCCACAAATGGATGCTGGTAGGGATGCTGCGCAAGAGATGGGCGTTCATAGCACGTCTATTATTTTGCTTTTCAAAATAAAAACGTCCATTTGCTGCTAAAACAGAAATAGAGGTGGTATTTGGGTATCACTACGGTTGCTCTTAGTTTTATTTATTTATTTATTTTTTTTTTTTGGTTTGGTTGGATGTGTTAGTTATCAAAGTAAATTTATCATAAGACTTTATTCCGCGGTCAGATCGTCTGTTGTATCATAGCATACTGTGATACCATTTATCCTATGTTTTCTCTTTTTAATTTATTTTTAAGTTTTGGCTTGAAATTCCCACGCTACCCCTCTGCCCAACACACAACACCACTGCTGTGAAAGTTGATACATCAGAGGACCCTTGCTCCTTATTCCAAATCGAAAGAAGTGGATCGCTTCAAATTCACTTTTTTTTTTCTTTTCAAATCAATGGACACCTCTGTGACCTCATATTTAAAGAGCTATCGACCATCTTAACTTTGAGTAAGATTCAAATTCTATCGGTACGATGATGACTGAATTTCGGATTTGTCGTGTCCGTTGGTGCCGGATAACGGGAACTCTAAAAGGACAAAATCACATGAACGTATTAAAATCCAAACTGTCATAACTCTAATATAAAAAAATTATTCTTACTACTTGAAATATTCAAAATTTCATTAGCATTAGACGGGTCACCGAACCCTATTTTGGATTAATAAAATATTCAAGGTTGTACTAATTCCCTACTTGTTTTTGCCCGTCTCTTTTTTGTGTGGTTATTTTGTTGAGGGATTTGTGTACTTAATATACATCTTATACGAAACTCTAGAAGTTGTAACAATAGTTTTGTTTTAGTTTAAGTTGAGTATAAGAGTTTGATATTCTGACTCAACTTCTTTTCGCAACCAAAAAAATATAAATTCAATTTCTTGCAAACCGAAACATTAAGAGTTAAACTCTGGAAGCAGACCAGTGATGGATCTAGAAAAATATTTCACGGATACAAAATGAATATCTTTTTTCATTATCATGATGCACAATGTTTTTATCTAGTACTACTATAACTCTAGCTATTTTTCTGGTTCAACAGGGTTCGCGGACCTTATTTAAATACATATAGATCCGTTTCTGGACGGGACAGTAAGAGCTCTTTAAGTTTGAGTAAACATTTTCCCCCCTACTTATATCACTATTCATACAATTTTTTTGAATAGGTTGTTATCCTTATTAAAAAATCTTGAATTACTTTTTAGAGAGAAATGGCTACATAATCCATATATCATTTATACTTGTTTCTGCACCCTTTAAATTATGTGATTAGGAAGTGTGACAAGCGAAAATATAATGCATCATCTATGTATTGAGAGAGAGAAGAAGATCATCCAATTTCTTGAAAATGTTTGAAGTACATTTGTGTTGGATTTTTACATTTCCCCCTTAGAAGAATGCTATATGGGAAGGCTCTTGGTATTGCCAGGGCACAATTTAGTATTGACAGGATAATTCATTTACATTTCTATTTTGTTTTATTCACTTTTGCCCAGGTGGAACCAAACAATCAATTCACAACCGATGACGTATAAATTCCGTGACTAGAAGTGAGGTCTTTGAAACTGGAAGGTCTCGAGGTTCGAATCCTCCTGAGACTATTTGAGAATCTTCCACCATAGTTTCCTCTTTAGAAAAGTTATGAATCCCCCAGCATAGTTTCTTTTTTAGAAAAGTTATATCCACATTATGTGGTGTGTTGCCTACTAATGTGGTGGTAAAAAAAGGAACAATCAATTCACAAATTACACAATCTTAAAACAGTTAATCGGGGCTTTATGTTTTGACTCATGCTCATGGCTGAGTCATCAAACACAGACTTCCTTTCCTTTCGTAGGGATGCTCCCATTTTAGTTTTGGATTTTTTCTATAGTACACGAGAAAAATTGATTTTGTTCACATTATAAAAAAACAAGTCATGATTTCTATTTTTTATGATAGCTCGAGTTTGTTTATATAATAAAACAAGTCATGACTTTTGTTTGAGCGTAGCTCGTTGAATGGATACATGACGATGCTGGAAACCGTCGGGTAACAAATCCGGGGGCTGTTTTTCTTATTGACAATCTGTTCAAGGTGGAACCCTAAAAAAGACGTGAAACGGAGGATTTTTTGGTGGTGGTTTAGATTGTACTTGAAAAGTGGTTTCTCAAGCTGCCTACGTATCCAATGCGGTCTCATTGAAATCTAGTCTTCGTAGTTCGTAGAGATTGTTTTTATATAGATGGCTTGTGCCTTAGCGTTGTTGTGCGAGCATGTCCATGTTGGACTCTAATTTCATGTTCTCTAAAGAAGAGATAATGACGATTTGATCTCCTTGATTTTAGGAGATAATTATGGACATATTTGAATGTTAGAATCAAAACATTTATGCTTTGGGATTTCTTCCGTATTTATCTGATTTTAATGAGCGCGTGGGAGATTGGTTCCGAGAAGGACTCACGTTGTTATGCAAGAGTTCTTTTATGCTTAGGCCGACTTGTCGAGGTCGAGGAGTATCCGAGCAGAGCTTGGCTCGGATTCTTGATTAGGGACGCCTGGCCTTCAAAGTGTTGGCTTCCAACCTTTACGGTTAGATTATTGTGGGGATGACATGTGGTGAGGTACGGGTCCGACCTCCGTCAATATACACATATTACTAATGTCTTAAAAGCACTTGCAGTAGATATTGTAAATTATTTATAAAAAAAATTCAATATTTCGATTTATAAAAAATAACATTGTTCTTTTATTGTAAAATGCATATTTTGTAAAATTTTATTTACAATTACCGTATTAATCCAAAATCTTGAAAAAAAATCTTTATTTCTAATGTATTATGTGGAATGGAGAATCCGATACATTCCATATTACATAGAGATTTTTTTTTGCATTAATTAGATAGAGATTCAATAATACACTAGAAAAATGTGTGTTTAAATTTGTAAAAGAAATTAATAAGAAAATCGATATAAATACTCTAAAACCGTAAATTTTAAAACTCGCATTAAAAGTATTTGATGCAAAATACTTTTATTAAACTTCATTGTTTCCCTTAAAAATTCATTGTTACTATACAACACTTCCTTTAACGTTGTATTGTTTTATGATAATGGCTTAGATTTTTTTTTAGAGAGGATGACTTAGATTTCAAACACCATAAAAAAAAAACTAGAAAATCCTATATTATGAGATGAGAAATGTTCATGATACACCAAAATTTATACGACAAAATGTCATGACATATTTTTACATCATTGATCTTTACGAGACTCATTTGAATCAATAGGACCCGTAATGTGTTAAGAAATGATAATTTAATAACAAAATCTTTCTCGGTAATTCAACATGATATCAGAACGAGATGTCATATGTTCAACTCCGCTCAAATTACAGTCACCCTAACAAATAAACAAAAACAAGTGTTGGGTCTCTTTAAAAAAAAAAATAGACTCACACTGAAAGAGACGTTATTGAATGTATAAAATATTATTTATCAACCTCTCCAACGAGCTTAAAATAATAGTTCTAACATAATGTTACCTCCTCAAAAAAAAAAAAAAAAAACATAATGTTACAAAAACGTGCTGTGGATTTTATTATGCATATATTACTTTGTTGCATTATCACTTTTTGAGAACATAACACTAGACGTAAGAGAAATTCTTACATAGAGACTACCTTATAAAATAGAGTCCCTACCATAATTTTTTTAATAAATTTTCTTTTTTGAGAAATAAATTTTATTGAATTGATAACACCCTACCTCACGCCTTCTTTGTTTCCTTTTTAATCTTATGGAGGCGGGGTCAAAATTTAGCAATGAGAAATTGTGAAGAATCAGTCTATCCAAGGAAGTAAATAAATTCATACCTTTATTATAGTCTTCAAATCTTCTAAACCCCCAAAACAATTTGTCTCCAAATTCCCAAAAAGAAAGGAAGAGATTTTTCTCTAAAAACACGCACAATCTTCATATAGAGAAAATATACACCACCTTCTGCTGCACTTCTCCAATGGCTTTCGCCACCAACACCACCACCTTTTTCATCTGTTCTCTGTTTCTTCTGCTCCTTTACCCCACCACTATCCTCCCTGACATCGTCTCCGATCGTGCTGCTCTGTTAGCCTTCCGATCATCGGTTGGCGACCGCTCTGTTTTATGGAGAAACGTTGATTTTAACAACCCATGTTCTTGGGCCGGCGTTGGATGCTCACCGGATAATTCCACTGTTTTAGCACTTCGTCTTCCCGGTTTAGGACTTGCCGGCATCATCCCACCAAACACTATATCCAATTTAACGAATTTACAAACTCTGAGTCTACGTTACAACTCGCTTTCTGGGCCTTTGCCGTCTGATATTTCTAAGCTTTCACGTTTACGGAATTTGTATCTTAGGCGTAATTTGTTTACTGGGCCTCTTCCTGATTTTTTATTCACTTTAACTAATCTTGTTCGCTTGGATCTTTCTGAGAATGATTTCTCAGGTCCGATTTCGACTTCTTTCAACAATTTGACTCGTTTAGGGACGCTGAATTTGCAGAACAATAGTTTTTCTGGTCCTTTGCCTGATTTGAATCTGTTTAATTTGGCTGTTTTTAATGTTTCAAATAATCTTTTAACTGGTCCGATTCCAAAAGGGATTGCTCTTAAGCATCCAAAGGATTCTTTTGAAGGAAATTTGCTTTGCGGGGAGCCTTTGAATGACTTATGTGATAACGGAGTAAAGAATGAGACTACAGATGGTAATAGCAATGGGAAGAAACATCGTTTATCAGGCGGTGCAATTGCTGGCATTGTGATTGGGAGTGTTGTTGGTCTGTTCATCCTTCTGATCATTTTGTGGTTGTTATGTAGAAAACGGGGTGAAAACGAAGGTGGTTTCGAAGATAGGGTCGGAGTTAAGGATCGCGGGATTGAGATTCCAATGCAAAGGGCGATTCATAGCGGAGAAAAAGATGGTTCCAGGGGAGAATTGGGAACTAAAGAGAAGAAGAATGTGGATGCTAGTGGTAATGAAAATCAATTGGTCTTTTACAAAAGTGGGCAAGGTTTTAACTTGGAGGATTTGTTGAGGGCTTCTGCAGAGGTTTTAGGGAAAGGAACACTTGGGACTTCTTATAAAGTAATCCTAGAGATGGGTATCACTGTGGCTGTGAAGAGGTTAAGGGATGTGATTGTGAGTGAGAAAGAGTTTAAGCATAAAATGGATGAAATTGGGAATATGGATAATCAAAATTTGGTACCTTTGATTGCTTATTTCTACAATAAAGAGAGAGGCTTCTTGTTTACGATTACTTACGCTTAGGAAGCTTGTCTTCTCTTTTACATGGTGAGAATCATTCCTTGTCTTCCTTTACTATGCATTTCGATTTTTGCTGGTTTTCGCATTAGATTGTGTTCATTCTCAATTTTATGTTACTAGTTGTTGGCCTTTTTGCATCCTTGATACAAGTATTGTTTTTCCTTGGCCTTTTGTGTTGAACTTAAGATGTGGTATAGAAATCCCTGCATTGTACAATGTTCCTTTACATGTCTCTTTCTCTAGCTTGTTTTTCTTCCTAAATAGATGAAGATAACTTGCTTTTTGATTTCTTGGCTTTAACAATGTCATACTATTTTGAACCCTTGAGATGGCACTTGGCTTCATCTTCATTTTATTGTTTGCCCATCTACCAAAGTTATGATTTTTGTCATTCAACAAATTATCTTATATATTGTGGTTTGTCTATCTTATGCTTAATAAACGCGTCATTTATAGTATCCGAGGTCTACAAACATCATCAAGAAAATGTTTATTATACTGTATTCATGCATATAATTAGACATGACTGAACTTTTCGGCTTCTATGCAGGAAACGCGATAGCTGGTAGGACAACATTGAATTGGGAAACAAGGCTAGGCATTGCCCTTGGAGCAGCCCGAGGACTCTCGTACCTCCACTCGTTAGGTCCATTAGTTTCACATGGCAACATAAAATCATCAAATATACTCATCACTGCGAATTATGAATCACGTCTTTCAGACTACTGTTTAACGCAGCTCGTTGGTCCATCCGCCATACCAAACCGCGTTGCTGGTTACAGAGCACCAGAAGTATCAGACCTACGAAATGTGTCTCAGAAAGCTGATATCTACAGTTTTGGTGTCTTGCTTTTTGAATTATTGACAGGCAAAGCTCCTACTCAAGAACTAGTGAATGATGGGGGAGTTGATCTTTCAAAATGGGTTCATTCGGTTGTCCGAGAAGAGTGGACAGCTGAGGTGTTTGATCCTGAACTACTTAAAAACCAAAATGTTGAAGAAGACATGGTTCAGCTATTGCAGATTGCAGTTGAATGCACTGCACAAGAGCCTGATAAACGGCCTTTGATGTCTCGAGTAATCAGTCAAATTCAAGAACTTTATGATTTCAGTTTAGAGGACAGGACTTTTGACATAAAAGATGACTAAGAAAAGAAAAGGAAAGAAACAGGGGGGGTGGGGGGTGGGTGGGGCTAGTTTTAGTTAACTGAGGAAAGATTTGGCTTTCCTAAACATTCTTTCAACTCTTTCAGAATGATTCTTAGTTCATGTCTTGATGGTGAATTGACTTATTCTTTGAGCTCTAGTTCTGGAAGGTCAAACATTGCAGATTATACCGGGTTATATATACATTTTCTTCTTCTTTTGATTTAGATACTTTTATTGACAACTTCTTGTTGTTATTGAAGGATGATTCTTTCAAATTGTGTATGTTAGTTTGTTTTAATGTTTGTAAAGAAAAAAAATATAGTGCCTTTTTGGTGACATCAGATGAGAGCCTTCAAGGGCAAACTTGTAAATGACAAGGAATAATTACAGTCCGATGTATTATTACCGTCTTAAAATATAAGTCATTTTAAAGGTTTTATACCTATTAAGAAATTAGATGGGTGTTATAAATTTGGAGGAGAAATGATAAAAATATACCAATGCAATAGCTATAAAGCAATGATAAGTGTATGAGTTGTAATAAATTAATGAATGTTTCATTGGTAATTTAAAACAAATTATATTATGGACAAATCCAAAGGCATAAAATAAAACATATTTTGGGACAAAGAAATACAAAGCATCACAAACGAGTATGGATCCTCTGTCTTGATTATTTCCTGTGATAGAGTTAAAAGATCATAACGACGGCGTTTTGATCTGAAACCAAAAAAAAAAAAAAGAAAAAATTTGGCTCACCAAAACGACATCGTTTTGGATGTTATACACTTGCACAACAGCATTGTGATTTGGGGGTCACGGTAGAGGATCCCAATTCCATCCCAAACATGCAGGGTGAGAAAGAAGTTGAGAATTTGAAAAGTGGACGGCATATTTTGATAGAAGTAGATGATAAACAGGTTCACGAACATAATCGAACGTTAGCGAGTCTGATTATCCGTGTCTTTGTTTATGTTTCGGATTGGAACAAATTACGATAAGTCGTCCCCTCCTACGGATTAATCAACACTTTTCACAATCGCTCATTTAGGAAAAGATCTTATGATCTTAATCAAACTTGGTTTGTTAAAGTAAACAAACGGACGGTCACGAATACTAACGAGTCAAGTAGTCAACACGAGTTTGTTTCACGCAAAGAATTTCATTCGTTTAACAACACTAACCACAACATCACATGAGCATTTTACTTTCGAATAAAAGTTGTGGTGATGTTATGAATCAACTTCATGTATATTTTACCATCAATTTACCCCGGAGTATTAGTTTAATTGCATGAATATGTGAGTATATCACGAGGTAAACGAATTAATTAAAAGATCGATTTGATTTCGTGCGAGATAATTTGAAAGATTGGCGTGTCGTAAGCGGTTTACGGAACGATATCACGAGGTAAACGAATTAATTTGATATTTAATGGTTCGTTATGTAAAAGATCGATTTGATTTAAATGCAGATAATTTAAAAGATTGACGTGTCGTCGAAAGGTTTACAGGTGAAAAGGGTCGGAGAAATGACGAATCTGGATGAGTCGTGGGTTGATCGATGGATGATGCTTGAAGATTATAATTGTAGAATATGCCAAAATTTGATCTAAGATACAAATAGAAGGCTTAATGGGCAATATGATTCCAGTAAAGCTCAACTTAACTGAATTTGGGCCAATAAGCAACTGGCTAGCCGCTAGTAGATAGAATTAAACATGAATACGAGTGATTAGGTACAAAAAAAAAAAAAAAAAAAAAACCGAATAAATACATGCAAAATGAGTAATGATAAGTAGTTAGCTAGACATGTTTAAGAATCGTTATCGGTACGTTCTTAGTGTTCACGTACTCCTTCCTTTTTGATTACTTAAGATGGAGTCGTGAAATCAAATGTGTTGTGTTTATTCGACTGGACAGTAATGCCATTAAGTTGAAAATGCAGCACACTACTGGCCAAGCCGGGAAAACGGTAAAAATCAAAGTGTATTGCATTACAAAAAGAGTTTTTATTTATTTATTTAACTATTAATAACACAACATATCAACATGCATGCTCCCATGGACAAGTTGTCCATGAGAAAATTATTGAGCTAAAATCATATATATATTGACAGACAAACATTAGTGCATTTGTAGTAGTAAATCTACGGCTTTGCTTCCTTCTCTTTAATTAGCAATTTAGCAGCTCCATCACCACCGCCGTGGCGCCATCTCTGAATCCCCCTCACCACTACTGCTGCAAATGCCTTCGCTTCTTCAGCTGCAAACAAGTGTATTATACATGGAACATTAACATCCAATTAATTATATATTCACCATTTATATATGTTCGCATATATAATCGATCCAACATTCGAACACAAACTATATAATTAAAATAAAATATGCAATTTTGTGGGAATTAATGTCATGATGCAATGCATGCAGTGCTGGAGGATAATACTGTTAATAAATTTACCAGATGCGCAGCAAACTTTGTAGTTTCCCAAAAGATTCCGGCTGCAGCACCCATTTATACAGCGACCTTTAGCTAGTTCTCCTTCAATTTTACCGTCTGCTGCTTCAAAAATATTGGTTAAAACAAAGTAAATAACGATATTTAAATTATATAACCTAATCTAACAATAAAATTATGTAACTAAATGTTTTTTGATACAATAGATAGCATGTTTACGAAACAATAAATTCGTTTTATCAACAAAATAAATATAAAAAATTCAGACTGCCCATAGCACTTTTTAAATTTCTTTTGGCTTTCTTTTTTCTACTTGTTTTTTGACTTGCTTTAAATTTAATAATCTACTTAAAATCACTTAATTCTTATATTTAAAAATCCCCGAAAAATTGGAATTTTTTTTAAATCTTTGAAAAATAAAATATTTATGGTTTACATTCATCTCAAACTATTATTTACGAAATGGGCCCACGCACAAGTTTTACATCGCCATTCATTCGGCTTCAAGTGTTGGTTTAAGCAAATGGCTTTAACCAGGAAAAACGCGTGAGCATCCTCGTGTATTGAAATGAAATTAGTACATGGAAAAGTTCGCTTGGTTCAACCAAAGCGCTTTAGCAAATATATAAAACAAAGCACAGCGGGATTTTTCATCCATTTTGATTTCCAAACCCTAAAAACAAAAACCCCAAATTCTCTCCATGGCGCCCAACTCAAATTAGTGATTTTAGCATCAAGATTCTTACTTTCTTCAACCAAATCAAAGGTTTCATCCATAGTTTATCAATCCAAAGGTATTTTTTTCGCTTTTTTTTCGATTTTTCGTTTTTTTTTTTTTTTTTCCTTTTTCGCTTTTTTTTTTCCGTTTTTATGCCAATTGAAAGAATTCTTTGTTTGGATAACGAATAAGTGTTGATATTCATCGATTTGTGATATGTGTAGAAGGTTGTTTGTTTAATTTTATTAGTTTTTATTTTTATTGTGTATGTGGATTTGGTTTTAGGTTTTGCTTGAACAACTTGAACAACACAATTTTAGGGGTTTTTGTTTTTAGGGTTTGGAAATCTGAAAATGGATGAAAAATCCCGTCTGTTTTGTTTTATATCTTTGCTAAAAGCATTTGGTTGAAAGCCAAGCTTCTTCCTATGTACAAATTCATTTCAATACAGGATCTTCACGTTTTCTCAGGTTAAAGCCATTTGGTTCAACCAAATGCTTTGTTGTTTTTCAAAAAAGGGTAAAGATTTGGTTGAACCAAGTGGCGATGTAAACAATCTTGGCGTGGACCGAATTCGCGCAGGAAATAGTTTGAGATGTAGTACTGAAACCATAAATATTTTATTTTTCAAGATTTAAAAAAAAATTCGAAAAATTGCAACAACCACTACTACTACAAAAAAAAAAAAACATAAAGATCACGGTTTTTAAATGTGATATATTCACATTAGTCACGGTTTTTATAGTGTGGCATATTGAGGTGTGACATAAAGTATTTTAATCCAAATCGCGATTACAAATTGTGGACTATTATAATAGTTATCAGCACTTAGAAACCGTGATCATTATAGTTGGTATCACACTAAAAACCGTAATCTATTATAACCGTCACATTTAAAAAGCGTGATCTATTATAGTTCTTATCATACTTAAAAACCGTGAACTATTATAGTTGTTATCACACTTAAAACCGAGATCTATTACAATTAAAACACATTTAAAAGCGTGATCTATTTTAGTTGTTATCACACTTAAAAATTGTGATCTATCATAATTTATATCACACAAATAAAAGTGTTTTTTTTTCAAAAACAATATATAAGCACACATATATTTTTGTCTTTGTGGGACTCAACCAGGATACTCTGGATTAACGAGCACACTATTTACCATTAGGCCGATGCTTTCTTTTTTCTAATTTTCACCACACTTAACTAAGATCTCATTATAAAATACCATATTATTTTAATCACAGTCAAAAACTGTGATTGATTGATGTTTTTGTCACATTTTTTCTAGAAACCGTGATAATAAAAAATTTGATATATTTTAGTTGTTATCACACTTAAAACCGAGATCTACTATAATTTCAACACATTTAAAAACTGTGATCTATTTTAGTTGTTATCACACTTAAAGACCGTGATCTATTATAGTTGTTATCACTCTTAAAACCAGAGATCTATTAAAATTTCAACACATTTTAAAAGCGTGATCTATTTTAGTAGTTGTTATCACGCTTTAAAACCGAGATATATTATAATTTCAATCACACCTAAAAAGTGTGATCATTCTTTATAATTTCAACACATTTAAAAGCGTGATATATTTTAGTAGTTGTTATCACGCTTAAAAACAGAGATATATTATAATTTCAATCACACCTAAAAAGTGTGATCATTCTTTTCCGAAAACAAAATAAACGCATGAGCATATTTTTGTTCTCACTGTGACTAACCAGGATACTTTGGATTAAGGAACCATACTAATTACCGCTGGGCCGATGCCTACTTTATTTTCATTTTCGGCCACACTAATCTAAAATATCATTATAAAATATCATATTATTTTAATCACAGTTAAAAACCGTGATTGATTGATGTTCTTGTCTCAGTTTTCTTAAAAACCGTGATAATAAAAACTGTGATCTATTTTAGTTGTTATCACACTTAAAAACCAAGATCTATTATAATTCAACACATTTAAAAACTGTGATTTATTTTAGTTGTTATCACACTTAAAAATCGTGATTTTTTATAGTTGTTATCCAATAAAACCCTAAAATTCCTAATAATAAACCAAAATCTCCTACCCGATTAGTTACAAAAGATTTTTGACAAGCATTTGCCGCAAGAGGTCGTGCGGACCAAAAACCAATTAAGAGATAAGAAGACATCCCAACCAATTCCCAAAAAATATCACACTTAAAACCGAAATCGATTATAATTTCAACACATTTAAAAACTCATGATCTATTTTAGTAAGTTGTTATCACACTTAAAAGCGAGATATATTATTATTTCAATCACACCTAAAAAAGTGTGATCATTTTTTTTTCACACCTAATAACTGTGATAAAAAAAATTAAGTGTGATAAATATACATTTTACTTGTCTCAGTTTTTTAAAAGTGTGATCCTTATCTTTTTATAAGTGTGATCTATATCTCTTTTCTTGTTAGTGGATATAATTTGTCTCTCTTTTTCTATAGTTGTGACAAAAATATCATGAATTCAGTCACAGTTTAAAAATGAGATTAATTGATATAATTTATCTCACTTTTTCAATAACCGTGACAAAAATATCAGACCAATTTAGTCACAGATTAAAAGTGTAATTGATCGGTATAATTTATCTCGTTTTTTGAATAAGTGTGACAAAAATATCATATCAATTCTGTCACTGTTTGTGAGATTGATTGATATAATTTATCTCGTTTTTTAGAAACTGTGACAGAAATATCATATCAATTCAATCACAGTTTAAAAATGAGATTGATTGAAATAATTAATCTCGGTTTTCAATAAGCGTAATGGAAAAATCATATCAATTAAGTCACACTTTAAAAATGAGATTGATTAATATAACTTATCTCAGTTTTTCAATAAGTGTGATAGAAAGTTGTAAGTGTGATATATATATTTTTGTTGTCTCGGTTTTATTGAAACTGTGATTGTTATCTTATCTTAAATATAACATATATCCTATTTTGTAGCAGTGAACAACATCGACTCATCCTACTTCTACAACAGATTAATCATAATAGATCAATCAATATATCATACGCCGATCCGAAACGAAGGATTACCCATTGGTTATCTATTAGTAGTAGGATGCATGGTACATTGCAATATCGGTAATGGGTGTGTCATCATCTTATCTGGCAATGGTGTGCCACCTCCTGCATTATTATAAACTTACACCTGGATATGGTTGCATTTGGAATATACATCACAAAAGCCTTTCACATTATTTAGGTCGACACCCACAGCATTCCATGTAGACCCATCCACGTGTCACACCATCGTTCAGTTTCAGAGTGTTTAGATATCCTAAGTCAATTTATCAAAACCGAGTCTTTAAGAAAAGAAAAAAAAGAGTTTAAAAGTATATGTCACGTGTTTAAACTAACAAACTCATTGTATCTTAAAAAAAGAAAAGAAAAAATCAGAGCCCCAATTTTATTCATTTTTGAAGGTGCCCAAGTCGTGACTCGTTGTTGCTTATACCCTGCATTGAGGCAGTGTGCATCGTTTCATATCCGTTACATGTATTAGGATACTGTTTGTATCACAATCTAGTGTCACAACGATCGATATAATTTGATTTTATACTATTGATCTTCACGGATCTACATCATAATCAATGAGTTTTACACCGCTAGCTATCAATGCATGATGCATTTGTCACTGATCGTGGATCAATGGTGGATTCAGTAAAATTACCCGTTTGATATTATTTCATGGGTCAATTATCATCTTTTCTATTATGTTGTCTTTGTTCTCATCCACCTCGTCGTAAGCAAATGTGTTTGGGTTATCATGTTCATGAAAATATAGATTTTTTCCAGATCTTTGTGTGTGTAACATCCCATTATTTTTACAGCATTAAGCATAAAATCATATGATATAAGTATTGGATACTATATATTTCAAGTTAATACTTTGAATAAATTTAATAATATTTCTTACTAAACAAGTGATATATTCCCGATGGCACCTTTCAAATATGAAACTTTTTTTCCCAACCAGAGATATTACTGCAATGCATTGGCGGATCAGATTTTTATTTAGATAAAAGCTGGAAAAAAAAATCAATAATCAGTTTTAACTCACGACCCAGGATAAAAATAAAAAGTTCAAAACCAATCAACTAAAGTCATAATTATGTTAAAAAAATATTTGAAATAATATCATATACAGCTTTAATATTATAAGAGATTGATATTAAGTAACTTTCGTCCAGGAAATTTGAAGAGGGTCAATCTAACCCACCAATTAAAAGGCTGGGTCCGCCCCTGCCAGAATGTGGTATGTAAAGGAAATTTATAAGACATAGAATGTTTACTTATGAATGATTTTAACATGGCGGGCTCTAAAGTTTTCGGGATCTTTTAAGTTCGATGTTTTTTTGTTTTGTTTTTTTTTTCTTAGAAAAAAAACATATTTACAAGATACTATACCGCATCACATACATTTCTATGATATTTAGATACAAAATTCAGATTTGTTGATACCCCTAAAATATATCTATAAAATAGTATTTCAACATTTCCCCCCTTACATATTTAGGTGAAAAATCTTTATTCATACATATACATAAAACATAATTTTCTTTTCTATTACACTTAGACACATGCAAATTTAAATTCATACATATATTTTTTTTTCAATACACATGCGGCAGGTCTGCTTGCGCATAAACCTATAGGCCTATTAGAATTTTTATGGAAAAAAAGGTTTTCGAGGGCCGACCGGTTATTTGGGGCCTTAGGGCACTCCTAAATGCCCTAAATTTTATTCCTAAAATAATATAAAATAATACATATCCCTATTTTACAACATCTCAATTCAAAAACCTCTACAACAGCATCCCTATCCCCTATAACATTTCAAATAATATTAAATAATATATATTCTACCTCACAACCCTATTTATATATATTAAATATTTATTATTTCATTTCAAATGAGATCCCTATCCCTATCCCTATAATTTTTAACAATTAAATATGTTTAGTAAGTTGAATAGTCATCCCCACAAGTAGGATCTCAGTTTGTTTCATATCCCTAAAAATAAATAGGATAGAGACTCACAGAGTGAAAGGCTATTGAGCAAAACTCTATTTTTTATCTTTATTTTAGGGATAAGCGACCGTATGGAAACCTGCTGTGGAGTGTCCTTAGATGGAAGTCTGGCTGGCCTAATGGGAAGACCGGCATGGGTGGAACTACTCTCTAGGTGCCAGGGGCAGATGGCAGAAATTCTTAAATACGGATCGGGATCGATAAGCGGCGCAGACGTATTCTGACATGCCTTTATAAAGATTAATTTTAAAAATTCAAGAGTGTTTACAGATTAATAGTTAATATTTTAAAAAATTAAGTGGTCGGAGTAGTTATTAGTTTATTAAAAATTTATGTAATGCAAAAATACATAGGACGCTTTTTTTTTAATTTAATGGTCGAAGTGACCCATTTAGGTTCCTTGGAGCCGCATCCGCAACTGCTCTGTCTAGATGGGTTGGTTTCAAGACCACCCTAGATTGTTTATAAAAAAAATATTTTTATTATCAGTATTAGATTATTGTTAATATTAACATGTAAATCGTCTTTTTTGTGAACTAAAACACTATCCATCCTTGTGGTTCAAATGTTGCTATCAGCAATTTTTACCCTAGTAGTGTTGTTGTTGTTGTTTTTTTTTTTTTTTTTTTTTAAAATTTTTTAAAGCTTTGAAGCTTATATAATAACAAGATCAATTTCATGACTTCACCAATAGAGACCGGCCTTGATATAAAGGTCGTAAGATGATTGTGATTCTTTTTCCTTTTGTGTTTCTTATTTCGTTTTCTTGACAAGATAGATTTGTTGGTTTATATTTGTTAGTTGTTAATATCCCGTCATATAAAAATTGTTTTTATTTTTATTTTTAATATACACAGATTAAGAAATCATTTATGTGTTGTATTTTAAGTATTAATTATCATCATATATCACTTTTTCACATAATAAATAATTTTTAGAATATAAAAATTTACACACATTAAATGTTAGAATAAAAGTATGTTTGAAAAAAATCGATTAAATGATGTGTTAGTTTTACTAAATAAACAATTTTTATAAGACAATTTATTTTGAAAATATAGACACTATTTATGGGAACGGCGGTAAGGTAGTAGTTCCTACATCTATCTATCGTCATTCTTATGGTTGTAGAAATTGGGATTGAGTTTACAAAAGATATTTCACATGTGTAACGGAATGTTCAATGTACATTCGACGTTATAGAAATAAAAGTGTTGGTCCCGAGAATAAATTTGTTATAATGCCAATAATAACCGCCAAACAAAATGAAACTAAAGAAGAAAAGGTGATTTTATTTAGGCAAAGAAGATTGCAATTCTCCGATGGACAAGGTGTCCATGAGAAGAAATTATACAGTACGCCATTACAAACTTTGATACACAAACATTAATTATCGAAATATTTGTAGTAAAATCTACGGCTTTGCTTCAGCTTCCCCAGCAGCAGCTCCAGCTCCCAATCCATGCCTCACCACTGCTCCAGCTGCTTTTGCTTCTTCAGCTGCAACCCATGCAATTAATTACAGAATAACATCCAAATTATATATATTTTTGGCTTGATAATTTAACATATATCTATAAAATAAAATAAAAAGGATATAAGTGATTTATTACCAGATGCACAGCAAACTTTGCAGTTTCCCAAGAAGTTCCTGTTGCAGCAGCCATGAAGGCATCGACCTTTAGCGCCAAGCTCTGCTTCAAGTGTAGGTGCAGGACAACATACTTTGCACCTTCCAATAAGGTTCCTGTTGCAGCACCCATGTATGCACCGACCTCTAGCTAGTTCTCCTTCAACTTCACCATCTGCTTTCAACAAAACATTACTTCCTATCAGAGGCAGATCCGAAAATTTGTGTCCGTGGGTCACCGTAATATAAAACTACTGTATATTTTTTTATCAAAATTTGTTTATCAAAGCTTAAAATTATATTTTTCTAACTATAAAAATAATAAAACCATACTTTTAACGATAGAAATACATCGTTTTAATATACTAAAAAAATTCCTACGACTCGGAGTCACCTTTTTTTTTTTTAACGTATCCGCCGTTATTGTATGAATAATGCTACGACCACGACAAAATTAACACAACCTATTTCTACAACATTAATCGTACAGCTAATCTTAAAATGAAGCATTACTCATTGGTTTGTCTTGCTCAACCTCGGCGGCAGCAGCTACTGCCATGGAAACAAAAAGGATAAAGACACATACAATACCAAAGAGAACATAATTAGTCTTCATTTTTCTCCCGAAATTTTATTATGGAAGCAATATGTATGTAATTTTTTTTATTTGTAAAAGAATATATTGGAGGATAAGTTTGATGGTCCAACAAGGTGCGAGCACCACACCTTTAAGTAGTAGTGTGATAAGTTTGATGTCGGTAGTGCAATCTCCGTAATGTGACACATGGCATTAATGGTGGTGCCACCTTCGATCTGCATATTACTTACACCTGTAAAGTGGTTCCATTTTTTTTTTTCTTTTTTCTTCGGAAGTCATAATAAGTCCTGAGGTGTGGGTCATTTCTAAAGAACATTTGAGGGTGAAGTGGTTCCACTTTGGAATGGGTACATCACAATTATTTACTGCCGACACCCGTAATCTGGAAAGTTGTTGCATTATGGAAGGAACAGTACATCACAATGCCTTCACCTTATTTACTGCCGACATAAGAAAAAATCTACGAAAAATTATAAACCAACTTTCTAAAAAAAAAAGGAAAAAAAAAATTATGAATAGTAGTGATTTATGGGATGAATTAAGGGGAGGTTATGATAAATTTTTAGTCTCTTTTAAAGAATATTAATGATGTGTAGTTATGATTTAGATGCATCGCAACTTTCGACTGAGATACATACAATTTCATTGAACATTATCTATTAATGTATAAATCAATCCACACATCACACCATCATTAATTTCCATTACAATATGGTTAGAGTAGTAAGTTAAATGTAACGCCACAAATCACTCTGCTACAATAATTGACACTATTTATTTTACACCATTAGTTATCACGGGTTTATATCATGATCATTGAACAATAAGTGCTACATAACAATGATGTGAAATTAAAATTATGTATCTCGCTATGAATAAGTGGTTGTATTAATAAAATTACTCTGCCTATTATTCATCTATCCTTTCTGTCATTTTCTTCACACCAATTCTATCATCTTTACTATTATGTTGTCTTTGTTCTTATCCTCCTTCTCGTAAGCAAATGCGTTTGGGTTACGTAAAATCCAATTCTACAAATAAAAAAGGCAAATTTTTAGTCCAACCAAATATCATGTTCTTGAAAATATAGATTTTTCAGGTCTTAAGTGTATAACATCCCTCTCCTAATTAAAAAAAAAATGTATTTGTGACGTCTTGTTCTCAAATACCGAACCCTTATCAGAAGGAAAAAAAAAACAATCTGGTACGTATAATATTAAATACTTCTAACATTACACATAAGCTTTTACGTCATCGTATCAAATAAAAAGTGCTTAGAAAGCTAGAAATTCAGATAATTCGTACAAGGATCCATAGAAGTTACAATGTCGTCTACCTAAAGATAGAAACATATCTTACAACAACGTAAAGATTTTACAACATACAAATACCTTACAAACCAAAGGAACTTATCTTACAACATACGTCTCAAAGGAAAGCAAATAAAAGTACAACATGTCTTTAAAGCAAAATACATAGTCATTACAATACATATTTAAAAATCAAAGCTGATAATAAATTTCCAAAACATGGCATAACATAGCTCAATCGACATCCTCATCATCGATCTCAAGGTCATCCTGCACATCTTATCAGGAAGGGAAAACATATAAACATGCAAATGGGTAAGTACATATAGCGTCTTGTAAAAGAGGTAAGGTAGACATTATTGAACATTCATCCTTTATAATGAAAGGAAAGTAAACATTGTTATTAAAGGTATTTTCATGTACATGACATCAATTCTAGGGTTCACATAATGCTCATAACATGTTATGAGATTCCTACTTTGTTTCTAGGTTAACTTATCTTTGTTACATCAAGTCTTTAAGGGCACTACGCTTAGTCTTGCACTAAGAACACTGGGTTGCAATCTACAAGAGATCTGCACTAGTAGCCACGGGCTAGTCCCGATAGTGTGTGTGTTCGGCTGAGTCCCTTCACTCTTAATGACCGTCTCTGTGATCAACAAAGTTATCCGTTTTTCCCGACCACGCCGCATGCACATGGCGATATTGTCTTGTGCCTTGCCAATAATAGTGTTGATGTTTAGACTTTTATGTACTTTCAGTATGTATCTTTATTAATCATTAACTAGTCATCTAAGTGTTTTCAAGGAAAAATGCTTACTTATGATTTTACTCTCTCATCATAGGTAGTTAGACTACAACAAGGCCTAGCACATATACAAACATTGATCAATACTAACTCATCAAACCACAAGGCCAATCATACTCTTCTGACGGTCTCGAACTTCAACTCTTTGAAGAATCCATTCGGTACCGGATCTAAACGCATCAAAATCTTATTTATGGCTTGTCGTGTACTTTAAGCTTATTATATAACATAGAGATAGTCCTAACTCAAAACAGGCCTTAAAACTCAAAACTGCTCAAAAGAGGTCTTTGGTATGTGCTAAAGCACGACAGAAACTCTGGAAACCATTCTATTCAATCTTAGCGCGCGCTAAACCTTATTGACGGGCGCTAAATCCTACAAAACAACCTACTTAAACTTTACTCACCTTTAGCGTGCTCTAAACCCTTCTTATTTCACTACAAAAAAGACCTTTTCGTGACAAAAAAATTAGTAGCGAAAAGTGCTCATTTTCGTCAGTAAAGGTTTTCATGACAAAAGTTTATTGTCGCGGCGCTTGTTGTGTAAGCTCCGATGCTAAAGGCGTCTTTTGTGACAATAAAAGTATTAGTCACTAAAGAAGCTCAGTCGCAACGAACCTTGTACTTTTGTCACCAAAGCTTTTCATGACAAAACACTAAATTTCTCACGAGAAGGTTTTTCATGTGACAAAATTTTTGTCACAAAATAATGAACAATTTATCACTAATCAAGTGTCGTCACCAAAAGGTATAAACACATTTTTTGTAGTGTTTAATGTCTGCAATTTTGAATAAAATTACTCCACTTCTTATTTTGCTATGAAATCAAATATTTATTCACATTCTTTTTTTCATGTTAATTATTCGACTAGCAATTCATTAAGTATCCATCCCTACCCAGCATATGTATTTGGTCAGGCCATGAGTAAATGAGAAGACTTGCCTAGTAATTTCCATTGTTTAAATCCTATAAGAGATAATCTTTATTTTGCTAAGAGATGAATATAAATGTTACTTTCTATAAGAAAAACGAAAACTGACAAGGGTAGGTAAAAACATTTTACAATCCTCAATAATATTTATAGATCCTAAATGGGAGATGTCAGAAGAAACCAGCCTTAGGTAGACTACAAGTGAATTTCCTTCAAAAATAACATTGAAGTATCGATTGCGAAGACCATGACTTGATGAATGACAGTAGCTTATGCAACCGCAAGGTCTGCAACATCATACGAGCCTTTTAATTTCGAAGAAAATTTGTGGGCGATGTTGTGAATCAACTTGATGATATATTTCACCATCAATTTACCCTGGAATATATGAGTTTAATTGCATGATTTTGTGATTAAATCACGAGCTAAACGAGTTAATTTGATATGTAAAGGTTCAAGATGTAAAAGATCAAATTTTATAAGTTATTTATCGAGAAAGAGACTACTCCGTGTATTATTTGATTTCGTGCAGATAATTTCAAAGCTTGACGTGTCAAGAAGGATTCTAAAGCAAAAATGGCTGAGAAATTCTATGCAGAACCTTGTGTTACTCGTTTCACAATAAAGTTACCTTCAAAATAAAACTAAATGCGCGCCAGCGGAATTTTATTAGGCAACATGCATACTTCACATGGACAAGTCATCCATGAGAATTTACAATAATAACATTACAGTAAAATAGAACCGAATGCGTTACGAAAACGAGTTTTTATTAAACAAGATGCATACTTCACATGGACAGGTTGTCCATGCTGCAATATTTGATAGACAAACATTAATAAATTGTAGTGAAATCTAGGGCTCTGCGTCCTTCACTTCTTCATGTTCCCCAGCTGCCTGACCACCGCCGTGCGCCAATCTGAATCCACCCCTCACCACTGCTGCAGCTGCCTTTGCTTCTTCAGCTGCAAGCATTAAATTAAGCAAATAAGATCCATTTATATATGTTGGCATGATATATATTTGAACACAAATGCATATATAATTTACCAGATGCGCAGCAAACTTTACACTTTCCAAAAAAGTTCCTATTGCAGCACCCACGTATGCATCGACCACTAGCTAGTTCTCCTTCAATTTTACCATCTGCTTCTTCAAGAAATTAAAAACATTATTAATTGTATGAACAATGCTACTGCTACAACTACAATAAAATTGACATAACCTATTTCTAGTTTTCTTACAACATTAATCATAATGTGCAATTTCGAATATATATATGCATTACCCATTGGTTTGTCTTGATGGGCAACCTCGGTTGCAGCTACTGCCATGGAAACAAAAAGGACAGAGACACAGACAACACCAAAGAGAACATAATTAGTCACAGCTGCTGCCTTCATTTTTTTTTTTCCTTCCTTTAATTAGCTAGGAATTGAATTGTAAAAACTCAAAACACTTGAGAGATATTATTATGGAAGCTAGCAATTTGTGTGTAATATATAGGATGAGTTTGATGGTCCAACAAGCAGTTTGCATCACTCCCTTAGTTAGTATTGTGATAAGTTTGATGGTCCAACAAGCAGCGAGCACCACTCCCTTACGTAATAGTGTGATAAGTGGGTAAAATTAGGATTTTAGTCATCTAACTTGGCTATTTTGGATTTTAGTCTGCTTTCATAACAGAGTAAGAAAATGGATTCTCTAAATTGGTTTTGGATTTTAGTCGCTATTAAGCCGGAAATAGACATTGACACCTGGAATCTTTAAAAACGCTTACGTGTGCCTAGTTAGAGGATTATTTTTAAAACCAGACGCCTAATCAACTATTTTCCCGTGGATAGACTAAAATCCAAAAAAGAAACTTAGAGACCATAATTTCTCACTGAGCAGGAAGAGAGCAGGACTAAAATCCAAAATAAGTGCATTATGACTAAAATCCTAATTTTCACGTGATAAGTGTAGGATGTAATATCACCGGATGGATCAAGATCCACCCGATTCTGTAATGGAATAAATACTGAGATCTAGATCTAAACAATCAAAATACATGAATAATAAATCTAACTCTCTGAGGGTTAGATTACCAACCTTTTATGGTGCAAAACGCCAAGAACAAGGTCTATCCAATCCGAAAGCTAGTTGAGAGCTTAGTTGAAGCCAAAGTCTTCCAACGCGTGTGTTCCAAACATCACCAGCAGGTGGATGGTGTTGCTGCGCCGGGACCTCTCGATATCTACCTTAAAACCCCAAAGTTTTCCTAAAACTCAAACCCCCAAGTACAATGGCCGAAATCTCCAAGCCATGTACTTGCACTTTTTGTGTCGAAAATTATGTGATCTGTTTGAACTTAGGCTCTCTCTTTATATAAGAAGTAATCATTGTATCTCCAAAGATTTAATAATTAAAAGATAATTATTAAATTAATCCTTAATTTAAATAAAAGATAAATATAATATATATCCCAAACAAATTAGGATAAATAAATATATTATCCAATATTCCATGATTTATCATTTAACAAATAAATAATTAAATCATACATCAAATAATTATACAAGAACACTAATTTCTTTCTAATTATTTAATACTCACAAAATGCGCCCCAAACCCTAGATAAATAACAGTCCACACGCATTTTACAAATATTTGGGCGAGTCACTTAAATATAAACTTTTCCATTATTTAATTATCTAAATCAACTAAACAATTAATCCACATATCTATTAAAGCAGTCAATCCAACTATTTAATATTAATTGAGGTGAAACGACGAGAAAACATATATACGTGTTAGGCCGCGTCGCTTAATTGGTGGATCCATATTCAAAAGCTACAATAAATTAAATAAAATTATTAAATCGACCGAACAATAATATTCAATCTATTAATTCGGGATTACACCACCATAAACCCGAACTCGAACTGCCGAATATAGATATAAACTTACACTCAACCATGAGTCATAAGGTGTCCATCGATATAATCATTACATACGGATAAATCCTCCATGGATCGTTTCGTTACGATTCGGGATATCTCCGTAAACCCTTCCAAAACCTCTTATCCTTATTTACCATTAACCCCTAGTGACCAAATAGTTCATAACTAATATAATATGAGCTATGCACATCGGTCGAGCTTTTAGGATTAAAATAAAGAGGAACTGTATGCCTATTTCGAGGAAGGAATGGATTCCATATACGTGATAGCGAGACTACCCACTCATCTAAAATAGAGCCAACGAAGTGTTGGACCATATACTTAGTTTGCACTGAATATACTAGCATATTATTCCTTATTCTCGAAGAGACTTGAGGATTCACTAAACATCCCATTTAGTATTCATCTGCCAGGTTTAGACAAGCATTCACGAGAGGTAGGGTAGACTACATCGTTGAATGTTGCATTCCTCTCATACAAGAACATCTTAACCATTGAGATGGATGAATGGGATTGTCAATTGCTTATTTTCGAGAATTGAGTGAGTCAAATTCTATAGAAAATAGCCCGATGGCATATTAGCCTCGACTTCGAGATAACACACCCATGTTGTTTCCAACCAGTTTTGAGTGCTACCGTTCACAAACACTAATCTACATACTAATTTACTAATATTGATGCCCGATCTACGAAAGACTTATCAACATCTTTGGTCAAGTCCACATATTAAAAATATATATGACTTTGAAATGATCAGAGGTTTGCTTTAATCCCCAACGGATATAAGCTATTGTAGCATCCCGCCTACGTGTTCTTTCTGAATGAGTTCTTGGGGAACCACCCCTATTTTCCCCGCTTCGTAACGAATCATCATTTGTTCTTAGCTAAAACCCTTACATTCGAATGAGTTGATTCCGTTGTTCGGCAAGGAAGTCTTAGGGAATCACCCATATTTCCGCTTTCGGCGAAATCAAGCAAGATCGACCGGTAAGAGATCACGGTCCTGGTTAACTCTACAACTTTTAGGGAATCACCCCTAAATTACTCGACTTTGCGTTGAAAGTTAAACTTTCCTATTCATTCGACTTTTCTCCGTGTAGTTCCAATTACTCCTACTGGGCCTGAGATGCTCAGGTGGTTCTACAAGAGTTTTAACATGAAGCCCGGAGTATCAAACTCCATTCACGGTGGTTATGGCTTTTAAACCAACCTCTATGATCGAGGATCTATCAAAGACACACGAAGGACTATAGGTCATCAATCTACCTATAGACCGTAAGGTCCTGCAATGGGTAATGGACAAACCATACTCCTACTACGTTAATGGTGGATTGATATACTGATCTAGTTTAGTAGTTTTTATTAGTGTTATCACCAACCTGCGGTGTTGGATGTGGATGAATAAATCGATTAGTAACATCTTGAGTACAAATACTTCAAGATCCAAGGCTATGATTTATAGACTCTATCAGACCGAATTTGACAAAGTATAACCATCATTCTACGATTTTTCGTGTTTTATAATCAACCTTTACTCAATGTATTAAGATATTTCACGCCCTGAATGTATACGCAAAAATTTCAATCCTACTTTCAAGCATTAAATGCTAAATGTCTATATTTACTGAAGTGGGGTGAACCGAATTCACTCTTATCCACAAATCGCGTAGCATCTTTTAGGTAGACTTCTCGGTTTTTCATTACAACGTAAACCGTTATTTTGCAACCAATATCTTAAATGAGTTCAGCAGCGTAGCACATCAATAACTATATAAGGCAAATTTATGGTGTATCCTTTAGTGAAAACATTTCACTGGGAGGCAGGCCGAACATCAGTCCCGAAGACTACGCAATAACCTATTTATGAGTATGGAATACTCTATCTCTGGTGAAATCAGAGATTTCCTCCAAATATTTTGGATAAACTTACCGGAATCTCGAATAATTGTCAGACAAGATGTCACTACTTTAAAAGCTCCCACTAGCTTGTACCTTTCATATGACCCCGAAGGTAGTTATGAACAAGCTATGTTACTTCTTTAAATCTATTACCCTTTCCTGATTGAAAGGAAACTTAGTCATTGTTCCTTTGAGACAGTGTTCCTTTGACTGAGAGATAGGAATCACCCTAAGCCAGTCTTCAGATCTTGTCTTTAGGGAATATGCACTAATTAATAGAATAGAAAGAAGCGTTTATCGAAATACGGAAACCATTTGTGTTTATATATTTTAAGATGTGTTACTAATACCTTTTCAACAATGCTTAGTGGTTCTGACTTTATCAAACAAAAGTCCTAGTCTTGAATTCGTACTTACGAATGTTATATTCATCGTCAATAAGACAAACAAATTATCCTATTGAAAATGAATACGTTCGTTCAACGAATCCGAAAGCAGAAAATGAATTTTTCGTGATACTCAAGAATTGAATCCGAGATTCATTTCCTTATATCACTCCCACTAGTCTATCACTCAAATAAGCGCCCCGTTGTCTATTTTATTTATCGTTTAATGCAAAGCTACCGAGTTCTTCCAAAGAACTTTAGCTTTCGAGAAAATTGCTAAGGATGCATTGGTCAGTGATCCGAAATCACATTCCTTATCCTCTAATTTCCAATTTATTAATTTTCCGGTTTAGCCTTAAAACTACTTAGTTTTGATGACTAACATGTATAAACATTCTTTCCCATTCTCGACTTTCCTTAGATGGAAACAGTCTTGAACTAGCAGTTCGTTTGAGTAGACACTACTCTTGAACTTTGGGATGTTCATTGTTACTTGCTTGGACTATCGATTTTTCTAATCGTCAAATCATAAGACCAAAACTCCCACTAGTTTATCGGTTCCAAATACCGTCTAACTAGCAACACTTTGTATTTATGATTTTTCAAAGATTAGAAAATCCCCCAGAACTAAGCTCCTACTAGTTTATCAGTTCCAAATACTGTCTAACTAGCAATGCTTTGTTCATGATGTTTCAAAAAATTGGAAAAACTCCATAGCAAAGTTCCCACTAGTTTATCGAGTTCCAAATCTTTGTCTAACTAGAAACGCTTTATTCTTTTTTTTCAATGAAAAGAGAAACTCATATGTAATGCGGTATTACACATTTCTAATGATTCGTAAAACAACAAATCATAAGACTAAGGCTTCCACTAGTTTATCGGTTCCAAATACCGTCTAACTAAAGAACGCCTTATGTATGATTTTCCGATTTTTCAATTAGAAATTTGATGTGTAATTACACTTTTAAAATTCACTAAATGAATTTTATATATAGTCCTAAATCATCTTTTTGTAAACTAAATACGGTCGTTTCTCGTTTTACACAAGCGACATCCGTGACATACCTATACTATGTCATTAAGTTTTTAAAGGCTCAAGAGAAAATCTTTTCGAAAATTAATCGCATTTATTGATAATTACAACGTACTTGTTACTTTCCACATTTTTAATGCGATCCTATTACTAATGATTTAGTAGCCTAGAGATTTAGTTGTAAAAAATATGTGAAAGTTAAATTGAAAAAATAAATTTTCACTACTAGATTTTTATTTTTAGGAATTATAAACTATAAAAAGTTTATCCTACTATTCCAAGGATTTAACCTCGCATAGTCTTGTCCGAGAGGTCGATATCAAGCCTTATGGCCGGTTAAGCTGAGACAATCTCTCTCAATGATTAAGCTTGAGAATCGAACATCTCACGAGGAATCGAGACATCCCGGACTTTAATCATTGATTACCTTCTTTTTCTAGCCTAGATATTTGAAAATATCCATAAAAGTGTGACCTACTATATCGGATCTCGAGTACGCCCGAGTATATGCTACGAGGCGGTCGATGTTCCGGCGAGTACACGATATCCTATCATTTCGGAGACCAAGCCTTGAATATTGATAACGGTGAACACCATCCGAAAGGGGCCGAAATCAAAGCGGCACGAGGTGTCACCATTCTCTCATGTGCTTACATCTATAGTAGAGGCCGTGGGGTTGGCTGTCGCCTTCCCCGCTCCCACTTAATAATTTGAAAAAGTGGTGGGTTTACTAATTACGGTTTGATCTTGACAATAAGAAACAATAAATCAAAGTACTCGAGCAGGTCGGTTAAGTAGGCAAGCCTACGCCGTCTTATTCGTTGGAACATATGTATTTATCGGTCGGATCCGGCAAGAGAAGCCCGTTTAGCCCGAAGGCTTATCGGATATGCTAAGTCTTATCGAACCCCATGCAAGCGTCACACGTGGAGGGAGTCAATCGAGCCGTAGCTCGGTTGAACTCGCCAACCATGGTTAGACCATTTCAAACCCATGTACTAAGATTTTACGATTTTATGTTGTCAACCAAAGCGTAATCTCGTTTCGCATTTAAGGTAGGTTCACGAAAACTCAACGATTTATCTAAGTGGGATTCACCGAGAATCCATCACTAAAATCGTAACGATTGACAAAACCGGTTCCTCGGTTTTAATAATTAGTTACTTAATTAATTAACTACCAAATATTAATTAAAAAAGCTTTTTAACTAATTATACGAGTTATACATGCCTAATTTATTCGAAATAAACTAGCTATATGTATGCATTGGAGTGGAATCGTGATATGATCGTATATGACAATTTTCCAGTTTTATCACATAATTTCGATCATACACGAAAAAATAAATGGAAAAATTAAACAGCGAGATGAATGAATTTGCATGCGACTAACCTATTTTCTAAGGAAAAGTAAAACTAATCTAAGTCTTCGAGTCTTGATCTTCAAATCTTGATCTCGAACCGCCGGATCACGAACCACGAACACCCGAGAGGAGAAAGGCTTTTTAAATAAATTAAATCGAATTTATTTATATTATCAAACCCTTTTATAAAAAAAGTTTTTTTTTTCTTTTCCTTACGGCTGATTTTTTTTTCCAGATTTTTTTTTCTTTTCAATTCGTAAACTGTTAAAGTCGGTCAGAAATAATTTAAAAAAAACAGGTTATGCAAAAAAAATATCTAGCCGCTAGAACTAAAACCTAGCCGAATGCAAGGTAATACCAAAAAATAGAGTTTTAGCGACGCTCAAAAGAGCCTGACAGCCGCATAATACCTTTAAAATTAGGGTTATCCGTTTATCCTCGCTCATACGTTGGGCCGCTTGATCTTCATCTTTTCACCAAGATCTTCATATTTTGAGCCGGAACAACATAAAATTACAAAAAAACTACATTTTACAAAAATTGAGTGCATAAATTAAATTACAAGTCACTATGCTTCAATTGATTATAATCGAAAGAGCTACAAAATAGATCTACGAATTAGCAAATGATCTTCAGCTCAATCCATCTCTTCAACCGCGACAATCACAAAGCATCATCATCAAATTTTTGAATCAATAAAAAAAATTAAAACGAAAACAAGCAATCTACGTGTTATTTTCACTCATAGATCTAAAATTCACATACTTTGATTGATAGATCAAAGACTCCGATACCACTTGTAGGATGTAATATCACTGGATGAATCAAGATCCACCCGATTACGCTGCGTAATAAATACTAGATCTAGATCTAAACAATCAAAATATATGAATAATAAATCTAACCTACGAGGGGGTTAGATTATCAACCTTTTTATGGTGCAAAACGCCAAGAACAAGGTCTATCCAATCCGAGCTAGTTGAGAGCTTAGTTGAGAAGCCAAAGTCTTCCAACGTGTGTCTCCAAACATCACCAGGTGGATGGTGTTTGTGCTTGGGACCTCACTCGATATCTTACCTGGCCAGAAAAACCCAAGTTTTCCTAAAACTCAAACCCTAAGTACAATGGCCGAAATCTCCAAGCCATGTACTTGCAATTTTTATGTCGAAATTATGTGATCTGTTTAAGTTTGGAAGAACTCTCTCTATATATAGAGAAGTAATCATTGTCCTCAAAGGATTTAATAATTAAAGATAATTATTAAATTAATCCTTAATTTAAATAAAAGTTAAATATAATATATATCCCAAACAAATTAGGATAAATAAATATATTATCCAATATTCCATGATTTATCATTTAACAAATAAATAATTAAATCATATATCAAATAATTATCAAGAAAACTAATTTCTTTCTAATTATTTAATACTCACAAAATGCGCCCCAAACCTTAGATAAATAGGTCCACACGCATTTTACACATATTTAGTAGAGTTACTTAAAAATATATTTTCATGTATTTAATTATCTAAATTCAACTAAACAATTAATCCACAAATCTATTAAACAAATTCAATCCAACTATTTAATATTAATTGAGGTGAAACGCGACGAGAAAACATATGCACAATTTAGAGAAGCGCGCTCGGGGACCAATGGACCCGTATTCAGTATTTACAATAAATTAAATAAAATTATTAAATCATACCGAACAATAATATTCAATCTATTAATTCGGGATTACACCACCATAAACCCAGCGAAATCGCGAATATAGATATAAACTTACACTCAACCATGAGTCATAAGGTGTCACCTGATATAATTATTACATATGGATAAATCCTCCATAGATTGTTCAAATTTACGATTAAGGATATCTCCGTAAACCCTTCTCAAAGCTGTTTATCCTTATTTACCATTAACCCTAGTGACCAAATAGTTCATAACTAATATAATATGAATGCTGCGCATCGGTCGATTTTAGGATTAACAAATAAAGGAATCATGCATGCTCACTTCGAGGAAGTAATGGATTCCATATCTGTGATAGCACGCACTACCCACTCATCCTAAAATAGAGCCAACGCGAAGTGTTGGACTACATACTTCAAGTGATCCTTACTAACACATCAAACTCTACCATAGTCAGCGTTAAATGCCTGTGATCACCTCGAGATTGAGATTAATCCATATATGATCATATTGTGATTCGATAAGACTTTCGATCACGGAATTATATCGAGAACTCAAATCAAATCGGTCAAGCCCATATGATTATCATCATATATAAATGCCCCATTAGGTACCTTATTACCGAGCGATCCGGATAGAATTTGTCACACCTAAAGTGCAGGCAAGATTATTAGCAAATTAATCTTGAGACCGTACTCAGATTAATAAGCGCTACACGGACTAAGTTAATTTTAAGTACATCTCACTAACTCAATCCTCTTGTGTATGGCCAATACTGACTGAGAGTTATGTGATTATATAAACGATGTCTTAGGGGTTTTCGATAGTGCCTTAATTATAAGCATACATGAATATAATAAGATGAATTATTTATTCGTCACCTAAAACAATTATATAATTGCTTTTTCAGGTATTCTAACAATAAGTTTGATGCCGGTAATGTTATATCGGTGTCGCATAAGCGGATCTACATATAACAAAAGTGCAGTTGCCCTCTTAATAAATAATAAATAAAAATTAAAAATTAAAAAAACCACTTGTATGATTGTTGTACTATGTTTTATTAGTTTCCCTTAAAATTTGATTGGTACATCACAATTAGTTACTGCCGACACCCACAGCCTGGAAAGTGGTTGCACTTGGAATGTACATCACAAAAGCGTGTCGTTCTCTTGCAGGATTTTAAGTAGGGAGGCAGATCGTGTAGGATCTGACCACAGCAGTTTTCGAGATAATATCACAGATCTGCCCGTGTGTGGAAATTGTGTGGTCAGGATCGCCACAGCGATATCTGATTCGCAGTAGTGAAGTCGCAGGATATAATTTTCCCACAAAAGCCCTTTACATATCCACCACCACGTGTCACACCATTGTTTCATCTCCATTGTTTCATCTCCATTACAGGTGTTAGGATAGTGTTCGGGTGGCACAATCACAATGTCAGTCTGTCTTTACACAACTTGATTTTAACCATTGATCAATCTGATTCTGCATCATGATTAATGTATTTTATACGTTACGATCAATAATGTAAAATCTATTTGTTTTCTCGTCGTGGATAAGTAATTGTATCGACAAAAAAATCTATCATATTTTCTATTATGTTGTCCTCCATTTTTACAATTAAAATATGCATTTTTTAGTCCAACTAAATATATATCATGTTCTTGAAAATATAGATTTTCAGGTGTGAAGTGTGTAACATCCTAATTTTTAAGCCATTAAGCATATAACCACAGGATTATAATTATTGGATACAATTTTGGAATTATTAGTTTCATGCTATTTGACAGTATAATCCATGAAAGCTGAACTTAATTGAATTTGGGCCAGCAATCAGCCAGCTGGCCGCAACAAACCCACTGGCTAGCTTGTGGCCCAAAATCTCAAATTATCCATAATACTCGCCTAACACGTTTTTTCTTGAATAATGATAGAAGCACAACAAAGATTACATAACGGACGCCAATGCGTGATCTTCCACGCGATTTTGATGAGTGTTAATTGATTGTGATGTGGACCCATCGAAATCAAGGGTGGGAGATGTAATGTCCCACATTGGAAAAGTAGTAGAATGTTTCACTTTCGTATAAGTGCAGAGGCATAAAGATCTTGTCAGCTCAAGTTAGCTCAGAGCCAGCGAGGCAGCGGTCAAGCGATTGACCGGACATTTATGACTCATTTAAGCGCTACTGGCCGAAGTGCAGGCGTATCTGAATAGTATTGAGCCGATTATCGAGGCGGAACTATCACATTACCCGTACAAGAAGACGGTGTAAGGATGGCTCTAGTTACCTCTGGTAGGGACGATCCAGGACAAGTCTTGGCCGCGTCCGACGAGGACTTGATCCCCTTATAAGGCGGGGAGAATGTAATGTCCCGCATTGGAAAAGTAGTAGAATGTTGCTCACCCCATATAAGTGTGAGGCATAAAGTGTCTTGTCAATCCTCGGCAAGCGTATTTTAGACCAAGCGAGGGCGACGGTCTAAGCAAGATTGACGGACATTTATGACTCATTTAAGCGCTACTGGGCCGAGGATGCGGGGCGTTACGATGAGATAAATGTTGTGGCGTCAGATTGTATAATTTTTATTGCGTCTCTATCATTCTCTTTTTCTTTTAACCCAAAGTCGGTTTTAGCTTTAGATAAGATATAGTTACGATAATTGTAATGCATAACCTATAATATCATTCATTCTTCCATACATTTTTCTTCAGACAGATGCACTATAGCCTTTTTAGCAATAAAAAGTTCTTTGATTTATTTAATTATTATTTTGAGTTTTATTTAGTGTTTTGCAATTGGGGGTAATCACCAGATGTCGAACAAATTAGACGTCAGGAATAAGTTTTTCAAGCCGATTCACCAAAGGTATTAATGCTCCTTTGTTCCGAAATAACCGATACATTTAAAAAAAAAAAAAAAAATGCATATTAAGGATACATATTAAAGATTTGACTTAATGTTTTAATTCGAATTAAAAATGACTAAAAAACCCATTGGTCTATAATTAATACAATGATGTACTTATTCTCATATCTTAATAAATAATGGTAGAGATAAGAAAAACAAAATAAATATTATAATAAAAATGTAATTGACTCGTTATTTTAAAACAAATTTTTTAACAACTGTCCCAGTTATTTCGGAAATCGGAACGAGAGTATCATTTTGTTTGTTCAAACCATGAATTTGTCTTGAATTGAGTCCACGATCCTAGGCTATATATTCTACTAACCAAGTTATTTAACAATTAATCAGACCCCAATGTATATGTAATTAATTATAATTCGACTGTGATCTAAAGGTTGATGAAGCATAGGGATGGCAATCTCGCCCAACCCGACCTGCCTGCTCTAAGATTCACTCCTACCCGTCGGGTATGATTTTAACTACCCATTCGGGTAATGGGTGCAGTATGGGTAAAATTTTATACCCGTTCAGTATCGGGTCGGGTATCGGTATAGCATAAAACCTACCCTACCCGCCCCCGACCCATTCCCCGACCCGTACGTCACTCTACCCTACCCGTTGCTTTTTCTTTGAGGTTAGTAGAAATTAGAAAAGAACTAAACCTAACGTTCATGTTAGTAGAAAAGAATCGATAAAAAACTAAAAACATTAGTTCACAATAGGACATTCATTTGCAAAATGTCTTAACTTGTATCTTAAAATCAATTCATTTCAGACTTAAAAATTATTTATACATGCTCATGTACTGCAGATTTTTCTACCCGTACTCTACCCGTTACCCGTTGCCAAAGTGGGTATGGGGGGATTTTATTTATAATTCGGGTATGGGTGGGTATGGGTAAAAAAATTTAGGAGTGGGTATGGGTCGGGTGGAGCTAAACCCGTCCCCTACCCGACCCATTGCCATCCCTAATGAAGCATAAGGTTCTTTTCCCGCCGGCTCAGCGGTGGTCTTCTTGCCATTATACCGGTGGTTGAGATCTGAATTTTGAAATTGATTTTGTTATATGCTATTTTTTTTGGTTTTCATGTCTACATCTTGATCAATATGTCCTAAGTTGTAATCAATGATGTAAAATTAAGTTTTTGTTACTCGTGAAATAATAACATTACCTTAAAATAAAATTGAACACGTCACGAAAACGAGTTTTTATTAGGCAATTAATTAAACACATGCATACTTCACATGGACAAGTTGTCCACGCTACAATATTTTTGATAGACAAATTGCAGTAGTGAAATCTACGGCTTTGCTTCCTTCACTTGAGCTTCCCCAGCCGCTCCATGACCACCGTGCACCGTTTCATGACCACCGTGCACCGCTCTGAATCCACCCCTCACCATAGCTGCAGCTGCTTCTTCAGCTGCAAGATCCAAGGATCGATGTAATGTCGGCACATAATTATAATTGAACACAAATTTTACCAAAAAAGAAAGCATGCGATATTTTGTGGGAATTAAATTAATGTTATGATATGATAATAATAATAATAATAATAATAAATTTTACCAGATGCGCAGCAAACTTTGCACCTTCCAATAAAGTTCCTGCTGCAGCACCCTTTCACGCACCGACCTCTTGCTAGTTCCGCTTCAATTTTACCATCTGCTTCTTCAAAAATATTGGTAAAATTGTAAAACAAAGTAATAAAGATTTAAATATATTAATACACCAATAATATGAAATTAAGAAGCATTATTAATTTATTATTACCCATTGGTTTGGCTTTGGCTATGGCTAGTGTAACCTCATCAGCTGCAACTGTCATGGAAACAAAAGGACAATGACACACACAATACCAAAGAGAACATAACTAGTCACAGCTCCCTTCATTTCAATACACTTTGAGATAACTATTATGGATATGCAATATATTCAAATTTCTTTCTATTTTTGCAAGTAAAATTGGATAAGTTTGATGGTCCCTTTAAGTAGTAGTGTGAATGTGTGATAGTAATAATAATAAGTTTTGGATGTCGGCACTGCAATGTCCGTAATGTAACATGTGGCGTTAATGGTGGTGCCACCTAAAGAAGATCATAATACAAAGTACATCACAATTATTTACTACCGACACCCATAACATGGAAAGTTGTTGCATTATGGAACACTGGAACGTACAGTACATCACAAAGCCCTTCACATTATTTACTAGCTGCCGACATCCACGAGAAACACTATGGTAATGATGATTCGGGTTATATCAAGTCATTGGTTGTGATGAAATTTTATACGCTTTTTTGTCATGATATTTCGGTTTAATTGTATCAAGTTAGTTGTGATGAAATCTTATACATCTTTTCACACATATATAGTAATGGTATGTATGTATTTATGTTTTGAATGCATCACAACTTTTCACACGGTATAATTAATTAATCACATTTGTACCATCCATTTTGGCTACACACTATTACTAATATAATTTTAATTATCTACTTTCTCATCTGCAACAAGATTTTTTTGAAGATATGATAATTCAATATAATATTAGAAAGATTAGGTTTTGCTCAAATCTAAATTTCCAAGATAATTTTACAAATATATATATATATATATATATATATATATATATATATATATATATATATATATATATATATATATATATGTGGAAATATTAATATTACTATTAATATTACTTAATGACTATCATTTGAAATTTCGTGATTTAAAGTGCATAATATTTTTGTACATCTTATTTAATTGTAAAAGACATATTAATTGTGATTCATATAAACAATTAATACGCTAAACTCTTCTTTTTACGTCATGTACATAACTTTTACTTTTACTTTTGCATGCTTGCGCCCACATCTACATACTCAAGTGGCGCCAAGCTGAAAGCTAGTGTCTCTCTATCTCAATTGTATCTATTTATACATCTTTTACTCAATGAATAAACTAAGTTGAAGTTTCTTTCTGTGTTTATCACATTCTCAAACTCTCTTCATGGTATCAGAGACTTACCGAGTTCTAAAATCATTTGCAAAACTCGGTTTTTTTTCGAAAAATGTCAACATTATCCAAGTTTCATCTTCTCGATAGACTCACAATTTGCCTCGCAGATCGGGATAATCGAACACTCTTCTTTACAAATCATAAACTTGATGGTAACAATTACTTGCTATGGTCAAGGTCTATGAAAATGTATATCTCCGGCCAGGGCAAGATGGGATATCTGTCGGGTTCCAAGCCCGCCCTCTTTGAAATCGACCCCAAGTTTGAAGCATGGGACACAGAAAATAACCAAGTCATGACCATCCTCACGAGGTCTATGACAAAAGAGATCGATGAGAACTTCATGATGTATGACCTTCGCTAAGGAAATGGGATAATGCCAGAGACCTTTACTCAAAAAGGACAATACATCCAAGTCTATGAACTCAAGCTCGATTCAAAAGCGCAGATGAGAGATATGTCTCAGAACTCAATATTTCAATCAACTATCTAAGGCATGGCAACACCTAGATATGTTGGAAACTCACACTGGAATGATGTCAATGATGTTGCTACATATAAAGACATCATAGAAAAGAAGAGTATTCAAGTTCCTCACCTGGATGAATCCTACTCTTGATGATGTTAGAGGAGAATTCTTGCCACAAAACCTCTCCCAAATCTCAAATCCATGTTTCTTCGAGGTCAAACATGAAGAAAGAGGAGGAAAGTCATGCTTCTTTGAACACCCTGGCCGATAAACCTATCAAGGTGATGCCTCTTGAATGTCGGGAAGATCTGCTGAGGTTCTTTGGGACTTCTGAGGAAGCTCTTTGAGAAAGTCGAAAGGCGTTCGTGATCACTTTATAAGCGCACAAATCACACCAAGGACAATTGTTGGAAGCTACATGGCAAACCTACCCCTCTAAAACCTCAAAACCAACCAGGAAAGTCAAGGCAAACTTGTCGGTGAAGAGGAGAATGACAAGATGGTGAATGCTCGCTTTCTTTGCCTTTAAAGCCTTTATTGCTCAAAGATCGAGGAAGGTAGCTCCCTACCTGAAATGGCCACTCATGCTAAAACAGTATATTTTACTCACCTCTTAGTAATGAGACTTGGATTGTTGATTAAGGGCTTCTTCCCATATGGTAGTAATAAAAACCTTATTACCCAATATATGCCATGCAACCAAATTCGCTGAATTAAGACTCATGGATAGTTCTGTTTCTTATGCAAAAGGTGTTGGGAAGGTTAAACTTACTAATCGGATATATCTACAGAATGTCTGTTTGTTCCAAAGTTAGATCGTAACCTTATATATCAAGCCAAGAAACCTCCTTAAAGATCCGAATTGGATGTTGTTTTTAATAAGAATCGGTGCACATTCCAGATCTTTCTTCTCGAGAAGTGATTGGGCAAGCTAAACCCTGCCAGGATCATTTTGTGATCAACCCTGTTGAAGACAGAATCGCCTCAAATGACTGCACTCAAAACCTAGACAATATCATGTTATGGCATTATAGACTAGGACATCCAAGTTTTTAGTTATTTAAAGTCTTTAATCCCTGAATTGTTTAAAGGATATAATCTTAATGATCTTCAATGTGATATTTGTCAATTTGCTAAACTCACCAAATCATGTATGCTAAGTTACCTCACTTGCCCTCTTCCCCTTTCACCCTAATTCACAAAGTGATGTATGGGGACCTCAAGAGTGAAAAGTATAACAGGAAAAAGGTGGTTTGTAACCTTTATTGATGATCATACCGAAAACACTTGGTTGTTCTTAATGAAAGACAAATCAAGTTGGACCTATCTTCCAAGAATTTTATCACATGGTCTCCACCCAATTTGATACTAAGATCAAGATCTTAAAGACTGATAATGCTCTGGAATACTATGAGTCTAACCTCGTGAATTTCTTGACAAACGTGAGGAATTGTTCATATCGATGAGTTGTGTGAAACACCTCATGAGAATGGGGTTCTTTGAAAGAAAGAAACAGGCATCTCTTTGGAAATGGCCAGATCAATCATGTTCACTACACATGTTCCTAAATACATGTGGGGTGAAGCTATATTGATTGCAACATATTTAATCATGAGACTCCACAGAGTGTTAGGTTTCAAAACTCTCTCCAAACCCCTCCTGACCACACACTCCTGCTCTCATCTTATTACCCATTGCCTCCAAAGATCTTTGGTTGTACTGTGTTTGTTTATATCCATGCTCAACACAGTATAAACTTGATCCTAAAGCTCATAAGTGCATTTTCCTTGGATATGCATGGCATGCAGAAAGGTTACAAGTGTTACTCTCCTCACTCGAAAAGAAATTTTACAATTCTATGGATGTGAAATTCTTTGAAAGGACTCCATATTACAGCAAACCTACTGAGCAAGTCCCTGATGGAAACTTGATTGAGATTGAACTAAGTCCGTTCCCTCAGCAAACCATTGACCCTCAGCAGAGTCCTAACCCTCAGCAGACTCATAACCTTCAGCATCCTGCGGATACTCACATTATCGACCTCAAGAGTCTGGCCGACCCGTGAGCCTGGGCTGAATCGTAACCTCAAGAACTCTTGGGAAGTAGTTTGGACCTCATCTTCTTCAATCTCACGGCCCGTCTCATGAAGTGGATGCGAGACCTATTGCTCTAAGGAAAGCTGGGAAAGATCATGCATCGATCATTCTATTCATACTTATTTATCTTATGATCGCTTGTCTCTCGCCTTTGCCATGTTTACACAGGACTCGGACTCTCACTCTATCCCTAGAAATATTCGGGAGGCCCTTCAAAATGATAAGTGGAAAGGTCAGCTTTGTTAAAACAGAGATGATCGCTCTCCTGGATAATCATACTTGGGATCTCACAACTCTTCCCAAAGGCAAGAAAAGCAAGATTAGCTGCAGATGGTTATTCACTATCAAATACAATCTTGATGGTAAAATTGACAAGTATAAAGCCGGATTGGTAAAAGGATTCACTCAAACTTATGGCATTGACTATAAGGAAACTTTTGCACGAGAGTAAAGCTCAACACCGTCGTGGTATCGATTTCCTAATTTGTCCAACTTGATCGGCCTCTTCACCAATTGGACATCAAAAATGCCTTTCTAAATGGGGACCTCACTGAGGAAGTTTATATGACCACTGCACTCTCGGTTTTATCAATCCTCATACTCAAGGCAAGGTGTGCAACCAAGCGGAAATCTCTATATGGCTCAAGCAATCACCAAGGGCATGGTTTGGAAAACTCACTACTGTGGTTAAAGTCGCTGGATATCATCAATGCAACTCTGATCACACCATGTTTGTCAAGACAACCAACCGAGCAGGAGGTCCATTCTAATTGTATATGTGGATGATATCATCCTTCTTGCGGAGATGACTCTCATGAGATCCGTAACTTGAAGACTCTACCGCAAAGGTGTTCCAAGTTAAAGATCCTGGGCTACCTCAAGTACTTTCTTGGTATGGAAGTAGCTAGAAACACCAATGGCATTTCGGGCCTCTCAAAAGGAAGTATGTCCCGACCTCATCAAGGAAACCGCATGATGGGATGCAAACCTCGTCAGATCTCCAGTGAGACCCCAGCCATACCCCTATCGCATGGTGACATTCTTTGTCCAGGAAAGAACAATATCAAAGGCTTGTAGGCAAACTCATATACCTTTCACACAAGACTCCGATATTGCATATGGGGGTCACCGTCAATAATTCATGCATTGCCCTCATCGAGCAACATTGGGATGCATGATGAATAGGATACTCGAGGTATTTAAAATCCACTCTGCCAAGGGCTCCGCACTTCACCAAGTCTACCGATAGATCAATCAAGGTCTACACCTGATCTTTCGATTGAAGTTTGGATGTCACATTGACTGCGAGGTCTACCACATTGCTATTGCTCATATATATGGGGAACACTGGTTACTTGGAGGAGCAAGAAACAACCCACTTGCGGTCAAGAAGAAGCATGCCGGAAAGGTAGATTAAAGGCACTTGTACTTGGCATTTGTGAAGCTCTATGGCTAAAACGGGTACCGATCGAACCAAAGAATCAGATCAAAGAACCTATCACACTCTGTTGTGATAATAATTCACCTTATGCATGGCGAAGAAGATCCAGTCCATCATGATAAAACCAAGCATGTGGACATTGTGACACTTTCTCGAAGCCGAGAAGATTGATGCCAAGATTATTCAACTCCAGATGTTCCTCGGCAGGTCGAATCTTGATATTCTTACCAAGGCTATTCCACCTCTTATGTTCAAGAGACTAAGTAGCAAACTTCATTGCATCAACATATACAAATTTCCCCAGCTTGAGGGGGGGATGGAAATATTAATATTACTATTAATATTACTTAGTTGCATCTCTTGAGCCTCGCAGATTTAAAGTGCATAATATTTTGTACACCTTATTTAATTGTAAAAGACATATTAATTGTGATTCATATAAACAATTAATATGTCAAACTCTAGTTTACTTTATGTCATAGACATAACTTTTACTTTTTACTTTTGCATGCTTGCGCCCACATCTACATACTCGGTGGCACCAAGCTAGCTAGCTAGTCTCTCTCTCTATCTCAATTGTATCTATTTATACATCTTTTTACTCAATGAATAAACTAAGTTGAAGTTTACTCTTGTGTTTATCACATTCTCAAACTCTCTTCAATATATATATACTAGCTGAGCCAATGTGATTGAATGCCTACGTACCTAGAGGATTTCGGATCAAACTATTAATAAAGTTCTGAATTTGTGAGGAGTGAACCATTTTTATATGATCCACTTTCTAGAGAAGATGCCTTGGAGCACATGATTGGGGACATGACTGAAATCATGGGACGGTGTACAGCTCATGCCATAGTAGAGTGGGAACCATGGAGGCATTATTGTGGCAATTATAGTCTATTAAATGACCTGACCGGTCTTCTAAGAAACCTGAAGTCATCGGTGATGATATGCCCCGAGCTAGAGACATCTTCATCAAAGTTAATGAACTGAGACATCTTCATCAAAGTTATCTAGAGTATGAGACCCTAAATTGGGTTGGACATCTGTGGCCTATATGGCTCTTATGAATTCTTATTAAAACGAATGACCCTTTTAATGAATAATAAAATCACACAAAGTTCTTACACTAATTAATTACCCAATTTACGCTATGTAAGTGGAGGACACATGGAGATTGAAAGAACACATTATAAACAATTGAATCACTAAGCATTGAGTTCTAAAGTGGAATTGTATTTCTAATGAATTGCTATTGTTTTAGTTTATGTATTCAACTTCTTACACTTTTATGTTTATCTTGAAGTCCACAATTAGTATCAATCGATATCTCGAAATTGTCAATGATGAAATTAGATCATTAGAAGCGGTAATTAGGCTCAATAAGCATAATCCAATTCACTTCAATTGTGGATAATGTGATGAATTATAGTTGAGCCAATGTGATTGAATTCCTATGTACCAGAGTGATTTGCATCAAACTATTTATAAAGTTCTCGAATTTGTGAGGATTGAACCATTTTTATATGATCCACTTTCAGAGAAGATGTCTTGAGCACATGATTGGGGACATGATGAAATCACGGGACGGTGTAAAAGTTGATGCCATAGTAGTTGGAAACCATGGAGGCATTATTCAGCGGTTATAGTTCACTAAATGACCTGATCGGTCTTCTAAGAAACTCGAAGTCATCGGTGATGATATGCCCCGAGCCAGAACATCTTCATCAAAATTAATGGACTGAGACATCTTCATCAAAGTTATCAAAGTATGTATTTTAAATCGTTGGACATCCTGTCGGCCCATATGGTAAAAATGATCTTATGTGATCATTAGGTGCCACGTGTATGACGCCTAGTCATACCCACCGTCAAAATCCCACACGGACTCGAGCTAGAACGAGGTCAAAGGTTAGGTCTTATTTGAGATGATGTGGCATTTCTAAGAGGCGGGAACCCAAAAGGTCTCGACATGAATGTGTTTTCCAAATTGGCTTTGAAATTCAAATTCATTATCAAATTTTGAGATCCGATTCACTTGCGCTTGGCATAATGACAAATCATTAAATCATGTACTCAAAGGTGTCTCTCTCGACTTCACCATTAAGAAATAAAACTCCTTGATCTGAATCTTTCTTCGTTTTCTCTTATAATCAAAGTTCTTTGTTTTCCAGAGTATGCGTATTATCAACAAGGTCATTCAACTTTCTTCGAAATCAAATCTAATGGCCTCTATTGAAGATTAAGGTGCGTACCTCAATTCCAAAAGTTTTGGGTCCCGTCGAAAGTCATCAACCCGCCAAAAGAAAAGTACAAAGTCATCTAAGGTTGTGGTATTACTTCCCAAAGGTGTGGAGGATATTCGATCCTCCGCACGACGACGCCATGGAGAAGATTCACTGGACTTATGATATCAACTCGAAATATTCCAGACTCGCCTTCCATCATCTGATGAGAGGGCTAATAACCCTCAAGCGTTATGACCGTTTATAAAAAGAAACAATTTGTGGGATCGAGTCACTGATTGCCTTTGAATCCAATATCTCACATGTGCTCAAAGATTTGTCCGATCTTAGAGATTTTTGAAGTATCCATTCTTTTATGATTTAGGTTGTTTATATTATGTTGAAATAATAGGCGTGTTCATAAGAGTTACGTTGTTTAGAATTTTGTTTGTATTTGACAAGTTATTCCACAATTGAAACAATCAACTTATACTGTTATCATTGTACATTATAGCTAAATTACATACTTAATAAATGTGTATAATATTAAATTATGTTGCCAAATTTCATATAAACATATCAATTTAACTAACACCAACACGTCGCAACGCAAATTATAGCTTTTTTGGGAAACACACTACACTTTACTAATTTGATTATGATGATGATGATTAATTATTTAAAGTAGTGAGAAACACTTTTTAGGAAACACTTTTTTAGAAACACACTCACACTTTTAGATAAGTAGAGATATAGAGATGATTTTCATTAATCAATCAAGGATTTTGATGATTTATGTTTTTCAATTTTTAATTTTTAGATGAGATACATTTCATTAATCAATCATCAATCAAGGATTTTGATGATTTTGAATAAATATGTTTTTAATTTTTTCTTATTTTTTTCCATATTTTTTTTAATCAATCATCAATCAAAGATTTTCAGGATTTTTATTTTTTTTATTTGATGTTTCTACTCGAAAATAATTGATTTTTATTTTTAATTTTTTACTTAAAACTAATCGATTAATATATATATATATATATATAAAATGCACGCCATTGATATAAATTTTATAAATAGTTATTGTTAAAAAGATTCACCACAAGTCATTATTATTTGACTCAGAAATATATATATATATATATATATATATATATATATATATATATATATATATATATATATAAATGCATGTCATTCGATATAAATTTTATAAATAGTTATTGTTAAAAAAGATTCACCACAAGTCGTATTACTTGACTCAGAAATTTTACATCAACACTAAATACCGTTTGCATATCGAAATGTCATAATAAATAGATAATAATGCAAAATTCATGATAACTTTTTTTTTTACTGATATGAAAGAAAGTAGTACACATTTTTGTCTCCAAGGCCGGCCCAGTTGAAAAGCGGAGGAGAGGCGTTGGCTCGCCACCTTGATTTCATAAACATGGCGATCCACGTGTTTCGCTAGTTAATAAAAATAAAGTGTAGATTCAATCTAATCCAACCTAATATAACATACAAGTATTTTTTTTTTTATTTGAATTGATAAAAAGGCGCAAAAAAATTTACTCGGAAATCGATAAAGACCCACTTTTTTACTTAAATTTATAAAGACTAAAAAAAATTAGACGTACAACATTAAATTGAATTTTATTGTTATTTTATATGTATGTTTGCATTATCGATAAATCGAATTTTGTATCTACGGACGTTAAAGTCAGCGTGTTGAAGTAATATTTTGGTGATATGTTTTTTCGCTAAAAACAACTTTCAAATCACAAAAATGTCAACTTCAATGACTTCAGATTCTACTCAAAATTACTAAGGTCAGCCTATTTGTCCTCACCTGGAACTTAAACTCATAACCTCCAGCTTTAATAACTAATAACACTACCGTTAGATTAATGCCACATTGGCCAAAATTCGCACATAAATTAAACATCCAAAAATAAAATCTAAGAAAATACTATTATGAAACGTGCCATTTATTCCTACAATATAAATGATTTAACTAAAGAACATCAAAAGCTGCTTTTTTTTTTTTTTTTCCTAGAAACGAAAGCAATTATATTACGCAAGCTTAAAAGTTCTGATATGTAACATCTAGCTTTTTCCTAAATGCACGCAGCCGAGTAAGCGTAAGTTGCTCAGAGAAGAGACTGCACTAATAGTGCTGAGTAACAGGCTTTCAAAGCTTAATTTAGCAATACCATCACTAATCCAAATTACTTACCCCATTTACATGACAGACACAGTACAAACATCAAAAGTGAGCATTAAAGAAATAATGTCCTTGACAATGGTCATAAGTTGAAGGTGCAGTAGCTGGAAGAAGGTCTTTCACCATGTTAATTAGATGAAGAGAACTCGATTTGAGCTTAATGTTGTCCTAACCCTTTTCTTTAGCCTTCAAAGTGTCTATCGCCAAAGTTTCCGCTTCAAATTCTTGTTAGCGTGAACTCAAGATCCTGAAAGCTCCTCCCCAAATCTTCTACCAAGTTATAGTTTTTGTCATAAATGGCTGCAATCACCACCAATTTGCCATTGAAGTGGTTTATCGCGCAAGCATCATTGTATACAAGAAAAAGAAGAGTCGGAATCATTATTCATGGAACATAGTAGTTAAGGAGAACAATGGTCCTTTAAAGGGATATAATCTTCAAAGGCAGTGCATTGGCACTAGTCTGATGTAGAAATAGTCTTTTCAAACAAGAAAAACTAAAATAGATTTTGTATCATTTAAGTTCCCCTTTGTATTAAATCCAGTCATTTTACGGCAATCCATATATGCCAAAACAAGAAAATAGTTTGCTCAAACATTCTTTTTATTAGATTGAAAATTATTATTTACATTAGTGAGAAAAGACCAATTACGAAGGGATATCCATATGTTGATTTTTAAAAAGGCTAAGAAAGCCGAACTATAACTCAAATGTCCATTGCCCTCGGGACACTGTAAGAAGAATGTTCCTAGAAGCTGATTCTGTTTCAATGATTGCAAAAACCACAAGAGTGAAGTGGATACATAAAGCTCCTTTGAAGTTTTTTTGTAATAAAAGCTCTACACGGTAAATCTTAGCCCTTAGATACTTCCAGTATAGAAATGCTTTAGTTTGTTTTGGGATTTTGAAAAGACCAAATAAGCTTCTTAATCTCTCATGTGTATTTGGAAGTACTTGTAGGATTTGGAAGAGTTGAGCATTAGCTCCTGGAAAGGAAAAAGGAGT